>JARGCV010000007.1:11892500-12492500 GCA_034064705.1 Bothrops alternatus | reverse complement strand
AATATTTCTATAATGCAAAAGCCCCAAATGTGAAAATAAATTAGCAGAAGAGGAATGTGAGTCTATACTGGTATTTCTCATTTTTATAACAAGTATTGTCCTGCTAAAAAAAAACACAGTAAAAAAAGCTTATGACAACATAAAGGATGGATTTAATGGTATTGATTTGTAATCATGCTTCTGTTGTTATTAGCTAGGTTAACAGTAGTTTAAAAGTATTGACATGCCTAGGATTAACCTTAATTATTAGTGTCAAGGCCAAACTCCAGCCATAGTTTTTATTTTAGCTAACTCTAGACTTGAGGTAAGGCAAATTCTCTGAAATTAGGGGCTTCAACTAGATCAGCGGTTCTCAACCTGTGGTTCATGATCCCATTTGGGGTTGAACGACCATTTCACGAGGGTCGCCAAACAACGCAGTCCGCCATTTCCCCCCCCCCTTTTCCTTAGCTGTGCTACTCCCTCTTATTCTATTGGCTTTTGAAAGCCAATAGAATAGACTCTCTTGAATAGAGTCTAATTCTATTGGCTTTCAAAAGCCAATAGGAATTGTCCAGGCTGTCTCTGCCCTGCTGAGCCTGCCAAAAGTCCCAGTCTGCAAACGGTGCTGCAAGTTGTCTGCAGCAAAGGCGAGCTCTCCGGAACTTTCCACCCCTCCTTGCTGAGCAACTACTAAAACTGTAAGTAAAAGAGGGCCAGGGGTGGGAGATGGGAGGCCGGCGGGCGCAGGGAGGGTCTTTGGCACGCATGGGGCCCAGCGGGTGTCTTACCTCCCTTGGGCTGGGCCAGCTGGTGGCCCAGCCCGTGGTCATCCTGCACCGTCGCTGCTGCGGCCGCCCAGGAGCACCTGAGCACCTGGGCCTGCTTGCCGCCGCCCCGAATGGGCAGCGGCCTACACCTCGGCCGGCACAGGGGGCAGCACCACACATGCGTGGTGCAGGGGGCAGCACCACGCATGTGCGGCACAGCACCACACATGCACGGTGCAGGGGTAGCACCGTGCGTGCACGGCGCAGGTCGGGGTCGCACCACGTATGCGCGGCGCAGGTCGGGGTCGCAGCCTGAAAAAGGTTGAGAACCGCTGAACTAGATTCTGAGTGCAGATGGCAAATGGCCTTGCTCTTTTGATCTATTTTGATCAGAAGACCAGGTTTCTAGTACTTGAGCAGTACTGACTGATCCTGAAGTTTCCCCTGCCATTAATTGCAGGAATAGAGTTAAACCTCCTATTTTGATTTGCATTTAAAGAAAACTCTAGAGCATAGACAAGAAGCATGCATACATAGTTCATATTAGCTTACTGGGCCTGCAATCTGAATTTTCATTTGTTTGAATATGGCTGAAGAAATTGAAAGATTTTAGTTTAAGAGGGATGAACTAAGTACTCTCTCTCTTTTTCTTTTGTTTTTCAATGTGAGAATTATAAAATGTGTGGGATGATTAACATAAAGGAAATGTTTTAGATATTTAAATGTAATTGATTTTAAGAAAATTCCAATGGATAACTAAAAATGGGAAAAATGTTTTGAATAGAGTTAAAAGATTAGATGATTGGATTTATTAAATGGAACATTTAAAGTAAGCATAGATTTAATTATGGGTAAAAAGAACAGAAAGAATTTGGAAATAAGTCTATACTAGCTCAAGAGGGATATGTATTTTAAGTAGTATATTATTTTCTTTTTTTCTTATCCTTTTTTCTTTTTTCCCTCTTTTTTTCTCTCTCACATCTTTTCTTTTTTATGTCTTTCTTTTGTGTCTTTTTCTAACTTATCTTTTAAGATATGAAAATAGATTTAAATACTTCAAGGTAATTAATGCTGGGAAAAATTTAACCAGTAGAAATATTTTGAACATTATAGGGAAAATAAATTTAAATAAGAATTGTAAACAGGATTTCTGATGAGGCAACCAAGATGACCAGATAGAAAAGAAGCATGATATTGATGAGATTATTATTGGTAAAAATTTTAGAAAAATCTTTATATTTAATTGTTACCCATCAAATTAATAAGAATTGTATTAATTTAAGGTTGCAAAGAGAATATTATTGGAAGAAGAGAAAATCAAGCAAAGTTATTATGTGGATTTTGGAATATAGAAACTAATCGTTAGTGATTACTTTGTAAATATAAACCCAGACAACACACTGTTTACAAAATATCAAGATGTTTATATTAAAAAAATCAATAAAATATATTTTAAAAAAATAAGAGTGGTTGAGCACAAGAAGGACGTACTCTAACTTAATCACCACAAGTTTCTGAACACATGGCTGTATTTGTATATGGTTAAAGATAAGTCTGATAAGGGTATTCAGATGTAGCGATGTGACTAAAGCTACAAAGATCAGAACAATGGTGTTCCCTATGACACTCTATGGAAGCAAAAGTTGGAATTTAAAAAAAGCAGCATCTGTTGGAGAAGTTGCTTGAGAATGCCAAAAATAGGCAAGAATAGCAAACAAATGAATAATCAAACAAATCAACCTAAATTGGTCACTAAGAGTTGACACAACTTGGCACATAATCAAAGACAGGTCAGTTTTGGAATTGATTATCTAAGGCCCAGTGAATTCAATGCAATTTAATCTAGTCATGATTAATCTGTATTCCATTTTGTTTTATTATACATATATTTGACAATACTATGGACTGAATAACCTTTAACAAATGTAGGAAGTACTCGAAAATTCCTGGCTACTAAGCCTGCAAGTTTCTTGTGATTTAATCTAAGCATGACTATCTATATAACCACACTGCACCTTAATCTGCTCCTTATCCCATGTTGATGCCACCTGGGTTTAAGAACTACCAGATTGAGGGGCTTCAGCAGATGTTCAGTCTGGGCTGACAGCTACAAAGTCCCCTGAAGTTCCCCCACTGCTATGGCTACTAAATTACCATGCCAGGAGAGCGGCTGCCAATCATTTTCTCTTCTAAGGATTGTGCTAACTGGATATACTGTATATGTTCTTACATGTGTGTTATGTATGTATGTCTCCAGGTAGATATATATGTATAAAAGTTATTAGATTTACAAAATTAAAGGTAAAAATGTGCATATATGAAAGCACAACTATCATCTTTAAAATAAAACTTTCCTTTCTTGAATGTTCCAAGCTTTGCCTCAATGTGCTCTGCAGCTTTTCTTAAAGATACTGGTTTTTTTTTAGCATAAATATTATTTTTTTAATTTTTTTATTAATTATATATTTGTAGATGTAAACAGAGGAAACAAAGGAAAAAATCAGGTTGAGTGCAACTCAACTTAATACAATCATTTTCTACTTGTAAACATTCTTCCCTCAGCAAATCAAGATTTAACTATAAGCTAGATACATTTTCTTTGATTGATGTTTCTCTTGTATGTAGTTTATCCATTTTTTCCAGTCCAACATATATTTTTCATTTGAATGATCCTTCAAGTATGCAGATATTTTGGCCATTTCCGCCAGATTTATGACTTTCAAGGTCCATTCTTCAATAGATGGTAATTCTGGTTTCTTCCAGTATTGTCCCACCAACAGTCTTGCTGCTGTGATCAAATTCAGAATTAAGTTCGTCTCCAGGGTGGTACAGTCTTTTGTAATCCCTAACAAAAACAGCTGAGGTAGAAATTCAATATGCTTTTTCAAAATGGTTTGAAGTGTCCACGATATTTTTCTCCAAAAAGCTTTAATTTTTCTACAGGTCCACCATACATGAAAATAAGTAGCATCCATACTTTCACATCTCCAACATTTAGGTTGGAGGTCAGGGTAGATATATGATAGTTTTTTTGGATCTAGATGCCATCTATAAAACATTTTGTAAAAGTTCTCTTTTAAATGTTGCGCTTGCATAAATTTTACATTTTTCACCCAAATTCTCTCCCACGTTTCCATCATGATAGGTTGTCCAAAATTTTGTCCCCACTTTATCATACAATCCTTGACCAGTTCGGTTTCGGAGTCCATTTCTATCAGTACATTATACAATCTTTTGATATGCTTAGACCTTTGGTCTCTAATTTGTTTAATTAAGTTCTCATCAGTTTGGGATAAACCCATCTTCAAGTCTTTTTGCCATCTGGACTGCAATTGTAAATATGAAAACCAGTTATAAACTATTCCTTCATCTTCTAGCATATTTGAGGACTTTAATGATAACACATTCCCTTCTTTCATTAGGAGTTTACTATAGGGCACCACATCTTGAGCTTGTACCATGTTTATGTTCTATATTGCATGTCTGGGGACCGTCCAAGCGGGAATCTTTTCATTTAGTAAGTACTGATACTTTTTCCAGACACGCAACAGAGAGTTTCTCAGTGGGTGCTCCTTGAAGCTCTTATCCACCTTTTTGTCATAAACTAGATATGCATGCCAACCATATAGTAAATCATGCCCTTCAATATTCAGTATTCTATCATTGGATAGATTAACCCAGTCACTTAGTGCAACTAGAACCGCAGCATGATAATATAATTTAAGATTGGGCATTTTTAAACCACCTCTTTCCCTTGTGTCCTGGATAATTTTTAATTTAACTCTCAGTTTCTTGCCATCCCAAATAAATCTGTTAATACCCTTCTGCCACTCCTCCAGGTTCGCATCCTTTTTAAGTATAGGTAACATTTGAAAAAGAAATAAAAATTTTGGCAATACATTCATTTTTACTGCTGCTATCCTGCCCAGCAGAGATAGTTGTAGTTTTTTCCATTTCTCCAATTCTCTTTGTATCTCGTTCCACAACACCTCATAGTTATTTTTATATAGCTTCCCATTAGAAGCTTCAATAACCACTCCTAGGTATTTAACTTTCTTAACTATTTCACAGCCCATTATTCTTTCCAAGTCATGTTTTGATTTGTTATCCAGATTTTTAACTAGCATCTTTGTCTTGGGTATATTCAATTTGAAGCCTGATATCCTACCATAATCCTTAATTATCTCCATCAATCTCTTAGCTGATTGTGCTGGTTGAGTCAGTGTCACAAGCAGGTCATCCGCAAAGGCACATAATCTGTAGTCATGTTGTCCAATCCGTATGCCTTTTAAATCATCTGCCGCTCGTATCTTATTCAATAAAACCTCCAGCGTTAAAACAAACAGCAAAGGGGACAAAGGACATCCCTGTCTAGTACCTTTCTCTATGTTAAATGAATCTGTTAAGTCCCCATTCACAATGATCTGGCCTGTTTGTTTCTGATAAATTGCCAATATGGAATTAATAAACTGTTCTCCCATTCTCATTCCACCAATTAATTTTTTCAAAAACAACCAATTCAGTCTGTCAAAGGCTTTTTCTGCATCCAAAAACATAAGAACAGCGGGCACCTGGATATGCTTTTCCAAGTATTCTACTATATTAAGAAGTTGTCTTACATTAGTTTTCATCTATCTTCCTTGTAAAAAACCAGTTTGGTCCGAGTGAATTATTTTTTGTAACACTGTCATTAATCTGTTAGCCAAAATTTTTGCAAAAGTTTTATAATCCGTGTTCAACAATGAAATAGGTCTATAATTTTCTGGTTGAGCATTGTCTCTTCCCTCTTTAGGAATTAGAGAGATGTAGGCTGTTTTCCATGACGGTGGCACCTGACCACCGTCTTGTATGTTGACAAATAGTTCTCTAAGAGGTTCCACCATCTCCTCTTGAAGATACTTATAGTAGGTCGCCGTTAACCCATCAGTCCCAGGGGATTTTCCCATTTTCAATTGTTTAATCACTGAAATTATTTCTTCTGATGTGATCAATGCATTTAATCTATCTCTTTGTTCATCGGTAATTATCAATAACTTTTCATTTGCAGAAACTTTTCTATCTCATTATCTTGTGTCTTCTCTTCGGCGTATAACTTGGAGTAAAATTCTAGAAAAGCTTTCTTGATCGTTTCTTGTTGAAACGCTTCCTTCCCTTTATAATCTATTTTTTCAATTATACGGGATTTTTGTTTTCTCCTTAATATATAAGCCAACCATCGACCAGGTTTATTAGAATTAAAAAATGTATTATGTTTTGCATATTGTATATTCCTAGCGACTTGATCTGCCATCAACAAGTCAAATTGTTTCCGTAAAATCTTGATCCCCTCTTTAATGTCTTTATCTTCCGGTCTTTCTATTAATAGTTGCTCTTTCTTACTTATTTCCTCTTCTAACTCTTTCCTTTTTTGCTCTTGTTTACAACGGTGCCTTTTGTTCATATCAATTAAAATCCCACGCATGTACGCCTTGCTTGCGTCCCATAGCATTTCTATAGGTGTATCTTTATTCATATTTATGCTAAAGAATTCCTTCATAACATTTTTGCATTCATTCATATTTATATCGTATTTAAACAAGTTTTCATTAAGTCTCCAGGATCTCTTAGGTCTCTGTCCTACCCTTAATTCCATCCAAACCGGGTTATGGTCTGTTAAAACTTTGGGTAGGATTTTCACCTTCTTTAGGCTACAAAGCAAATCACTTGATGTTAATATAAAGTCGATTCTGGAAAATGACTGGTGTCTATCTGAAAAAAAGGTAAATTCTTGCTCTTTGCCATGTCTTTCTGTCCAAATGTCTATCAGGTCAAAATCATCCTTTATATCAAAAAAAGATTTGGGCAACTTGGAACGTTTTTCGGAGTTAGTGATGTCTTCTTTTTATCTAAGCCGATCTCTATAACATCATTCCAATCTCCCATTAGGATACAAGATCTATAATCGAATTGTATTAGCTTTTTATGTACCAATTTATAAAATTTTCCTTGTTGTTGATTTGGTGCATATATGCCCATCAAAAGAACTTTCTTATCATCTTTTACAATTTCGATTGCTAGGTATCTACCTTGTGAGTCTGATTCTATTAATTTAGCTCTTATGTGATTTTTCACATAGATGACAATGCCATTCTTCTTTACAGCAGCCACTGCAACAAAACGTGTGCCTAACTTATTGTTTATTAAGTATTTCTGGTCAGTAGTTCTAATATGTGTTTCTTGTAAGCAAATTACATCATTTTTACCTTGAGTCAAGTAATGAAATATTTTCTTCCTTTTCTGTGGAGAGTTCAAACCATTAACATTCCATGTCAAGTATTTATTTGACATGATCATCTTTGGAAAACTTTTGCAAGACCAAGTCCACTTTTTCCCCTGGTTTCTTCTTTGGTCGAGCTCCCATGGTTTCCAGTCTTGTACTTGTACTGCCTTGTTGGTTCTTTTCTTGTTGTCCCATACGTTTAATCGTAGCTCTCGTCTGCCTTTGATTTTTAGGCTTTTCTACTTCCAAGGTTTTAAGGATATCCATACTCCGTGCAGTCGCCTCCAGAGAAGCTCCTTTATCTTCTCCTGATGCTGCTGAGGTCTGTGTCTCCGGGGATTGTGATCGTTGTTTTAAGTCCCTTCCTCTTTCTTGTGGCCAATCTACATTTTTTGGTGATGTGGGTGGGGGTCCCCCAGCCTTCAGCTCTTTTTCATAAAATTCTTTTGCTTTCCAGACCGAGTTCAAGTGGTGTCTTTTACCGTTATAAAGTAATGACAGTCCAGCTGGGACCTCCCACCGAAATTGTAGAGCACGTGTTTTCAGTTTAGTGGCCAAGAATGCGTAGTCTTTCCTTTCTTTTAACATCTTTGGAGGGATCTCCTTCAAAATCGCCACATCCTGACCATCTATGTTTAATTTCTTTTTATAGGATGTTGTAAGAATAAGATCTCGGAATTCCCTTGTTACAAAATAGATAACAACATCTCTAAGTAGATTTCTTTGTCTTGCCATCCATGAATTAACTCTTTGGATTCTATCAATATGCCACGCGAAATTTTTAACCTCATCTTCTATAAATTTTCCCAAAGCTCCTTCAAAAATTCTTCTCAAATCTTCTTGCTTCCCATTTGATTCCTCTCTCAGCCCTCTGAACCTGATTGCCATCATCATCTGGTGATATTGCATCCTAAGTGTGTGGTCTTGTATTTCACTTTTCATCTCAGCAAGTTGTCCCTCTACCTGTTGCTCGACCTCCTCCACCTTTTCTTCAACGCTCTCCCAGACCCCCTTAAAAGTTTCCACAATATCTTCTCTTATTTTCTTATTGTGAGTCTGCATTGTTTGTTTGATTTGGTCTAAATCATCAGTCACAGGTTTGCTTTGTTCCTCCATCTTCTTTTCCAATTCTTTGCTTTGTTCCTCCAACTTCTTTTCCAATTCTTTGCATTGTTCCCCCATCTTCTTCTTCAATTCTTTGCTTTGTTCCTCCACCTTCTTCTCCAATTCTTTGCTTTGTCTCTCCATCTTCTCCAATTCCTCAATCTTGTTCTCCAGTTTTTCACTCCTTTTTTCAGAATTGTCATTCATTACTTCAAGCCTCTTCTCTAGATTTTCATTCATTGCTGACAATGCAGCCTTTAAATCTTTCACAATATGCATTTCTGGAGAGGCTTGAGTAGACAGGAGGGTCTGGGACTCTGTAGATATTGAGGAAGATGAGGGAGCAGGAAAATTATTTACTGATATTTTAGGGGGCTGAGCTGGGGAGACTGCTGCCACCTTTGAGGGAACTATTTTTGATTGTCTGGTAGCCATTCTATGTTCCGTCTACTGTTAACAAGGTTACTTTCTGCAGAGGAAAAATCCTAACACATATATTGCTAAGAAGTATCCTCTTTTTGTCTTCTTTAGATATACTTTGTAAAGTTTTTGAGATACGAGTCTAAACTGTCTTCTAGCGCTCGCTCTTGCTTTGCGCTTTCAGTTTCCACTTTCACTTCCGGCAACTTTCTCTTTACAGTGAAAGCGATCGCCATCTTGGATACATTTTGTTGATTGTGAAAGTAATTGATCAGAAGTAAAATATAGAAAATACTTGCAGTTAAAACTCCTGTGTTCAGTCCGCCTGTCTCTAGGTCCCTTTTAAAAGTTTTTCTCGAGCGGAGGATAGTTGCAGCGTCTGGTTCCGTCCACAGACAGAAGCGGCTCCGGGCTGGAGCTTCTTCGAGTGCCTGGGGAGCTCTCTCTCTTTCTCCCTGAAAGCTTTTTCAGGGGGTTTTCAGAGGAGCTCAACCCCCGCTCAATGCTCTTCACCCCTTCTTCGACCAAGGAGGGGGTTTTTTCGCCGCGAAAAACAGCTGATAGTCACTGTTTTCGTGGCTTTACAAGCCCAGGAGCATGGAGCCTCTGAAGGAGGCTGTAACAACGCTGGAGCCGGAAGGCAGATTTCCGCATAAATATTATTAAGGATTAAAGAGATAAGACAAATACAAAAATCTAATACATCTAGTCTTCAGCTTACAACCACAACTGGGACCAGAAGGTCCGTTGCTAACAAGGCAGTTGGTAAGTGAGTTCTACCCAATTTTATGGACTTTTTGGCATAGATGTTAAGTGAATTACTGCAGTTGTTACGTGAATCACTAGTCGTTAAGTGAGTCCAGTTCCCTCCTTTAACTTGTTGGAAAGTAACTGAGGAGGTCGCAAATGGTGATCACATGACCTCAGGATGCTACAATTGGCATAAACGAATGCTGGTGGCCAAAGCGCCCTAATTGTGTCATGTGACTGGGGACACTGCGACAGTCATAAGAGTGCGGACTGATTGTAAGTCACTTTTTTCAGTGCCTTTGTAACTTTGAACGGTCACTAAATGAATGGTTGTAAATTGAGGACTATCTGTACAATAATACATAAAAGGAAGAAAATATTTAGAAAGTTCGGAACAGATAACTCCCCCCTCCCCCCCCAAAAAACCTATATATATATCCAGATTCTCTTGTCTTGCCCACGATGCCATGCAAAAGAGTAGGAGAAACTGGAAAAATATCAGGGTCTGAGGGAGGAACTAGAAAGGAGGTAGAAATACCAAAGTGGTGCCAGTGTCTGTCTGCCTGTCTGTCTATCTCTAGCTAGCTATCTTCTACCGGAGGCCTGGGAGTTTGAGGGTTCTGCACAGTGTCTTAGCTGTTCCTAACCCTGCATTCGTTCCTGGGATCTGGCGGAGCCCTTCTCCCTGCATAGGAGTCATAGCGCCAAGTACTCCTACCGCCAGTGGCACCATTTGTGCCTGAAGCTGCAGCGGACCTTATTGGGGCCAAGCAGGGCGAAGGAGGAGGGGGCATTTTTTCTTCAAACAGCTGAAGTATAGGTGGTTTCCAGAGTGAATGGAAACAATGCTTGAACTAGATAATCCAGAAAACAAAATTTTCCATCTGAAACAGGAAAACATAGGCAAAGGTTGTATTCACAATGGGCTGGTTGAACGGAAGACGATATTGTCCATTTCTGCCTTCCAATAGAAACAGTTTGTGGCCCACACTTACGATGACACAACTTGACACCGCAGGGTTTGCATTCAATCAGAGGAAACTTCAGATGCATAATAAATAAATGCCTAAGCAGAATATTCAGATAGCCTGGAATTTCAATTAAGAATGAACAAATATACATAAGAGTACATTCTGCTTGTTTGTTTTTTGTATTAGGACAAAAAGTGTTCCCTGCCCTTGGACGTCAGGTAGGACATATTTAGCATGAATGTAACATTTAAAGGAAATTTATATTATATTCAATATTTGTATGTTGGATGTTATACTTCGAAATGTTGGGCCATTTGGGAGATATTGCTTGGATATTTGTGTTCTTTGAGCAAGTTTTCTTCTTACAATTACTAATCTAGATAAAATTGTCAATACTTCAACAGAAGAGAGAAGAGTGACTGGCTTTTATGTCTGACAGTTTGTCCTGCCTGCCTTGGTCAGAAATATATTTTGTACAGTCTGTGTCAACTCTACAATCAACTCTACAGTCAGAACCTTGACAGCCTGTTTCTTATTGGCCTACCGCAGGAGTAGGCAACCTTGGCTCTTTTATGACTTGTGGACTTCAACTCCCAGAATTCCTGAGCCAGCAAGGCTGGCTCAGGAATTCTGGGAGTTGAAGTCCACGACTCATAAAAGAGCCAAGGTTGCCTACCCCTGGCCTACCAGCTTGGTTCATTGTTTTGTTTCATCTTAGATTGTCCTTTACTTAAGCATTCTTGCTGCACTGGTAGTAAATTATTCCAGTAGTGATTCCTAAAATAGAGAATTCCTTCTCTAAAAAATTGTTGGAAATGTAATAATCAAATCAGACCATTTTTTTTCTTCACGAGTGGCAATATTTTAAAGCCCACAGTTTTAGAAAATGATTTATAAAAGAAAGAAACACTTTTTAAATGTTGAATACTACATATTCTATAAAGTATATCAAGCTGGCTTTGTTTAGATTGACAGCTGCTAAGGTACTTTGTGCTTTTCATTGGTAATTAGATAGAACCAGTCCTGCAGAATACGGTAAATTTTATTGTGGAAATGCTCACCAATGTCAAAAATAACCTTGTGTCTGAAAAATAAATTGGATAAAGCATTCAGTGTGACTTGGAAACTAGTCCTGAATTATAATTCCACCTGTGGGTTTGTACTGCATCCAAAATTTGGTTTTCTTCTTTCCTAAACTTGTGCATTTCTTTATTATTTGTGAAGTATAGATTTTTGATTAGGCAAAAATCATTACAATCTTTCATTTTGCTTATAATTTAGACTATATGATTATTCCATATTATCTTGATTGCTCTGAAGTTTTAAATGGACATTCTGTATAATATTTTAGTATATAGAATAAAACCAGTGTTGCTCTCACATCTAGATCTCTTTCCTAATTATTTTTTGCTTTTCTTGTTTTTCTGTTTGTTCTTAATTATGTTTTTAAATATTTAATAACATTTTTAAAAGGTAAATAATGAAATCTCTTGAGAAAATGGCTGATATATCTGTATTTTTATGTTCCAAACCTTAACTCAGTTTTCATTTAGTATTTCTCTCTGCTTTAGGCATTATCACCTACTGAAAAAAGGTATGTATTATGAAAAGAAAATATTGATAAATAATGTAAATAAATGAAATAATAGTTGATCAAATCTCTACTTCTTCAAACTTCCCTGTTTCTGAAAAAGACTTTGGGGACTTATTTATTGGAAGTCTCATATTTGTGTTTACTCAGATTGAAAAGTGAATTAAAAGAATTGGCATGACAAGAATTAGGGAAAGCACTAATAGTTTGTTCATTAATTAATAAAAATGTTAAATAAATACATGTTGAATTAATTAATTAATTCATCATTCATTCATTCAACATGTATTTATTTAACATTTTTATGGCCACTCATCTTAACCAATATAACTTGGGGTTACGAGCAAAAACATAAAAACACAAAGAGCAATCAGAAGCCAGATTTAAAAGTTAGTTGAGGTATCCTAAAAAAAATTCTGTAGTACATAAAAAGCACAGGCTCCACTACCATCCTATTTCCACAAACGGAAGAGATAGATCTTCATGGCCTTCCAGAAGACCAGCAGGTTAGGGCCATCCAAATCTCAGGGGGGAAATTGTTTCACAAGGCAAATGCCGTAAGAGAGAAGGGGTCCTGGGTCCTACCAGATGACACTGCTTCCTAGAAAGAAACCTGAGCACACTGTTAGATTCTAATAGAATAGATAGAAATATTCAGATACAGTCTTGCAAGTAACCTGATTCCATGCCATGTGGGGCTTTAAGTGACGACCAGCATCTTGAATTGCACCCAGAAGGCTACTGGGAATCAATGCAGCTCTCATAGAGGTGATATTACCTGGGTACAGTATGGTATGCCAAAACTTCATGTTCTGTCACATTGTGGACTAGCTGAAGCTTCTGAATGTGCTTCAGTGTAGCCCCAAATAGATGACATTGCAGTAGTCTTGCATATACAGGACTAAGGTATGAGTAACTAAGCAGTCCTTTCCAGTCTAAGAACAGGCACAACTAGTACACATTGATTTATACAAAATGCCCCCTGGCTGTGGCTGCTACCTACTGTTCAAGGGCCATGGGTCTCAGAAGACCTTGAGATTACCTTAGCCACAGTTAATGATGGGAGGTCTCTGGATACCAAAGGAGGGGGGGCTAAACTCATAATCTTTCAGTCTTGTTAGGGTTCAGTCAAGTTTGCCCAGGATCACACAATATTAAGGCACGAGGAAAGGCTTTCCAAGGCATCACTCTGACTGTCAAGATGCAGATATAACTTGTTATCATCAACATATTGATTATATTTAACCTGGTGCTTCCGGATTACTTTTAATAGAAGTAGAGAAAGGGTTCTGTGTACCCCACAGAGCAGTATCCAAGGGCTAGGCCTGCCCCCACCACACACACATCAACTTGTGTATTGTCAATCTTATTGAATTTCCAGTGATTATGATGTCAAATTAACAAAGTTATACAAGTTTGATTTAGAGCTTAAATAAAATTTCTCTGTAATCCATACTGGGTAAAAAGTTTCTAGGTCCCCTTAGAAAGGAGAAATTGGCTTTCATTTCTATTGTTCTAGCCAAACTCATTGTTGGCTCTTGGTTTTCCTCTGTCAAGTGTCTTAGTGCAGTGGTTCTAGGTCTGCCTTTTTTTTTTTGCAGTGGCCTCTGAAATGATTTTGTCACATATGTTGCTTTTGAGTTTATAGTTATTCCACTACAAATGCAATTTTCTTGTATTTTATACTATATTAAAGCTATTGTACTGGCCTGAGAATTTATTAGTGGCAGATATTTCTTGGCACTTGTGACGTACTCTTTGGGAAGCTTTGAAAAACATACACTTACTTTGTGGTAGATATTATTGATATTATAATACTGAATTACTTGCAGACCAATGAAATCATGCTGTTGAATATACTTAAAGTATTTAAGTTTAAAATGTAATTAGGAAAATATATTTTTTCTAAAAAAAAGTTATAACTGGAAAATCATGTTGAAGAAAAAAGTTCCTTATATAGTTTATCAGTCCATTTTATAAATTGCATATTTGTTTTTTGATCTCCCTCACCTGACTAGAATCCTACTAGTTCAAAATTATGTATTTTTTTTCTTTGTAGGCCATTTTCAAGAAATAAAACAGAACAACAGTACAATGAAGGTTATAAATTCTCTAAGGAAAAAGATATAAGGTACCCTTATTATAAAACATATAAAGTACCATTAATAACAATCACTGTTATTAATAATCTTCTAGGATATGTTCAGTATGATTTACACATTGAAACATACAGCACATTAAAGAATGAATTCACAACCCAATAATAGCTAGTCAAGCTAATAATAACTATAAATATAAGCTGCCAATGTCATATCAAATATTTCTTCTAATTTCTGACATGACACGTGTGTCAAATAATTGTACAAATTGTACAAAGGCACCTACCCCAAGAGCTCCTGTTAAACCAGAGCTTAGTTAAAGCAAAGCTTTCCAAGATAACAAGCTCGTACAGGACTTGTTGTGAGCCTGGAGTTTTATAGCAGTTAAAACTAATATTATTATTTTGGGAGAACTTAATATTGTGTATCCTCAACTTTTTAACTGAGTTGTTGTGGTTTAGATGAGGAATGTGTGTATGCACAGCTTCAAGACCTCATGTGTCCTTTACTGCAGTGTAGCAGTAATGAGTTGTGTACAGTTTTTTGGGAAGAGAGTGACTATTGACAGTCATGATCTCCAAAATGTATACTCATCATTACAGTACCCTTGTTACTGAAAGTATATTTCAAGGCCTTTTTGTTAAATGGCAGTGAAAGTAAATTAAAAAAAAGATCTAATTCCTAATATTGATTACTAAAAGGTTTGCATTTAGTAGCAAAGTTCATAATCAATCTTAGTAGCCCATTTGTAGGATCAGAAATCATAAATGAATGACAGTCTAGAGGCATATAGTTAAAATTCAGAGCTATTTATATCTTGCCTTTTGTTTAGAGTGGTGTTCTTGAGGAAGGAAAATGAACGAATTCAGCAAGTGGAGGAACAAAGTTTGACACAAGAATCTGAAAAAAAGTTGTCTTTTCATAGATGCTGTTTCACACCTAACAACTCTCAGCAATGTAAGGTTGATTATTTATTTAGCATAGCAGGAATACAATAAAGGGTTAGGCTGGGCATAAAAAAAATAAACATTCTGGAAAAAGATGAGAAAAATCTTTTCCACTCCTTTGCCAAGTGAATTGCATCATGTGTTTAACTCACCAGAATTGAGCTCAAGTTGAAAGATAATCTATGTTTAAATGCAAAATTGTACCAAAAGGAATGGCTTCTCTCTTTTTCCTAATGTTGACTTAGTATCATTATTTTCTTAGTAAAACTATTTATAATGATCAGTATGAGTTTAAGGCATAATCAACAGAAAGTGGAAATTATGAATTAAGTTTCTAATAGCCTTAAAACAGAGGTGATGCTAAAAGATGAACACCACCAACAAAATTTGAATTGAAAGGACCGGAATATTTTTTTCAAAGTTCAACTCTCAATTTTTCTTTTTGCTTAATACTAGGCCACATAAAAACAATCAAAATTAGAAGTTATGACCCATTAAGTGTCAGCATGCTCTTAACCTTAATTTATTTGCAGATGGCTTCTGCTCTAAATGCCAACTAGGTTGAGGCAAGCAATTCAGAGCGTTTCTTCCATTCTGTGTAATTACTGGCCACTTAAAGCCCAGTATACACCCTTTCCATATCAGCACAGCAGATGACATCAGTGGAATATATTTTCCAACTAAAATAGATACTTCTTCCCTGCTATAATTTTAGTTATGCCACAATATACCATAAAAGAGCTGTCTATGTTATTTCAGTGATAACATTTAGATTTTTAAATATGCATATAACTTGAACCTCTGACTCCCTAAATAGACTTCCTATGTTAATTGAGTAACAAATTTAGACGTTTAGGCTACAAATTAATATATTTAAACATGAGCAAAATAGTAGATAGCCTACCTTTAACATATGCCTTTATAATTTGTCCGAGAAATCTAATTAACTAATGTTTCCAACATGAAGATGATTGTATGCCAGTCGGAATATTTTGTAACTGGTATATTTTTTACAGGAAGACAAGCTAATTCTTCTCCAAGATTTCAGATTCTGCACTATTATGTATTATTTAAATGCGGTGTTTTCAGGCAACAAATGCCTAGCCATAGAACATTCTGTTGCACCTGGCACCTAGTTTAGGTGAAATGCTAGACAAATAGGTACTGTTTTCTTATGTAGTTCTTTTGTCTGTCATCTTTAAACTGGGTCCAAAAAAATTTCTCTATTGACAGAATAGCTTTGTCAATAGGTGTATGTAATGGCTATGCTATTTTTGAGGTTAATTCATTTAGCATACAGTAGATGAGACCTATTATAGTATGGCTTCTTATGATCTGTCAAATATAGTAGGTCCAAAACTGCATAATTCATCACCTTGCCTCTTTAAGATTAATTGAATTAATGCATGTTAACATAGTTTGTTAGCTTTTCTACTTTTCTATCCATGATGTAGATATTAAAACTTATAAACCTCTGGATAATTTTCACTTGGGATGTGGAATCAATCCCACACTGATCATAATTGGTCTTGCTTGATCTTTCACCATCTTCAATAACATTAATCATAGTTTTGTTCTAGACTCGCTGCAAATAATGAGAGTGGGAGGCGTTTTTCAGTGCATTTCCACCATCTTGAATGTGTGATTCCAGTTGGTACTGATGGGGAAAAAGAAGTTCAAGGATCATGGTCCTCTATTGTGGGGTTCTACAACATTGGACAGTTTCTCTCTTTCTATTTAACATGAACATGAAGCCACAGAAGGAAGTCATCAATTGCTACACAATCAGATATCATCAGTATACAGTGTATGATAATCAGTTCCATGTCTCAATTGCGGGCCAAACAGGATATGTGGTTAGGATGCTCTCTTGATGTCTGGGACACTTAGGGTCTAGATAGGGATGACTACCTTTAGGTTCAATGCTAGTAAGATAGAATGGCTGTGAATGCAAAAGCCAGTTTGGTCTAGTGCAGGGGTCTTCAAACTTGGCAACTTTAAGACTTGTGGACTTCAACTCCCAGAAGTCTTAAAGTTGCCAAGTTTGAAGACCCCTGATCTAGTGGTTATGGCAGCAGGCATGAAGCTGGGTGACCTTGGGTCATTCACTCTCTCTTAGCCCAACTTACCTCACAATGTTGTTGTTGTTGTGGGGAAAATAGGAGGAGAAAGGAGTATTGAGCATGTTTGCCACATTGGGATATTTATAAAAATAATAAAGGTGAAATAAAAATATATTTTTAATGATTCCACAGAAATTTCATCTTTAATTCTGAATATGCTGTGCTACGGTGACTTTCCAGTCTTGAATACAATAGGGCAGACATGTCAAACACAAGGCCCGGGGGCCGGATGTGGCCCACGAAGTGGTTTCATGTGGCCCGCGAAGCCATCCTGGAAACAGTGAGGGAACGGCCCCCGCTACCTTGGCCTGGCCCAGGCCAGCTGGGAGCCAATGTACAATTTTGGCACTTGCCCCGGTGGACCATGCCTTGGCACTTGCCCCAGTCTTACTCCCTTCTGCGAGAGACCCTCAGATCTGTCCCATTCCTGCCCAGGCCCCTATAGGCATCCTTGACGCGAATGTAGAACTGGCATACCCACCCAGTAGGCTGCACCCACTCTGGCCACACCCACCCGCCCCCCCAGGGCAACCGCAATGCTGATGCGGCCCTCAGTGAAATTGAGTTTGACACCCCTGCAATAGGGAATAAATAGTAAATGCATTTATTCACTTTCATCCACATATTGCACAAATTAATGAAACTTTTTTTCCAGTGTCAAATGTACAAAATCAGCAATTTATTAAATCAATTAATCTATAAAAAGAAGAGTTAATAAAAGCAGTATACTATTAAGAATCACTTATACAAATAAAAAATGCTGAATATGTTTGTGCCTGATAGCAAAATGATTGTTCAAAGTTAAGTATGTCTTCTCACAGGAGAATATGCCATAACAAGGTTATCATGATCAAAGTAGGTAAATATAAGCATTATCTTATCTTAAATTGCTATCTTATTCTTCCTTATCATTCAGTGGGAACAATTCTCACTGAACTCAGGCTTGGTTGCGAGTAGGTAAGCATAAGACTGCTCTGTTGTATCAATGCATATAGTTTGATGTCAGAAATTATGCTTTACATAGAAAAGAATCTTATAACTGAGGGAAACCATCACTTAGAAAGTTTATTGACCATAAAGTCAATTTTAAACCAAGAATGTACATTTAATAAATTAAATATAACATTCCTCAACATTTATATCTCTTTCTCTTTATTCCTGGTTGCCCAGATCAAAGTTTAGAATATTCCAACATCGCATCTGAATCATTTTTTGGTCTGATGAAGCCTTTCAAACAATATCAAAGACGCGCATATACTGTGATGGAAGAAAGTACTATTAACCTTCCTAGGGACTTTCCTTACAGGTAAATCAATACATTATTTTAAAAATGTCAATTTGTTTATTAAAAGAATTCCTTTTAGTGTACTGTAGTTTAAAATGCCTTGCTCTTGTTCACATCAAGATTTCATCCACCTGAAAGTAGAGTAAATGCAGTTATTCCAGGTATAGTGCAGTACTCAGCTTTTAAATTTTATTTTGCCTTTTCAACCTTCTTTTGGGGTAAATTTGTCTTTGAGTAAATTTCCTGGATTTGAAGGGATTTTTATCCTACTTTAAACATCTGCAGGGGATACTGTATCATTTCCTGTCCAGTTAGATAACATAGAAATCCTTTAAAAATTCACCAAGAAAAATAGTGAAAGAGAAAAGGGGTTGTTGTGTTTGAAAAGGAATTCTTTTAACAAACTTCTCTTATAACGAAAATAAGTTTGGGGGGGCTTTTTCTTTATAAATAATTGTGCTCTGTACTATTTAGTTAATAGTGTCTTGTATCCCTAGCTCTAATAAACATGAGAAGCACACTTCTATCCTATTTTTATTATTGATTCCTGTTTATGCTGCTATTTTCTGTAGTACTGCATTGCTGAAATGCTTATTTAATTGTTTTGAAATGTTTTTTCTTTTGGGAAGCTGGAAAAGAAGCAAGAGCCATCCTCACTGTATGCAAATTTGTGAAGTTTTAAGTTTCTTAAACAGTTCTGAACCCTGTCAAATTGGTTATTCTATTATATGTATATTAACCCAGGTTTAAAGAAACAGATTATAACAGAGATACTTTCCATCACAGGCAGACACATTCTCTGTGGTAATATGAGTGTTCTTAAGAGCAGGAATCTCTCCTGAGACTTAGCGAAGCAGGCTTTATAATTCTAACTCAAAGGACATTTTTAACAAGGAAAAACATTATAAAGATAGACAAAGCCCAGCAGTTAGTTAACTGCATCTTAGCATGTAAAGAATCCCAAGGAATAGCTGGCAGGAATAGCCAACACTCCAGAAGACAGGCTTAAGATACAGGAGGATCTGCACAGACTTGAACACTGGGCACAATCTAACAAAATGAAATTCAGTGGTGAAAAAAGTAAGATTCTACATTTAGGCAAGAAAAACCAAATGACCAGGTATAGTATAGGGGGTACCTTGCTCAATAGTAGTAACTGTGAGAGGGATCTCGGACTCCTAGTGGACAATCACTTAAATATGAGCCAGCAGTGTGCTACAGCTGCCAAAAAGGCCAACACAGTGCTAGGCTGCATTAACAGAGGGATAGAATCAAGATCACGTGAAGTATTAATACCACTTTACAATGCCTTGGTAAGGCCACACTTGGAATACTGCATCCAGTTTTGGTCACCACAATGTAAAAAAGATGCTGAGACTCTAGAAAGAGTGCAGAGAAGAGCAACAAAGATGATTAGGGGACTGGAGGCTAAAACATATAAGCAATGGTTGCTGGAATTGAGTGTGTCTAATTTAATGAAGAGAAGGACGAGGGGGGACATCATAGCAGTGTTCCAATATCTCAGGGGCTGCCACAAAGAAGAGGGAGTCAAGCTATTCTCCAAAGCGCCTGAAGGCAGGACAAAAAGCAACGGATGGAAACTAATCAAGGAGAGAAGCAACCTAGAACTAAATAGAAACTTCCTGACAGTTAGAACAATTAACCAATGGAGCAACCTGCCTCCAGAAGCGGTGGAGCTTTTAAGAAGTTTTTAAGAAGAGACTGGACAGCCATTTGTCCAAAATGGTGTAGGGTTTCCTGCCTGAGCAGGGGGTTAGACTCGATGACCTCCAAGGTTCCTTCCAACTTTTATTATTATTATTATTATTATTATTATTATTATTATTATTATTATTATTATTATTATTATTATTATTATTACTACTACTACTACTACTACTATGGTATGTACTCTCTGTGTTGTGTGTGCCTGAGAAGAAAACCAAAAGGAAATGATCTGAAATTAGCAAAAAGTAGGCAGAGAGATGAAGAGGGACACAGAATAAATCTCTATAGATATTCAGTTGCCCTTTGTGCTCAGTAGCTCACAAGCTACCAAAGGGTTAGGATTCACACTTCCAACATGCTCATTTTAATCAAGTTTTAGGGTTATGAAAAAGGTGGAAGAGGTTTGTAAATACATAATTGCAAAGGGAAGGTGATGGGTATCTGGCTCTGTAATAAACTAGAAACAAAGAATGGCAACTATTAAGCCTTCTTTGGAATATCTGGAAATATCCTACAGAAGACAAAATGCATGTTGAAAGCCTTATCTTAATCATGTCTGTTTGGACATATGTCCCTATGGAAGTGGACATAGGAATGCAAAATATTCTGACACTAGATAGTGTCAGAATATTCTGACATTGTATTAAATTGACATTTTTTTTGTCCTTAAATAATATATATTTAATTCAGTGTAATTTGTTATATTCATAGACTGGCCTGGGGGACGCCAACCACTCAAGATCTGAACATAAAACTTTATCATCCCAAGCTGAAATTCAGAAAGGAACACGGAACAAGCAAAGTGATTCAAGAAAGAACTTTGCAACCAACCAGATCAATTCCAGACAAAGGGTATATTTCATAGATAACAATCACTATGATACCAACACTTCTTTGTTAGCAGCGGAGTTAATTGTGTCAGCATTACATTTTCACATGGAGACAAAGAATATTTTTTTCAGTTTGGTCTTTCAATGCATTTTCAAGGTTTCATAGATTTTTAAGTAAAAGGGAAAATATTTACGGAACAGTCCAGTTTTAGAAGAATGCTGTTTTATTTCTACTAAAACTAAACATTTTAAAGCTGAACTGAACAGATAGATATTATCCATTTTTATAACACTTTTCCACAATAAAATTGGGTTTTTGTTTTTATACAGTCAAAAGGGTAGAGTTGATTCTCTATAATGTAGACTTCTTGCCTTGATAAAAATGCCAAACCTGATGCTAGTTTCACATTGCTAGCAAATAATAGGATCTAGAGATATTTGGGCAATCTTTTGATTTCACAGATGCATCAACGGCTCCAGAGTAAAAAATAAAAAATGAAACATCATAGATTTTATCCTTACTACCGGTACTACATAATATGGAAGGTTTACCTCTAGTATAATGTGATATATTTCCATGGATGTGCAGAATTTTCAGAGCTGCTATCACTAATGTAATAAAGACATCTCAGATGTTTAAAAACAACTCCATATTCACTAGGTTAACAGATTTACTATTTCCTCTGTTGGAAAATTGAGCATGGCAATATAAAAATATGAAAATCAATAGAAGGAAAAACAAGCATTGAACTGGAACTGAACTTCTGTCCTTTTAAAAAAGAGAGGATACCAAAATACTGATTCTTAAAGAAAATAAAGTCCATGGGTGGCTTGAAATCAAAATACAAAGACGGCTTGTAGGTTTTGTTCCTGAAGAACAGACGGTCAGCAGTAAAACAATAAGGCATTTCAATGGTCCCTGGTTTTCACTTTTACCCGTAGTACTTTTGTAATGCTAATTGAGCATAAATCAAGATGAAATTATGTGTGACACGAGAATGAAAAGCAACATTTATCTAAGGAACTAAAGAAGCACAACTTCTGTTGTCTTTTGTTGTCTTACACTTAACACAGAGGCCCATCTCAAAACTTCCAATTGGTGAAGAAGTAATCCAACAATTTTGATTTATTTTTTTTTACATCCAGCTACTCTACCGTTCCATTTCCTTGAAGGTAGCAAAAAAAAAAAGGTTATACTGTCTTATAAAACTTGAAACACTTGATCATCCTTTTGATGTTTGTAATTTTACTTGAATCAGGAACTGTTTACTTTGTTAACTTTTGAAGTTCTAGTCAGTTCACTGTAGTTAAGAACATGAGTTCATGGTGGGGACTTCACTCTAAAAATTATTGAGTGTTTAATTAATATTTCAATATAATTAATGCGGCCATTGACTGATTTTCTTTCTTCCACTCTTCAGGAGATACATCTTAGTGAACGACCCAAATTCATCACCTTCAGCTCCTGTTATGACTTCACTGGAAAGCAGGCTGCTCAGTGCCCGGTTCCCTGCGCAGAGAGAAAGGGTTCTTCGTTCTCTCTTCTGAGATATGCAGGAACCCAAGTAGTCTTATCCATTTCTTTCACCAGCTTCGGTGTAGCGAATAAGCCATTTTCAACATCTTTACTTCTTCCGTATCTTCACTAGGTAATAATGCATAGGTAAAAGCACACTCTTCATGCATTTCCCACCAAACCAATTTAACAGTGCCTTCTCCCTTTATAGTATTTGAACAAATTAGCCAGGTTTGATTAGCTATGCAATAACACCAATATCTGAACCTCCACATTTCATTGTGTAGTGTGAATTCTTTTACGTTGTATTTTTTGCACCCTTTAATCTATTCTTACATGAATATTTTTTCACTGAAGTAGTTTTTGAAGGAGTAACAGCAGATCAAAATATTCAGGTTTTTTTTCTTTTTCCAATATGGTGTGTACTGCACTTTCTCATACCTGCAAAGACAGGATTAACTCTCTGTGGTGTTTCTGTAGCCATATCAACATGTTTTTGGTAAACTGGTGATCTGTTCATTTACAGTCCAATCTTCCTTGAGGATTAATTAATAACTAGTTTTAGTTACTACTAAGTGAGATGTTGGGGTTAAGATTAGGTTTAGTGAATCCTGAAATGGGAGTCACTTTAAAATTGAGACAGCTCACAAATTGCTGAAGCCTGCATATACAGATTTTTTACCCTCTTATCAATGCATTGGAACCTATGTCTTTAAAATGTCTTATTGTACTTTAATTCAAGAGATGTGAGTTGGCAGACAAACCTTAAATAAGACCATACCCAAAGTTATTGTAATTTTGCTAAACCAATAAATGATGCATTTAAAATTACTCTTTGGCCAATATTTCTCTTTTTCCTTTTGTAATATTTTGTCTTTTAGTTGCTTTCTAAACTCCAGTTTTCAGAGTTCTTCTAGTATAATCAATAAATGTGGTCTCTCCATATCTTGGATTGGGCCCTTGAGCTCTTTTTTACAATACTCAGAGCCCTCTTTGAAAGCAGCAGTAATGTTTGGAGGCTGGAAACACATAACAACATTAGTATGAACCACAACATAAGCTCAACAATTTTAAAATCAAAGAAGTACTCTACTCATTCCAACAAGCCAGAACAAAATAAACACGAACATGACCTCACCTAAGACAATTTTCATTTCAATATAAGCCAGCTGCCTCCTTAGACTTGAACAGAATGACCAAATATCCATTGATTCTGAAATATGGGAGGAGAACTCTTAAAATTTAAACTCTTGGTCATCAACCTATCTGTACTCTTAGATTGCTACATAGACACATCTTCTACGTGGATATGAGTTTATTCTTATCTGCGGTAATGATGATTAAAAAACAGCTAACCAAGTTGTGTCTAGAAATTTGCTACAGAAAAGCAAATCTTTGAATTAAGTCATGGGCAACAATCCAATCTCCAGCCTACCTTTTTAGGGAAGGTGGTAGAGAGAGTGGTTGGACTTCAGCTCCAGAGGATTGCAAAGAAGACAAATGATTCAGACTCATTTCAGTTGGATTTCAAGTCAGGGTTCAGGATGAAGAAAGGATCAGCTGTGGTCCTTGATGACTTGTAGTAAAGTTGAGAAGATTATAGTACATCTCTCTTTGTATTCCCTAATCTCTCAACTGTTTTTGTTGCCATCCTTTCAGATCAATTTTGCCCATTGAGAGTAGGGAGTATTGTTTTAGGATGTTTCTCCTTTCGCTGTGACTGGTTTCAATAGGTGTTGACACCGGTGTTGAGGGGAGTGTTTGCACCCATGGTCCCTCACTTATTTCAACACTCCCCCTTTCTGTTTAACATCAACATTAAACCAGTGAGTGAAATAATCCACTAGTTTGGTGTCAGGTATCATCAAGATGTTGTATACCTCAAACCTTGGCAGGCTAAATGCTGCAGTAGAAGTCCTAAGCCAGCATCTCAAGGCTACCTAGCTCTGGATGAGAAGGAATAGACTTAGGCTGAATCACGAAGACCGAACAGCTTTGCCTGTTTGCCCCCCCACCACCCATATTGTGCCAGATCACTTGGACTGGGAGGCCCTGAACCAGCAGGCCCTTTAGACAGGGACACACGTCATAGTCAATTCACAATCAGATTACTGTAGCACATACTAGTACATGGTTGTGATTTTGAAGCTTTCTGGAAGGGAAGTGGCTTTCCCCACAATTATTAAGATAGTCTGAGGCTGGAGCCCACTGACTGTGATTTTTTTAATGTATTGGGCAGGCTGTTTTAGGATACCATGAGTTGTTTTTTGAATGTTGGTTTGTTTTTTCTTTTATGTTATTCTTTTACGTTATTGCTGTTGACATGAGCTTCCCAGAGTGTTGCCATATGAGATAGGTGGTCTGTGATCTACGTGTATTTGGGGCAATTTTCAATTGATATTAATAAAAAGGTATTTTATGGATGTTACTTAGCATGTGCTGTGCCTCATATCTCATGAATTAAAAAACGTATTTATTAACATTAAAAAATGAATGTAAACAATTTGATCTAATTCAGAAGAGGTTATCATCCCTGAATTCCCCTATTTTGCCACACAGCATTCTCACCTCATTTTCAAACCAGCATCACATTCAGACCAGTTTCACATATAAGTATAGCTTTTGCTACATAATTTTTAATTTGCTGCTGTGCGCATCCATTCACTTACAGATCTTAGTTTAATGAAACAAAATCTCTGAAGAAAACGTATAAATTTTAGTAGCTGGAGATACCACATCCAACTTCACTTAGCAGTTGGCCCTTTTGAAAATGCCCCAATGGTATTGAATCCATTTAGTTTTGGTTTGTCTGAATAGTCAAAATTCCTTCACAAACCAATAGTCACAGCTAAGTGTACAGCAAACAATAAAGCAATTTCCCATCACCCTTTGAACCCAACGCTTAGTGGAGCAAGAAATAAAGGAGGCAAACTAATAGGTTAGTGGTTTCCTCAAGTCATGGTTGAGGACTTTTTTTTATCCTAGAGGGGAAAGGAGAAATATGTCAAGAGGGATTGAGAGCAGAACAAACCCACTTCTATGCAAAAGGGTCTGCAATGGAGTTATAAGCTATGAAAGATCTTGGCATTCTTGTGCCAGAGCTGCTTTGTGTTTTTGCTATACCATCTTAAAGCTTTAATTGTAGGAAATTAGGTATTTCTCCTATACAATTTCAAAAATTTAAATGCTGCCAGGAATTCTATCCTACTGTTTTCCAATCTTGCAAACATTTCCTTACTTATCTCTAACCTATTTACCTGTTCTTTTCTTTTCTTTTTTATAAAAAGTTTTATTGGTTTTTTCCATTTTTTCCCAAAAGCTTAGGACACAACGTGGTGGTCAGGGTGTCCAATCATTCAAAGACAAAATCACATAATTATAGCTCAAATTAATTGTCAAAAATTTCCTCTCTGTTTCTTAAATATAGTATTGCTTATTAAAATTAATACAGTTTTAAGTAAAGTTCAATCAAACAAAAATCATCAATCACATGCAATTATAATCTATATCCTGTTTTTAAGCTTTACTAATTACAGTTGTCATACTCCAATTGTATTTTAGTAAGTATATGGCTGGGATTTCAGGTATCCTTAATAAAAGATCATTCATTGAGACTGATTTTTTTTCTTCCTTATCACAAATAGCTCTTCCTCTCTATTACAACATAGTTATCATCTTTAAAATAATAATATAAGTCCAACAGATACAGTTCTATTTTTAAGAATATATTCTATCATTGCATCAGTCTACCTCTATAGAAAATCTTTTTAAACCCTTGATAAGGTTTATATCTTCAAATACTTATCAACTATAATATCAGGAAATTCTCATCTTTCATTCCTAATTAGATCAGACATACTCTCTTTCTCTATTACCACATAATTCTCATATTTAAAATTACAATGTAAGTCAAAACAGAGAAAAAAATACATTTCTATTTTTTTTTTAAAAATATATTCAATCATTTCATCAATCTACATCTATAAGGTCTTTTTGTCCTCTAAAAAGATTTACTCCCTCAAATAATTATCAACCATGATAACAGTAAATTTACATCCTTCATTCGTTATTAAATCAGACAAAATTTCTAAAGCCTTTTTAACCCGTCAAGTAACATTTTATGTCACATTTAAACCTGACTCTAGCTTTCTTTCTATGCCAATTTGGTTCCCATAATAAGGCTTTTTGGTTCCCAAACCTCAAGATTTGATTACAAAAATTTCTAATCAGTTCAAACTGAACAAATTTTCTTTCCCTTTCCGCTTTATTGTAATTTCCAAAAGATTGTGTCTGAATGTCAATCTTTGTTATTTTTGGTAGTTAAACTGAGTCAATTACAGTTACTTCTTGGTCATCAAAGTTGTCCCTCAATTGTAGGTGACGTTGTGTAACATTAGTTGATTCAGTGGTTTCCACATTTTCTCTCAGTGTGGATTCACAATTGGGTTGTAAGTATAGTGTCTCTGTCTCTTTAAGTTGTATGTAGGCCTGTTCAGGATTACTCTGTTCATCTTCTATTGTTCCTTGTTCCATAACTTGGTTCAATATTGGAGGGTCGATGTGAGGTTCCAAGGTGGCATCTTTAGATTTTCTCCAAGATTTCCAGTAAGTTTTGAAATCTTCTGTAAATTCTAATATTTTTTCCAGTATTAAATCATAGTCAAGATGTGAATAACTTTCAGTCATTTTGGTGATAGATTTGCCTATTCCTTTATTAGAGGCTATTTGAAAAAGATCCACAAATGTCCGCGTCCAAAGGTCTAATAGCCAGCTTCACCACCCAGCTGTCAAGTTATCTTTTCTCTTTTATTATCACATAAAATCCAATCCCTCTTCAAATAACAGGGAGGAGTACAGTTAAAATTAGCTTTTTGCCACCAGATGTCCTCAGTGGGCTATAAAGTCCTTTCCCCCCCCCCCAAGTCAATAGAGTTAAGAAAAAAAAGAAAAGTTTTCTCTTTTCTTTTTTTTAAAAATCAACAAGAAAAGTATCTCCAACGTTATCAAATTAAAAAAAACAAAGTAACAATGTCCCTTTTTTCTTCTTTTCCCCTGAAATTCACCCAACAAAAGTCCAATAGTAAAAAAAAACAACCACACACACAAAAAATTAATCTTTTTCTTTTTAGCTCTTCTTTCTGTATAGGCAGTCGCCGCTTTCTTAATAAAGGAAAATAGAAACTCTTTACAGGAAATGTCAGGATAGCAAGAGAAGGAAAGGTCTCACCCGGATTCACCATGGTGGTTCTTCATGCTTAGTTGTTCTTCTGACTTGCGGTTGGTGCGGCTAGGTGATCGGTCATTTTACGGCCGATCTTCTCCGTCGGCCCTCAGAGTTAGCTTGGACAGCTGGAGGAGCCGAGCACAGCCTCCTCGACAGTAGTCACACCCTCCAGGGCGACTTTCGACCCACATAAGGGTCTACCGGCGGAGGGAAGCTAGCCAAACGAGGAGACAAGTCTCCCCGTGCGGCTAGAGGCGCCGCGATCCGGAACCGGAAGTCACCTGTTCTTTTCAATACACAGTTGGTTGGCAATGGGAATAGAGGTCAATGTCCTTGGGTTACTGTACAGTCTTGCCTACAGTCATTTTGTGTACTACGGTTCTGAAACTGATGGAAAACTCATTATGCACTGGGATGGAACACTCACAAAATAAAAAGCTGTCCGTGAGCACAGATTCATTTTATGCACTAGTTGCATCCCATTCCATTCCTCAAATGTTCCTCTTTAAAAGAAACATGTGTAAAAGTAAAATCTGTAGTGTGTTTTTGTCCGCATCAAGGATCCCTTACCATGTACTCACTGGAATGTAAATGAAGTAAAATCACAAGTCTGAGAGCAGTTGTAGTAACAGCTGACTAACACGGGTATCAGTGTGAACCTGTAACTGTCCGGGTGAAAATTTACACTTTTCTCTTCAGAAAGGATTCAAAAAGGAAGGAAGAATTTGAGTGTTTATGTTTTTAGTCCTATACAGGCCCTCCAATCTCAGGACTTTTTATAATCTGGGAAGTGGGAAAGAGACACTGGGAGAGTGGTGGTAAAGGTTACTAGATGGCATTCTCAAAAAAAAAAAAAGCTCACAAAATGTATTTTAAACTAAAGATAAAGAATATGATGTTTTCCAGACTTTTGTTTTGTTTACATACCAGCAGAAAACAAAATAAAGTGCTTCATACCAGGAATATCCCCTTATCTTTCATGGCTGTTCCACCATGTCCCAAAGGTGTTTTTTCAAGAGGCAACTGGACTTTCTTGTTTTTCTTTGAAGACGTTTCGCTTCTCATCCAAGAAGCTTCTTCAGCTCTGGCTAGATGGTGGGGAATGGAAGGATCTATATTCCTTGCACACGTATTTATGTTACAAGTGCACAAAACTTCAGAGATATGGAGAGGCATCCCTGACTCTGAGAAAATAGTTTAGCTGCTCTTTCCATCTGTTGAACTCAGGGGTGGGATTCAAATATGTGAACAACCAATTCTCGATGCAGATGCCGCTTCTGGAAGTCCATTCTGGGCCTGGATAACAAAAAAAAATAGCTACCGGTTCTGCAGAAGTGGTGCAAACCGGCTGAATCCCACCACTGAACTGACATGGTATATTAATCCTAAGCATCCAGAGAGAGTAAAGGAGGAGAAAAAGGAAATTGCGTTTACCATACATGGAAGACAGTGGCAGAAGGAAACAATGTGATTAAGCTGCTTGTAGAAATGAAAGTTAGAGAGGAATCAACAAAATCAGGTTAGAATTCAGGGAAAGAAGTCACAGGGGAAACTTCTTTGCTCACTGATAATTGAATCAATGTGCTGCATCGTCTTCTAGAGCAGGGATTGGCAAATGCCCAGCAATATGGTTAATAGGAGCATGTGTATCTCCTTTAACTCAGTAAGCAATGGAAGAAGAAGAAACATTTACAGAGCCTTTGAACCCAGCTAATCATCTTCTTTTCCTAGCTATTTTTCTGTTATTTCTTTCAGTTGTTTTTCTGGTTTTTATTATTGCCTGATTGTATCTTATTAAAATATTTGCCTTTCCTCTTTTGCTTGTTTGTTTTAATCTTTGATTTAATGGGTATATATTTTTAGTTATCCTTGTACCCCGCAATGAAAAGGGTATTAGGCCCAAGACTTAAATTCATCAATATACATGAATGTGATGGGTTTACAAGGGCTTTGGTTTCAACAATAACCATTCACATCTTTGAATGAAAATGTAGAGAGGACTCACTTGATAGAACAGGGAGACGAATGTAAATGGGATTACCATGAGCACATTTACTTCAGAAAGATGCTTTGAGAGCTGACTCTCATGAAAAGAAAATAATGCTAAATAAAGTCATTGCAATAAAAGGGTCAAAGTTTTTCTTTTCAAATATCTTAACAAATAAAGCTCTGGGGGGCTACTGAAGCCATACCTTTTCATTCACACAAAGGAATTTTATTTCTCAGGCGTATCTAGCCTGCATGATTTCTCAATTTAGGAATGGATCAAAACTTAAAAATATATGGTATATGTTTGTGCATGCACAAAATTGTCTTTAGGATGTTATTCATGGTCTACAATACCCATGTGCAAAACTTCACCATTTTGCACAGAAATAAAATTCTGTATTACAGACCCCTTTTGTGAAATTGAAAGTTTAGTGTAGAATGTTTTAGGAATAGGGCAACTTTAAAACCTGTGGACTTCAATTCCCAACACCCTTCATGCTAGGTGGAGAATTCTGGGAGTAGAAGTCCACAAATTTTAAAGTCGTCAAGGTTGAAATCTCCCCCTCCTCCCTCATTTAGAACATTGTTTCAACTCTCCTTCCCAGAAGTAACAGTGACTGTTATTCAGTACTGCAGTCCCATCAGAGAAAAAAGTATGGTAGAGATTTTCATCTGTTTCATATCTACTGTTTCCAATTTAAACTGAGATGTGATTGGGGAAATGGAGAGAATTATAAAAGCAAGTTTAAATAAATACCTTCCCTGAAGTTCATTGCAAATTCAGCCTCCAAAAATTAGTATAAAGCAAGACACCTAAAGCTTGAAGAGAAAATGCAGCAAGATTATTTCTTTGCATGCAGCAGAGGATCATGTTGTTCAAACAGTAATAACACTTAGACTCATATACCACTATAGCATTCTCTGAGCGATTTATAGAGTCAGCATATTGCCCCCAAACAACTTGGGTCCTCAATTTATCAACCTTGGAAGGATGGAAGGCTAAGTCAACCTTGAGCCAGTCAACTTTCTCAGAATGTTTTTAGCTAATCCAAATAGTTTTTTAACACAATTAGCTTCCTATTTTTCTTTCCCCCTACCAATAATGGCTTGTTAGCATGTTAGCACCTATTAGTGATTTACTGCACTGCAGGTCCCTCTCAGTTTGCAGGACAGATAGAGAAGCATGTTGGTTGGCAATTGGTTTCTTCAGTAGAGATCTTGGGATTTGTCTTAGGATAAAATGGCATTTGTGGTATTGTCCTTACCTTCAGTAAGGTTGGCTCTTGTTCCTTTTGTGCCCGTGAGAGAGATCTGGCCACTTATTTGGATTTCTTGGATGAATTCTACATGATATATCTGTACAATATTCATGTAACAGAGTTGCTAATAAAGGTTTGCAGAACCTGTATGTGCAAGTATATTTGCTGTCAGGCAAAAACCTTTTGGATTGGGATTTTATCACTAGTAACAGGTTAAAAAGATGCAGAGACTGTTGTGTGTGTAGGATGGGAATTAAGACTGTATATCAGAGTATGTTTCTGCCTGCTTTATTAATAGGAAGTGAGAGGTGTGTTTGTCCGAAGAATTATAAAAGCAAAGTGACTGCACTGAAAATGGGTTACATATATTTAAAAATTAAAGATATTCTCAAACTGAAGTTGACTCCTAGTCTGCAACCTTGATATTCCTCAGAGGTCTCTTGTCAAAAGGGTTACAAAGGCCCAACCATGTTTTGCCAAACCCAGCTAAGGTCTGCTATTCTGAGATGTTCTCTTAGTAACTCCTGGTACATGAACATATCCATCTTTTTTCTTTTTTTTTAACAATACTCCAAGTTGGTTTGTCTCTGTCCTTCCCAGAATTTTCATTTCCCCAGTTTTGCCTCTAGCTGTAGGATTTCCTAGTGGTTTCCCATCCAAGTGCTACATTAACTCCCCACCCCCAGGATTAGCCAAGGATTGATAAGTGCTGCCCTTTGCTGTGAATCGTTCTAAAGAGAAGGGGGGGAAACCCTCAACTTCCAGGGTCTACTCTACAGTTTATGGCACGTAAATTATCTCAGATTCTATTCTAAGGATCTCTATATAGGATTTGGGAAGTCTCTAGCGGTTTCTAAAAATCTGGGGGCCAGCACCCAACAAGGCTGAGAACAAGGAGTCTCAAGGGCCGGTCAGGCTTAATAACTCCATAGGCAGCAGGGCCTGACACCCCGCTACTTTATAACAGAAAAGGCACTTCTGGGACAGGGCAGTCCATGGACTGAGCTGTCAAGGGCTAAGAGAAGTGGCGTCTCCCAAATGCTGGCCCAGGAAACTCCAAGCATCGCGAAGAAGACAGCGGTGCAATTCTTTCCCAGGGATAAGATTATTTTCCCAAACCAATTACCAAAACTCTTTGCATGCTCAGGAACGGTCTAATCCTCCCGGAGTCTGGATTCCCGCGTTAAAAAGAACAAAAATTGAAACCGGGCTTCCAAACACTTCCCCAAACACACAACCTAAAAAGCAAACGGTATATATACAACCCGGTGTGCCGTTGCCTGCGCCTTCTGACTCTTTCTTTACTCGGACTGATCCACGGGACAGGAAGACGGAGGGGGGGGCCCGCCTTTCCGTTTTCCCGGACGGTCGCTGTTATAAATTTTTCTCCGCTTCCCCCCGCCTAACCACTCGAAGACATTAGGCATATATATATATACATATATATGTATGGAGGGGGTGACACCAAAAGGAAGAGTCTGACCAAGGAAAGCATCTTCTCCTCTCTTCTTGCTCTTCGAGCCTCACACCCCGGCCCGCTTACTTAGTACGGTCCTATCCTGTGAAGAGGTCTCTCTCTCTCCCCCCCCCTCCCCGCTTGGCCCAGGGGAGCTTTGGGCTTGCGAGCCAGAGGAGGTGGAAGCGGCGGAGCTCGGCTGCCAGCCGCTCGGAGCGGAGCCGGACAAGCCTGGCCATGAGTCGCTGGCGCCAATCCTCGCGATTTCGCCGAACTTCCTCCAAGCTCTGATCCCGGGCTGGGGGAATGCGGCGCAGGGGCGAAGATGAAAAGAAGCAGGGTGTACCGCATGGTCTTGGCCACTTGCTTGGGCTCCTTGCTCCTGGTCGTCTTCTACTTCCAGAGTAGCCTGAACCCGGGTAAGTTAAACATTTACCTCGGAGCCTCGTCCCCGTCACCTTTGTCCGTCCCGGCGCCGTAAGCAGGCACGTTCTTTCAGGGGGGGGGGGCAACGCGCTTTTTCTTTTTCCAACCTTCCTGGCCCTAAAGTGAAACAATGAAGAGACTCGGGGCACGTCAAAAGCCTTTTCTCTCACATTTTATTTCTGGCGTTAAGTTGTCCTCCAGAGACCCATATTTTAAGGTGGCCTCGGGAGACGCGCGCCGGGAAGCTTGTCCCGGCGGGGGTTTCTCTTACCGCCTCCTCCTCCTCCTTTAATCGAGACTCGAGAGGCAGACAAGCAGACTTACTTCCCCGCTCGCCAGGCGGTGGTTAATTAATTAACGACTTTATTAGGGGCTTTGCTGTGACGGTTGTCTTTGAAAGTATCATTGACAAATGGAGAAAATATTTACGTTATTAACAAGATCGATACAGGCTACTGACTCTAGCTTTTACACAGCTAGTTCTCGACTTGCAACAGTTCATTCGAAGTTACAATGGCACTGAAAAAAGTGAGTGATGACTGTTTTTCATAACTTTATCATCTTGCAGCATCCTCATGGTTACATGATCAAAATTTGGGATGCTTGAGCAACTGGTTTACATTTATGGCTGTTGCATGACCTGGAGCCATGAGGGTCACCTTTTGCAAACTTCTGACCAGCCAAAGTCACTTAAGTTTGTAACCGAGTTACAAAATTAACAGCTGCAATGATTCACTTAACAACGGTGGCAAGAAAAGTTATAAAATGAGGCAAAAATGTCTCGCTTAGCAATATAAATTTTGGGCTCGGTTGTGGTTGTAAGTCGAGGACTACCTGTACTTGGATGTTAAATGGGTGTGATTTCTGAGAATAGGAAGAGAGGAGTGGGCTTCAGGGCAGAGGGAAAAAAAAGATCTGAAATACTTTTCAGTCTGCTGGCTTCAGTGAAAAGATTTTAGTGGCTTTATTTTCATGCTGAGACATGAATCAGTAGGATTAATTGATTTTCAACAGGTAACTGAGTCAACATCTGGAGAAGAATTTCTGATACAAAATTGTGCTTATGGAGTGTAGAAGTTTCCAGGTGGCTGGGATTCTTTGGAGAGCACAAGGAGGACAACAATATAGATAATATTAGCATAAGATCATCTTAAAATCCCAATTAACTTTGTAACTTATTTCAAAGTGGCTTCAAGTTTAGATTTCTTAATTGTGTAGACATAAAGGACATTGAACGTAGTTTGCACAGAATATATTGGAGGCTGATGTCCTTGAAAGATGTGAAGATAAGTCAAGGCTTCAATTTAACTGACTTCAGTTAAAGGAATGGGGGATGAAATCAGCTACCTTCACTTTAGGTTTATAGACTAACTTTTCTGAACTAACACACACCCAGTTCATCTCAGTATAGTGCAAATGAGTTGTAAGCAACACTGGTAAGCAAGTACAAATTTACTGTGATTGGTAAGTAAGTAGAGTCATAGAAGTGACTCCAGGAGAACTCCTAAGATTGCATATTTTAGCTAAATTCGTTCGACTGGTGGTTGCACATTTTGACAGTGGAGTGTGACATACAGAATGTGTGTGCTGCAAACTGAGGTGTGCTTAAAAATCTGCTTTGACATAAGTGACACCCAGAGTATGTGTAGTAGAGATTGAATTGGAATAGAAATCCAGCTATTCCTATATTGGCCTTAATTTCTTGGATTCTGAGCATGAACAAGCAAAATGACTTACATGAATGAGATGCCTGCACTTTCTAAGGCCTGTCCTAAGAGAACGGCACTCCTCTTCATACAGAGATGATCTTACACTTTTTAGCAACCTACATCCATTTGCAATGTAATTTTTAACATCACTATGTGACACTAATTTAATTAGTGGGAGGGAGGGATCTTGGATATGTTCCCCGCCTTAAATTATTTGTAAAAATAATAAAGGCGGGATACAAATAAAACAAAATCTTGGCGGTGAAACAGTATAGATGGGAAGGAATGAAAATGCATAGAAGTGTTACACTCCAGACAGATACCTTCTTGATCACATATGCCGTGCTCTCTTCAGCTGCTCTGGACTCATAGGTAATAACACCTGTGGTTTGCTGAGGCAGTGGGAATACTAAAGAGAAGATTCCCCTGAAAGAAAGCCCAGTGAGAAGGTCTCAAGTAGGAAAGCAGTTCCAGTTCTCTTCCTCTGTTCTCTTGATCCCTTACCTCGGTGTCAAACTCGCAACGTCACGTGACGTGTGGACGCAGTTTTGTTGTGACGCATCTGGCCCATGGGCCGGCAGTTTGACATTCCTGCCTTACCTCTTCCCAAAAACTCATAGGCATTCCCATGGATCACCTAAGCGAGGCTGGCTGTGCACAAACCCAACTGAAAGAGTTTTCCAGATTCAAGAACGTGCATAGAGTTACCTAATGGAGCTTGGAATATGCTGACAGAAGCTTCTTTCACAGATGCTTGGCTTTAGCTGGATGGGGCTTGTGACACAAATAGAAGAAGTTTGAACTCACTCATATATTTATTTTCTGGACTCTGTCTATCCCTTCCTACTTTATATACTGAGAGAGATCTGTTGCATAGAAAAATACATTTTTCAATAGGACTGAATAATACTCAATTTTGTATTTGTTCCATTAATTTACGTAGAACTTAAACACAGGTGCCACATTCCCTACATGCTTATTTGGAAGTTCCATTTAGTTTAATGAGGGTTATTCTTGAATATATGTTTAGGATAGCAGGATGTATGAATTTCCTGCTGAAGACCAAAGCCCATATAACTAAAATGAAGAGATTCAATGAATGAGAGAGCAACTCTTCTTTATATAGCCATTCAAAAGAAAGGCAGTATAGTTTATTTCCAGTTTAAAAATGCATGAGACTATATAGCCTTGGTATCAACGTTCTTGACTCCTATGGTATTTTTCACCATTATTCTTCGGCATCTATGACTTTGAATTAACAACTTTATCTGCCTTCATAAAGGTAGTTTATTCAATGACACAGCCTTTGGATGAATTTCCGTTGATTTCATTGATTCTTTTCTAAAGCAGAAATAACTTAGATTTCATATATTGACTGGGTCAGGAGTTCCAAAGTATTGGCAAGAAGTTATGAATTGGGGAAAAATATTTCTGTACAGCTCTAACAAATTAAAAGCCAATTTATTTCTGTGCCAGTTAATTAGCAAATTCATGATTTTGGCTATTCATCCAAGCAGTGCCAAGCTTAGCGAAGCCATCCTTTCCCTGCTCCCCCGCCTTCATTTTGGTTCTAGAAATGTCTATGTCACTTTTGTGAATCAAGAATATGTCAGTCTTTCTCAAGAACATCTTAGCAGTTACCGGGATTGTGCTGATGATAGTGTTGATCTCTTTTTAGCACTGTGAATTGGAAGTAACATTTTGAGTATACAGTGTTAATGAGAAGAATATGGGACATAACTTAATTAACAACTTTCTTGCTTAGCAACGGAAATGTTGGGCTCAATTGTGGCTGTAAGTCGAGGACCACTTGGTCTGTGCTTTTCCAAAGCCTGCTAGATATTCACACTTCTTAACCTGAAATAGAATTTTTGAGAAGCTAGCTTTGGAGCCTCTAAACCAGCGGTTCTCAACCTGTGGGTCGCGACCCCATTTGGGGTCGAACAACCGTTTCACGGGGGTCGCCAAACACGGCAGTCCGCCATTTCCCCCCCCCATTTTTTCCCCCATTCCCCCCCCCATTTTTTCCCCATTTCCCCTCGGCCATCGCGCGCGTGCCGCGCATGCACGGTTCGGGCCGTCGCGCTGCACATGCGCGGTTCGGGCCGTCGCGCGCGCCGCACATGCGCGAATCAGCGCGCTGCGCACGCACGGTTCGGGCCGTCGTGCCGCGCATGCGCGGTTCGGGCCGTCGCACACACGCCGCGCATGCACGATTCGGCCCGCCGTGCCGCAATGTGCAGTTCGGGCCGTCGTGCGTGTGCGCCGCGCATACACGATTCGGCCCGCTGCGCCATGCATGCGCGGTTCGGGCCGTCGCGCGCACGCTGCACATGCACGGTTCGGGCCGTCGCACCGCGCATGCACGATTTGGTCCGTCACGCCGCACATGCGTGGTTCGGGCCGTCATGCCGTGCATGCGCGGTTTGGGCCGTCGCGCCGCGCATGCGTGAATAGGCCCGTCGCACCGCGCATGCACGGTTCGGGCCGTGGGGTTTCGGCCTGAAAAAGGTTGAGAATTGCTGCTCTAAACTTTGATGGTATATCTGCTCTCTTGTCCCACATCTGTATAGTGATGGTAAAAATGAATCACCTAGGGCCCAGGGGTAGGCTGACTCAGGAATTCTGGGAGTTGAAGTCCACGAGTCATAAAAGAGCCAAGGTTGCCTATCCCTGATCTAGGCTAAGCCAACAGGCTATAAAGTGTTTATGGAAAAACTACAAGCAGTCTCCTTGTGGCTAATTCTCTGTCAATTTTTTATACCATCATGATCTCTTATAGACTTTTCTATGAATACATCTAACTGTTCCTAATGCCTTCCAAACTTGGGCCATCTTGGAGTGCTGAGTTCTAATTGTGCTTTGCAGTGTTCTTTCTTTTATATCAAGTCTCAGTTTCTGTTGGAGTGGTAATCCTAATCCTAAATGAAGTATCCAGGAAAACCTCCCAATTTTTAATCCCTTTAAAATGAACTTTAAATGAATAAAATGACATGGTTCAAGAGAAACACTCTTTTGAAAGAGTTCTCATTGGATGAAACTGATTTTAAGAATGCTTATAGATCCTATTCTTGTATTTGATAGGTCATCTATCCAGGTGCATCATTTAAGACGTTACCCATGTTAGTTTCACTAGCAAATCTAATAGATCTCAACAGCTAAAACAATGAATAAGCTAAACTGGTATAAAAGGTGAAGCTTTACTTATACAAGAATGTAGTTGCATTTATTTAATAAGGCTTTATTTACATGGATTTACTCAGTTAATTTAATCCTATCTTGTTTGCAGGAGCTTGTACTCCACCCTCAATGTTATTCCACAATAAGTTACTGTAAATTTCTATGCCCTTGGACCAGTTGAACCCAGAGCCCAGGAACATGGGGAAAAGTTATAATTGGCAGACTTTTATTTAAAGTCAAGGCCCAAAGTCTGAATCCTACGGAACTACTGGCTGGAAGTTTGCAAGAAATGGCTGCCCCTAGAAAACCTCTGCTGTAATTTTAAAGGTCTTACCTCTTGTGTTGCTATGCAAGCTATGCCTGCAGCCTGTTGAGCTAAATGTTGCTTCAAAATTGCCTGGCAGCAAAGCCAGTGTTTCTCCTTGAACATAGCTGCAAGGAGCCCAATATGAATAGGACCTCATGGAGGAAGATCCAAAGACTGAAATAGGAAAGCTCTACCTGCCTTGGTTTTCCAACCCCCTTTGATGCCAATTGTTGGGTTTTGGTTGGGTGGGGAGAAGCAACACAAGAGGTAAGACCTTTAAAATTACAGCAGAAGTAAAGAGTTAAAGTCTTCCTGCCTCTCCAGGCCCCTTTCTCCTGAGTCAGAAAGGTGGTGTAAAACTAAGGCAGAAGGCATTATTTTAAATCGTATCCAAGTCCCTAGATGCTGTTTTTAAGAGTTGACTGTGCTGTGGTTTTACAGATGTGGCTTCTGTTTAGCTAACACACAGCATATGAAGCAAAAAATGGAATTATTACTCTGCTTTGATGGTTGATGGGTTCAGATCTCAAGAAAATAACAGTTTTGTCCCTTTTAAATGTAAGCTAAGAATCCTGCTTTTTTAAAATCAGTTATGTCCTTACTAGTTTTCACAGCACTTACGTTGTTTTTAGTTCTAATGGTTTTTTTTAGCAAGGACGTAGTTTTCCGAGTGTCATAGCATGATCAAGGTAATACTTAGTTATCTAAGATGATAATTTTTGCTTGAAACTTTAATTTCCTTGCAAACTTGGTACATAACCCCCCTCCGTAAAACTGAAAAACCTCTGCATATGGCAAATTGACAGAATGATGTCCTATTGGTTCTATACATTTGCTATAGTAACAATATGATGTTTTTATGCTTACAATTCTATGTGTAGTGTGATAGGTAATGCACAGCTTTCTCAACATTGTATTATTGAGAATCAGAAACTATTGTGTTGATCTGGTTTTTCACAAAAATAAGGATTCATTGTTGGCTGCTGATTTACTGCTGATTTTGTGAGCAATGTAGCAACCGATCTTAATCTATCATTCATCTTAATTATTCAAAATTACACAGGGCCATTTTTTTGTGTGTATTTCAGCACCCAACAGAAAAAAATCTTTACATATAACAGGGCAAATAACATAACGTGTGCTTTAGTAATGGAATATGCAGAATGATTGGAGTTGTCAGTCCAGAACCTGGATCTCAAGTACCAGCTACGCAAATGCAGCTGAAAATGAACTAATGTCCTTTATAAACATCATAATAAATGGACAAAGAACTGATATGGGCATAAAAGAAGGGATAATTCCATATTCACCACTTCGAATGCCCAGGGGAAAGGGAAGCAGATATGGGAATATCTAATTCTGCAGCATTTCTGTTTTTCATCTTATAAATGTTACTAACCCTTTGATTGCAAATACCTCACGTATCTCTTTAGATGGAGGAATTTCGGAAAAACAGCAGGAGTCTACTAAACTTGTTTGCTTTGAGACTAAATATGGAAATTCAGCCAGTAGTTGGCTGGCTTTGCAAAATTTATTATTTACACATTTTGCAGGGTTCAGAATATTAGATACTTCTATTTCCTGTGAGAGTTATTTTTAAAAATATCACCTTCTCATCCCTTCCTCTCTTTCTGTCATGACGTTCCTCACTTCTTGGAAGATATAACAGCTATTGTCTCTTGCCTTTTTGGCAATTTTCTGTCTCTGTATTGTGCAAGTTACACATTTATTTATTTAATTTCAGCTCTGGGACTAGAAACGCTAACTTCAGATTAAAAAAAAAGATGCAAGTGTCAGCAGGGAAGGCTGATGCCACTTTTACAACACATGTTGGTGTCTTTCAGAAGATGAAACGAGAAGAGAGTCTTTTCAGAAGTTGATGGAGTTCTATTATTGGTACCATCATTTTAGAGTTTATAAATAACCACTCTGAGGCCTCTGGGACAAAATTGTCCTAAAGCGAAGGAAGGTGGTGAGAAGAACACCTATGCTGTTCACATGGTAGAACATTAAGTTTGATCAAGACGTGCAGGAGAACTTCACAATGTAGGTGATCCCTCTTATTCAGGAGATGGAAATCTTCATTTCCCCCAACAGTTATGCAGTCCTTGACCTATGATCACAATTTGGACCTGGAAAATTCATCATTAAGTGGTACAGTCATTAATCAAGGTATCATGCGATTGCACTCAATTTTATGACTTTTTCCCTTAGTCGTTAAGTGAATTACACATACAAATTCAAGTTAGAGTTAGGAACAGAATTTTTTTCATAACCAGGCACTGCCTGTAACAACAGCGGTTAGATCTCTTCCTTCATGGACTGTCTCCTTCGGCAGTCCTCAACTTACGACCACAATTAAGCCCCAGATTTCTATTGCTAAGCAAGGCAGTTGTTAATAGCAATAGCACTTAGACTTATGTACCACTTCACAGTGCTTTACAGCCCTCTCTAAGTGGTTTACAGAGTCAGCATATTGCCCCAAACAATCTGGGTCCTCATTTTTACCGACCTCAGAAAGATGGAAGGCAGAGTCAGCCTTGAACCTATCAGGATTGAACTCCTGGCTGTGGACAGAGTTTGCCTGCAATACTGCACTTAACCACTGTGCCACCATGGCTCTTAAATGAGTTGCAGCCCATAGTATGACTTTTTTTTTGCCACAGTTGTTAAGCGAATACTGCACTTAAGTGAACCATGTGGTCATTAAGTAAATCTGGGGTCTCCCGTTGACTTTACTTGTTGTAAGCCAGCTGGGAAAGTTATAAATGGTAATCACATAACCTCAGGACAGTGCAACGGTCATAAATATATGCCAGTTGCCAAGCTCCCAAATTTTGATCGCATGACCATGGATAGGGATAGGCAACCTTGGCTCTTTTATGACTTGTGGCTGGCTCAGGAATTCTGGGAGTTGAAGTCCACGAGTCATAAAAGAGCCAAGGTTGCCTACCCCTGACCATGGGGATGCTGTAACGGTCATGAAAGATCACCTTGCTTACAGTCTGGAGAAAAGTCTTAAAGAATCCTCAGTTATAGAAGGGAACTGAGGAAACTACAGATTTGTTTTTATATTAAAAATGCTGGTGTTCAAGTAGCAGGAAAAGAAACTTTTTATTTGGTAGGATTTGGTGGACGATTGGAAAACTGCTGTTCTGTTTTAGCATTGCAAATATTAAGGCTAGGAAACGGATCTGTTTTTACTTGTGCATTTTTCCTCTCTGCACGTTTTACTTGCAGTAGCTATTTGAACTGTGCTGTTTTGTTGCTGTGTTTGAGCTGGATTAAATCTTCTGAATATTCCCTTCTATTTGGCTCCAAATAGAAAAATGCCAGGAATGAACAGAAATCTATTTTATGTGTCCCTTGGTACTTATCCAGTTCAACCCATGTGATGCAGATTTGGAAAAAGAGGTTGTGGGTTCCACCTTGGCTTCAGTTATCCCATGTGGGTATGCCCTCCTCTGGAACACATCTGCCTGCTCCAATTTCTTTCTGGCTGCAGGGAACAGCTGATCTTTTCTTTTGAGTGCCTGGAACCAAACCAGTGTTAAGTAGGTTGCCCTCAGGAGCTTTTCCATGCCCATCAGTTGTATCAAGAACCTGCGGCTCTTTCCTTAGCACTCCAGCCATTAGTGAGAGATGCTCCTTTTGTTGTTGCTAAGAAAGGCTTTATTTATTATAAGCATATAGTCACTTTGTACTCTGCGAGCTAATATTGAAAACATAAAGAACGTAGAGAGGTAGTTTGATCTAGCGGTTTAATGCACTAGGCTGGAAACTGGGAGGCTGTGAGTTTTAATCCCACTTTAGGCATAAGAGCCCACTTGGTAACTTTGGGCCAATTGCTCTTTCTCAGACCAATTCATGTCAGAGGATTGTTGTTACGGAGAAAATAGAAAGAAGTATTAGCTATGTTCACCACCTTGAGTTACTTATGAAAATAATAGAATGAAAGCCAAGGCAGTAACAATAGTTAATAGGCGCCTTGGGTGCGATCCCAGAAGAATTGAACACCATCGGCATAGACAAATATGTCATCCGTCAATTGCAAAGGGCAACTTTACTCGGGAACAGTTCACCTCCTGTGACGATATATGTAACACCATGAAACATCCACATCTGTCTATCCCGTGATTTTAGGAAGGACAATAGGCAGACAAAAATGCTGAATCCAGTCTGAACATCTGGCTGACTGTGCAACAAACTACAATAAGGGCAAGATTAAAAAAAAAATCTAAATCTAAAAAAGAGGGTACAAAAAAGTAAGTAAAAGCAAAGTAGGGGAAAAAAAAGACATAAAACATTGTAAGTAGAAATGTTTGATAGCATTTCTTTTCCATTGTTCCCAACCACTAACTGCTGCTAAAACATTTGTACTTTTATTTGGACATTGGATATTATTGCCTCTCTCTATTTAAATTATTTGCTAATTGTTTTTGATACAATTAAAATTGTACCTTAATTATTTTCCTTAGAAACTGCATTCCAAGTGTGTCTACTTGCCTTGCTCTGTGAAATCTCACATGCAGTGAGATCATGCCTGCCTGAATTTAGTTCAGCTTCTGTTATGAAGATCCAGAGTCAGTTTGGCCACCATTGTGTATTCTTCAGTTATTCAGCAGGCCAAATTAGTTCTTTCTACTGTCAGTATGTACCTTGGTAGATTGTGATACTTTTGTTTAAACACTCTGGAATTATTTCTAATAAAATATTTGTGCTTTCAATTTGAATTCTGTTTTTAAGATCTCGTGCTGTATTTCCTTTCAGTGCTTCTGGATTTTTTTTCACATGACTACCATGTGTAATCCTATGCATTTTTTTATTTGTTCTGTTTCCATTCCTATTTCAATAACAATTTATAGATGTGTCTCAGTAGATGATCTTGATTCTGTATGAGTGTTTCAAATTCCATCAGCTTTTTCAAGCTCCCTCTTTCTTTCCTGAAATCACTTTCTATTTCTCCAGTAATTTGTAAGTACAACAACCATGGTGAAATACTGCTGTCATTGAGCAATTTTTGCCGGGGTTTTAATCTTTTTCTTGGACCATAAGAAAGGCTGAGCGCCAGAGAATTGAGGCCTTTGAACTATGGTGCTGGAGAAGACTCCTGTGAGTCCCTTGGACTGCAAGGCGTTCAAACTGGTCAGTTCTAGAGGAGATCAATCCCGACTGCTCTTTAGAAGGCCAGATCCTGAAGTTGAAACTCAAATACTTTGGCCTTCAATGAGAAGGAAGGACTCACTGGAGAAGAACCTAATGGTGAGAAAGATTGAGGGCAATAGAAGAATGGGATGACAGAGAATGAGGTGGCTGGATGGAGTCACTGAAGCAGTAGGCGTGAGCTTAAATGGACTCCAGAAGATGGTAGAGGACAGGAAGACCTGGAGAAACATTGTCCATCGGGTTGCGATGGGTCGTACATGACTTCTCAACTAACAACAACAAATCTTTTTCTGATTCTGAATATACCATCTTGGCCTATGTGATTAAAGCTCTCTTGTTACAGGTACCCCTATAAAACTATATCCCAGGTATCCTAAGGCAAGCTGGGGGGGATGAAAACCCTCTTGCAGAGCAGAGGGACAAGGACTACCTTGATCTTGATTTGAAGAAAGTTATTCTCAAGCATAAGCCTTCATAGTGGCTATGTTTCATTATGAGACTATCTTGAAATTATAGCAAATTCTGACTTACTGTTCAGAGGCAAACATGTTTCTTGATTTCTCCCATCAGTAGAAGGCATTAAAATAGTTAGCTTAAAGCAAGGGTCTTCAAACTTGGCCCTTTTATGACTTGTGGACTTCAACTCCCAGAATTCCTCAGCTAGCGTGCCTGGCTGAGGAATTCTGGGAGTTGAAGTCCACAAGTCATAAAAAGGCCAAGTTTGAAGAGCCCGGGCTTAAAGCTTCAGAACTGCCTCTGGCTTTCAAAAGTCACAGGGAAGACCCCTGGAATCTTTCCCAAAGTGTCTGATTATTAGATTTCCTCCTCCTCCTCCTCCTCCTCTTCCTCCATTGGCTGTTGACATACTGTGTTTAATTGATTTTATTTTACATGAATTAAATATAAATGAAATAAATTCAAATGTACTTTCCATCCTAGCCCCATTAAATCACTGTCATAGCTCCTAACTTTTCTTTGAATGGGAAAAAATTGAGTTTATCAGAAGCTATTCAGAAAAGAAGCTTAAATTTCATCAGAAGCTGGGTTCCTATTTTCTCACATTTCCCCTGACAAACAAGGATCTGAAAACAGGATTTGCAACTGGTTTGCTTCTTTTGATTTAACAACCAAGTGGCAAGTAAGGATCCAGGTTTTAATATAGAGTGAAACCTTGATGTTATGGATCAAGTAGAAAAAAGGGGGATGACATATTTAAGAGCTGGGATTTTTATTTTGGGTTCTTGATTGATTGTTGCTTTTTTGGATGAGTTACCTACCTACCTAAATTGCTTTCCAATTATATACCTTTTTTGTTTGCTGAAAATAGTCTAGGAATTTTGTTTCTCATTTTAATATTTGCTGCCATATATCTTCACACAGAGGTTAATATGAGGGCTACTTTAAAGAAGGTTTGAGGGATTCATCTAAATGTATTTGGAACCATGATATTGAGAAGAAATAGTAAGTCTCTGGAAAAACATATTTTTGCATGTTCAAGCTTTGATATGTCCAACTGAAGTAAGAATGGCCATTTTTCCCAATATGGTTTTTGTATAATATTGTAGGGGATTCTATGTTACCATTTCCTCTCTGGTTTTCTTTCAGTTTGAATGCATGTTTATTGGGTATAGAAAAGAATACTGTGATAGCTTAGCAATAGCATTTAGGCTTATATATCACCTCATAACGTAAACTCTGGGCTGTTTACAATGTCACATTATTTACATATAGCCCCCAATAATCTCATTTTACTGACCTCGGAAGGATGGAAGGCTGAGTGAACCTTAAGTCCCATCAGGATCGAACTGCAGGCTGTGGGCAGAGTTGATCAAATATATTGTGATAGTGGCAGTTGATCAAATATATTGCAGAATAAGTTTTCATAAACCCATTTTGTCAGATGCCAGAAACTGTCATGGAAGAGGATACATACAGATTTTTTAAAGGACTGTGTTAAACTTTTGTTGATTTGCCAAGAAATCCTGGAAGAATGCTGAATACAATGCTTAAATCTCTAGTTCCCTCAAAAGCTGTCATATTGGACTGAGTTATATTACTTTATTTTTATAAGCCTTTCCATTTCTTCTTCAGCAATGGTGAAGTCTTAGCTTAAGTAGAAGTGAGTAAGGTAAGTTGGAAAGATATGAAAAATTGTGCTGTATCTCCATTCTTCCATTGTCCGGGAACTGTACCGTGAACTGGAATTCATCAGTTCCAGATGTGGAATTGGCAGACAAACTGGAAACAAACCATTCAGGCACATGTTACCCTCTGAGAATGTCAAGTTTGAGCAATACATCAGAGGGGAAATCTATTTCTTTTATTTGTTGATGTCTGTGACATTCCTGGAGCTAATTTATAATGTACAAAAGTTGTCATGTGAAATATTAGCACAGCCTGAGAATGGATAAGAAAAAGCTAAAGATTCATTAGGTCACTTTGAACACTATTTGCATGTTGTCATTTGAAGCAGTAGGTGACAAACCCTCTATAGTGTGGCTTCACGAAACAAAGCATACATTGTGCTGTTACTCCCCACATTGTACAGAGGGTAGTATCATCCATTTATAATTCAACCATGTTTTTCCATTGCTATTTTCCTTTTTTTTCCTGTTTCTCTCATTGCACAAAGTCTATTTTGAGAAGAAAGATGCATTGTCCATAAATGTAGAGCTTCTTTGTGTTATTCTTCTATCATTTTGTTTGGCTGGTTTAATTATGGTGTCCTTGGTGCTCTCTGAGCTTGGTTGTTTCATTACCCAACTAGCAAACATGATCAGTACTAAAAAGGAGTGGGATTTGCTTTCCCTTTAAATACAAGTGGCTTGCCCTGTCAGTGTTGGTGGAAGTGTTCTTGGTGGTTCTTTGATAAGATTGTTGTTTACTGTTTGATTGTTTGTAGTTTCTTAATTCAAGTATTGTTTACTGCTTGATAATTGATCTGGCATTAGTCCTGTTTGTTTTAAACAAGCAGGGTTCTTATGCAGGAATATGCAGATGAATTTATCTGAGTTTATTACCCCTTTTTGATGGCTTTGTATTAAGATTTTGTTGCACATCTCATGTAAAATGAAATATTTAATATGAGATTCTTTTTCTTTCTTGCTCTTTCCTTCAGATAGGAAGCAGTTTAAAGCACTTTTTGTATTCTGAGTCAATTTGCTTAAGAGGCTTTTGTGAAACAATCTTCCAGTTCTTTCTCAGTTCTTACCTAAGGGATTACCTAAGGCAGACATGTCAAACACAAGGCCCAGGGGCCGGATGCAGCCTGCAAAGTGGTTTCATGTGGCCCGCGAAGCCATCCTGGAAACAGTGAGGGAACGGCCCCCTCTGCCTTGGCCCTGGCACAGGCCGGCCGGGGGCCAATGTACAATTTTGTGGTGGCTATCTATGCTATCAGTCTTATTTATTTATTTATTTATTTATTCATTCATTCATTCATTCATTCATTCATTCATTCATTCATTTATTTATTTATTTATTTATTTATTTATTTATTTATTTATTTATTTATTTGACTTATATGCCGCCCTTCTCCCAAGACTCAGGGCGGCTCACAGCAAAAATACAAGTACAAAAAATAGTATAAATCAATTAAAATACTAATTTACAGTGTAAAAACTATATAACTATTTCCACTCATACAACACACAGTCACAATCAGAGGCCCAGTGGCAGAGTGCAGCTCACAAGCCCCAAACCTGTCTGCATAAATGTGTTTTTAAGAGTTTTCGGAAAGCTAGGAGGGAGGGAGCAGTACGAACCTCTGAGGGAAGTTAGTTCCAGAGGGCTGGGGCAGCAACAGAGAAGGCCCTAACCCTAGGCCCCGCCAGATGACATTGTCTAACAGACGGGACCCGTAGGAGGCCAACCCTATGTGCCCTAACCGGTCACTGGGATTCATGGGGCAGAAGACGGTCCCGCAAGTATCCTGGCCCATTGCCATAAAGGGCTTTATAGGTCATAACCAACACTTTGAATTGTGTTTGGAGACCAATTGGTAGCCAGTGCAGCTAACGGAGGGTGATATGAGCATGTCTCGGGAGACCCAAGACGGCTCATGCAGCCGCATTCTGGACTACTTGCAGTCTCCGGACATTCTTCAAAGGTTGCCCCATGTAGAGAGCATTACAGTAGTCAAATCTCGAGGTGACAAGGGCATGGGTGACTGTGAGGAGTGATTCCCGGTCCAAATAGGGCCGCAACTGACGCACCAGGTGAACCTGGGCGAATGCCCCCCTCGCCACAGCCGAAAGATGGTGTTCTAAACTTAGCTGTGGATCGAGGAGGACACCCAAGTTGCAAACCCTCTCCAACAGGGATAAAACTTCCCCTCCCAGAGTGATGGATGGACAGATGGAATTGTCCTTGGGAGGCAGAACCCATAGCCACTCCGTCTTGTCGGGATTGAGTCTGAGCCTGTTGGCACCCATCCAGACCTCAACAGCCTCCAGGCACTGGTTCATCACTTCCACTGCACCGCTGTAATGACGCGGGGTAGAGATATAGAGCTGAGTATCATCAGCATATTGATGACAACTCACCCCGTGTCGACGGATGATCTCACCCAACGGCTTCATGTATATGTTAAAAAGCAGAGGTGAGAGAACAGACCCCTGAGGGACTCCACACGGAAGAGACCTCAGAGCCGATCTCTGACCTCCTGCAAACACTGACTACGACTGGCCAGAGAGGTAGGAGGTGAACCACCGCAAAACGGTGCCCCGCACTCCAAGCCTCTCCAACCGGCGCAGAAGGATACTATGGTCGATGGTATCGAAAGCTGCTGAGAGGTCAAGAAGCACCAGGATAGTGGAGTAACCTCTATCCCGGGCCCGCCAGAGATCATCGGTCAGTGCGACCAAAGCAGTTTCCGTGCTGTAACCGGACCTGAACCCAGACTGCTGAGGGCCCAGATAATCAGTTTCATTCAAGGACCGTTGAAGTTGGAGTGCCACCACCTTCTCAACAACCTTTCCTAAAAAGGGAAGGTTGGAGACTGGACAATAGTTATTTAAAACTGCTGGGTCCAGGGAAGGCTTCTTGAGGGGGTACACAAGTGCCTCCTTTAAGGGAGCCAGAAAGGACCCCTCCCTCAGTGAAGCATTAACAACAGCCTGGACCCAGCTCCGTGTCACCACCCTGCTAGCTGAGACCAGCCAGGAGGGGCACGGGTCCAGTAAACAGGTGGTAGAACTCACAGCTCCAATGGTCTTGTCCACGTCATCAGGAGTTACCAGATCAAACTCCTCCCATTCAACAGGACTAAGACGGGCCTCTGTCATCTCAACTGACTCATTGTCAGCTGACACTATTCCAATTGGAGTCCAAGTCAGCCCAGATCTGAGCGACCTTGTCTGCGAAAAAGATATTAAATTCTTCGGCATTGCCCTGCAAAGGTTCCTCTCTCCTCACCGTATCAAGGAGAGAGCGAGTCACCCTAAACAGGGCAGCCGGACGAGATTCCGCAGACGCAATCAATGCGGAAAGATACTGAGATCTTGCTGTAGTGATTGCTTCCAAATAGGTCTTAATATAAGCTCCCAATTTGGTTCGATCAGATTCGGATCTGCTTTCCCTCCATTGCTTCTCTAAACGTCTCTTCTGGCGCTTCATCCCCCTGAGTTCCTCGGTAAACCAAGGAGATCTCCTGGGTCTGCTACCACAGAGAGGTCGCAACGGCGCAATCCGGTCTAGAGCCCCCGTAGCGGCCATATTCCAGGCCGTCACTAGGGACTCCAGCGAACTGTGTACGAGCGAATCCAGCAATTCCCCAAGCACCCTTTGAAAACCAATAGGTCCATCAGGCGTCTGGGGCGGAACCATTTAATCGGTTCCGGCTCCCTGCGAGAGAGGATTGGTGTCGTAAACTCAAGCTGCAGCAGAAAATGATCTGTCCATCTAAGCCCCTTAATATCAGATCATTCCTCAACTGTTCCGAGAGAAAAACCAGGTCAGGTGTGTGTCCCCTCTCATGGGTTGGGCCCTCGATTACTTGTGTCAGGTCCATGGTTGCCATGGAAGCCATGAACTCCCATGCCAACCCAGAGGACTCACCGAGTGACGGCACATTAAAGTCCCCCAAGACAATAAGTCTGGGGAACTCAACCGCCAACCTGGCTACCTCCTCGAATAGCGTGGGCAGGGCTGTAGAAACGCAGCTGGGAGGCAGGTACGTAAGCAACAGGTGTACCTGTACACCTAGGTCCAACCTCATAAGAAGGGACTCACAACCTGATATCTTGGTAGCAGCGAGTCTGCGCAGCCCGAGTGTCTCCTTAGCTATAATCGCCACTCCTCCCCCCCTTCCCTGTAGTCACGGCTGATGCCATACCTGAAACCCAGCTGGACACATCTCAGAGAGGGGAACTCCTCCCTCTGGGGTCAGCCAGGTCTCAGTTACACTTAGCTCCATAAGCCCCTCCCCCTCCATGGCCTGAGAGGAACTGTGAGGCTCCTCCAGTGGACCATGCCTTGGCACTTGCCCTGGTCCCACCCCCTTCTGCCAGAGACCCTCAGATCTGTCCCACTCCTGCCCAGGCCCCCACAGGCACCCTTGACGCAAACAATGTAGATTTGGCCATGCCCACCCAGTAGGCCGCACCCACCCTGGCTACACCCGCCCGGCCCCCTGAGGGCAACCGCAATGTTGATGCAGCCCTCAATGAAATTGAGTTTGACACCCCTGACCTAAGGGATTAAAGCAAAATAAAAAAAATTGGAGTTCCACTCTATATGTAACTGTTGGTTAAGTACCTATTTGCTCTCAGAACAATGCTGGACTTTGTCAAGCTTTAGTTAATAGAATTAAGTTCAGTCTAGTATTACATCTTCTGTATTGGAACTTGGCAGGCTCTTATTATGCATGTCTGGATTTTTCATTGCATGGATTGTAAGCTCTTGCTCTGCTCCCCCATTTTTTTCTTTTTTAGACATTTGGCCATCATGAGTATAAATGAAAATACCATTAAACACTGACTGGTCTTTGCTTGGTTTATGGGTGGGTGGGGCAAGCATTCAGGTTTCCTAATACCTGGTGCTGATGATTTCCAGAAAGTTTAATAAGACAGGCAGCCTTGGGAATATGCTAATTCAGTAAGTGGGTGGTGGATGAGAGGGCTTGTGTGAATAAAAACTTTTCCAGTCAGAAAATTAGAGATAAAGGTACAGCATCCAAGGCATCTGTAGTCTAAAGGAGGAATGTCCATTTGAGCATCTCAAGACTTGGGTACTTCATTTCTCTTCTTATTGCCATTTGATCTAAGCAGCTTGTTGGATGACACTGTAGGAAGAGAGCAACTGTTAAATAGTCATATATATTTCATTAACTGAAATTAGGTTATTTCAAATGCTCTGGCTTAATTAAGATTTATATAAGAGAATTAACTAAAATATGCATCTGAAGGTAGTTTATTTGTTTGCTTCTAATATTTTTAATCACAGTCAAGCTGGCTTCTTACGCCTAAGTTTTTACAGAGAAACTACCGGTACTTCTGTGCTGTGCACTGTGGCAAATACAGTACAACCTGTTACAACAAGCTAGGATTAACCCTTCCCAAAAAACCCAGAAACAATAAAAGTGCAGCTGCAATCCTTTTCCTTCTCCACCCTTCTTATTCATTACCAATTATCCTACTCTATTGTTATGGAATTTCCAGGCTGTTTGAGAATATATTTTGGCAGTTGAGGCTTTTAATCCCAAATAATCTTCATATAGCTTGATTCTATTTTAATTTCTTCACAATTCCTTTTAAATAGAATAAAATAAGAAAATAATTAGAATTTCATAAAGGCCAAGTTCAGAGCAAACAAATGAAGCTCAGGTAACCTCAGGTCAATCCTGGGCTAATCCTGGATAATATTGATGCTTAAACATAGGATTGTGTGCCTTGTGAGATTGATAGAATGATTGTTAAGGAGAAAACTGGGATGGCTATTGGACAATTTCTGAGCAGAGTGAGACATTAATAAGGGTCTTTTTTTATGCAGAAATTTGGCTTTAAAATTGGTGGAAAATCAAACAGTCTTTATTCTTGTGAAAGTCTCGCAAAACCAACAAGGGGATTAAGGATAGTCTGATGCTCTATCCAACCAGAAACATTTTTTTTTTAAAAAAAAGCAATCTATGGCTTCTCTAATTGTTAATCTATATATCTTTTGCTTGCAAATATTGTGGACAAAACTCAGCAGCACTTTTTCGTGCAGCTGCTGATAAAAACAGGATCGCCAACATGATCACCAACGTCCGATAACGGATATGGCACAAGAAGAAGAAAGAAGAAGAAAAGAATATTTAAAATATGCCCTAGTTATCCTTTGATAAAAGGCAAATCCAGGCAGCTACTAAAATTCTGCTTTTTCTCATCTAATACGAAGAAAGAACAGAAATAGCCCTGAGCCACAATAATAGCAGTATCTGAAGAATTAAAGTCAGGCTAAGTAAAATCAGAATGGGATTAAGCTTGCATCTTCCTTACATAGCTGAAGGAGTAGCATTACAGTCACTATGAAGCATGCTAGAATTTTTTCCCCCAACTGAAATTTTCCCAAACTCATTCGAACATTATAGGATCAGCTACTTTTGCACCAATGTGTCTATGAATGTATGTATGTATAATATGTTTCTGCTCCATATGGATGCACAGCATATGCAGAGGGACAGCCATTATGCAACAGAATAGATTTGCATGACTCTAACCATATCCAGGTATTCCATTCTTTTAGAATTACAGCGTAATTCTCAATCAAACTGTCTAGAATGATTTTGGGTTAGACATTTCTTCTTCCTTATTATAGGTTAGTTATTGGTGGGAAAATAAGAGCATGTATGCTAGAATTGTGATTGGTTAAATTTAGGGTTTGTGCATTTTTTGATCCAACTAAATTAAAAAGATTTTTCAGACATGCACTAGTAGTACAGCATTAACAGGGAATACTCAGTTCTAGAACTGACTCACTTAAGCAAATGTATCTTGACTGTAAACTTACAACTGTCCTCAGATTCTCAAAGCACAAATAGGAAGCAGTAAAGATGTACAATCCGTGAACCAGCTCAATGCATTATAATAACAATATGCAATGAGAGCTCTCAGTTTGTTTTAGTAGACATACAAGCACCAATACCTGCTAGACTTTTCATACTTTTCAGCTTTCTTGCCAGCTTCCTTAGCTTTACTATGGAGAAGAAAGACTAATTCTCCATTTGGAAGAAACAAAAATAATTATTTTGGAAAGCAGGGTCATCGGACTTCCAGGGAAGCTATTACAGACTGAAGACGTTTTTGAAAAGTAGAGCTGATGGTCACAGCGGAATGCAGAGCTGGTAATTAGAGTGGAAATTCCTCTTCAGACAAGGAGACTTGAGATTGCCCACAAGTGCTCCAGACAGCTGCTCCTTATGAGGAAACTATCAGGCAGTAGTCTCTGGTGAGTTTAGAGCAAGGGTTCTCAACCTTGGCAACTTTAAGACTTGTGGACTTCAACTTCCAGAATTCCTCAGCCAGCAAAGCTGGCTGAGGAATTCTGGGAGTTGAAGTCCACTAGTCTTAAAGTTGCCAAGGTTGAGAACCCCTGGTTTAGAGATCTGGAGACAAGGGAATAAACCACCTTGTTGAAACTGTTTGGTGCCATGATCCTCATTTGGGACTGAGATCTGAATCTGAAGAAGCTGCTCCAGCTGAAACTGTGGAATGTTAGCCTCGGGAGACACCAAGTCAAGAGCCACAAGCCTGATCAAGCATAGGCACCACCTGTACAGCTGAGACAGTCAGATGAGGATGGCATAAGCCTCCCAGTCTCTGCACCTAGCAAGTAGAGAGGAGAGCAAAGTTGTTCCATGAGGCTACTTGCTAAGCAACAGAATACATTTCTTGATGAATTGCAGCTGATTTAAGAGGCAACCCTGCCCCATGTTCTATATAATATAGGATTAATGGTTGGGGGAGGTTACTCTTTTTTTTACTGAATTTTGCCTACCCCAATGCCCCCAAATGTGTCCCCTCCTTCCAAGTAGTATAGCTATCCCTGGATGGCAAACCTGTGAGAATAGTAGAAATTATGGTCTTCACACATCAGAGGGCCAGTTTGGTATGTGGTTAAGGTGATGGCCTAGAAACCAGGAGACTGTGAGTTCTAGTTCCATCTTAGGCATGGATACTGGCTGTCACTCTCCGCTCAACCTCATCGGGTTGTTGTGGGAAAAATAGGAGTAAGAAAAACTATTATATATGTTAGCTTTGAGTTACTTACAAAGAAATAAAGGTGGTGTAAGGACCCATTTCAACTAACCACCCAAGAAAGCAGAACTCTTGAAACAGGCATTGTCTCAAAAGGATATTCTTATTAGGGATCAGTGACAGTAGGGAAGTCAAGGCAAGATCTAGGGCAGTGTTTCTCAACCTTGACTATTTTAAGGCATGTGGACTTCAACTCCCAGAATTCCACAGCCAGCATTGCTGGCTGTGGAATTCTGGGAGTTGAAGTCCACATGCCTTAAAATTGTCAAGGTTGAGAAACACTGATCTAGGGAAAATCCCAAGCAAACAGTATAGTTAAGCTAGCAATATTCCTCCTCCCACCAAAGTCATAATGTCCATTTGAAATTCAGCCAATCCACAGGTGGTATGATGTGTGGGTAATTGGCACAGTTGGTGCGCATCTCAAGATCTTCTCTAGCTTTCATTTTTCTGTAACTCTCTCCCTGATAAGGGAGGTGCATTCCTTTCTCAAGGATAGAGGTAGGAGAGTGAAAGATGGCGTTTAAGGGGTGACTTGATCGAAGTGTATAAAATCATGCATGGGATAGAAAAGATGGATAGAGAAAAATTCTTTTCCCTATCACACAATACCAGGACAAGGGGGCACTCCCTAAAGCTCATAGCTAAGAAAGTGAGGACAAATAAAGGGAAATATTTCTTCACCCAGAGGGTCGTTGATTTATGGAATTCACTTCCAGAAGGGGTCGTGACAGCTGTCAGCCTTGACAGCTTCAAGGCAGGGTTAGATAGATTCATGGATGCCAAGTGTATCGGTGGTTATTAAAACGGATGTCCATGTGCCGCCTCTATGTTGGTTGAGGCAGGCAGGATTCCCTTGAGTACCATTTGTTGGGGGTCAAGGGAAAGGGAGGGTTTTGCCTTCTCTTTCTGCTCAAGATCCCCATGTACAATTGGTGGGCCACTGTGTGACACAGAATGCTGGACTCGATGGGCTTTGGCCTAATTCAGCATGTCTCTTATGTTCTTATGTAAAGTAGAAAGGAAAGTTATCTCAAGCTCCCCCTCCCCCCCAGCAGAATGGCAGCCCCCAAAGTAGAATACATAAGCAAGGAAAACAGAGGTTTTGGGCACCTGACAGGTGGGGAAAAAATCTAATAAAATATGGATGACACCCAATTGAGGGGAATTGACCTAACTTATTCTTTATCTAAAAATACTTCTTTCTTTTTTCCAGACCACTAACTGTCTTAACTTCTAAGTCACTGTTGCCCATTCTCACCAGTGGAGTTAACAGTTTGTCCTTGCAGTAATACTTACTACCACCCATTTGCACCCAAAACACATTTCTGTACCATATCTGCTATATTTTATTTTAAAAAGAAAAATGTTTAGAGGCCACTTCTAGTAGCAAAGTAGCCCTCCAATGCATCTTCAGATAATTGACATAAACTGTAATTGAAATACACTTCAAACTACTTGGCTTTTACTAAGCGCCAACCTAATTCAATGTTAAGATCCAGAAAATGTCTTCTGCTGAAAATATCAGTTGGCCATAAACAATTACCTCAACAATCCAAATCTATTTATAACATTGTTATAGAAAACATCTGCTAAGACTCTCCTAGGGTCTCTGTTGTAATGCTATAGATGAAGACATCTATTTGCAATTTATGTATTTGTCTTTAATGTCTTATTTCATGCTTCTCCCAGTTAACCTGCTTTTTTTGCTGTTAGGTCTTGGCTGATTTAAGTATCTCTGCTGGCATGCTGGCTGAGGAATTCTGGGAATTGAAGTCCACAAGTCATAAAAGAGCCAAGTTTGAAGACCCCTGCTCTATAGAGGAATGAGGATTTGAACCAGAATTTTCATGATGCCAGTTCAACCAAGCAGTACCTGTGTGTATGTCTGTGTATGCACATGCACACCAAATGGATTGATGAGACATAAGCAGTACTTTGAATTATTGGGTCCCATCCCAATTGGCAACCCCATGTAGCCCCTGTAGTTTAGAGAACATTCTGCTGTACTGGATTTCCTCAGTGAGAAAGTGGGTGGGCCAATTCTCTACTATCTGTAGCTTTCAATAATTGATTAGAGTAGCTCATACATTATTAGCATTCCTTTCTCTTCATTTCCCTGTTTATACACAGTCTTCTTCTGTTGGAGTTGCTATTTGCTATTTCCATTAAAATCATTTAAAAATAATACTTAATAAATTCTTAATAAATAAATTATTAACAAATGCTTAATACTCTTCCCCACAAATGAATTTTCACTTCCTTTTCCTGGGTAGTAGAGTATGAACCAATTAGTCATCGACTCTGTAGAGGTATGCTTGATCAGAAATATGATTTCATAGTCAGGGACACATAATCCAGGAAGCAACTCTGCTAAATTTCTTACCATCTATAGGATCTCCAGGAATTCAGAAGAAGCCAAGCTATTTCTAGGCAAGGGAGAGTTGGCAAAGGGAAGGATGAGCTAGAGGAGTTGCTTCAATGGAGTATATGTAACTGTTTTTCTTTAATAAAGTTAACAAGGAAATAGTTTGTGAGAGAAGGAACATTTCACGGTCAATAATGTAGAACTTCTAATTTCAAATGCTTTTATTATTCACACGTCTATGTGCTTAAAAGAGAGCGAAGCAAAAACTGAACTTATTCATAGATTTACGAGAAATTATATGTGTGTGTGTGTGTGTGTGTGTGTGTGTGTGTCTAATTATACTAAAAATACGAATCCTGGGTAAAGCCATATGATAAAAGTAAATAAGTTTGAACACCAGGATAACATTAAACCAACAACTGTTTAATACAAGTGCTAAGCTTTCGTCACCCAACACTGCCAACATCGTTAGAGCATAAAACCAAGGTTACTGGGAATTCTCTTATATCACCGGTCGACTCTGCATTCAGCTTTTTGACCTGGTCATTGATCCATTCATCATCTCTAGTTGTTTCATTTTTAAAGGGCACGCGTTTGCTGCTACGCCAATAGTTTCCAAGGTTGCTGTTCTCTTTTCCCTTTTTCTCCCTCCAATCCCTTTCCTCGTGTGCGTCCAGCTGTCAAATTGTGCTGGGCGCTTTCGCTCACTCTCCCCCCAAACGTGCATTCCGCCAACAGCCCCACTGGGGAGGAACAGACTTGGCTTGGGATGGAGGCCGGTGATATAAGAGAACTCCCAATAACCTTGGTTTTATGCTCTGATGATGTCAGCAGTGTTGGCCAACGAAAGCTTACCACTTGTAATATATATATATATAATATATATATAATATATATATATAATATATAAACGTCGCCAAGACACTTCAAATTTTACGCGGGAGAAAACCTGAATTACCAGAGACTACATACAAACAGCTGCGAAAAACTTAGAAAACAAATATATGTGTGCGTGTGTGTGTATGTATATGCAGGTCTTGGTGTATTCGGGTCTTTTCCCGTGTAAGATTGAGAGTATCTTGGCGACATTTCGATGAGGTCCCACTCGTCATCTTCAGGCTGGGGTCTTCGGCTTTGTGCTTGTGCGAGCAAAGTGTGATCGGAGCTGGTGTCTCTCTATATATATTGGTGGGGGTATGCTGGCTTAGTTGCTGTAGGTGGATTGGTTGGCTGTGTAGGAATTATTGTTTGTGGATTGGTTGGCTGTTTCGTAACATCCTGAGTAGTTGAGGTGCTGGCTGTGTGCCCATTAGACTTTTGTGCTGTAACGACCTGGGTAATGGGTTGTGTGATGACATCCTGAGATCTAGTGTAGTGATATCCTGAGTTCTGTGTTGCACCACCCTGGGTGGTTGGCTGGGTTGTAGCATCCTGAGCTTTGGCATTGTAGCCTCCTGAGTTCTGTGATGTGATGTCCAGGGCTGAAGGCTGTGAAGTAACATACCGGGCTTTTGTTTGGCTCCGAGTTTGCGGTCTAGCTCTGTGTTCGTGGCGTGTGTCCGTTTGCTTTGTGTGGGGGTTGGAGGGAGGTGCAGCAGCTGGTGATGTCGTGGTTTGGCTTCTGGATGGTGGTTGCATTTCGCCTGAGGGATGGGTTTGGGCTTGGGTTTGGGTCTGGTGAGGGTGAATGGTGGTGGCGTACTGTGTTGTTCTGGGTCCGGTGTCAGTTTTCGTGGCTAGGACTCGTTTATTGATTAGGGCTAGTTTCCAGATGTCTGGTAGGCGGGAGGTATCATCACGTTTATTCATGTTGTGGGGGTGTTTTTCTATTTTGATGGCTTCCATAATTATTCTTTGGTTGTGGTGTTCAGTTTTGGAGATTGAAGGAACCAAACTAATCTCCCGTGTGATAGGGCCATCCCTCCTAATTAACTGTAATTGCCTTGGTTGCCCTGCCTTCTCTTTTTTGCACTCCAATTCCACACTTTTTCCCTCTCTCATCCTTGTCAATCTCCTCCCTCCCAGCACCATTACTGTCAGTGTGCTCTCTGACCGTTCCCTCCTACTCATTCCAGGCTGCGCATTCAGACCCAGTGTTCCAAAAGGCTTGCCATCAGGGCTCCCTTCCTTTCTGGCCCGTTGGTCTGCACGCTGTTCCTGCCTGCCGTCATCCATTCCTGTCAGTCTTTTTTTTTTCCTCCGATTTCCCTCCACCCCCAGGTATGCGCACGCTCCATCGTGCCTCATCCTTCTGCTCCGTCTGCCCACAACCGGTGGGGATGCCTATCGGCTTGCTCTTAGGCTCAGCCCCTCTCGTCCTCATTAGCCTTATCTCCCCCAATTTCCTTTCATACCTGGCACAATCGTGTCCTGTCTCTCTGCCCCGTCTGCCTACGGTCAGCTGGACTATCCGCTGGCTCCTCTTTAAGTCCAACCTCCCTCTTTTTTATCCCTTTCCCCCTCCTTCCCCCTCTTGGCTAACCCTGTCTTGTCTGGTATCCCTGTCCTACGTGTTTTGGGTCATACGGTCAGGTCCGGCATTCCCAATGCCCCCTCATTGTCACCTCCCCCCTGCGACCCTTCACCATGCTCACTTCCTCCCTTCTTTTCACCCCATCCATCCATCCATCCATCCATCCATCCATCCATCCATCCATCCATCCATCCGTGATTCCAATATTTCACCATCCATTCCTATCATCCCTATTCCCTCCAAATCCTTTCTTTGCCTAGCCATGTGATGACTGCCTTCCCCGGTTCTGGTTCTGCCTCTGGTCAGCGCCATCTGCGTCCTGACTTGCTCCTCGTGTATTTTTAATGTCTGGTATGCCGGGGGCAATTCTATGCATCGATTGATTGAATCCATGTAGGAGAGCCAGGCCTCCTTCAGCAGGTGTCCTCCTTTGGAGGCATCCTGGGCGATGGCTTCTGCTCCCTTGAAATCGAATGAGTGCCCATTGTTAACCATATGTGTCCATATTTGGGAATACAAATACAAATTTTAGGAGTGCAAAAAAGAGAAGGCGGGGCAACCAAGGCAATTACAGTCAATTAGGAGGGATGGTCCTATCACACGGGCAATGAGTAAGCAGTTAGACCAGCAAGGTGTATAAAAAGAATCTCCCCACCCCCTGAGCCCCAGTCTGAGAACGCTGGCAGGGGACCAGTGAAAGCTAAGTTGTTTCTTTTAACATTGTAAATAGTTGTTTTTATTGTTTTTAAATATCTTTTTAGCAATAAACAACTGGTTTATACCTCTCCCGGAGATCAAACATTGTGTTATTGAACAAATATGCCCGAATTTGATTCAAACTTGCACAGCTTTCATATCCAGTTGCCTACGCTGTCAGTGACTTCTGAATTGGAAGTGAATTTGTGTTTATTCAATACTGGTTTATCTCATGCCAGAACAGCTGTCTGGGGCTTTTTTATTTATTGCCTTCATATAATCCATCCAATATTGAACTTGCTTGCATTCTCTTTTGTCTTGCAAAGAACAGTCAATTTTTTTCCTTACTGCACTGAATCTTTTCGATTGCCAAAATTTACAGGCGATGAACACTGTGGATAGTTTGCGATTAGTTAGTGATTATCTTATGCACAAGATACAGATACTGCAAAAAGAAAAATATGAATCTCCTAAATTGTAAAAATGTTGCTCCATGTAATATATGTTGTCTATTTATTCACAAGCATAGCATTATGTTTATCGATCTTTAGTAAAGTAGAAAATTGCAGCACAGCCAATTTAGTGTTTCTTGGAAAAATGAAGAGGAAAGTGTTCATTGCTCAGCCATATGGAACTATATGAATAATCACCGTGTTCATCTAAGTGACAGAGCTTGTGTCAAACCAATGAGCTAGACACACTCAAGTGTACAAGAAGTACAATACAATCCACATGGCTGATATATTAAATATCCTATTACTATTTTGAATTGCAATTTTGGAAATAATTTGGTTTCTCTTCTTTCTTCATTTGGTGCTTCCCATGGCTGATAGTTGGAATCACCAGAAAGCAAGAATAACAGAATAAGAATAATAGAATAACAGAGTTGGAAGGGACTTTGGATGTCTTCTAGTCCAACCTTCTACTCAGGCAGGAAGCCCTACACCAGGGGTTCTCAACCTTGGCAACTTTAAGACTTGTGGACTTCAACTCCCAGAATTCTTCAGCCAGCAAAGCTGGCTGAGGAATTCTGGGAGTTGAAGTCCACAAGTCTTAAAGTTGCCAAGGTTGAGAACCCCTGCCTTACACCATTTCAGACAAATGGCTGTCCAATCTCTTCTTAAATAGCTCCAGTATTGGAGCATGCAAAAATTCTGGAGGCAAGCCGTTCCACTGATTAATTGTTTGTTCTAAGTGTCAGGAAATTTATCCTTAGTTCTAGGTTGGTTCTCTCCTTGAATAGTTTCCATTAAGAAAGAGAAGGGTATGAAATACCATCTCCATTATATGACAGTGGCATCTTATCTGCTGGATTAAATCTATATAGTTTTCTATATTGAACTAAGTAGAAGTTGAAAAATGACCTTTTTCCATCCTGAGCCATGAGGAGATGTGTTTCCAGTGTATGAGGATTCCCAGATAATTTTCATTAAAGACAATAAAGATCTCACTGGCTACGGAGGCCTCAGACTAAGAAAGAAGATGCTTTTCAGTCTAAGCTGTTCATATAGGACAGTTAGTTTTTTGTTCTAACTATCCTTTTGTTCTAACTATCCTTCACAGTTGACTGAAAAGGCAGATGTGCAAAGGTAGAAGGGGCTCCCTGATATGAATTGTACTGAACTAATTTTGCAGCAGGTTTCTGTCCCCAGCGGATAGCTCACGACAGTAGGACTCCTGGCATGGACCTAGCAGCAATATTGCTTTGGTATATTGAGATGTAGAGAGTAAGGAAGATGACTTTATTAATTAATTAAATTTATATCCTGCTCATCTCTTAACAATAAAGTAAAAACAAGGTAAAACATTAAAATAGTAAAACCATAAATTTTAAGGAAAGATCTGTAAGAAAAGTTTTAACTTTTCCTTTGGAGTTAGGTTCCTAGTCTGGTTTGCCTAGTACAGGAGTAGGCAACCTTGGCTCTTTTATGACTCGTGGACTTCAACTCCCAGCATTCCTGAACCAGCCATGCTGTCTCAGGAATTCTGGGAGTTGAAGTCCACAGCACATAAAAGAGCCAAGATTGCCTATCCCTGGCCTAGTGTGATTCTGAATGGAGAGCTTTCCTTTCAGAAAACTTGAGACACTGAACTGGACAGTGCCAGGTAAATGCCTCAGATGAAATAAAATTGAGGCCAGGGCTGTTCAGCTTTGGCAACTTTAAGACCTGTGAACTTCCATTCCCAGAATTCCCCAGCCAGCCACAGTAGTTGGAGATTCTGGGAGCAGAAGTCCACAAGTCTTAAAGTTGCCAATGTTAGACACCCCTGATTTAAGCATTCATATGATGACTTAGTCACTTGCAAGGGTGGGCAGGACTGAATTTCACACTGGCATATATGACTTGATTTCTCTAGGCTGGGCCCAAGAATTGCAAGTGTTAAATGCCTGCACAGATGTGAAACTATGTATAGCACTTTTTAAAAAAAGAACCGAGAATTTTCCCTGATATATTAAACTAGACAAGAATAAAAGAGAACAGAGCCATCACATAATATTTCCCCCCCCCAAAAAAGCAACAGATTTCAGGGGGGGAAATATCTTGCCCTTAAGAAGCAGCTGGCTTACTCAGTTTCTAGTTAACCACATTTTCCACTTATGTTTCTAAAAGAAGAGTACCATTTGCAGCCCTTGAATCCATCCATCCTCTGATGTGATCTTCTGTTTCTCCCAGCCCTTAGAAAAGTCTTGGTTTGTATCTCTTCAAAATCACACATTCTTTCATTCTGAGATGCTTTCCATTGAAGACCATACTGTTGATGCTTAACACTCATATTTATTCTCTGATGAATATATATATATATATATATATATATATATATATATATATATATATATATATATATATATATATATATATATATATATATATATATATATATATATATATATATATATATATATATATATATATATATATATATATATATATATATATATATATATATATATATATATATATATATATATATATATATATATATATATTATCTAAATGCATACATTTTTCTAGAGGTTTCTGGATCTATATTATTAATGCAGTCTTAACTGTATGAATATTTAAATCGGTTATTTTATCAGTTTATTTAGAGCCAGTTTAATCTAGAAGTTTAAGTCCCACCTTAACCATGAAAGCCAGCTGGATGGCTTTGGGCCAGTCACTCTCTCTCAGCCTAACCCACCTCACAAGGTTATTGTTGTGGGGAAAATAGGAGGAGGAAGGAGCATTGAGTGTGTTGGGCCAGTACTGTTTTTGCAAGCATCCCATTGCAGCTATTAAGTCTAGGGTGTTTGCTAGGTAAATTGTTCCAGCCCTTTTCAGACTTAAGTGGGCTGTCAGGCCACAGGCCAGTCTTTCTTGGAAAAAGGAAAATGCCTGCAGTCTGGAGACAGATGAATCTGCAGGAAGGGAAGACCAATAGCTAAAAATAAAGATTGTCTTCAAGGGCAATGTAAGTTAGTAACTGACTGCCAAAAGGTAGTTGAATTTCTTCCATTCAGATCTGGTCCTTGCACGGTTTTTTAGTTAGCAGAACTGAAGGACAGCAATGGTAAGATGGTAAGAAAGCCAGCTGGCATCTCTCCCCTGGATTTCCATGTATTTTTTTTTTATCCAACGAAAAATCTAATTACCTGTCATAGTCACAATATGCCCTTTTCTTACTTTCGACTTATTTGCTGGTTTCTTTACTCCCTGTAGAAGATTGCATTGTTTCATTGTGCAAAATTCTGAGTGGCCATGCCATAGTTCAGTCCCGTAAATCCCTATGAGTTGCCCATTTGGGAACTGAAAATGAAGTTGTGTTCTCCTACACAGTCTATACAGGGGAAGAGGAGGAAGTTCCAGCCATATGTTTCTTTCTTGCTTCTATGGAATCTGCAGAAGGACCTCCCAAGGATGCCTCTGAACTTGAGCCATGGTGCAGTTAGGGCTGGGCCAGATCCAAAAATAACGAGGGGCCCATTTCAGCCACGGCAATTGAAGAGTGCTGTGGCAAAATGACACCTGACACTGTTTGCTGCAACTCCCGATTCTGTTTTTCTTTTTTACGAATTCGTAATCACAGGCCAAGAATGTTATGTTATCCCAGTCCCTTATTTCTAATTTTAAGCTGTTACTTTGTTCTATCATAGAATGCTACTTATCCCCCACATAAATGCGGTAGGGGCTATAGAGGTTGGTTTATTTTACTCCTGTGGGCATACCATAGGACGTTGTGATTTTAGTGATTCAAAACATAATGGATAATGATGCAAAGAGGTGTGTCTGTGAAAGAGAATATAGAAAGCTACAAATCTGTAAATTGTGCCCCCTTCTCAGCAGCATCTGTCTAGGGCACGGGTGTCAAACTCATCACGTGACATATCACGACTTTTTTTTGCATTGCCGGATCTGGGGTGGGCGTGGCCTCCGCATGATGCAACCGGGCCATGGGCCGGCAGTTTGACACTCCTGGTCTAGGGCAATATTACTCCACCTTGGCAACTTTAAGCTGTGTGAGTTCTGAGAGTTGAAGTCCACATGCCTTAAAGTTGCTGCGGTTGAGAAACATTGTTCTAAGACAGCGGTTCTCAACCTTTTTCAGGCTGTGACCCCGACCTGCGCGGCGCATGCACGGCGCGACCCCGACCTGCACTGCACATGCACGGCGCGACCCCGACCTGCACTGCACATGCACGGCGCGACGGCCCGCACCGCACATGTGCAGCGTGCGTGCAGCGTGACAACCCACGTGGCGCGACAACCTGCGCTGCACATGCGCGGTGCGCGTGTGACGGCCTGCATCGCGCATGCGCGGCGTGATGGCCCACATCGTGCATGCACGGTGCGACCCCGACCTGCACCGCGCATGTGTGGCGTGCGCGATGGCCCGCATTGCGCATGCGCAGTGTGTGTGCGACGGCCCGCATCACGCATGCACGGTGCGACGGCCCGCATCGCGCATGTGCGATGGCCCGCATCGCGCATGCGCGGTGCTACCCCACGCATGCGCGGTGCTGCCCCCTGCGCCGGCCGAGGGGAAAAGGGGAAAAAATGGCGGACTGCGGTGTTTGACGACCCCCGTGAAATGGTCATTCGACCCCAAATGGGGTCGCGACCCACAGGTTGAGAACCGCTGTTTTAAGATTTCTTTCTCGTCCCCTCACTGTGATGCTGGAAAATGAACCTGGAACTGTCTGCGTAGGAAACACACATCTAACCTTCATACTTAATGATAGACTGGCTTGAGATACAATGGCCATGCCTTCCTTAACAACAACAGAGAAGACCATTTTCTTTCTTTCCATTTTGTGTTGATTGTTACATTCTAAAAGGCTAACTTGAGCTAAGGTATAAAAGTAAACCACCAACAAATGCAGTTTTCCTCTTCAAAGTAACAGCAAAGGGAGCACTGTAATAAGGAGGAAAATTATTTTGGGTCACTCTTCAAGATCCCTGGGTAATTATTGACCAGAGCTATAATTTCTGCTTTTAAAGCAACTGTATAATTTTCAACATCTTTTTATATCTTGTGTAGACTCAACCAAAAGAGAAGGAGATGGGTGAATCCAATAGTTTGAAAGATTAACATTTTGTACATGCTATCGGTGGGACAACATTTTCATTTTGTTCCTCTTTTGGCTTCCTTGGCTAATCTAAAGAAAAGAAGAATTAGGAGAGACATGATATCAGTATTCCAGTATTTGAGGGGCTGCCACAAAGAAGAGGGGGGTCAGGTTATTCACCAAAGTACCAGAGGGCAGGACAAGAAACAATGGTTGGAAACTGATCAAAGAGAGAAGCAACCTGGAATTAAGGAGAAACTTCCTAACAGTGAGGACAATCAACCAGTGGAACAGCTTACCCCCAGAAATCATGGGCGCTCCATCATTGGAGATTTTTAAGAAGAGACTAGACCAGGGGTTCTCAACCTTGGCAACTTTAAGACTTGTGGACTTCGACTCCCAAAGCAAAGCTGGCTGAGGAATTCTGGGAGTTGAAGTCCACAAGTCTTAAAGTTGCCAAGGTTGAGAACCCCTGGACTAGACATTCACCTTTCTGATGTGGTATAGGTTAGGGTTAGGGTATAGGTTCTCCTGCTTGAGCATGGGGCTGGACTAGATGACCTCCAAGGTCCCTTCCAGCTTCTGTTCTGTTCTGTTCTATATTCTAAGATCAATGCTTTTAAATAATGTAGTGGATTCTGTTGGCAGAATGAGGCAGCTGAAAATAAAATTTAGAACTTCGGTTTATTAAGCTGCCCCACAGGCTTAAAACTTTTCACAGAAGGTGGTATATCTCATTCCCTGTAAATAAAGTGGTGATTACAAATAGCAGATGTATTTTCTGCCTCTATACTTCCAATTCTTGGATGAATTTAGATTTAATCATCTGTTCATTCCCTGGAAAGGAAAGATTCAGACGTGATTGACCCATGTTGTGCAATTCTCTTGGCCTACTTCCTTGCCTTTCTTGTGCTTAGTTGGAAAGGAGAGAGAGGAAGTTTGAAATGTGGGTTAATAGGGAGAAAACTGGAGTACAGCTGTGACTAATTCTCTACTCAGAAGCAAACTTGGATTTGGATTTCTTGATTGGATAAAACCAGTGCCAAATATAATATTGGAATCTTGTAGAAAAGTTAAAAGGGTGACCAGATCCATCTAGGTCAGTGTTTCTCAACCTTGACAATTTTAAGGCATGTGGACTTCAACTCCCAGAATTCCACAGCCAGCAATGCTGGCTGTGGAATCCTGGGAGTTGAAGTCCACATGCCTTAAAATTGTCAAGGTTGAGAAACACTGATCTAGGTGTATTTAGAGTGCTGTGTCAAAAAATTATAATAAGGGGAAAAATTAGAGAGGCATTTACTCAGGGCTTGGATGCCGGGTGCTAAAGCTATCCCAAAATATCTGATTTCAGATAACCAATAGCAGCAAAGCTCTTTTCTAAATTCAGGCTTTCAAAGGGACCATTCATTCTTTGTCCTTCACCCCATTCAGTCAGATTAATAACTCATCCAGCTTAGCTTCAGATTGATTTCCTTCTTATTCTTGAAAGAGAATGATAGGAACCAACTGGCAGCCTATTTCAAGACCTTGGTTTAAGTGATTACTGCTGTCCAGTAGTTAGGGGATGATAACACTGCTGATTAGTAGAACATTGCTTCAACCTGGGATAGTTTTCTTTTCCAAAGATGGAAGATTGATGGCAGGAGAGGTGAACAAGCAAAGCTGTTCATTGTTGATGAAAAAACATGAAAGAAGCTAAAGCAATCTTTCCTATTGTGTATTAGCAACTGTTAGTTATTTTTTATTAAACCTTTATTTCAATGGATTGTACTGGAAAAGGCATACTATATCTGCCCAATTCCATTCATTTTACAAAATTTGTTAGAAGTTAACAAACAATACGTTTTAAAGGTACAAATGTAATAAGTGAATATATTATACAGGTGCGAAATTCCTACGGGTCAATGTCTATTAAATGGAAAATCGCAATTGTTTCAGCTCTCCAACATTTATAGGGCAAGAGGTTGCATAAAGCAAGTTGTTTAGGGCAGAGCAGGGAAAGAAATTGGAGGACCCAGATTTGTTAAAACAGCAGAAAAAGGTTTTATTATTTAGTTATATTTTTAAAATCCTATATTTATTATTTTAAAAGTAGTTCATGGTGGTGAACATACCTAATATCCCTTCTTCATTTTTCCCACAATGACAACCCTGTGAGGTGGGTTAGGTTAAGAGAGAGTGACTGATCCAAGGTCACCCAGCTGGCTTTCATAACTATGGCTGGACTAGAATTCACAGTCTCCTGGTTTCTAGGCCAGCATCTTCATTACATGCAGATGACCTGATTTCAAAATATTCAGCTCTCTTTCCCAACCTCCCTTCAATGTTTGGTAAATCATGCCAGGTGAAAAGTTCTAGAAATGTTGAAAGTATCCAAAGTCTTAACGATATTTTGGTTAGGTTTGTTATACAGACATATGGGTTACTATTGTTGTGCTTTTAGCCACAGTGAGTTTGTTTATTTTTCAGGGGTGGTTGATTGCTCTCATTTCTATTCTTGTATATATGTAAAATGGATCTGAGCCATCACAGCATCATGTGTCTGTGTGATTTGTGTGGTTAAGAGATGAGTAACATCTGTCTCATCAAGAGTGATTAAACTCATTTGAGGAGCCCTAGTTAGTGTGGCCAGTGGTGAATAATGTTAGGAATTGTGGATCAGTAACAGTTGGAGGATCACAAGTTCCCATCCATAGGTTAGGGAGAGACAGTGTATTAGTGGAACATCTTGTTCCTGGATACAAAACATCATTACTCTCAAAGCAGTGGTTTTCAAACTTAATAACAGACATAATAACAGAATAGCAGAGTTGGAAGGGACCTTGGAGGTCTTCTAGTCCAACCCCCTGCTCGAGCAGGAAATGGTTGTCAGACAAATGGTTGTCCAGTTTCTTCTTAAAAACCTCCAGTGTTGGAGCACCCACAACTTCTGGAGGCAAGTTGTTCCACTGATTAATTGTTCCAACTGTCAGAAAATTTCTCCTTAGTTCTAGTTTGCTTCTTTCCTTTAGTTAGTTTCCTTCCGCTGTTTTTTGTCCTGCCTTCACATGCTTTGGAGAATAGGTTGACTTCCTCTTCTTTGTGGCTGCTCCTTAGATATTGGCTGGGGAACTCTGGGAATTGAGGTCCAATAATAATAATAATTACAACAACAATAATGATGATGATGAAGTTGGAAGGGACCTTGGAGGTCATCTAGTCCAACCCTCTGCTCAGGCAGGAAACCCTATACCATTTCAGACAAATGGCTGTCCAGTCTCTTCTTAAAGACTTCCAGTGTTGGAGCATTCACCACTTCTGGAGGCAGGTTGTTCCATTGGTTAATTGCTCTAACTGTCAGGAAGTTTCTCCTTAGTTCTAGGTTGCTTCTCTCCTTGATTAGTTTCCATCCGTTGCTTCTTGTCCTGCCTTCAGGCGCTTTGGAAAATAGCTTGACTCCCTCTTCTTTGTGGCAATCCCTGAGATATTGGAATACTGCTATCATGTCACCCCTTGCCCTTCTCTTCATTAGACTAGACATACCCAATTCCAGCAACCGTTCCTTGTATGTTTTAGCCTCCAGTCCCCTAATCATCTTTGTTGCTCTTCTCTGTACTCTTTCTAGAGTCTCAGCATCTTTTTTACATCGTGGTGACCAAAACTGGATGCAGTATTCCAAGTGTGGTCTTAATAACTTCACGTGATCTTAATTCTATCCCTCTGTTAATGAAGCCTAGCACTTTGTTGCAGTTTGAAAACTACTGTTCTAGATTTAGACCTATTAAAATGATTGAAAGACAATGCTTATCTCTGTTGGCGATTGATCCAGATCAAACTCCCCCTATATTTTGTATTGAACAAATACTGATTTACATGGGGTATGAGAAAAGAATAATGTGTGAAATGGGTACAAATATTTTGTTCAGGTTAGTTCTCAATACTGAAATGTGCAATCTGTGGTTAGTGATAGATGTGGTACTTCAACCCATCTGAATGGCCCCAGATGGCTGGAAATGATAGGTATTGTGGTTGGAAATAGGTGCTTTCATCCCCTAATGGTCTGGAAAAAGTGGGCTTGCCTGGAGAGCTAGAATTTCAGTGGAAAAACCTAAGTTTTGTTCTGTTAAACTCATTTCATTGTAAAATTGGGCTTGATGTTTGAAATGAAATTGTATGAGCAGAACAGAGATAAGGTTCCTCCTAGGAGCAGTCCTGCTTCTTCAATAGCATTCTTTCTTTCTGTGACTTTGCTAAACCCCTCCAAGTATGTCTGATAGCACTCGTTGCTTCATCAAGTTGGATGATTTTCAGCCAGGATATTTACACCTTGGGAAACCTGTAGTGATGGAGAATCCGGCTGTACTGATGATTGTGATCTCAATATTTACGGCCAGAACATCTATATTTCTGAATATGGGAAGAAGCAAATGTGTGCATTGCATTTGGTCTCCAAAATACTTTTGGTGTGCTCCTCCCTAATGCCCTTTTCCAGTATGAAATGTCCTAAGGTTTAGAGCAGCAGTCCCCAACCTTTTTGGCACCAGAGACTGGTTTCGTGGAAGACAATTCTTGGGGGGGGGAGGGGAGGAGCTTGTAGCCTAGATCCCTTGCATGTGCAGTTTACAGTAGGGTTCATACTCCTGTAAGAATCTAATGCCTGATAATCTGAGGTGGAGCTGAGGTGGTGATGTTAGCGCTGGGAAACGGCTGCAAATACAGACAAAGCTTTGTTCAACTCCAGTTGTGCGGCCTGGTTCCTAACATGCCATGGACCAGGATCGGTCCATGGACCAGGGGTTGGGGACAGCTGCCTTTGTATAGAGACCATTTGCAGTTACAACGGTGATAAAGTAACTTTACAGCCAATCCTCATATTTATAACCTTTGCAAGTCTGTAAAGCAAAGAAGAGCTATGTAAGATGAGGGGCCTGGGGGGGGTTTACGTCTTTTGAAAATGGCTAAAGGAACTGGGTATGTTTTGCTGAGAAGTCTGAGGGGAGAGAAAAGACCAGTCTTCCAACATTTGAAGGTTGTCCTGGGGGAGAGGGTGTTGGTTTATTTTCCATAAAGAGTAGGCAAGAAGTGATGGCTGAGAGCTCACCCAGAGGGAGATGCAACCTGGAAATAAGGACAACTATTAAGCAGTGGAACAGCTTGCCTCACAGATTTGTGGGTGCTCCATTGATGGATGTTTTCAAGAAAAGATTGGACAACCATTTGTCCATGATGATATGAAGACTCCTGCCTTGGACTGAGATTGGACTAAAAGATCTCCAAGGTCTCTTCCAACTCTATGATTTTAAGATCATAAGCACAGTTGCAATTTCGCTTATCAATCACTTTCCTTAATGATCAAGCTGCTCGTGGTCTCTAAATAAGAACTTCATATATTCTGCAAATATTTTCATAGGTACAATTTTCAAGATGGGCTGCTGCCATCCTGTACTTATTAAACTGATTTCTTGTTTAAGTGAAGAATCTTGCATATATGTGTTAAATGTTGTTCATTTTTCAAAAGAATCAAGATTATTTTTGATGCACACACTGTACATTTCAGCTATCTACAAATTGGATAGGTATTCTTCACCTCTTCATCTCATTAAAAATAAACTTTTACCTCAGGATCTCTGGCTAGGGACTATAAAAGATTGCACTAGTAATGGGACGAAGTCAATTCAGAAGCGCAAACGAACAACATGCAATAGACTAGACACAGTAGTTAGACCATATATAAGAGAAACACCAACCAAACAAAAGGTACTCGGAGTATACTTGAAGAGGGAAGGGAGGAGGGAAGAACGTTTACTAAAACAGATGTTTACAAAGATTAATACCTAATGTTGTATGCTATATCCTAGGATGATTGTTTAGCAATAGGATCTTTGGTTTAATGTTGATCACATTAATATGGAACCAGATAAGAGAAACACCAATCAAACAAAGTGTAACAGGAGTATAGTTGAGGCTAGACGCGAAGGGTGGGAAAAAGGCTTACTAACTCAGACGTTTTCAATGACTAACACTTAGTATTGTATATCAGGTGCCATGATGATTGCTGCACAATATGTTTTTATGTCCAATGTTGATTGTTTTAATAAAAGAATTTTATATTAAAAAAAATGGATGTAATGACTATACCAGTCAATGATGTTGATAATGGCTAGAAAAGGCATAGAGGAAAGGGAAATACCTTTGGGCAGAGCTAGTGAGATAAAGACTAAGTTCTTCGTCTGGAACCAGAAATTCCCCAGTCTAATTCCCCAGATCCTACCCTGAAATGATTCAATGGGCATTTCTCTAGGTAAAAACTGAGAAATAAAATATATCCATTAAAAAAAATATCCATGGTCATCTATGTCCATTAGAACTTTAGCGAAATGCTTTTACTTGCATCTTGGTAACAGTCATTTTGTGGACAAGAATAACAGTTGCTTGCAATACCCCACTTCCTTTTTCACTACAGTATAGCCAAATGGGGAAGAGGCCTGTTTATACCACTCAAATTGATTTCCTGTAAGTTCATTGCATCAGCTCCTCTTTGCTGTTCCTTTAGCAGCAACCTGCCTTGTGAACAGCTTCGTTGCTTGCCCCAACTAACGGTTTCTGCTGAAGGAGCTTGCTTCATCAGCTCTTCTGTGACACACAAGGAGGAGAGTAGGCCAACTGTTTGGCTTATGTGGTTGGGTTAAGTTCCTTTTCTGATGATCTCTGATGCTGGTGAAAGCACTTATGACCAATCTTTGTCTCCCTCTTTCCTTAACAGCTACACAATAGTTAGAAAGTTGCAGTTTCCAGGTGCCCATCAACAGTCTATATAGATAGGGTTTCCCAAATTTTGAGATCTACCTTCCTTGAGTATAATACCTCTTTCTACATCACAGAAATGCTGCCAAAAGAGGCAGCAACTCTGAACAGCAGTTATGAAGAGATATAGGAAAGCCAGTTCTGTTCTAATATGTTGTTATGAGGGCCATTACCCCTGAGTTGCAAATACCTGGATGGGTAGCAGATTAGATCTTGGCTTTCATTTAGCAATCATCTTTTGCATGGTACAGGAGCACAGATCCTATAATGGAAAACAGGTATCAATATGCTTGTGGTAATGTGGTAAAAAACTAAAACTAGCACTTTTTTTTTTTTAGTGAGAAACCCTTTCCTCATAGCAATTATAGGAGTAATCCTTAAGATGTTTTTGGTGGAGCTGCCTTGTCAGATGTTGCTTTTCCAAAGCGAGCCATTGGCACAGCAGGTCCAAACCTTCAAAGTGGGACACAAAAGAGTCAGATGGTTTCTTGTGGTTTGAACAGACTCTTGGCAAGACATTGCACAAGAACATCACTTAGTTGTAAGAACAATGAATTGGGCAATTATTACTGCAAGCTGCCACTTATTGAGTCTTAAGCATGAAAAGTTTCAGCACATGTACATATTTGAGATATCCCTGCCTGAAAAGAGAATAGCAAGAGCAAAGAAAAGATAACAGAGGAACCTCTGAATTGTTCAGCATGGATCCTAGAGAGAGGTTGTGCCGAACTAATTCAGAAAGTGTTATACTTCAATTGAAAAAGAAATAACTGTTAAGAAAACTGTTTCAAAAATGAAACTATTAGTAAATACCACTATCCCCTGATCCACTTGACTTTTGAGGCTATTGGTTTGACTTATTTATCAGAGGAGTTTGTGAATATGTTACATGTTCCTTGTACCACACACTTTTCGCTTTTTAATTACTTTGAACATACAACACTATGCTATGAGATGCAGGTAGTCCTCAACTTACAATAGTTCATTTACAGACCATTCAAAGTTACAACAGCATTGAAAAAAATAACCCGTGACCATTTTTCACACGACCTCTGTAGCAGCCCCATGATCATGTGACCAAAATTCAGTTGCCTGGCAACTGGTTCATACTTATGGCCATTGCTGTGCTCCAAGGTCATGTGATCACCTTTTGTTGTTGTTTTTTAATTTAAAACAAAAGCATTTTCCCAAGGGAAAGGTTGGTTATAATTAATTCCAAGATCTTATTTCAAATTTATTTCTAATTTTCTAAAATCAAAGGTTTAATCACACTTTTGCTTTTTATTATTTTTTTAAAAAAGTTCTTAAATTTGTAGTTAAAACTTTCTTTTGCTAAGGACTGAAGGAAACTGTCAAACTTGGTGCTGTCAAACTTGTCAATCTAAACGTTTTCAGTAGTTGAAAAGCAGCTGATAAGCAATTTCTGGATGTGATTTAGAAAAGGAAGCATACAAACTCAATGTTCTTTTCAAAGGCACCAACCACATTTTGAGTAAGGGGGCCATTCCTTCATCTCCCAGGGTTCTGTGCCTGCCAGAGAAGCAACTGTTTGGAACGCTTGGGGATGATCTCAAGTCTTCTCCTTGTCCAGAGAAAAATAATTGAAGAACTGGTCTACTCACCTCTTCATTCTGCCTTGATCATTGGCTCTGCTTTTCATAGAACTGTCTGCAGTCCACCATTTCTTTCTCCTCCCAGAGTCAATTGGGACTCATGCAGCCCTTCAGTAAATTATTAAGTAAATAAAAGTTGAAGAATAAAAATATGCAAATTTAGAAAAAACATAACTATTCTTGGACTTCTGGAATGCAATGGTGAACTGAAGACTTTACTTTTAGCAGAGTTGATGACTGTAGTGGAAAATGGAGCTGGTGAGTGAATTGCATCCCCAGAGTCCTCTCCAGATAAAGACGAGGACTTAGTGATCACCCAGAATGTTCCTCGCAGATGCTGATGAGACCAGCTGCCTCTAGGAGATTTTAGATTTTAGAGCTCTGGCAGCAAGAACAGTCATTTTAGCCCAAGCCGTAGTTTCTTTGAGTTTCATGACATGGGGTGACTTTCCTTCAACCTGCAGCAAAAGAAGTTTTATGTAAGTTTAAAACTGAAAGACAAAACTTTTATTTGGAAATAAGCAATAAAAGTTGATTAGAATGTTGATTTTGGAAAGCTTTTAAATGGCATGAGGGATCAGATGGACTGGAAGTAAGATTTGAAAAACATAAGGCATAGTTCCTGTATTTTGTTTAAAATCTTACTAAAATGTATGAAAATGTTGAGTTTAAGTGTAAAAAAAAATCTCTCCCTGGGAAAATGTGCTGAATGAAAGAAAAACATGATAACAGGAGACCTTGAAGGCTGGTTACTAGAGGCAACCAGAAAAAATTAAAGATTATAATTAAAGGAGAAGGCCACTAATATAGAATGGAAAAATTATTTTAACTGTGGAAGAATTCAAAGATATTTGGCAACAACGTACCCAGAACTTTCTCTTTAGAGGATCATATAATAATATTTTTTTACTGAAAATTGAAAATACAAAGAGAAAATTATTATTGGAAAAAAAGCAAAACCTAAACTATTCTTTATAATTAGTCTTGGTAGAGAAACAGGGCAGAGAACAAGTGAGACAATCCTATTATTAGATCAACTGAAACTGCACATATAAGCATACAATTTAACCAAATGCTCTTTGAGAATTTTCCCACTTTGGTGCTATTTTGTCTTTCTCCCTCTATCTTTTTTCCTAATACTTCTTTGAGGAGGAAACAGGACAATCACAAAAGGCAGATTATGTCGTTTAGATATTTGGGAAAGTTCCATCATGAGGACAGGGTGGTTGTTCATCAGCAATCTTAATTTAAAGAATGCTGTTCCCATCCTTACTTTTTGTATTCCTTCTCTAAGTATGACTAACCCTGTACTTTCCATGAAATAGAAAAACTTTGCCACACATTTTTAAAATCTCTTCTCCCCCCCCCCATTTTTCTTTTCCAGCTGCAGAAGACAGGATATTGAGGATTAGCTGGCACAGGAAATCGGGTCGAAGTCCACTTCAGACTCTTTACAAGGATGACCAGGTAAATGGACTTCAAAAAGCAAAGTGGTTGTATACGAAGAAAGAGAACAGGCTATTATTTACTTACTTACTTACTTACTTACTTACTTACTTACTTACTTACTTATTTATTTATTTATTTATTTATTTATTTATTTATTTATTTATTTATTTATTTATTTATTTATTGAATGTACATGCCACCCATCTTGGCAAATCAATGTGACACTGGGTGGTTTTCAGTGCAATGAAATAGAAATATAAAATGCAATTATAAATATGATGTTATCCGTTTAGTTGTATCCGACTCTTAGAGATTCTATGGGCCAGGTCTCTCCACATCTCCCAAACTTAACTTTGAGTTGTTCTGTGCTCTGGCTGATGTCAGCTTTGATGGTGAATGATAAATAGAGAGACAATTAATAGCTGAAGAAAACTCTTTTTGCATGCAGAGAATGTGACCTTCCTCCCCATCTCAGCGATTGCTATAAAGTTGTGTAGATCGTTCTGTGAATTGGAGATTTGGACCCCGCCCACAGCTTTCACATACAAGTATTTTATTTGTAAAGTTTTTTGAGAGCCAAATAGGGTAGGTTTTCTCCACCTAATTTGGAAATACAGGATAATCCCTGTGAGTGAAAGTAAGCCTTCTGTCACTGAATTCCTCATGTCCTTTTCCTTACCCTTTTGGCTGTGCAGATATAAGAAAACAATCAGGATACACATACAAAAAAAAAGCATGGAGGCCAAGTTGCTAATCCAGTCAGTACCTTTTGAAAACTGGCATATAGTAAGAAGGGATGTCAGCATCTCTTTTTTAATACCTGCCAAACCATCTATTATATTGCTAAGTGATGTTGATAACTAGTCCTAGAATGAGTTGAGTTGTCTGGAATGCCAATTTTTTTGTTTTAGAAATTGAATCATTCCAGATCCATTCTACTTGTCATTTTTTTTGCAAACCAAAATTGGGGGATACTAACTCTCTTTGTCTCAGAAATAAGAGCTGGTTATAACTGAAAACTGAGAAAATGACTAAATGAAAATGACTAAATGAACACCCACAGAGGGGAGTAATATATCCAGAATAACAAACTTGTCTACATATTTAAAGAATATTGCAAATGCAAATGTTTATCTAATTTGCTAACTTTAAGAGATTTCCCCTTCATGGATTACTGCCTTGTCGTGGCGAAGGGGCTTGCATAATTCAATGAAGCTATGAGCTATGCTGTGCAGGGCCACCCAAGATGGACAGGTCATAGCAGAGAGTTCTGACAAAATGTGATCCACTGGAGAAGGAAATGGCAACCTACTCCAGTATCTTTGCCATGAAAACCCCATGGACAGTACCAAAAGGCAAAAAGATATGACACCGGACAGGAAGGCCTGGAGGAACGTTGTCCATGGAGTTGCGATGGGTCAGACATGACTTCGCAACTAACAACAACAAAAAGAGGTTTACTTTAGAACTGTGAACTCAACCCTAAAAAAGTTGTCCTGCTAGGCATCTTAAAACTCGACTGGCTACTGCAGCCGCCTACAAACAGAAAAGCAGATTGTGCCTCCTGAAATTCTCCAGAGGCTCCTACTATGAAGTGTTTGTGGGTCTCAGAGCTCTATTGGTAGTTTGACATGAATTCTGCCTAATAGGATTTCACGATGAAAGTTGGGAATCCTGGCCTGATGTAAAACAAAGTATGGCACCAGTGAATAACAATCTGCAACACCTTGTATAGATCTTCAGGTTCACTAAACAACGGTGAATGCAGATAGAACTTCAAATAAACTTTTTGTGCAATAGCATAACAGGTGGATAGTACTTGGATGGAAGACTGCCGGGTGCTCCCAGGGCAGTAAGCTATATTGGGGAGCAGGGAAAAAAATCACCTGGAAGAAAGAGAGGGCAAACCACTTTCATATGCTGCCAAGAAAACTACATGGACCTCTCTGTGAAGTAACTTGAAAAGCAGAAATATGTCACATTCAGCATCTAAAAAGCGATAAAATATGGGGAGGGGGAGGAATGAAGGAATAATAAAAACAATAAGATCCTATGACACTTCCAAGAATGAAATAGATAAGAGATAATGTAGGAAAAGGATTAGATAAAACAATCGCTGTGACACCTCTCTGAATACCTTCCCATCTTCCTACCTTGCCTTTCTTCCTTTTTAAGACTCTTTTAATGAGAAGTAATGATTTGAATAGGTGGGTTGCAAAGCAGTGAACCAAACTTTAGTGAACTAATCTTTACTTCCAGCCATGCTTCAGGTTTCTATGAAAAAATAAAATGGCGGATCTTCAGGTTTCTATGAAAAAATAAAATGGCGGATAACCATATCTCAGTTTTTTGGTTATAAGTGTGCCCATCTGCTTTCGGGGGGGAGGGGAGGAGTATTCTAGAGAATTGGGGGTTGGGCTAGCAGGCAAATCTTACCTGTGTGCCTTCTAGTGAAAAGCTGTTTTGTAATTGGCTGCAGCCATTGTCTTAAAAAAAGAATGTGCCCCGCCACTAAAAGTCATTGAACGAGAGGGCACATATCACGTGTGCTCCGCATCCTAAATGTGCCCACCCACCCCTGACCTAAACGTGTGTGCATCCAAAGAAGTGTACTTACGAAGTTTATGACATACTAAATGTGCTCATCTGTCTCTCTTTATGAATATAACACAGACGGTGTAAACAGCTTGCTGAAAGGAGAGCTTTATATATATATATTTACTCAAACTGCAAATAAGCACCTTGTTTTAACTATAATTAGGAGGAAGGAAAAAGGTTTTGTCCCTATAAACAGGTTCTGCTTTATGCTTTTATAAAGAAAGTTCAAAAGATATCCAAAGTCCATACATGGATAGTATCTTTCCCAGAACCAAAATGTTGCAAAAGGCCCTAAAAGTTTCAGGGATTTTTCTGAACTTTTCATTAGGTGAAGTGCTACAAAATGTCAGATAGACAGGGAAAAATTTAAAAAGAAAGAAAGAAAGAAGTCCACCATTAGCCAGAAGTTACAGGAAATCAAGAATAAACTCCAAGAAAGAAAGGTATTTCCTGATTTTGTCGTGAGCCATACCTTCAAGAGCCAAGCTGAAATCCCTGGTGACCTGAGGCACCCTTTTCTCCTAGGAAAGGTCTCCAATTATGGGAAGAAATGAAACTTGGAATAGCCAAGGGCAAATCATGGAGATAGACCTACATTTACAGTATTTTGGTTCAAGAGTATTTTGCTCCGGCTAAGAGCACTCAGCTGGGCATTTGGTGTAGGCCTTGATGCCCCTCCATACTAAACCAATCCATTTTAACATTGTTCATATCTATCATTCCGTATCACTAAAACAAAATCAGAGATGATTGGGGAAAGGAAAGAAGCAACAGAGTCCTTCATTCAGAGGACATATCGATGTTATTTGGAAACCTTGAAAGAGCTGATGACAAATAGTATGGGAGTATTTCCATTCGGAATCCACATTTTGATGGATAGGTAAATTTTGAATTTACACCCCTCTCCTCAGTGTAGACAGATACATTCAATTGAAATATCGATCATAGAAGCAATTAAGTTCAAAATAAAATGGAACATGTTTAGACCCTTACCATTTCCCCTCACTGTTGCTGCTCCTTAACAGCATTTCTAAGACTGAAAATGAGACACAGTATAGGAAAATTGGTTAAGTAATCTGCTGTCTAAACTGGTCCTTCCCAGTCTGATGACCTAGAATTTGTGGGCTCCAAATCTCAGATTTTGACTTTCTAGTTGGGAATTCTGAGGTTACAGTCATGTTCCACCTGAAAGGACCCCCCAGGTTTACCCAGTTTTTACTTTCTGTTAACCTTTAATTCCTCACTACCGTGTTTCCCCGATAGTAAGACACCCCCGATTGTAAGACGTATCGGGGTTTTCAGGGGGGTCGGCTAATATAAGCCGTACCCCGAAAGTAAGACATATTACTCCTGCCCACTTCCGCCTCCTGCTTAAAATACTTAAATACTTAAAATACTTAATATACTTAAAATACTTAAAATAAAACTGACAATTGTTTTCCAATCAATATAAGCCGTACCCCGAAAGTAAGACATAGTGGGGCTTTTGGGGATAAAAAGAAAGTAAGACACTTCTTCCTTTCGGGGAAACACGGTATTAAAGGGTAAGAGCACCACTTTAAGGAGCAATTATAACCAATGTTAAGACTACTGATGAATCTTAAAGGTGTCCAAAGATATCAGCTCCTGTGTATAGGTATTGGCAGCATGTAGGGGAGAGTATTCTTGGGATCTAACGAAAGGAGCTTGGCATGAAGTGACTCCTGTTCCTCCTTATGTCTTTGTCTTATGTCTCCTCAGCTTGAGCAATCTTCCCAGCAGGGAACTCATCGGCACAGGAGGGAGCTGCTAAGCAGTATGTGCCATCGTTATACCCGCAAGCGACGCCTCCTAACTCCAGATGACTTGCGGCACCTGGTGGTGGATGATGTTCATGAGCTGCTCTACTGCTATGTCCCCAAGGTGGCTTGCACTAATTGGAAGAGGATCTTGATGGTCTTGACAGGGCAGGGCAAGTACCAGGACCCCCTGGAAATCCCAGCACATGAAGCTCATGTACCTGCCAACCTTCGCACTCTCTCCGAGTACAGCACTCCTGAGATCAACTACCGCTTGCGCAACTACCTCAAGTTCATCTTTGTACGGGAGCCTCTGGAACGGCTAGTCTCAGCCTACCGGAACAAATTCACTCGTAGCTACAACACGGCATTCCATAAGCGCTATGGAACCAAGATAATCCGGCGGCACCGTCAGGACCCTAGCAGCGAGGCCTTGGAAAGTGGCCATGACGTGCGTTTTGAAGAGTTTGTGTACTATCTGTTGGATCCAAAGACCCAGCGTGAGGAACCTTTCAACGAACATTGGGAGCGAGTGCACTCCCTTTGCCATCCATGCATTGTCCACTATGATATCATTGGCAAGTATGAGACCTTGACTGACGATGCCAACTATATCTTGCAATTGGTTGGGGCTGATGCAGGCATCAAGTTCCCCTCCTCGTCTAAGACCATCAGAACCAACAATAACCTGACTGCAAAGTTCTTCAAGAATATCAGCCCCTTCTACCAAAGAAGATTATTTAATTTATACAAGATGGATTACTTGCTCTTCAATTACACCATCCCTTCTTATTTACATTTACGATGAGGCTGGTGACAGACCCTTTCCTCATCGTTTCTGCTGTCAACCAACAGACATGGATATGAGATGCTTACAGTTCTACCTATGCCCATTTTTTGTTTATGTTTGATCAGCACACAGAGTTCTCCGTATTTTGTTCCTGTTTCAGTAGACAGAATCTACGATGGTTTGTCTATCCTTCCTCCTGTTCTTAACCAAACAGCATTTGTTTCTAGGAAGCACTGGAACTATGTCCTTTTGTCAGGAGGTGGGAGAATCTGTGTGGAAGTAGGAGACATAATAAAATGTGCATGCATTTAATGTGTTCAGTTATAATCCCCTCGCACCTCTTTCTCCTCCACACTGATGGAGGAAAGGGGAATATGAGCCAGAAGTATCTAACTGCAAACAGAGGCAGAATTGTCTATGAGATAAGAGTCTTCTGTGTCTCCCCCTTTTACCATCCTTGCAGCTGGTGTTTCCGAGAACTGTATTTTCTTGGAAACAACACCCCCCCCCGCACATTTTCCCGTCACGTTCTGCTGCCATGCAGTTTCCATCAATTTGCACTGGAGTGACGCTTAGTGGATTGCCCACTTGTCTGTGCAGATTTGTCTGTGTGAGAAGATCTTGACCAAAAGAAATATTTAATTATTTGCCTTGGCCTTTTTTTTCATGTGAATATGTTTTGGGTATGTGCAAAAATTGTTGTGGTGTCCTGTTTTATGTAGGCCTAATCAAACTATGCTCCAGAATCAAGCTCTTCAAATTTAATTAGTGGACCCTCATTCAGATGGGAGAAATGAACTCCCGTAGAACTGTATTTTTTGTAGGTGATACCAAAGACACTGGGAGGGCACCAGGCTTGGGCAGTGTCCACTTGACTAGAATTCTTATATATGAAACTGGATTGAGCTCAGAGAGAGTTTTAAGAAAAGAACCGATTGTTCTTCTGGAACAGGCATTCCCCAGATATGTTTGACCAAAACCTGTCTTCTCTTGCCAGTATGACAGCACTCTTTGGTGATAATGGGAATCTGGCACATTTGGAGAGCACTGAGTTGTGAAAGCTGAACAGAGCATTGATCAGAGGTTCTGCTGTGCCTTTGAATAGTATCCCCCCCAGAAGACATACCTTGAGTTAATCATTAACAGTGCCTTTTTTTTGTAGAGCATTGCTATATTGTCTCAGTCATGTTTTCTGTCTAAAATAGCTGTCTCCTTTTTCTAAGTGGGAGCATCTGTTTTACTGTAGAAATCAGGGTATGGCTTTGGAGACAGAGATTGCATGTGGACTTGGGCTGTACAGAGAGAAACAGAAAATTTAACTGGTAAAATTGAAGGGTTGTACTTGAAGCGACAATCCTAGAAGACCACATTTAATTCAGTCCACCTGGACAGCTTTGCTTAAGTTGGCATTTTTGTCTCCACATGGTTACATTTCTATGTATACCAAAACATATGCCCTCATTTATGTAAATTGGTTGGAAGTGGAGTTATTGTAAAACAGCATCCCCCAACCTAGTGCCTTCTGGATGTGTTGGCTCTTAACACCCATAAGTTCCACTAAGCATGTTCAGACTGTCTGGGAATCGGGGGAATTCAAATCTAATACAGATTCTGTCTGAATAATTTGATTTATGCAATACGCTACCGAATGTACTTGTTTACATGAAGTATTATAGGGCATACATATTAAAGACATCATGATTTGGTTCTGCTGATTCCTGCTGTATGAATGTGGCATTTCCACCCCGTAGTTGCTTGCTTTTATTAGGAGAGAATGAATTCCCAAGAGAGGATTGAATAGTTCAGAGTTTGAATTAGTCAGTTCATCTGTGCAGCACCCCAGTATCAATCCAAGCTTTAATTTTAGGTAGCTTAGATTCTGACCATGGCTTTTTCTTACGATGAGACATTTGGCAATAAGATTGAGTGTTCTTATGGGTGGAATGATGTGACAGGAGAGCAAGGAACTTTGTGATTAATTCAGAATTCAAATTCAAATCTGTCTCCAATTGTCAGCTTTGCAAAATAGGCCAGACTAGAAGCACCCTCAGATGAACTAGATCTAATATTATTATTGTAAGATTACATTAACAGAATCTTGTAAGTCTGAAAATACCTCTCTCCCCCATATTTATAATCCAAGGAGGGTCCCTTCTGAGATGTTTGCCTCACACTCATTCCTTCTGCTGATTCAGCTGTCTCTTATCTAACTGTTGCCTAGTCTGCTTTTCTTTCTCCTGTCTCCAAAGTCATTCATGCACACCATTGCACCAAGTTTGCAATCTCTGGGATATGTAGCTAGCTTATTGGCTGGGAATTCTGCATGTTTGATCCCAGCATATAGGAAAGGCACCAGCTTGGGAAGGGTGTTATTTACTTTGCAAATATGTAATTACTGTATACTAACATGTAACCAGTGATGCTGTCTGCTCCTTGGTTTGCAACTTTCCCATTGCTTGACAATTAATTAATTACATTTAAAATACCAATGAATTAGAAATCCATATTTAAAAATTATTTAAAAATTGAACTAGGCAATTGTAGTAATCTCCTCAAAAGATTGTCTAAAAGCATCAGGAATAAAACTTAAAATGTGTGCCAATATAAAAAAATCAGGGATCAGTGAAATATGAGAAGAAAACTTTGTTACCTAGTGATTAAACTTACTTTTAAAAATAAACATAGCTAGGACTATTATGTTATTTAGATAAAAATTCCATTGGCATATTTACTTCTAGTAAATTGATATTTATTCTTGTTCTGGACACATATTTCTGCTAAAGTGAACAGATCCACTCAAAATTATTTCCATTGGTGAAGTAGCCTGCAATCTTCTCTCTTCCTCCCTGGGAAATCATATTGAAGTGAATAGTATTTACCTTTGAGTAGGCAACTATAAGATTATGCTGTTGGACATAGAAAAAAAACCAGCAGAACCTGCATATGCTCAGGAACATTGCAGATTTTTTTTAATGACTAGCTTGTGATTTGGTTTATTTGTTTGTTTTTTAAATCCAACATTTTTGTTTATCTCAGTGGTAGCTTATCAGTTATTTTAACTTGTGAAGATAAAATGCAGTGGGCAATTGAGAATCATATTAATCACTGAAATCCTAGCAGAAAAACAATACAAATGTAATAAGACATAACAATAGTATAATCAGGGAAAATAGTTAACATGCAGAATATAAATATAAACTGCATCAGGAACATCAAATAATTTTAACAAGACAAATGTGTTAAGCAAGTGACTCTGTAAAACAGACATGTCAAACTCGCAACGTCACGGGGCAGTTTTGCCATTGCCGGCAATCGGGTGGGCGTGGCTTCCACGTGATGCATCCGGCCTGTGGGCCGGCATTTTGACACCCCTGCTCTAAAAACACACAAACCACCAAGAACCATCACTGATTGAAAGCCATCATTGCAGATGAGGCCTAGCTGCTTCACCACCAAACATTTGACATTAATGGAAGTGAAACTTCAGATATTGGTCTCAGATGTTCAGCCAGGTTATGTCCTGATTTATGTACTTTAGCTGAAGTTTACAAGGTAGTAACTGAACCAATATTATCAGAAAAATGACATGAAATCATAAGAGACTGTTAGTTTATGCATTTTTGTCCTGTAAGCAACAGGCTGTTTCTATCATATGCATTGAATTAGATTGAATTAGAAAATTGAATTAGAAAGTGATTAGGGTTTGTTTAATACCCTTGAGCCAAGACTGATTCATGCCAAGTGGCTTGTCAAGTCCCTGCAGTTTTCTTGGCATGATTTTTTCCCCCAGAAGTGATTTGCCATTGTCTCTTTCCTGAGGCAGAGAGAGAGAGAGAGAGAAAGTGACAGGCCCAATGCCACCCAGCTGTCTTAGTGCCTAAGGCAGGACAAGAATTCCCAGTCTTCAGCTTTCTAGCCTGGTGCCTTTAACCACAATCTCACAAACTGATTCAGATGGGAGATGCATCTGTCGAGTGCAAAATACCCATTTCAAGTGGGATGTAGCTGGTTTCAAATTTGGGGCGGCTTTTTCAATAATTTTGGAAGTGGTTCAAGCCTGAAATGTTTATAGACTGAAGAAAACAGCCCATTTCTACGTGTGAATCAGTTATTTGTTCTGCCAGTAAAATGATTCAAACAACAAAACCATTCAAATTAAAAATGCACAGTCCTACTGCAAGTACATCTGCACGTTGCCGCTTGATGAAAAATAGAGGTAATGAAAATGCAAAAAAAAAAGGGGGCGGGTGAAATGAGAAAAGAAAAAACCACATCCTGTGGTAATAACATTCACATGCTTATTCTGAAAGAAATCATAAAAGCACAGAGAAGTTTACTGGTTATATTTATGGGATGAACTGAACTGAACTCCTGAACTGAAAACTAATCTAGGAACCTTGCATGTGAGATTTTAGAGTTCCATTTCTAATGAGATTGAATAAATCATGACTTAACTTTGGGCAAGCATGCATGCCCTGTGAAGGCAACCAAATTTTGAATGTGCATGGGGGATGGCATTATTTATTTTGTTGCTAAGATTTCTCTACCCTTCATTCAGACTGCTGTTAAGAAGTGTATAGGATAAACAAAGTTTAGAAATGAATGATAGCATCATCCACAGTAGTGCCATCCACCAGTGGCAAGTCCAAACTTAACCTCCCCCCCCCAAAAAAAATGTGCTATCCCACAACAAGGTTTTCACAAGCTTGGTCGGAAGAGCAATTTCTCCCATCTTTGCAGCTCACCAGTGGAAGGAGCCCCAAAGTCCAGATTTCTTTCTTCCCTTAGTTCCACTAAGGCCTAGATATCCATTTATGTTAGAAGTGAAAAGAAACTATACATTCCAGGGTTTCTCCCAGTGGCTCTGATTCTTTTGTGAGGGGCTCTTTCTTTCAAGCCTTGGGCTCCTTTTTCTTTCTGAACATTGCATTAGCTTCATTATTTATTAAAATTATTTATGTGTTAGATTATATCCACCTTTTCCTGCCAGAGCTCAAGGTGAGGTACGTAAGGCACTCCATAGCCATGCCAAAATCCAAAGTCACAATTTTCTGTCTCTTTGCTACCATCCAGTGGTCTTATAAATTACTGTAGCTCAGATTTGCTATGCCCACCATAGGTAGCATTTTCCTTTCCTCTCCCCTTCCCTCCCTTCAATAACGCCTCTGTGGGTAGGTTGGGCTAAAAGAGCACGAGTGACCTAAATCTTACATGACTGACAGTAGACTTGAACCTGGATCTTCCTTACCCCAGAGTAACATCTTGATTCCTTTGTTGGTCTTTAAAGTCTTCCCAAAACTCTTCTGTTTCCAGGCAAGGCTGTTACCACACAAAAACCTTCCCTCAGTGATGGAACTTTATAGGCCATCCAGATGTCATCATTTTCCACTTGTAATTTAATTTTACCCTTTCTTTTAGCTGTTCTCTTACCACACACAGAGAGAGACACATTTGTTAAGGATGGAAGAATGGAGTAATTATTCGGTGCCTTTTGACTCGTCCATCTGGAAACATGCTTTTACTGCTATAGTTTTTACAGGAGTTTTTTGTTCAATGCTCCTACAGTTAAATATAAATTTCTGGTACTTATAATATCTAGAAACCATATAGAGCTATAAGGACATCTTAAGGTCAGAGTGTTGAACTGCAGCCATTTTAAAGAGGAATGTACTAGTTCTTTGTGCAGTAAGATGCCAATTCTTTTTCTTAAATGTTTTGCTTTTTGCACATCGCCTGATGAAGAGTTCTGGAGAACATGAAAGCTTGCAAAAATATTTGTGTTAATTTTATTTAATCCTAATAAATATCTTAATGGATTTGGGTTCTTTTTTTCTTTCTTAAATTGACCAACTTTTTTAGTTATATGTTTATTTTTTAATGTGATTTACTACATTGTAATTACAGGTTTGTTCTCTGCTAGATTCCTTTCCAGTATTGAAACTGACTGGGAAGTCTCACCATTTCCACTTGACAAGCCAGCAAACATTTCTATGAGAGTCATTGTTGGATGATAGCATGTCACAACAACACATTTCAACAAGATTTATTTTTTTAATGGGATGCTTGCTATTTGGATTGTGTGGTATTCTCAGTTCCATTCAGGAGGGGAGCCTTTGAAAAGTGTGGGGCTATGGGATCCTGGAAACTTTCTTGAATCACAAAGAAATGCTGCATTGATGCACCCACATATTGAAACCAACTTTTCCAAACTTAATCCAAAGCACTGCACACCCCTACTTGCTTTGCAGTTGAACGGGGTCACTCTAGAAAAAACAGGGAGAACATAGGCAACATCTTGTCCAGTATTACTAATCTTGCTGAACATTTACTTCCAATACATGTATATGTAGGGACTATCATTGAAAGAGGAAATAATTCATGTTGCTGTTTGGCTGCTTAAACCAGTTTTCCCCAATATGATATCTTCCAGATGTGATGAGACTGCATCTCATTGAATTTTCAGATAGCCTGCTTGTACCAGCTGGCAATATTAAGAACTACTATAATTTCATCACATCTACAGTGGACCAGATTAGGGAGGACTATTTTAGATGTTTCATTTAGGACAAAGAGATGCAACAAAACTCTGCAGCATTTTTAATTCAGAGGGAAAAGATGCTTCGCATAGCATTTGTTGGTGGCTCTTTGGAAAACCTACATGTGTTCCAGGATGATGCTCCGTAACTTTTTTTTGTCTGTTTTTGCCACTGGTGGGGGAGTTTGGTTACTGTTCTCTCTAGTTGAGATTATATTTTGGGTTTTATTGTTGATTGTATTTTTTGTATATGCCCTGTGAACCTACCCAGAGCTTGGATTGGCAGAGCATATACTTGGATGGCCTAGAAACATGATAATACATTTAATTAATAATCAGCCCCCTAACTCTGGAATTCCTTCCTATCAATATGGAAGCAGTGTGAGTGATGATCATCAATGGTGCATGCTGAAGTTGAAAATAAATGAAAACTCTAGTGTCCTAAAGAAAGTTTAAGTCATTAAAGACAATAACAATCTCCCAACAGAAAAATATTGTAGCACCCCTATTATTTATGCAATGAACACTGGCCATGGTGTACAAATGCAAAAACCCATGATGGTTCTTCCACCCCCACCCCTCACTCCCTTCCTAGATATGCTGAGAATGTCCCAAGAGCACCAGAAAGATTGCTCATGCTTTGTTCTAGAGCAGGGGTAGGTAACTTTGGGTCTTTTATGACTCGACTTCAACTCCCAGAATTCCTGAGCCAGCCATGCTGGCTCAGGAATTCTGGGAGTTGAAGTCCACGAGTTATAAAAGAGCCAAGGTTGCCTACCCCTGTTCTAGAGGATTGGGATTTAATAAACAAAAGTTTCTTTTCACAGATTTTTGATCATGGAGCACAATGCATTTAAAGCAATTTAGCACAGAATAAGGATATGCAAATATAAGCAGATTTCTGAAAGTGTTGAAACAGAACAACATTCTGTTTCTGACTTGTTTTAACAAAAGCATCAGCAAAATGAATTTTTAAATGTAGGAAAGAATTGGAAGCTCAGTTCAGAACTGGCATTCCAAGCCCATATGTAAGTTAATGCTGTAAGGGCATTTGTGCGAATCATGGCTAATACGGATTGTGGATTCTGGAAATATAGTTTTGAAAAATATTAGCAAATACCTATTCTAAGATAATGTGGTGTTGGAGAAGTCAAATACTCTTGACAGAATGACTGAAATAGATTTATAGATTAACGTAAATCTTATTTGACCTCTTCCCCCCCAATCCCTCTGTAGTTATGCTTGCTATTTTGTGTGCATGGTTGTGTATTATGTCAGTAAGTGTATTTTGTTATTTTGCTCATTAAGTGTATAGTATAGCAGCTGCAATGTTATGTAGCAAAACTGTAAAATGGAAGCATTGAACATAATTTTTATTTTTATTTATTTATTAAAAGTATGTACTGTCCATTTCACCCTCAACAGACTTCCATGTGCCTGTTGATCAAATGGGCAGCGTCATGCATACCTGCCTTACACAAATTCTGATTTTGTTAGGGGTCAATTCAACAGTAGTTCAAATGAACTTCAAATAGAATTTGCGCCACCTGCTGGAAATAGGCTATCTTGGATTAGATCAGGGGTGGGGAACCTTGGCTCTTTTATGACTCGTGGACTTCAACTCCCAGAATTCCTTCAGGAATTCTGGGAGTTGAAGTCCACGAGTCATAAAAGAGTCAAGGTTTCCCATGCCTGGATTAGACAGCCCTTGGCCATCAGATGTGGCTAAATTACAATTTCTAGCCTAACTGATCAATGGTAAGAAATGTTGAGAGTCCTCATTGAGCAACATCTAGAAATAAAAAAAAATACTTATTCCCGATGTTGCTCTCAATTTCATGGATATAAGGGATGGACTACTGTCAATTATTCAGTTTTTTCCAACTCAGTGACCTTATGACTTACAAATTGCTGCATCAGGACTTAATATGAAATCATTTCTCCATTTTCCATAATTTCAGCCACTGTACCAAGCACATAAATCTTCATAGTACTCACAGTTTTGGGATTATGATTGTTTTGCAAAGTATCACTCTTGGTCCAGGAATTCGTGTACAAGTTACCCAGTGGTGGGATTCAAATATGTGAACAACCAATTCTCGATATGGATGCTGTTTCCAGAAGTCCATTCTGAGCCTGGGCAAGAAAAAATTAGCTACCCAATCTGCCCAAGTGGTGCGACTCGGCTGAATCCCACCATTGAAGTTACGCTGATCAGATTCCCCTGTCTTTAATAGCAGGTGTGACAGACAGGAGTCCAATAAATACAGCTTTCCCCCAACACCGAGATGAAATGACACAGACCAAGCAGATGGCTGATCTCTAGCTGTAGTTACAGAGAAGTATCTGTAGAATTGTTCGATAGAGACTTTAGATTGTATTTAGTTGGTAAAGACAAGCCAGCTGGTTCTTTTATATCTCTTGTAAACTAGTAAAAGTGTTAAGTACTTCATTCTAATGCAAATGATGAAGACACATGGCGATGTTAACAGCTCTTTATTCTACCGTAAGTCAGTTTCTTGAGGGCATCTTTGGTAGTTCGAACCATCCTCTCTGCCAGTCTGTTGGAGGATGGATGGAAGGGAGCCGAAGTTGCATGGCGGATCAGGTTGGCCTGAAGGAAAGCCTGGAACTCAGAAGAGGTAAATTGAGGGCCATTATCTGACACCAGAACATCTGGAAGACCGTGTAATGCAAAAATTCCTCTCAACACCTGGATGGTTCTGGCAGTAGTAGTGGAGGAAACAGGAACAACCTCTAGCCACTTGGAATGGCTGTCAACAACAACCAGGAAGAATTGCCCCTGAAAGGACCCAGCGTAATCTATATGCACCCTGGACCATGGGGATTGAGTTTCCTTCCACCTATGTACTGGGGCCTGAGGCATTTCAGGCTGAGACTGCTGGCACATTTGGCACCCATGCACCTGGGCCTTGATGGCTTTATCAAGTCTAGGCCACCAACGATGGCTGCACATAAGCGCTTTCATCCTGACTATACCAGGATGTCCCTCATGCAAAGAGATCGAGATTCTAGACCTCAGTGAGGCTGGGATCACTACCCTGCTACCCCATAAAAGGCAACCCTTGAAAGTGGAAAATTCATGCTTCTTGTGCCAGAAGCTTTGTAACTCAGTATCTGGGCACTTGTCAGGGCATCCTGACAACACCCATGTCAGCACGTGTGTAAGCATGTGATCAGTGGCGGTTTCTGCAGCCACGTCCCTAGCATTGAGGGGAGATTCAGGCAACTCCTGAATGGAGAGAATATTGATGGCAGGAGCAGGGTCTGCTTCTACCTGTTTTAGAGGTAATCTGCTTAGGCCATCTGCATGGCCCATTTCTTTTCCAGGTTTGTGAACTAATGTATAGTCATATACTGACAGGAAAACGGACCATCTCAGCATATGAGGAGAAATCATATGTGGGGTCTGTTTGTTAGTGGTAAACAAACCCAGCAGAGGCTTATGGTCAGTATAGACCGTGAAATGACGGCCATACAAGAAATCATGAAATTTCTTAATGCCAGCCACTATGGCCAAGACTTCCCTGTCAATTTGAGTGTAATTCCACTCTGCTAAAGACAGACTCCTTGAATAATAGGCCATAGGGACCTGTGTCCCATCAGCCTTCAGATGGCTAAGTACAGCTCCCACTCCATAAGGAGATGCATCGCATGCAATGCAAACAGGCAGTTGCTCATTGAAATGTGCTAAAACAGCATTAGAAGTGAGCAAGGACATAACCTCATTGAAACTCTTGTCATGGACTTTAGTCCACTGCCAAGGAACCTGCTTGTCTAAGAGCCTGTGTAATGGCTCCACCACTGCAGCTTTATGTGGGAGGAATTCATGGTAAAAATTTAATAGCCCCAAGAAGGCTTGCAACTCACTCTTAGACTTAGGGCTTGGGGCCTGCTGGATAGCTTGCAATTTAGTTTCAGCAGGGTGAATGCCTTAAGCATCTATCCTGAATCCTAAGAAGTCAGTAGAAGTGACTCCTATCTTACATTTATCTTTCTTCAATTTAAGGACTGCTTTTCGAAAACGAAGCAAGACAGCCCTTAATCTCTCTGCTAAATTTTGAGATGACTCCCCAGCAATGAGGACATCATCAAAGTAGGGACAGACCCCAGGAATACCTTGAAGTGTGCTCTCCATGACAGTTTGGAATATGCCAGGGGCTACATTTACCCCAAATTGCAGTCTCTTGACCTTAAATGCCCCTCTGTGAGGTACAATAGTCTGGGCCTCTGCAGCTGCCTCATCAACAGGTAGCTGTTGATAGGCTTGTGCCAGGTCAAGCTTTGCAAAAATACACCCCCCCTTGAGGGAGGCCAGAATGTGACTTACCACAGGCACTGGATAAGCGTGCTATTGCAGCGCCTTATTCAGTGTGCATTTGTAATCTGCACAAATATGTATATCCCCATTAGCCTTTAGAGGCGTCACTATGGGGGTTTCCCATGGACTTGAATCCACAGGTTCTAAAATGCCCTGCTGGAGCAATTTGTCCAGTTCAGCATCTATCTTACTCTTGAGGGCAAAAGGTACCCTCCTAGGCTTAACCCTGATGGGCGTGATGGTTGGGTCTAACCGTAGCGAAATGGAAGGCCCCTTGTAGGATCCTAGCTCTGAACTAAACCCATCTGCAAACTCCCTGCAGACTTCTGCAAGGCTCAACGTTTGCAAATGGTGCAGCCCAGTTACCTGGATTCCCAGAGCCTCGAACCAATCGAGTCCAATAAGACTCGTACCTTCACCCCCAACAACCACCACATCTAGGGGACCCTCAAAATCCTTATGCAGTACTCTAAGGGTGGCCTCCCCCTTAACACACACCATAGAATTCTGAAAATCTATAAGTATTAGATTGGATGGCTGAGTTTAACTCGAAGGCCACTGCTGCTGCATATCCTTTTGAATATATTAATAGAAATAATGGAGAGAGCGGACTCAGTGTTCAACTCCATTGATAAGGGAACCCCTTGCAACCTTACGTTAATGGAAAGTTTCTTCTTAAGGGGCTTATGTGTCCCTGTCCTTAAAATACTCCTGCGCGATGCGCAGAAACCCACCCTATGTTGGCTGGGGACCCTGGTACCTTTCAGATGCAATTCTTCACGAGGTTGGACCTTCTGGCAACCCAAACAGATGGATGCGATGTGGCCTTGCTTGCCACACGCTCTGCAAATAGCGGAACGGAACCTGCAATCAGCTTTCTTGTGGTATCCTCCACAACCAAAGCACTGAAGAGATGCTGGGGCCTTGTCCAGATGTTCCTTCTGCCTCCTTTCAGCTGGCTGGTGAAGCCTATCCACCTCTTCTTCAGGATCCGCTTCTGATTATTCTCGAACATCCTCTTGATGGACGGTAGCTGTCTCTGGAGAGCTCTTGGTGAGCTGTAAGGTCTTCACAGCCCCGCCTGCTGCTTCCTCAGCTGTCGCCTCTCATAGTGCATCTTGGAAAGAGACGTCTTCCTTAGCAAAAATCTTCTGCTGCAAGTCTCTGTTCCTTAAACCACATACGAAGCGATCTCGCAGCCTCTCTTCCAGATCCTTGAACTCACAAGGTCTGGCTGCTCTCCTTAAGGCCGCAATAAAATCCGTAGCAGATTCACCCGGCCTCTGGTCCCTCTGCTCAAATTGAATTCTGGGAGTTGAAGTCCACAAGTCATAAAAGAGCCAAGGTTTCCCATCCCTGATCTAATCCAAGCTAGCCTATTTCCAGCAAGCAATAACAGACAACTTTGGCTGGAAGTGTTCCTTCAACAGTTTCTTCAAGTCAGTATATGTTACTGACTCCAGAGGTGCAGGGGCCACCAGCTTCTCTGCAATTTCAAAAGCTTCCTGTCCACAAACACACAACAGAGTGGCAGCCTTCAAGCCATCTTCTCTAATTTGATTTACTCTGAAATAATTCTCCACCCTTGCTACGTAAGAATTCCATCTCTCTGGGTGTCAGACATCAAAATCAGATAAACGCCCAATCTTTGCCATCCTTTAGTTACACTTCACCACTTGCTCCTCTGCAAACTGCTATAGGGGAAAGGGTCCTTTAGCCGAACTCACCATCCAGCGACACTGTACTGGCAGGCTGGGATGCTGACTCAGACGCCATCTTTCCCTCTTCAGGACTTCTTGGGTAAGTCCTTAAAACTTCCTCTTTAGTTTGCAAAGAATCCCATCCTCGTCGCCAGTGTTAAGTACTTCGTTCTTATGCAAATGATGAAGACACATGGCGATGTTAACAGCTGTTTATTCTTTTCTCTCTAACAGCAACGAACGATCAGGCAAAAAACAAACAGGCTTCTTTTAAGAGACCATAGACCCGGACAACAGCAAACAAAGTATCCAAGCGCTTCTTGCCTTGTGCATGCGCTCAAGGCTGGCACTGCTCTGTCTGGTCCCGGGCAGCTTTTGGAATGCCCGGGACCAATGCAACATCCTGAGCCTGCTTTTGCAGGCTCAGGACACAACAAAAAGTACTTGCATTTGGGAACAATTGTGACCTGAATCCTGCAGTCAATCCCTGTAGTTAATTAAGGCTCATTTTTAAATGTATCCTCTTCTGAAATTTGCTTGCCATTCCTTTATTATCCTTGTAAAGTGCAGAATCCTTGTTTCTTTTTTCTGAATCATAGAATAGTTAACTCTGTCTTTTGTGGTGTGAACCACATGTTAAAATTATGTATCATCTCTTTTGTTTAAAAGTCTGAAAGATTTCTTCTGGCTTTAACCTTTGGTCAATTAAATAGAGTTTACTGCATACAGTGGAACTAATCTGCCTTCCCTCAGACTGTATTAATCAATAATCCGTCATCAAATAGCCACACAGTTCTTTCTTTCAGTAAAAAATCAGACTTTACTCTCCAATGGCTTTCTGAATGGGCTATAATTGCTTCAACATAACACCAACAGATTGGGCTTAGTAATAAATCTTTGTTTTTTTCAGAAAGGATTTAATTGTGATCATGTGATCTTAGAAAGAAAATATTCTATAATTGCTGCAAGATGCGAACAACAACAAAAACCCAATAAGAAAGAAAAACCCTGGAGCAATAACCCAATTTCTGCAAAGCAGCAGTATGTGTTTTTACTTGCACTCTGTTTCTGAGTGCAAGCTGAAGCGATTTCTAGAACTCTTACCTGGGGCTGGTTTCCTTGGAATTTGTTTGTGGGAAGCAGTTTGGCATTTACCAAGCATGTGTTTGTTTACAAATATGCTGGCTGTGGATATCTGGAATTCAGCTGAAAATCCTGAAAGAGAGCAAATGTCTACTGGTTCTGCATAACATTTTAATAAGATATTCCTTAGGATTCAAAGGTTCTGGCAGATACACAAATCCACATTTTTCTGTCTTTTCCAATCTGCTCCAAACAGCAATATGTTATTCTTCTCACAAGTGAAATGTCTAAGTTGGTATCAGCTGTACCCAAGGTGGATGTGTATAGGTCAAGTTGGCTAAGCTGTCTAATTGAAGGCACCCTTCCCCCATTTTTGCATACATCGCAACATGGCATGCATCAAAAGGGGCAAGTTTTGATCTTACAGTTGTGAGTACCATCTTTACTTTTTTAAAACCTCTGCAGACATCCTGGGACAGAGGTGTGTGTGTGTGTGTGTTGGAGGGAAAGTCTAATCCATTTTCCAAACTAGTTACTCTTTCCTAGATTTTGGATGGTTCCTAAATTTCCAGACCTCAGTCTAACTCAATCAGCAGCCAACTACAGAACACACACAATTAGAGGAGATGAGAAGTCTCTAAAAATTGCTCCTAATTGTTCATACAAATAGACCTTGTTTACCAACAGTATTTGGGACCAGGATCTCCATCACTAATGAACAGAGTCATAAAGCATGATATCATGTGACAGCATTGACTTACAATGGCAATTCCAGCAGTTCCAGTTGTTAGGGAAATCCCAAATGATCATAGCATCCTATGGTCACATGATCACCATTTGCAATCTCCTGCTGGCTTCCCCATTGACTTTGCTTGTTGGAAACCATCAGTGAAGGTCACAAATGGTAATCACATGAACTTGGGAAGCTGCCACGTTGTAAGCCAGTTGCCAAGCTCCTGAATTGCGATCACATGACTATAGAGAACTGTCATGGTTACAACTATGAGAACCCATCATACATTTCCCCCATATGATGCTATTGTAACTTTGATTGTTTGCTGAAGAAGTGGACATTAAATGAGGACCACCTGTATAGATATTGAAGAGCAGGAGGATCAGAACCAGCCCTGTGGCACTCCATAGTTTAATCATTGTGGGGAAGAGCAGTAATGCTCCAGTACTACCCTTTGGATCCTGCCCTTGAGGTATGAACAGAATGGTGACAAAGCTGGGCTTTCAACTCCCTCAGTGGTCAAGGAGAACACCATGACCAGTGTTACCCTCCTAGAGGTTCTGAAGTCTCAGCAGGGGCATGCTGCCTCAACTGTGAATGACGACAGATTTCTATTGTGATAGGTCCATGGATCACATGGCAGCTATGAACTCTATAATTAAACATGAGTGATATCAGCACAGATGCTGAAGTTCCCAAGCAGCAGCAGGTATAATGGCAAGACCTTCCCTTCCCAGGCCCTCTCTTCCCCAAAACAGGACAAATCTGGGCCCAGATAACCCTGACCAGTTCCCCCAACTGCATCTCTGCTACAGAAACCAGATCAAATCCCCTAGGAGGAGAATCGTATTTACCAGCAAATGGGTGTTTGACAAGAGAAGGAACACAATGGGGAATTACTGGGTTACCTCCCACTTTTTCTAGGCAGAAGCAGATCCTGGTTGAATTATTTCTCATTTCCCCATAACTATGTGCCAGGAAGTTGTTTAATCTAGAAACCCATTTGAAGCAATTCCAGAGCTCTTTCTGTGCCTTGTTATTTTTATTTTTCAGTAAATTGTATACATATTTTTAAAATCACAAAGATTCTTGGATAGAATCTGTACATCTATCATGTTCAGTTAGGAGGTTATGAGCATGAACTTACTCCAACTGAAGCCTGGGTTTAGAAAATACGTTACTACATTTTGGTGACCTCTTTTAGTTGCTAATACTATTTCTTTCCCTAAAACACAATTATGCTCCTATATATGTCTAAGAATCTCTGTGACATGATCTTGTGGTCTTTCGGTCTCAATCTCTCCATAAGTTTTTAAAAATGTTTCCCATTAAGAAGGGTTTCTTTCATATTGGCAGTTCATTTGGGAGGCCTTTTTTAGTACAGTCCTCTCAAAAAGAAGCACAGGCCACCTGCAATTAGCAGTAGTGATTCTGGTGAAGGCATAGTGTGGCATGAGAAGGTAACAGTTGACTGTAAATACTCATCATCCGGGCATTACAGAAAAACACTATCCTAGGGTTCTCTGACCCCTTCAAAATACAATTGTGGAGCACTCAAAGTTCCCCATTTTGGAAGACTCTACTGGATGGCTGAGTTCCACCCTGAGTCTAGGAGGTGAGATGCATTTCATGATTGGACTATAGCAATTCAAGGATGCATTTTGCTAAAATGGAACAGAAGCAAAAGAAAAGGAGTTACCAGCAATCTAAAGAAATGAGCTTGATGAGAGACCGCCAGAGCTAAAATATACATTGTTTTAGATACAGAGCTAAAAGAGTACTGTCACCCAAGAACACAATGTGACCGATGCAGTGTTCCAGTTTTTGAGGGGTTGCCACAAAGAAGAGGGGGCCAAATTATTCTCCAAAGCACCAGAGGGAAGGACAAGAAACAATAGATGGAAACTAATCAAGGAGAGAAGCAACCTGGAATTAAGGAGAAACTTCCTGGCAGTGAGGACAATTAACTAGTGGAACAACTTGCCTTCAGAAATTGTGGGCACTCCATCACTGGAGGTTTTTAAGAAGAGACGGGACAGTCACTTGTCTGAGATGGTATAGGTTCTCCTGCTTGAGCAGGGGACTGGACTAGACGACCTCCAAGATCCCTTCCAGCTTTATTCTATTCTATTCTTTCTGAAAACAAATAGCAAAGAAGCAGTTTTTAAAAAATAAACTTTGCATATAAGATTCCATGATGGGAAGTTGATGGTAAAAGGATCTCAAGGAGGGTTGCCATTCCAAAAAAAAAGAGATCGATTACAACATAATACTAGAAGACAATTCCTGATTGTAAGGGCAATTTAAACCAGTCATAGAGATAGGGATCATTTCCTTTCACTGGGTGAGTCTGTCTAAATGCTCCCTTCCAGCTTTTTGAAACTTTTAAAGACAAAACCAAATTTGGCAAGCTAAAAATTAGAACATTTATGCTACTGGAAGACAGAATGCTTGAAAATATATTTGCTTACCTAGAGTCAGTTAAATGTTCATCTGTAGGAAAAAATATCCCTCTCTTCAATTTGTGTTTTATTCATCCCTATGGTAGCTACCCAATCAGCTTGAGAATATTAGTTTTTGAGACAGAGAACTGGATATAATGTCAACCACTCTGGGATAGAAAGTTTTAAGGATCCTTAGTGAGTTCTTAGTAAGGACTTTCAAAGTAATGCCCATTCATGATTTAGACAGAACATTGGTTTTTGTGGGAAAACATGCTCCAACTAATTATTCTTTGCACCACTTGTTTTTCCTGCCTGATTTAAATGAGTTGGAATTACCTAAGAGCAAAGATAAAACATGACCAGATGTTCTCTAGGGACTCCACCCAAAGTAGAAATAAACAACATTGTTTTCAGATAAAAGCCACATCTTGGTTCAGACTACAACCAGGACTCTTGTTTGGGAAGAGAAACTATGCTACTTAAACCAAAATAAAGTCAATGGAATATAGATAATCATTTACAGATTCTCTGACTATTCCATTTTTCTCCTTCATAGTGTGTGTTCATTCAGATCCTATTACTTATTTATGGTAATGTTACATTAGCCAGGAGACTACAGTGTGATATAAGGTAGTTGTTTGCAAACAGTTTAACCCAGGGGTAGGCATCCTTGGCTCTTTTATGACTCATGGACTTCAACTCCCAGAATTCCTGAGCCAATTCTGGGAATTGAAGTCCATGAGTCGTAAAAGAGCCAAGGCTGCCTACTCCTGGTTTAACCAAAGAGTGTTAAGTCCTTTCAGTTCAGAGTGCACCAGAAGGGGGCAGGCTAGTTCCACATTCAGAAAGATTCAACAGCATTTTGCAGCAACATTTGGGACTTCTCTCCCACCAAAGTTGCCTCATGCTCAGGCGTTGGGAAGGTCTGGCATGGGCTGGATTCACTGTACTGCACAAATGCTTTTATTTTTCTCACTGAATGGGTACCTATTTATCTACTCACATGTAACATGCTTTCAAACTGCTAGGTTGGTAGAAGCTGAGGCAAATGACGGGAGCTCACTCCGTCACGCAATGCTAGGGCTCAAATAGTTGGGAGTACAGGCCTTCTCCAGTGTCATTAAGCCACTTAGCCACCTCACCTCTGTTCAGATCCTATAATAACATTTTAAAAATATTTCAGTCAGTGACTGCAAATTGAAGGTATCTCATGTTTTGGAGAGAGCCATTACAGTCATAAAATAAGGAAGCATTATGAGGCTTTCTAATGTATATTTTAGAGTTCCACTTGCATGTTTTCTTGTTCTACCATCCCTACTTTCCCTTGTGGGTCAAGGTGATGTAGTGGTAGGCGGGGTGAGATTCAGGTTTTTCTTCAGTCAAACAAAACACCCCCCCCCAATCTATTTCTCAAGGTAGTTGTGACAAAAGCGAGAGGCAGTAATAGTATGGATGTAATCTTGAGTTGAACAAGGGTGTATGACTTTTTTTTTTTAAAGGAATTGCTCTTTCAACTGTGTTCAATGCAATTGTCTACATCAGACTGATTCTTATAATTCTTATAACTGATAAAGCAAATACCTCTTACTTGCCGGATCTTAGAAATTATTAGCTTAATAACTAGTCCTGGACCACATAACGAAGCCATCCAAGTACTGGCCATTATTTATATTTTATTTTGTATGTGTACATTTCTGTGACCCCATAAAAATAATAATCTGACTCGAACATGTAAAACAAAACAAAAAAGCAGTGCAAAAAAAATATGATGGAAATTTGATTAAGCATGACATTTATACTGGAGGCGTACGGAAATTCAATCCCCATTTTTCTATTATAAAAATTCCTTTGAGTTAAAAACTCACGTTATCACGGGTCTCTCTGCCAGAAATAAATGAGTTCATTTCCCTGCCTTTGGAACAGCTAAGAGGTCATAACAAGGTTTGTCCCTGACCCAGAACTCACGAAGGTCTGCTCTTCTCAGCACAAAGCTACTAGCAGGGGTTCTCAACCTTGGGAACTTTAAGACTTGTGGACTTCAACTCCCAGAATTCCTCAGCCAGCTTTGCTGGCTGAGGAATTCTGGGAGTTGAAGTCCACAAGTCTTAAAGTTCCCAAGGTTGAGAACCCCTGTAAGACAATAAAGTTTATCCATCAAACTTCCTCCTCCAGACTACCTTTACAGGAGCCTTCAGAATTTGGCTTTTAAATTTAAGCTGGTTCTTATTTTCAGATTTCCCTACAGTAGTGGGTATACTCAGCAAAAAGCTTTGGCCAGGAAAGTAGCATAATAAGACGAAAAAGATCAGATGCTGATTACCCTTCCCTCACTGACTGGGGCTTTCTTTTAAAAAAATTTCTGTCCAAAACACATATTTTATTTTCATTCCTATATATAAAATCAGGTGTTGAAGTTTCAATATTAAGGTCCCCCCCCAATTATGTTCCCTGTCAAAGTGCAAGAAAACACACACACATAAACACAGAGACACGTATCCCATCCCCCAAGTTGAACATTAGTGGACAGATTAAAAAAATTAATGCAAAGTAATTTTTGCCGAGCAGGTGTCATGAAGCAGACTTTGTGCTTTGTTTCTCTTTTTATGTTTAGGGATTCAGTGAAAACAGTCCTGGACATAATTTTCCCTCTTTCTTTGTAGGAACATATAGCAGACAGAAAGCAAAATGCCTTCTTTGAAGGGTAGTGGAGACAAGGTGGCACCTCATCAAGGACACAAGCTCAACCCTACTGAAAAGAGGGGTTAGCTTTCTGGTAGCATCAACAGACTGTTCAAACCAAGCCACTGTAGTAAGATTCCTTGACTGGTTGAAAAACTGATCAGAGTGCTTCACAATCCTTTCCTTGCTGACACTTCAAAAGCTGTGATACATGATTAGGCGACGTCATTTGTAGCTCTTTTCCAACTTTCAGCTATGCAGTGTTGAGATCAAAATGGAGGACAATCCATTCCAGTTTAGGAACCCGGATGCCCTCTTGAAGATTGTGAGAGATTCGCAGGCAGTTTGACACTACGGCTGAAACACTTTAGTTCCCTAGCTTTGGCTCCAAACCACTGAGCAACCAAAGGAAGTAGAAGCAAACTGCCAAGAAGCCAGTGCCCAGGAGATCTCCCAGGGCAGTGAGGTAGGGGATGGAATAATTGTCAGGATCCAGACCCTTTCTCCACATTAGTCGCACAATGATATCAGCCATGTAGAGCAGAATTCCCACCTGCAAGTGAGAAACAAAACAAGTGCAACAATTACCAGCATGCAATGTGTCATGACATCGTAGTATTGCCATCTATTCTATCAGCTGTGATAGCTGAAAGTGCACAATTCTACAGCTGAGACAAAATTTTCCCCCTCTCATTTCTTTCCCCTATTTACAAAGCATAAAGTATGTTTTGTGTAATTTGGTCAATTGGGATACTGTAATACCAGGGTCCCCAACCCCCAGGTTGTGACCATTACCAGGCCTTGAGCCCCCTCGGCACTGGGCCGCAGAAGTGGCAGATGAGTGTGCGTGCCCGCTGCTTGCACAAATGGAGCTGCACACACACTTGCCCATGGCTCACACGGAACCATCGCCTCTCTCCGCCCTGCCCAATCCACAAAGCCGGAAAGATTGGGGAATTCTGCTGTAATAGTATGTGGAAAGCTTTTGGGAAACAGGGCGAAGAGATGCTCCTTAAGGAATGGTCAGGTAAGAGAAAGCATAGTCTGCAGCTGGATAATGGGTACAAGAGGCTCACAAGGGATGCTCTCTAGTTTCTTGGTATCTAAAAGAACTATGAGAATTCTCCTTCAGACTTGCAAGATCATGTTAACGTAACTTTACAATAAAGCAGAATTAGGTGATCTGATTATGTTTCCTGTCTAATCTATTTGGTAAGGCTGACAGATATTTCAGTCCAGATGCTGTCTTGACCAGAATTCCCACATCTTGGGCTACTACTCTTTTGCATCCACCCACACTATCTCCCAAATTCTTGCTGCACCAGTAACCATAGCAGTAATCAGACCGAGACTGGAATAATGGCTTTCTGCATTATATAACATTGCCCTGAAGTCAAAGGAAGAGCAATCATCATACAGTTTACAGATCTGATTGTCAAATGGGAGAACAGGCGATTGGATACTGGGAGACAGTAGCGGTCATCAGGACTGAAAAAAACACCCATGATACAATAACAAGAGAGTGGGAAAAACTTAGCAATCAGGTTTCTCATTTTAAGAGAAAAGTCACTGCAAAATTTAGGTACTGTTTTCCTTTGGGGGATGAAATGTAGGCAAAAAGTTCCACATGGAAAAGAGTGATTTTGGGATGATGTTAATGGATGGAAAATAACAATAAGTTATGGCTATATCCAAAGCCAAATCCCAACTTCTAAAGGTCAGTTTCTGGTTACCTGCAGGAGAGCAGCTGTCAGATAAAACGCCACAAAAGTGAATGTGATTGCTGTGTGGCCTCCCTCAAAGAGATGTATAGCACAGAGGAACACCAGGTGTCCTGGGATCACTAGCAAGATCAGGACACGAGCTGATTTAGAATTGATACCTGCAAGAAAGAATAAAGATTGTAATTATGATCAGAAAGGAAATAAGAGCTGAGTTCTTTGAAAAACATAGTAGGGACCAGCATTAGCAATAGCACTTAGACCAGTGTTTCTCAACCTTGACAATTTTAAGGCATGTGGACTTCAACTCCTAGAATTCCACAGGTGGGAGTTGAAGTCCACATGCCTTAAAATTGTCAAGGTTGAGAAACACTGACTTAGACTTATATACCACTTCACAGAGCTTTACAGGCTTCTCTAAGTGGTTTACAGAGTCAGCATATTGCCCCCAACAAGCTGGGTCCTCATTTTACTGAGAGTGGGTCCTCATTTTACTGATCTCAGAAGGATGGAAGGCTGAGTCAACCTTGAGCCGGTCAGGATCGAACTGCTGGCAGTGGAATGCAGAAGTAGCCTGCTATACTGTATTCTAACCACTGCACCACCATGGCTCTTAGTATCTAGTGTCCATTATATTTTATTGATCTAGGCAAAGAATCAGAAAATTCCAAAATCATCATTATCACCAACATGTGCATTTATTATATAAATATAATAAATAGTGCTAGAAGTCCACCATAATAATAACATGGTTGACAACAAACCAACAAAACAGAAGCTGTCATGGAATGGAGTGGAATGAGAAATTGTGAAGGTGAAAAATCTATTGTGAAATGGGAACAAATGGAGAAAGCAGAATCAGAAGAGAATAACAGGCAACAGTAAGAGGATGGGAGAAAAGGTGATGGTTAAAAGACTATTGGAGAGAGAGAGAGAGAGATGTGTTAGGGCTTCTATTTATAAGGAAAGTAGATTTATTTTCAAAAAAATTCTAATCATGATCATGATCTTACATTCAACTCATTCTGTTTCAGTATAAAATTGAATATCTTTAAGACAGAGAACTCTCTGTATGTTGTTTTTCAATTAATATTTGCTAATAAGCCTTTTGTACAACCCTTTCATCATTAGACAATGCATATACTTTTCTGACTGTGGGAAACAAGAGTACTTTTCTGTATCACTGAATGGAGACCCAAGCATTTCATGTGGTTAATGGGTACATATTTCCAGTACAGTACTTTCTGAAATTCTAGAGTCCAGGTATGCCAATAGCAAGGGACCAATGGCCTCCTACCTGAAGCGAAGAAGGTGGTACATGGATTAGGCCAATGCTGTGTCATTTTGTGTGGCAGGACTCCAGGCATGCTACAGAAATGCAGAAATGTGGAGATGCGACTGGCCTGGATAGCCACCAAATTGCCACCAACACCTGCAGAGCCAAAGGGCAGAACACAAGCATTATCCCTCAGTACGAGAAAGACAGAAGCTTTGCCGAACGCCATGCAAACATCAGTACAAGCCATGTGGGAGCTTCTACTACAGGGATGGGCAACCTTTGGATCTCCATAGCCCATTATTAACATTTTGTAGCCAAGGACTACAAGGACTCGTGGGTATTTGCTGAGGATATAAATTGGACAGATAGCTTATAGAAGAATTCTCTTTTTTTCATCTTGGGTTTTGGCAGGATCAGGGGCTGTTCTTTCTTTTAGAGGCATACAATGTATTTTCTGGGTGATTCTTACCACACCATGGCAGGAAACTAACTTTTGGTAACTGCAGGCAGAAATAACTCTGAGGCCACTCAGTTCACTCACTCCTGTTCTGGAAGGAAGCATCTAGTGAAGCCATTTAAATACTATCACGCTGTTATATTGTTCCTTTCTCCTAATGATTTTAGGATAAGAATACACATACGTACATATAATAAAGAAAGTAGAAAGCAAGGTCTTCTGAGCCCCACTTTAAAATTCCATAAATAAGGTAGGGGGATCATACAATAAGGGCCTCACCTGGAAGTAACCTCAGTACAACTTAGCTGATATAGAAAATGAGATGCATCGATCTAGTATTGGTGGTAGTCAATATTTGGCCCTAATCAATGCATTTTCAATGTAAGATGAAATTGAGAATTCATCAGACTCATAGGGATTTGTTCCTCCTTTAGATATGGACAGGGCTTTTTTGTTTTCATTTATTATCAAATTTATTGGCCTCTCACCTTATCATAGGGTAACTCCTGCCTCTTTCCAAGAGGTTAAAACAACTGCAACAAATTTGGAGGGGTGGGGAGTTGCCACTTTTTTTGTTACTTCTGTTGACAAATGTAGATGAAGTAAATTTGAGATCTGTACCACTCAAAATACTGACACGGGGGGAGGGGGGGCTCTCCTCTACTTTTCATTGTTTCCCAGAGAGAAACATCTCATCCCATCTCAGATTCCATATAGAATTCTTTTCCTGCATTCAGAATCATTAACTTCCCAGCCTTCACAAACACTTAAACTTTGAAGGAAATATTGGCCCAGCACTAATATTTTTACATCAGCATTCTGCAGCAATTCAGCTTGTGAAAAGTTTTCAAGAACAAGAACTAATTCTTGTGTGATCTAATATCCCTATTACCTGTCCATGCTTTCACTCTCTTATGCAGAAACAGAAGAAAAGAGTCCCCCTCCCCCTTTTTTTTCTCAGCTAGTAAAGCAGGTTTCATGTCTTCTTTCTCCCTACACTATGTCTGGCAGCACACTGTATACTGTGAATAACAGTCCCAATCCAAAATCATAATTCAAACGCAAAGGCACTATTCATAATGTGATTTACACAAGGAAGACCCTCCTTTCCCCAGCATGATCCTCAGTATTTTAGAGGATCCCAGGGTTTCCTTCCCCTGGTGATGTGAGGAGCTGTCACATAACTTTGCCAAGAGTAGCCCCCTCCTCTAGAAACTATCTGGCATAGCCTGTTTGCTGAAGCTCTGACACCTGCTTTTAATTTCATTTCTCAGAAAGGAACACAGCCAGAAGGCTTTTGCATTTTTAATCCCCTCCAAAAAATAAACTTAGGACACCACAATCACTTTGTTCATCTGAAGGCACTGAGAAAATGGACTCCATCTATGCCTGGCAAATTTAGAAGACAAATGTGTTACTATCTTTCCAAAGTAATTCGGGTTGGCAAATTGAAGACGTCACGTCCTTCATTCAGCTGATCAACTGGTGTCACAGAAACCTTACATTTATACCTGTGGCCTTTCCCATTCATTTTTTTTTCAACTCAAATTGTGCAATATCCAGCGCATATTGATGGAGCTTTCTTCACATAGATCCTGCTCTGAGTTTAGACTGATCAAACTCCTGTTTCATCCTTTTATTTTCTTCAAATTGTTAAATATATCTCTATGGCAATTACAATGCAGTTTAAACTGGTGTCTAAATGTGGCCCAACTGATTAGGGGACTGGAGGCTACAGCATATAAGGAACGGCTGCTGGAATTGGGTATGTCTAGTCTAATGAAGAGAAGGATGAGGGGGGACATAATAGCAGTGTTCCACTATCTCAGGGGCTGCCACAAAGAAGAGGGAGTCAAGCTATTTTCCAAAGTGCCTGAAGGCAGGACAAGAAGCAACGGATGGAAACTAATCAGAAGCAACCTAGAACTAAGGAGAAACTTCCTGACAGAACAATTAACCAGTGGAACAACTTGCCTCCAGAAGCGGTGAATGCTCCAACACTGGAAGTTTTTAAGAAGAGACTGGACTGTTATAAGGTTTCCTGCCTGAGCAGGGGGTTGGACTAGATGACCTCCAAGGTCCCTTCCAACTTTACTATTATTATTATTACTACTACTACTACCCATTACAAACTCCATGCCTTCATTATATGAATAAGTTGATTTTCTGGACCATACATAAGTGTTAAGAATACACATAGCATTTAAGACTTTAATATTCCAGTAAAAATCAATGTATTCTTGGAATAGAAACTAAGCCAATGGTGTGTTTAGAGCAGTGTTTCTTCACACTGACAGGTCTAAGATGTGTGAATATCCGCTCCTAGAATTCCCCAGCCAGCATGCATGGTTAGAGCAATACAATTCTTCTGTCCAGCAATGTTTCATCATCCGAGTTTTGAATTTAGAATTATTTTAATAAAATGGAGATGTTCCACTGCAGAATTACAACCCCTCTCCTTTACAATCTGCTGATAATTATTAAATTACTCAACTGAGAAGAATTTTAATTACTGACTGTCTTAATGCATCCCCAGGGTGGAAAAATGCTAAATAATATAATGTACTTTTGTGAGAGAATCAGAGTTTATTTAGCTTTCCTATCAAACCTTGGAACTCCGGTCTTAAAACAATAAAGCAGAAATTATATTTCATTTCATTTGCAATCCTTTATTTATTTATTTTTTTAAAAACACCTTACCGTTGATCACTGGAACAAAAACAGCAATGCCTTCAAATTTTTGTTGTGTTACAGTTTTGTCCAAAATCACTCCACCAAGGCTGTTTCAAAACATACACATTCATCCATTAGCCTAATTTACCAATAGCCTAAATGCAAACTACTACCATCTATTCATGCTTATATACAAGTATACATCATTAGCATAAACTAGCAATATATTCGCAAATAAGAATTCAAACCTTACGGAAGTCAAGTCAGGAAGTTAAGAAATTTTACTAATAGAACAAGAATTTTAAATTTGCCTTCGGGAAAGAGAGCACTAAAAGGAAAAGGACAGCCCCCTCTTACATGAAAAGATTTGATATCAGTATATCTGTGTTTGGTGAGATCTAAATTCTATTTCTTTCAACCAATAGAGTAGTCAGTCACATGTCAGTGGAAAGCCAATGTAAGGCTTGACCACAACAGTACCTCCCACTCAGGTTTATCAGAAACTGTCAGTGGGAAATGTTATCCCTCTAATAATTATTATTTATTACTATAGGTCCAAATGAAAACATTACAGGATGAAAACTTCTTTATTGAAGATGACAGATTATAATCTACCATGCTGGTCCAATATAGGTTAGTAGATAGGTTTTTATTTTATTTATCAGTCTTGGGTTGAGAGTGAGTGACCAGCCCAAAGTTGCCCAGCTGGCTATTCGTATGTTTTACTTATTTGGGGGCAATCATCACCACTCAAAGCTCCAAAATTATTTTCTGGAAGCTAAAACCATGTTTTGAAGTTGATACTTTTAAATGTGTTAGGCGACTGGACAAACTGAGGAAAATTAAAAGCTGGAACATGTTTAGTACACCAATTTCAACACAGAAAGAACTGTGCCTTCTAAATAATTCTTTTATTTATTTCAAACACCATAAAAACCCACCTATTTTGGCTTCTTAAAGATTCAAATCTAGATGCTTATTAGTAAAGATTTCACTAACATATTCCAGATAGGCAGAAACAATAACCAATAAAAAGCCATAAATTAACAAAACTGATTATTATACTGATTTTTCCACATAGCAAGGGAAAAGCTCTGTCAAAAGCTCCACAAAGCAAAGCTCTGTCTTCAGTGATGATTACCTGCTGATGATCATTGCAATTATAATTGGCTGCCATCCAGTCTTCAAGACTTCAGCAATGGGAGGACTCTGCCGGGCAATAGCAATCCACAAAGGAATCAAAACAATGAAAATGGTACAGACCATAGGGGACAGATATGTTATATCTGTCAAAAAAAAAAGAAAAAGAAAAAACAGAAAATCCCAGATTTACATTTGAATTTTCAGTTCTGAAGGATTAAATCACATCTTTATTTTGGTAAAACGATTCAATGGTTTCCAATTAAAAACACAGTTGCTTCGATAGGACACCCAAGTCCTATTGCTCTCGGAACTGTATTTGATGGGCATCCTTTTTCAATCACTTGCTATATGAAAAATAACTGGAAAATATATTGGACATGAAAATGAAGTAGAGAAGTGCCTGAAAGTGTAAAATAATAGTTCAAATATTTATGTTTTAATGTTTCATTCAAAGAATCTGCAAGATGGACTAAAATTTAATAATATAAAAGATACCATAAATGTAATATACTGTAACTGTATTTTGCAGCACTAACTGTAATAAACAGTTGACATCAAGCAAGGTCATAATGGCAATAATTCACCAATAGTAATTCAAAATCCATAGGTTCATGTGGGAGGTAGTTCCTCAGATGTACTTCACTGGAAAGTTAGCATGAATACCTTCATCTTAATTAAGATAAAAATGCTATATGTTTTTATATAAATGTCATCCTAAAGTATATTAACTCAGCCTTAATCTTTCAAAGCATTGAATTTGTTCTTCATTTTTTCATAGATTTGGTTTTGGGGTAACTGTCCTGTTACCCCAACAACTTATTTTACGAATTAGCTTAACAAATGATGTCATACTTTCCTGTAGAATTTCCCGTTACAAAGAGAATTTCAGATTTTCTTCAATGATGACAAATAGCAGAAAGCTTCAACCTATGATACCTGATCTGAGGCTCTTACTGTGAAATGCAGTTTCTGCCACACATAATATCCTCATAGCCTGAAAAGTTCCACTAGTGATCCATCTATCCATAGCTATGTCTCTGTTTGCTTTTAAGCAAACCTGGAATTCCTTAGGGAGAAATGGCTTCCACATTGCTGCTCTTCTGGGATTCCCATTTTTAGCCAATGCTTTTCTGATGATAGATTCATGGACACTGATTTTAGCTAAGCCAGTTTTACAGATTTCCAGATGTGGTTTCTGAATTTTTTACGACTCCCCAGGCAATGTTATGCTCTGCTCTTGGGAATAATTGTGACAGGATGGCCACTTTGGAGAAGATTCACTTTTATCTCCAATAATATTTCAATATTTTATAAGTATCTCACTATTGACCAGTGAGACCCCAGGATTTTATAGTCCTTTCCAATGGGGATGGGGATTGATGATTTTTTTAAATAGAGATATATTCAGCTGGGAATTATGTGCTGCTGAGAACTTTACTGTTAAAATCAGCCACAATTCTTAAATTAAGTTTTCATAAAACTGATCTTGCCAATTACACTTTAACTGAACTGACTGAACTAGAGGAACAATTTTTTTCACACCGGCACATTACATGTTGAAAGATTTTGCTTATTAAATAAGTAAAACATGCATCAAATGTTGGTGATATTAATTCACTTTGGCTTTCTTTATGTCAATAGGATAACATCATTCTAATAAAACTCAGTGGGGAAGATTTTTATTTTGAAAACCTGAATAAAAGAGCAGATACTTATTTGCATGTCAAATACTATGTTATTTTTATTTGTAATGGATTAATTCGTCATATTATTTGAACTGAAATTAAAAAAATGGCATGAGTCCAAACAGAAAACCTGAAAACCAGCCATTTAAAATATTATATTTTAATATAATATTTATGTTTTTTTAACAAACAGATTTGTATATGCACAAACTTTTAAACAAAACAGGATTTATTGAAGTAATATTATTAGTTTTATGTCAGCCTAACATTTTGCTGGCAGCTGCTCTTCAAGGGCGGAGTGACCTTCTTTGTAACTTACTTCTCAGCAGCTCACAGGCAAACCCCTCCCCCAAGAATTGGCTGGGCGTTTGTATTCATGGCTGATAAGGTCTGATTGGTTCATGTCACAAGAGTCCAAGAAAGCTGGTTCCTGAGTGGTTCCTTGTCTAAGTAAACTTCACTGCCAATGAAATGTCAGAACATTAGACCATGACCATTCAGTATCTAAAGTTCATCATGGCATGATTGATGCTCACCATGAGAGTTTACAAAACTATAATATTGAGAAAATCATCAGAAGGAGCGGAAGATTGTAAAAAATTCTTAAGATTTTTCTTCGTAGGTTGTCCCACTCAAATGGTAATAGAAGTCAGAGAAGTCAGCTTCTATTTTAGTAAAATCTCATGACGGATTTATAGATACTGTCATGGAATTAGACCTTCACGTCATGGTGCCTTCATCTGTTTTGGATTTCAACTGCCTTAAGGTTTATGAGAGCAGAAATACAAGAGTTTTAGGGGGAAAAGTCTGTGTGATGCATCATTATGGCAGCTGAAATCCATTTCTTTTAGCCATTTTTTTCTGGCTACAAACTGAATTGTATCAATTGAGAGGTAAGCTGAGCATGTTCCTTTTTTTTTTTCCTTGGAAGTGAGTTCATTCCATCTAGCTCAATTTCATATTTTCCTTTATAAAATCCCAGAGTAGCATTGAGATTACTTGACTATTCTGCCTAGAATAAGGTAATACAAATAGTCCTCGACTTACAACCACAACGGAACCCAAAACGTACGTTGCTAAGTGAGAAATTTGTTAAGTGAGTTTTGCCCTATTTGACGATTTTTCTTGCCACATTTGCTAAGTGAATCACTGAAGTTGATAAATTAGTTACATGGTTGTTAAGTGAATCTGGTCTCCCCATTGACTTTCCTTGTTTAAAAGGTCACAAAAGGTGATCACATGATCACACCGCAACCGTCATACATGTGAATCAGTTGCTGAGTATATGAATGTAAATCACGTGACTATGGGGGATGCTGCAACTGTCGTAAGTGTGAAAAATGGTCATAAGTGAGTTTTTTTCAGTGCCATTGTAATTCAGACCAGTCACTAAATGAACTGTTGTAAGTCGTGGATTGCCTATAATAAAATTATAGAAATGTATTTCGGTCTCTGTTTAAAACAACCTATATTCTCAAACAAGGACTGCCCTAAACTACTTTGAGCAAAGAATCCCTCCATCATTTTCAATGGAACATTCCATAGCTCAGGGGTAGGCAACCTTGGCTCTTTTATGACTCGTGGACTTCAACTCCCAGAATTCCTGAGCCAGCTGTGCTGGCTCAGGAATTCTGGGAGTTGAAGTCCACGAGTCATAAAAGAGTCAAGGTTGCCTACCCCTGCCATAGTTGAATAGTCCTCATCTGCAAAAAAATTACCCCCCCCCATTTTCTTCCATTGCTTAAACTGCTCTAGTCTGCCCTCTCCTCTGGAGATAATCAGTGAATCTGAGCTACAAATAGAATAATTATTACTATCTTAGCCTGCTTCACCATAAATGAGCTGCAAGAAATTAATTAATTAACTCTCTTTAGTTAGTAACCCTTTAAGCATTTTCTCTTTCTGAAATAATATTGCATTGGAACGACCTTGAAAAAGGCAGGAGATTTTGTACGGAAGACAGACAAGAATGCTAGACCAGCAGAAAACACACATGAGTCAGAAGCAGAAGGAAGGAGGCTTCAGAAACACCTTGAAACAAACAGAAGCGTGCCAAACATTTGATACCCTAATGATCTTTCTTATAAGATTCTCCACCTGCTCTTTGTAATTGGCCCAAAGCTGGGCTAGTAGCAACTCGATCTCCAGTCGAGAATTCTTGAAATGTGCTTTTCATTTTCCTGCAAAAGACGTTGTCAAAGCCTAAAGCCAGTAGGATGAAATCGCAAAACTGCATTAATCGCAAAGCAAGCAATTTCAAAGAAAAGAAATGCAACCTCCTCTGGGAAAATGAATCCCAGCGACCGGTTAGGGCACATAGGGCTGGCCTCCTACGAGTCCCGTCTATTAGGCAATGTCATCTGGCGGGGCCTAGGGCAAGGGCCTTCTCCGTCACTGCCAGCCCTCTGGAATCAGCTCCCCACAGAGGTTCGCACTGTTTCCTCCCTCCCAGTTTTCCGGAAATTATTGAAGACTCATTTATGCCGACAGGCTTGGGGCGTATGCCGACAGGCTTGGGGCTGTCTCTGGTGGCATGCAAGCCATTGCTGGGCTGAGCTGCTCCCTCCTCCTCTCTGCGCATGCGCAGTCTGGGAATAGGCGAGAGGCTATAAAAGGAGCAACTTTCTGCGGAAGCAGCATTTGCTGCAGACAGCTTGAAAGCGAGCACGAGTCGGAGCAGACAGCGAGCGAGTGAGCGAACACGAGCCGACAGCTTGGTGGCCATGCCCGCCCGGCAACCAGCGATGCATGTTGCAGTTGCATGGGTTGCAGTTTGGGCACTCGGTCTCTAAAAGGTTCGCCACCACTGTAAATCTAGGCCATTTAAAAACATCTACCTGTGCCTGTGCCGCTTTGTAATATAAAACATTCATGCTTCATATAAAGACAGAATGGGCTGTTTTATATATAAAGTGTCCTGCCACAAAGACTGAAGGGAAGATGGAATTTGGACACGCTTTAAGTATTTTCTCTGCCAGTTTAAATCTGTCAAAATATTATTTTCTATATAGCTTATATTGGCCCAGAAATCTATTATTACTAAGGCAAGATTAGATAATTTCCATTATATTTGCCATCCAAGAATGTTGATGCTTGTTATTTGTTACTTCTACCTGTCAAAGAACAATTTCTCTGCATTGGTTATTTGCCTTTTAATGCCTATCAATATTAAGCAAAGGTCATTAAAACTCATAAGGGTAGTTTTCCATAGACAGAAGATTGTCCATTGCTGCATTCCATACTCAGCCTTTCAAGGCATCTCCCATTGATACAGAAAACTATTCCATTTTTTTGTAATGTATTGCACTTGTTGCTGAGTTCTCAAGATTTTCTCATTAACATACCTATATATCTGAAGAGAACATTGCTAATTCCAGCCAGCAGACTAAGAGTAATCAAATCTCCAAGGCTTGCAGCTATAGGAGTAGCAACATTATCTGGATTTATCCCAATCTTTCTTGCTCCAATGATCACACCAATCATCAACAATCCTAGGAAAGAGAGATACCACAGATTTAGAAAGTTTCCAATAAATCTGCAGAATAACAAAAGTTCAGAACACCTCCGGAACTTCTTTTCCAAAGCCCACAGAGCTAGAAGCAACAGACTGATATGCCAGGGTCTTTTAAGTGTGACTAGAATGGAGAGATGGGAGAATAATACTTGTTAGCATCTGGGATGCAGTGAAGAGAATCAAAAGGTACTGGAAAAAATAAGACCAAATACAGCACCCAAAAGCCCATTATTGAAAGTATCAGCAGGGACTATAAATAATTCTGTATAGTTTTTAAAATATTCACTCACATTTTTCACATTGGAAAGCTTAAAATGGGTATATTAATTACGGAGTTGGGAAGAGAGTTTCTACCACTGGATAGCTATGTCAAGAAAAGAGGATCCTTTGCTGAATTATAGTTTCCAGGAGTCATCTCCATGAACCATGCTGCCGAGATCCCGGGGAACTGCAATTTAGTAATATCTGAAGAGTCACCACTTCCCATTCTTAATAGATCTTTGCTTCTATACATCAGCTTCTATACAATACACATTTATGCATTGTTTCATATATCACCTTTTATTGTCGGCTTCTTTCTTTTTGACTATCCCATCAACTATATCAAACCACAACTGGGTTGGTCTTTGATTTCTTTTAAACACATTCACTGTGTCTTCAGATATTTGATTTTAATTAATTCTCTCTCACTATGACCAATGTACTTTTTGTGGACCTATCATTCACTTCTTTATTCACTCACATTCATTTAGTAGCCATTCATTCTTGAGCCTATCTCCTTTCACCATACATACGCCTTTAGAACTATATGCATTCCCCTTACATTCAGTTTATTTTTATGATACATATCACAACTCCAACTCTCAATTCCATATTATAAAGCAGGCAGCACACTTACATACTCGAGCATTTTTTGTTTTTTTGTGCATTCCTAACAACAATCCACATACTACCCACTACCTTTCTACCAACATTTTCTTGTCTTCAAATTCTTCCACTCATTTTCCCAAATTGAATAAACCTTCTACCAATGTATATAAATTTATCTACTTCCAGTAGGTTTTTGCAACTTATGTACAGTTTGCTATAGTTCACTCTGCTTTCCTTGTCAAACAGAACTATGTTCTTTGAATAAATTAATTTTTAGATCCATATTTCTTATTGTATCATTTCCTGCAAAACATCTGAATTCTCACCTCACACACAGGATGGTCAGCATACAAAAGTACAGCTATGTTCATCCACCAACTGACATACTTCACCTATCATCATGAGTTTTCCTTGTACTTTAATCTATGTAACTGCTATTATGGTCCTTCAAAATAGGCTTGACTCCTGATGACTACATGGATAGATCCATGTAGTTTTCTTTACAATATGTTTGAAAATGGTTTGCCAACATCTTTTTTTTACGACTGAGTGTGACTGATCCAAAGTCATCCACCTGGTTTTGTGGCTAAGGGAGAAGTTAAACTTTGGTTCCCCCTGCTTTGGTCCAGCACCTTTAACTACTATACCAAACTTTGTTCTATAGATACACTAAATAATCAAAGGGACATCATACATCCTTATTACATTCCCTGCTCAATGTTGGCTCATTTGCTGAGAATTCCATTTAATGTAATTCATGCTTTAGTTCCTTTACTTGTGCTCTTACTGCATTCAACAGCTATCTTTCAACTTCATGCTTGCTCAAAAGTTCCATAATTGAAGCCTACTCACTTTATCACGTTTTATCTAAATAACAATGCACAATAAACTTTATCTCATTCAAACATTTTTCAATGACCTCCTGAAGAGCAACAATTTGATCTGCACCCGCATATTGCACTTTCCAAAAAAATTTTCTTTGTCACCTCTTTGTTTTGACAGCCTAGAAAAAAATGGCCATCACCTTAAAACACTGCTGCTGCATTCATTTTTTACATTTATACACCAGCATTTCTCATGTGAAACATAGCAGCTTGTTCCTTCCTCTTCTTAAAAAGTCATATGCTGCTCTCTTGTGGAAGACTTGCACACTTCTTGGATCAAAACACTTATTATTCAGCCATATTTCACGAATAAGGCCTCATAACCCTGACAGGATAGGAAAGAAGTTTTAAAGGTGAAAAAGAAAAACCCATCTCTGACAAAAATTGCCTAAGACGAGGGCAGAGTTTTGTCTAAGCAGAAGAAGTGATCCCAGGAGAAACAACAGAAGATGGTATATAAGGTTTATGTAAAGAGTAAAGAAACTGAAAGTGAGGCTGTTTTCCTAAAAGTCCCAGCATAAAGCCATTTAGCTGAAACTGCTTGTAGATGCTTGCAAGGGATACTATGAGAAAATGATTAATTTTATATGATACTAGTATTTTTAGGTGATATACCGGTAGAAGAATGGAAAATAGTAGCTCCTGCCTCTATGGAACTGATTCAGAATTTATACCTCTGTTAGTATGGTGTTGCTACCACTTCTGCACAACCAAAAACATATCTCAAAAGTGAGTGTCCACTCAATTGAAGGTTATTTTGCTTAAACAATGTCATTTTTTTGGATCCTGGAGTTGCCTCTTCTCTGTGGCAGCACTTTCACTTTCATCCCTCTAGGGAGCAGGTTAGCTCTAACCCCATTAAGTCTTTTGTAAGACATTTAGACTTCATTGTTAACCCAGATTATTTAGGCTCTATGATTAAGCAAGCTCTGCTGATTAATGCTACTTAATTGTATTTCTGAGTGACAAAGAGTAGGTTGAAAAATCAACTCATACAAACAGGATGGGCTGCAGCTCATTCTTCATACACAGGACTCCAGATCCAGTCATTGGCAATTCAACATAATTCAACATAAAAAAGACTATTCTCTGAAGAACCATAGCCTGCGAAAACAGACCAGTAATGTGCAGATTTTCCGAGCCATAGATAGCAATTGGCCTTTGAGTATGGAGCCCACACTCCATGCTTAAAACCGTAGGGAGGAATAAGACAAAACTAACATTCATTTACATGTAATGAAATTAAGTAGCATTAATACAATTATTCTTCATTCAACTATTTAAATTCAGTAGCATTAATACAGTTATTCTTCATTCAACTATTTAATTGCTCTACTGTCCCACTGAATCTTGCAACTGAAGTCTTTGGAACTGCACCCATGGCTTTGAGGGGCTGCATCTCAAGCGATATACCTGTGAGTAAGCCAGGTGGAGTATTGGTCTAATCTGGCTCCAGTAGAAGGATAGATGCTTGGAACAGATTACTGGTTCATGTAGATCAGGGGTGTCAAACTGCTGGCCTATAGGCCGGATGCGTCATGCCGAAACCACACCCACCCCAGCTCTGGCAATGGGGAAAAAGTCGCGATACGTCGGAACACATGTGACGTAGCGGGTTTGACACCCCTGATGTAGATGGTAATGTATTTCTATACTCCCATTTATTACTGATATAGTCCATGTGACTTCTCAAGGAAAGAATCCAAATTATCTACAAATAGTTATAAAATAATGACCAGGAGCCAAGTGCAAACTATTTGTATGAGGAGCAGAATTAAAATGTCAAAAGCAGGACCAACTAGTATTCCAGGAATCACGAGAGTTTAAAAAAACAGCAACAACAACTCACCAAGGAAAAAGGCAGCTACAAATGCTGTTGTCAGGCTGCTGGCACACAACACAATGGCATGGTTCAGCTCCAAATACCCATTAGAGATTGCGCCTAGAAGGATTGCTGCTACAGCTGCCAGAAGACCTATCACAGTGGCTTGTACCTGTCAGGCAGAAACAATGAAGAACAGAACAGCTCAAGAGGCTGTAGTGTGAGATCAGTTCAGAAGCATTTCTTCAGATCTCTTTCCTAGATGGCGGGCATGAATGTGTTAATGTGTCGAGTGTCCCCAAGGGCATCACCCAAGGATGATTAAGCCTTTCATGCAGAGAAAAGCAGTATGTGCTTTTGTCTTTCACTTTATCTTTGCCAGTTACTCTTTTCATAGTACAGAGCTACTTTTCAGACAGACTTATGAAAGTAAGTTCATGTGCGAAATAGCCAATCTGTAACACATGAAATGAATTTCACCCTCCACAGGCTTCTGTTGAACAGATACCTTGTTAGGCAATTACTTTTAGTCAGCTGACAAATGTTTCCTTAAACAACAAAAATATTGAAACTTCATTTGAGAAGTTGGTGTGGAATTAAATATCTGGAATGCAATAAGGACTATTTGTGAATCATTTGATTGGAACCTTAAACTCTTAACCTATAGTAATTCAGGTGATGTTGAACTGTAAGTTGTAACAATTCACTTTTGGGATACTGAGAGCTGTACTTCAGAAATAGTTGGTGGGAGAGCACATATTTCCCTTTCCACAATCTCATCAATTAAATCCCGTATTTAACAAAGTAATTCGATACAGTAATAAATCAATAAATGTTTTTAGCTATTGCCAGTATTTTATACTTCATGACACTGTGTGTGTTTGGTTAAATAGGTACTGATCTGGGAGAAATGAAACCCAAAAATCTAATTCTGTGTAATCAAAATGTTATTGCATTGCTAGAGGAACCTAGACATCTCTGTTGAAACCGGGGGAATATTTCACAAATGTATACGCAAACATGAGTGTTCCAAATCGTACTGAAAAAGTAATGGCATATGAGTCACATGACCCATTTTAAAACTATTGAACTTAATTGGAGTTCTGAGTGACATGGAGTAAGTTGAAGAGTGATAGGAATGATCATTGTCTTGACTAGTGAAGGGACTCTTCTGTGTAGGCCTTTCCAATGTCTTATAATACCTCACAAACCTGTGGCTGTAGGAATTGGCTGCTTCTAGACTGACAGCTCCTACTGCCACCAATCAAAAGATAATATGTAGTTACTCTGACTTTTCCTCTAATCTTAATTTCTGTACAAAAAAAAGTAGACAAAAGTAGTTGGAAACAGAAATGTTATAGAAGCTGTGATGCCTGGACCTTTTCCCTAAAACATAATCAACTCATTAGGAAACAACAAACATCAAGAGTTTGTACAAGAAAAAAAGAGGACTTCCATTTCTGAAGTGACACAATTAATAAACAGCTGTAATAAGTGAGTATCAGCTTAATTATCCAGGGGCTCTAATTGACTAGTATTATTCAAAAGTCTCCATAAAAAATTTAGACTTGCTTACCTGAATCAAGGCCATATTGCAAATAGCCATTCTCCATTTTTCCTGTGTATTATCCATCCGGCCAGTATTAGCCTGAAATGCCCAGGAGACAACATGTAACTCTTATGCAGGGAAGGGAAGGAGAGCACCTGCTGCGATAAGATTGACTCTATGCTTTGGCAGGATAGTGCCAGGGCACCACTACCAGTCTTTTTCATTTTCATCTTTATGAAAAACCGCTAGAGATATGCCTGCAGGGAATGGATTTCTTTTTCCTTCCAACTGGCAATGTGACCAGTTTAAAAATAGATTTACAAGGACCGTGGCCCAGTTTGGAGTACAGTTTGGATGCACACAATCAGGAGGTACAACTGCAAAGTGCCTGAACTTCATATTCATCTCCAAGGCAGGCGCCTTTGGACTTTATCACAGCAGCTCATAGAAGGAGTAACTGGATACTCATACTAAGCTACAACATTCTACCCAGAACCAAAAATGTTTCAAATCTCTGAAAAAAAGGGAAGACCATTTGCAAGGTTTGGGAATTCTGAACACAGTAAAGCCATTTGTTTAAGTCAGGGGTAGGCAACCTTGGCTCTTTTATGACTCGTGGACTTCAACTCCCAGAATTCCTGAGCCAGCATGGCTGGCTCAGGAATTCTGGGAGTTGAAGACCACGAGTCATAAAAGAGCCAAGGTTGCCTACCCCTGGTTTAAGCAAATAAGGCCAGGCTGATAGCACAATAGGCTGACTCTGACCTTGCTGGTCTTCCAGAAGGGCCCAAATACTTGGCTTTGATGTCTGGCCTAAGGATCAGGGAGAAATATGGAGACCTTAAAATGGCTGGGCTGTCCTTGAATTGCTGTGCTCTCTCGGGGAATGTACTAGTCTATACCTTTAACGGTTTAAGTGTTTTTTTTATGTTTGTATTGTTTGTATGGCTGTTTCATTTTTTAAATTTTTTTGGTACTGTTTATGATTTAATTGTAAACCACCCAGACTCAAGAATATGGGCAACTATGGAAATTGAATGAATGAATAAATAAAGGAATTATAGTCAGACAAAATATGCAAACCTCCTAAATGCTGCTAGCAACCAAACTACTATCAAGATAGATATTTTTAACTCTTTCGATTGACCTAAACGATTGGTTAACAAGCATGTGTCATTAATTCAAGATGCCAGGCTTAATTCAGAGGCATGCAAATGCAATACTAGCTCAACTGTCCTAAGCCTAACACACTACAGATTATCTTGGGATATCATGCTCTTGATTTGTAGCTTTTCATCTGATTCAAGTTAATTTTAATGTCCTTGTAGTTATGATTTTACTGTACTGTAAACCATCCAGAGTGAGGGTAGTGGATAGTGAGATGGGTGGTATATAACTTACAAACAAACAAACAAATCCCTTCCCTTTCATAATCATGGATGGCAAATAGTACATTTGGCATGCTGTTACATTATACGGGGCACATAAACATTTTATTGCCAAGGTCACATTAATAATAGTGAGGAACTTCACTCCTGTCTTTCTGTAGATCTAGATGGAGGGCTTGAGGCTTCATCTCTAAAATGGTTCCCTCCGACCTTTGCTCAAATATATTATTGGATACCTAAAATATAATTCTTTCCAAATATGTGGTACAGTAGGGAAACCAGAAACACAATTGTAACAGAAATGTTGTTCATGACCATCATGGAAAGTAAAATATACAGGTCCTACCTACGTACGATAAGAACTACTGTGTATAGCTGATCACATGTCAATACTTTTCTTACCAAACAAGAACTCTGAATCCTTCTCTGTGTATTAAAAGCCAACATAAAGAGGATACTTACAGCTGTAGAAAGTCTAGATGCCAAGGTCATTTCAAGATTGCCCTTCAAACCAATCAGGGCTGGAATCAAAATAAACATTTCTCTGATTTTTATAAACACTTTCCAGTGCTGAAAGGGAGAGAAGAAAGCATTCATTGTGATATTAATTGTAACATGAACATTCATACAAGCTTTGAACTAGCGTACTACATAGATTTCCCAGCAGCTCTGAATTGTATGCTGTTTTTCAGTGTGGATAGGTCCTCTATCAATACAACTTTGAAACTGGCTGCTAAATACCTAAGCAACAATAAAGAAAATTGAAATAAATCAGCATTCTTGTGACAATTCTATAAAAATATATAACAAAATTAAACTATTTTTATCGGACCAAACATGTATCATGGAAACTAATTAAATAGTTCCAATTACATCATTCAATCTTTTTTTGCAAATCCACAATTTCAAAATCAGGAAAATGGACATTAACTGCTATATTTTCATTTTATGGATCAAAAAAAGCAACCATAACCATAGAAAGAAAAAAAACAAAACAAAGCCAATCCAACCCCTCTCTTTTTCTTTGACTATAGCACTGCAGCTGCTTTCTCCAGAAAACAACTTTCTTCTAAACTCTTCAGCTAAGGTCCTGGTAGTCAACTTCTGATGGTCAACTCCTCCCCTCTTCTGCCCCCTTTTCTCCTCTCTTGGATAGGACAAGAAAGACTTGGGGAGAATTGTGGCCATTTGATAGATAATGAGCATAGCAGTCAGGGTTACTTAAGAGAGAGGTTAAGGGCTGGGATTGTGTGAGGGCTCCTCCTAGGGCAGGGGTAGGCAACCTTGGCTCTTTTATGACTCGTGGACTTCAACTCCCAGAATTCCTGAGCCAGCATAGCTGGGAGTTGAAGTCCACGAGTCATAAAAGAGCCAAGGTTGCCTTACCCCTGTCCTAGGGCAAGAGCCTCATAGCAGCTAGTGTGGGGGTAGTTGTTTGTACACTCCATCTTGAGTGGAAGCTAGATAGAAGGGTTTGGGGTGATTGGTCCGCCTCTGAGTGGCCAGTGAGAGGGACCTGTTAGGACAGAGGATAGTGTGCTTGTTGTAGGGGGCTGGACAAGGGGGGGAGTCCTTGGTGCTGAGAGCTTTTGCTGTAGCGCCATAAGGTTCCCTCCCTCACTGACACAGGATGTACAAATATGAGTTCTCTAATTTTATGATCTACTTGGTGGCCAATCCTGCACAACAAAGTTGTTTTAGATTGACGAACACAAAGTTCAAGAGTGTTAAATACTGGGATCGGTGAGGCATTGATCAGACCGAAAGTTAAACAACAGCTCTTTATTGAGTGAACACAGAAGCGGCTCTAACAGCCACTTGGCTTCTATTTATACCGGACTGCCACTAGGCGGCAGCCAATGAATTTAAAGCACTATTTGCCACCCAAAGTGCTGGCTTGTAGCAAACATGTAAACAGAGACTTGATTTAAACATATTCAGTTAACAGCTTATAACTGCCATTAGAAATTGGGTCAATACACAACAAAGAGTGTGTTGCATTTGATTATAAATGGCTTGAAAGTGAAGAGGAAAAACATAGTAGAAAGTGCAGTTTTGGGGTGATAAGAGATTTGCGTAAGCCTTTTTCCATTCCTCACATGTAATGTATTAATGGACTATTTCCTTTTCTGTTTTTTTGCCTCTAACTCAGAGACACCCTTCGGGAGTGGCAGAGAATTTCTACAGGAAGTATTTAAAAAAACAAACACAATAAACATATTATTGACTATCATTCCTATGCATTTTAAATTACAAATACACCTGAAATTACAGGACTGCCATCTCACTTTTCAATCTGTTCTGCTTATTAGTAATCAAGTGGGGAAATAAATGTTCCTAATAATAATATAATGGGCACAGTCCAACCCACCGATATCAATGGGGGCTTCTCCCTATTTAGGCATAGAGTGTTCTGTGACTGAGTAATCATTCCTTGGCTGAGTTCACACAACATGCTAAACCTTAGTCAAGTTTAACAAAACATAACATAGCTTAGCAAAACAACAAGTTTCCTATGTCCAAACAAATAAATCATATTATGCTTTAACATGTTGACTTGATTCACACAACATACTAAGACAGAGGCTAGGTCTAAGCAACCTATTGAACCATAGACTATCCAATTGTGATTTAACCCAGTCTAATGTTTTGCACACAAATCCTGCACTCTTTGCATGAGTATATACACAACTGGAGGATTGTTATAAGGCCCTATGAAACATAGCAATCGTAAACAAGAATTCTATTTATTTAGAGGACATGATATATGAATAACATTATTTGGGCCAGTGAGAGCCATTCAGCCCTAGACTAAGAAGCTCAAAAGCATAGATCCACTAACTCGCTGCACTAGCATACAGGTCGTCCTTGACTTACAACCATTTGTTTAGTGACCATTCAAAAGTACAACGGCACTGAAAAAAAGTGACTTAGGACTATTGTTCACACTTAACAATCGTTGCAGCATCCCCCAGGGTCACATGGTCAAAATTCAGATGCTTGGCAACTGGTTCATATTTATGACGGTTGCGGGGTCCCAGGGTCATGTGATCACCTTTTGCAAGCTTCTGACAAGCAAAGTCAGAATTGGCTGCCAATTGGTCTCCGAACCCAATTCAAAGTGTTGGTTATGACCTATAAAGCCCTACATGGCATCGGACCAGGTTACTTATGGGACCGTCTGCTGCCCCATGAAACCCAGCGACCGGTTAGGGCCCACAGTCGGCCTTCTCCAGGTCCCGTCAGCTAGACAGTGTCGCCTGGCGGGGCCTAGGGGAAGAGCCTTCTCTGTTGCGGCCCCGGCCCTCTGGAACCAACTTCCCCCGGAGATCCGTATCGCCCCCACCCTCTCCGCCTTTCGTAAACTGCTTAAAACACACCTCTGCCGGCAGGCCTGGGGCAGTTAACATCTTGCCCCTAGCCAGTGTATGTTTGTGTGTATGTTTGTTGAATGATTGGTTTTTTTTTAACTTAGGGGTTTTTGATATATATGTATTTTAACTGGTGATTTCTATTTATGTTGTGAGCCGCCCTGAGTTCTCCGGAATAGGGCGGCATAGAAGTCAAATCAAATAAATAAAAATAAATAATAAAGTCAATGGGGAAGCCAGGTTCACCTAACAAGTATGTTACTAACTGAACAAGTGCACTGATTCACTTAACAACGGTGGCAAGAAAGGTCGTAAAATGGGGCAAAACTCACTTAACAAATGTCTCACTTAGCAACATAAAATTTGGGCTCAAGTGTGGGTGTAAGTTGAAGACTACTTATAGTAAATTATGCTCCATAAACTAAACTTCAGTGAGACGGCTTTCAACCTGCAGTGGACTGATTCAGGCTGATAATAAATGCACACACACACATACACACACACACACAAAGAAACAAACCATTCACACACACATACACACACCTTTCAAACAACTCCAGGAGGACAAGAAAAATATATTCTTAAGCAATAGAAAGTTGTGGTTTGCAGTTGAAAAATTAAGCAAAACAAAACAAAATTGGAAAAAAAAGGAAAAAAAAAAGAACTGAGTGTACCTTACAAGGAGGATCTAATGAGGACCAGGAGTTGCTGTAACCCAGCTTTTCCACAATAACCTCTAAACCCCTAAATTCTGGGCCACATGAGCAGCTTCCTTGTCACAAAAATCCACCCCATGCTGGGAACACAATATTCCTGACATTGCATGTGATATTTCCCAGGCATTTACATTTTTCCTAACGTATTCTGGCTTGTGGCTGATGAGTATGTTCTTGGATCAGTTCAATCCTAGTATATCTCCTCCAGGACACTTAGAAAGAACAACAGGTGGACAATGAATAAGAGCCTTTCATCCAACTCAGTCTGTCCACAAGACTCTCTGGAGAGCCCTGACATTCTCACAGAAGATACTCTTCCGCCAGGCAGGTAGAACAAATACTGCACCTAGCTCCCACATAGCCAAATTAAAAATAGATGCTCACAGTCAGCCTACCCCTCATTATCAAGGAAGTTGAAAGAACATACATACTTGAAGAATATCCATCACCAAACCAGCAGCTACCAGGCCTAAACCTGCCAGCATATATGGCCCGAAGATCTGTGATGCAATGGAGAAGCATGTTTCTGGAAGGAATCCACTGGGTGATCTGAAAAACTTACAGGTAAAACCTCTGAGTTTCTTCCCCCGGAAGCACAGCTCCAATTTCAGCTCCGTGAACACCATTACTGAATGCCATTAACCCATACTAAAGAAGCAGAGGACAAAAGGACATCCAAAAATTGGAGTAGTCTTCAATCTTCAAGTAGAGTTTCAAGGCACCTTTGGGTTACAGTTGCCCCACCACGTGTTTCAAAAATCCAATGTCCTTTTCTTCTTCTACGGGAGAGCAAAGTTCGTTTCCAAAATGCATTCAGATTAGCTATGCTTGGTTTCCACCATGCTCTGAGTCAGTTTCCAGCTATCACGACCTGGCTGAAAACCAGAAAGACTGGCTGAAGCTAGGACACTGAAGAGTTACCAGCATAAACAGTGCTAGGTTGTGCTGGAATTGCTTAAAATACTTCAGTCACTTATGTCCTTTCTCCTCCACTTACAAAGACAGTAATTGAAAAGATAAGCTTGCATGGCCGAAATAGTCACAGCGCCATCAAGCTCACCCTGTGTGACGCTGAATCTTTCTTACTGTTCTAAGGCAAAGAAGAAAGTTTACTTCAGTTTTCTTTTCCTTTTTTGCTTCTTCAAGGTGAAGAAAAGTCATTAGGAACAGGAGCTTAGTCCTAACTACAACTACAAAGATTACAGAAGAGCTCAGAGGGAAAAAGTAAAGGAGAAAATCTATGAGGCTATTCTAGCTAAAAGGCACTTTCATCCTTTCTTTTCTTCTGATTTCCTAGCTCTGCTTTGGGTACACAACTTTAGAAAATAGGTAATCTGTATCTATATCTAAATGACTGACTTTCGGAAATCCTGAATGAATACCAATGAGGTTCAAAAGCCAGCACCCTTATCTGCTGTCATCAGTTTACATTCAGGTACTATGCAAAAGCCCTGCTAATAGTCTCTGCAGAACTTATTTAAGGCCATTCTATTTTTTTCCAGTACTTTTCCTGTGGCATTTTACTTCCTGTCCTAAAAATCTGCCACAGGCTATTCAGCACTTTATTTTTTTAAAAAGAGAAAACAGTAGCATCCACGGTAGATTAATACTGGATATGTCAGATCCTTCAGCACACATGCATTAAAAAAAACCCAGTGCAACTCTTACAGCTTTGTCTCTTCACAAAGCTTGTAATTTTATTCAGTTATGTAAAAATTTACACTTGGGATTTTCCTGCTTTGGTCAATTCTTTTAAAAGGGAGAGAGCTGTCACAGATTATACAATAATTCTTTGGATGCTCTTTGCTAACTCAAGTCCAGTAAGTAAATCTCCTTCACAGTTCTAAGTTTTTATGAAAAGGATACAGCAATAAATGACAAAATCCAAATGCTTGGGTAATTAAAATAAATTAGAGAATAATTTTGTCCTTTAAATGATGTTTCACGTCTGGTTGCACTACCCTGAAATCCGGATAAGCAGAAATTTCAAAGGATAAAACTTCCTCTCTGTCTCTATTTTTTTCCATGTGACCTTTCTCCAAGAATGACATACATCCTCATAACTTTGTGAGGCAATTTAAATTGTAAGTCCATGATGAATATAGAGTCATTTTGAGTGCCACAGAACCCAAAAGGGATTTAAACCCAGTTTTTGCAGTCAGCTTTTAACCCCACATCAACATTGTCTGCACCACACCAATCAATCAATTCGATAGTAGTCTGGTTACTACAAATAAAACCAGCAATCTTCCTGAGGCATGCTGGTTGATCTAAAAAAAGCTTTCTCTGATAACATGTTGAGGTTAATCCAAGAACTCTGTTTGCTTAGCTGCTTTCTTTCCCACACTAAGGAGGTACAGAGGAGGTTGAAGAAAGCTGGGCTTAAATGTATAAGTCCTGTAACCAGCATTCATTGAGGAAGAAACTTGGAAAGTCACCTTTAGACATTAGCTTTCTACACTGGGACAGAAAATAAAAGAGTCACAGTCTTTTTGTTCCTCCAAAATCCAGTGATTGTTGCCCTCATTTCCTTTTATCCATTAAAATTTTCCTTCAGGATGCACAAATCCACCCAACAGAAAACCTAGCACATGAATGGGGATGGTCAGCTCTGATAAGGATAAGGGAGAACTGGCAGTTGGAGCTCAGGATTCTTTCTGGGAGGGGGGAGGAGGTCAATGAACTTCATTCTTTTTTTTTAAATTTTTTATTAAAGCAATCAACATTAATCATAATAGCATACTAAAAAGCAGTCGACATAAATCATAAAATACAACTGTATGGTAAAGTGGGAACAAGATTTGGGGCAACCTATCACGATGGAAACGTGGGAGGGAATCTGGGTGAGAAATGTAGAATTTACGAAAGCGCAACATTTAAGGGAAAACTTCTATAAGATGTTCTATAGGTGGCATCTAGATCCGAAAAAATTATCATATATATACCCAGACACCCAACCTAAATGTTGGAGATGTGGTAGTATGGAGGCTACATATTTTCATGTATGGTGGTCATGTAGAAAAATTAAAGCCTTCTGGAGAAAAATATGGTGGACACTCCAAACCATTTTGAAAAAGCGTATTGAATTTCTACCTCAGGTGTTTTTGTTAGGGATCATAAAAGATTGCACTACCACAGAGACGAACTTAATTCTGAACTTGATCACAGCAGCAAGACTGCTGGTGGGACAATACTGGAAGAAGCCAGAAATACCACCCATTGAAGAATGGACTTTGAAAGTAATAAATTTGACAGAAATGGCAAAAATATCGGCATATTTGAAGGATCGCTCAAATGAACAATATATTCTTTATGAGCCAGAGAGTAGAAGGAGAAAGAATGGCCTCACTCCCCTCTGGCCTCCATCTGCCAAAGGCCTAACCTTGGCGCGACAGGCTGGACAGCGCTGGACAGCGGCAGTTGCCCCGGGACAAGGGGTAGGTGGGATAGGCAGTCCCGATGTCCGCAAGGGAAGAAGCGACGAGGAGGCTCCGCACCCAGCCCAGCCCAGTCCAGTCCAGCCCAGCCCAGCCCTGGCATGGCAAGCGAGACAGCAGCGCCACGTGCGTCCCCGAGCACAAATGCGCCCCCGCCCTGCCAGGCAAGCAGAGCCGCGGCATCTGTGGCAGAAGAGTGCAGGCAGGCAGCGGAAGGCATGATGAGCCACAATCCCAGCACAGCCCCTCCCCACTCTCCTCCTCCCCCCTTGGAAGAGCTGTGGGGCTCAGGAACCTCCCCCATGCCCCCCACCCCAGGGAAGAAAAACATCATGAGATACTCTTCTGTTTTAACTTTTTTTCCTTGCTGCTTTTTGGAGTTTTCATCCTGCTTTCGTGAGATGGCAGCATTTGGGAAGGGGTGTAGCTGCCCCCTTCCTCCCAAGCCATCAGTTGAGCAAGACGCCCTCCTGCCCACTGTCCCACCCACCAGAGACCCCCTGGATCTCCCCCAACCCTGCCAGCCCCCACAGGCATTCCTCTCCAGGAGCAACATCGAGCTGGCCACACCCACCCATTTTGCCATTACCACCATAGCCACGCCCACCCAGCGGGTCATACCCTCCCAGCGGGCCACGCCCACATGGCACCCAGTGATACTTAAGTGGGTTTTGGGTTGCAGTTTGGGCACTTGGTCTCTAAAAGGTTTGCCACCACTGGACTAGAAGATGTGGGAGTGCTGCTCAAATCGCTTATTGTTTTGAAATTCCTTTTTCTCCAATCTCTCCACTCTCCAAGGAGGAGGAGGAAAAAAAAAGGCAAACGATTTCTATAGGCAATCTCTGCTGTGCCTGATCCTTTCTGCTAGTGGTGTGATCACATTGCTTTTAATGTGTAGAAGTTTAATAGCTTACTCTCTTAAAATCCCTCTCCAATCTCTCTGCTGGGACGAGGAGGAAAGAGTTAGGCAAAGGAGAGACTGCCTGCAGAAATTGCTTGCTTGCCTCCCCCTGCCCTGCAAAGTGGAGAGATTGGGGAGGAAAATATTTCAAGCTGTTTGCATAGAGTACTCAAGGCTCTCCACCCCAGGCTGTTGGTGTAATTGCACTGCTTTTGATGTGTAGAAGAGCAAATAGCTCGGCCTTATTTACAATCCCTTTCTCTCCAATCTTCCTGTTCTACAACAAAAAAAAAGAAAAAAATCCACATATCTGGCATGGGACAACTCATACTGCCTGCAGTGGTGATCTCCTGACTGAGGGACATTGCAAAAGTTGTAAATGGGCCATAAAATGACGTTTTTCAGCACCACTGTAACTTCAAACAGTTACTGAATGAATGGTTGATAAATGAGGATTACCTGTAAAGCCTTTAGGTCAGAGGTCCCCAACCTTTTAGGCACCAGGGGCCAGTTACATGGAGAGAGGTTTTTTCGCGGACTGGACGGTGCATGGTTTTGTGTGCTGCCTCCATCCCGCAGATGGGGCTTTGTTTGTTTGTGCAGACCAGTTGCTGGCATGCCATGGCCCGGTACTGGTTCATGGACTGGGGGTTGGGGACCCCTGCTTTAGGCAACGAATCAGCATTCAGAGAGCAGCAGTTAATGAAAATTCATTTTGTGTCATCAGCATCACCACCCCCATCCCTAGAGAGCTACCTCAAATGCTTTAAAAGGGTTTGGATTAAATGATCTCTGAGTTTCTTCCAATTGTCTGATTGTCACTATTATGAAATAAGGTATCTTGAGTAAAAAGTGCTCTGTTACCAAAGAAATAGTAATATTATTTTTCTATTAATACACTAGAACAGGAGCTTTATTTTCATTACAACATCACTGAACAGTGCTGGATATCCATATAAAGAGAGGGAACTAGCAGTTTAGTGTAGTGGTTAAGGTGATGGCTTAGAAATGGGAGACTATAAGTTCTAACCCAGTCATAGGCATGAAATCCAGTCAAATACCTTGAGCCAGACACTCTCAGCCCAGCCCACTCACAGGGTTGTTGTTGTAGGGAGAGTAGGAAAAGGGAATATTATGTATTTTCACCACCTTGAGTTACTTATAAAATAAGAATGGTGGGATAAAAATCAAATAAATAAATAAAATGTATATATGTCTATCACAATATTCTCTTTTAAACATTTTTTTCTGTCCTTCCTGGCATGTGAGATGACATGTGGGGGGCTTCTGGTGCTGATTAATGCTTCTCTGTGGGAAAGGTTGACACCTCGGGCTTTTAAAGGGTTTGTGGTCTGCCCTCTTTTTAAAGAAGCCATCACTAGACTCCATCACATTGGATAATCTTCATCCTTTTTTTCTTTTAATAACCCTATAATCCCTTAATTTGGGTATAGTCGGGGCGACTGGGTGGAGCTGAGCGTTTACTGGCCGGGTGCCCTGCCTGACACCTACGCGGAGTTCGCAGCAGATATTTTCACTTTGTGTTCTGAGAGAGAAACATTCGCTGCTACTTAGTAGGATTGAACTTGAAATATATGCCACAGAAAATTGCTGCTTCAGACATTTATCCATTCAAGACAGGAGAATGTTTTCTAATTTAAAACTGTTGGATAACCCATATATTCCTGCCTTAAACTTTAGTTTGGAAACTGACCAGGGGCCTATTAATTATTTAATGATGCATTTCAAAGTATTTCTTCTCTCTCTCTCTCTCTCTCTCTCTCTCTCTCTCTCTCTCTCTCTCTCTCTCTCTCTCTCTCTCTCTCTCTCTCTCTCTCTCTCTCTCTCTCTCTCTCTCTCTCTCTCTCATTAATAGCTCAGCACCTTGAGAACAGTCTTTCCTCTACTTTCACTTTTAGGCCAACTCATGAGGTAACTTTTTATATGATACCTTTATGATATTACTTGCATATCTTCTCCAGCCCACAAGCAAAAAGAGAAGGGTGCTCATCTCTGCTCTAACTGAAATCTGATTACTTATTTATATACCTTTGCTCTTTAGGCACAACATTCTTTAGGGCTAAGTCTTCTCTTCGTGTACTCTATAAAATGTCATGCACAATGATGGTACTATGTCAATAAATGGTAACATCACCAACTTGAGAAACTGGAAAAACCAATTGGGAAATAAACTGGGTTTGCCAACAAAATCAGTACACTTCTGTAACATTAAGCATAACCCTCCTCTAGGTAATTGGCTAAATCATTTTAACTTTGGAGCACTACTAAAATCTATTGTAGGAGAGAATCTCAAAGTGTGAAGAGAAGAAAATACACACAGAATCCCACACCAGTCTCCACATATTCAGGAAGCAACTAAACTCACATTAGTTCAGCTGGGTATAAAATATTCTGAAACAGGTAAAATCTGATGAAACTCAATTGATTTCCTTCATGTGATACGGTAGCATGAAATTAATGTTAGGGAGAAATATGAACTCTGGCCCAGAGAAAACAGGCAAAATGCATTTTAATGTCAACCTATCAGAAAGACAAGGGGCAACCTGACCTCTTACCTCACTAGTTAAATAAATTTGATAATAGAAGCAAGGATTTCAGTGCTGAAAAAGTAACCTATTAGAATAAACTTAATCAAATTGCTTGTTTGAATTTAAAAACAAGAGCCTGCTTTTATTTATTTTATACAGTTTATCTACATTTCACTTCAGTGAGACTCCATGTGGTGTACAACAGTAAAAAAATAACAGTGTATGATCATATAAAATAACAGTATTGAAATAAAGTTTACGTCTCTCAATTCATACTGAGTTCCTCCAATTAAATATTTAAAGCAGTATTTGTTGCAGCAAGATTAGACTCTCCGATGATTTGTTTTACAATTATGCTTGCTTTAGGAGTTTGCTGTTTCATCTTAAAGTTACTGCACAGAAGACAGTTTGCAATGTAAGATTAAAAAATACATATAAAACTAAAGAAATCAGTGGGAATTAGCAAAGAAAAAATGGAAAAACAGGATCATCATTAAAAAAACATAGGAAATGATAGACGTTTGATTTGGATCACATGTAATCACATGACATTAGACTGTCATAAAACTTTTTAGCTGAAAGTGGTTACAAAAAAGCTCCCCCCCCCAAAAAAAAAATCTAGAGCCTTTCAAATGCATTGGGCTGTTACTTTCATAATGCCCATTGTTGTGCTGGCTGAACTATTACGGAAATTTTAGTGCAACCCATCTGGAGGATGTAAAGGAAGGCAAAAATTCTTGTATCATCCAAAGGCATGCACACTTACTGTACTAAATTCTATCAACCTTATATTCAAATGCAGAGTAGAACATACTCTTAAGAGCTTGAGCACATGTACAATTATTTAGATTTAAATTTGAATTAATTTTAGAAGCTTAATCGCCAGGGTACATGCACAGCATCCAACCAAATGCAACTCTGAGCAAGGAGACTTCAAGATCAGGTAAGATGCTATTGTTTACTTGTTACTGGGCTGTGTGTGTGAAAAAAAAATCACACCAACCCTACATATGGTCAAACGTCTTAGGCAACCAAATGCAGCAAAGCAGATGCCCCAGAATTCCTGTTCACCTTACCTGAATATAATCCAAGACCATGCCTGCCAGGACCATGCCCATGCCTGCCAGCAGGTAAGGCAGGAGCACCTGGAGGCCAATCGCCAAGGCCGATTCCTCCTGCAGTTTTGCCATGGCCACTTTTGCCTTGGGAGGCTGCTTCTGAGGCAGGAGCAAAGGGCCATCCTCTGTGCTCTGGCTGCCAAGTTTGCTCTCTTTGTGTTTACTCTTGCTCTTTGCTTTCTGCCTGGATCGCTCTCCATTCCTGGTTCGACCTTCTTTCTGACGCTGCCGAGCTTCTTCGCCTTTCATGTTGATTTTTCCCATTCAGGAGTCTTTTGAGGAATGGATATGACGAGGCCCAGGACAATTAACCAATCAGACAATAAGCAAGAGGAAGAAAGCGGTAAGACAGAACATCCTATCATAATATTTAAAAAGAGCGTCCTTTTGAAAACCACCACTTCTTTTCCAAACTATTCCAGCTGCTGCAACTCTTCCCAAGGATACATGCTTCACCAAAGACCTACACAATCTGCCCACTTATTGATGCAATGGCAGCTGAATACTTCTTGTCAAGAGCCTCTGAGCTTCTCAGAGAAACTACGGCCCATTCCCCTGCTGACTAATAAAAGCAATGCACATGTTACCTAATATATACAGCCTACTCAAATCCAGAAATCTGAATTCCTAAGGCTATTTATGTGGGACAGATGGATTTCAGTGAAATGAATGCATCTGCGAAAATCAAAGCTATTTCTTGGGCACCAAAGTCATGTCATATATATGCATGCACACAGCCCAGGTTCGAATCTCAGAAGAGTATGTCTGGCTGAAGAGAGTTAAGAAGCTCGAAATAGCTATTCCAGTTCTCCCTTTATTCTTTGTTAGCAATCTAAAAAATGTATAATGATGTCACAGTTGGCGACTGCTGCCTGTGGATGGCTCTGGATTGAGCTGAAACAGGCAAAAGAAAAAGAAAAAGAAAGAAGATTTCTTTCTCCCATATTTGGGCCAACAGGGTGCATCAAAAAACACTCAAGGTAAATCTCCTCCCCCTGTCTCTTCCCTCCCTGATACAGCTGACAAAGTGAGAGAGAGCCTGTGGCATAGAGGTTAATACAGCTGCCTAAGATGCACACAGCCCAGGTTTGAATCTCAGAAGGGTGTGTCTGGCTGAAGAGAGTTAAGAAGCTCGAAATAGCTATTCCAGTTCTCTCTTTATTCTTTGTTAGCAATCTAAAAAAAAATGTGTGTATATATATATGTGTGTGTGTGTGTGTATTATAATAATAATAATAAAGTTGGAAGGGATCTTGGAGGTCATCTAGTCCAACTCCCTGCTCAGGCAGGAAATCCTATACCATTTCAGACAAATGGCTGTCCAGTCTCTTCTTAAAAACCTCCAGTGTTGGAGCATTCACAGTTTCTGGAGGCAGGTTGTTCCACTGGTTAATTGTTCTAACTGTCAGGAAGTTTCTCCTTAGTTCTAGGTTGCTTCTCTCCTTGATTAGTTTCCACCCGTTGCTTCTTGTCCTGCCTTCAGGCGCTTTGGAGAATAGCTTCACTCCCTCTTCTTTGTGGCAGCCCCTGAGATATTGAAACACTGCTACGGTATAATGTCCCCCCTCGTCCTTCTCTTCATTAAACTAGACATACTTATATGCTTTAGCCTCCAGTCCCCTAATCATCTTTGTTGCTCTGTACTCTTTCTAGAGTCTCAACATCTTTTTTACATTGTGGTGACCAAAACTGGATGCAGTATTCCAAGTATGGCCTTACCAAGGCATTGTAAAGTGGTATTAACACTTCACGTGATCTTGATTCTATCCCTCTGTTAATGCAGCCCAGCACTGTGTTGGCCTTTTTGGCAGCTGCAGAACACTGCTGGCTCATATTTAAGTGATTGTCCACTAGGACTTCGAGGTCCCTCTCACAGTTACTACTATTGAGCAGGGTACCCCCTATACTATACCTGTACATTTGGTTTTTCTTGCCTAAATTCAGAATAAAGAGTTGAAAGGGACCTTGGAGGTCTTCTAATCCACCCCCCTGGAATCCAATCATTCAAGACAAATGGTTGTCCAATCTCTTTTGAAAACCTCCAGTGAAGGCACAGCCACAACTTCTAGAGGCATGCCACTCCACTTAGTGTTCTCACCGTTAGGAAATTTCCCCTTAGTTCTAGATTGGATCACTTTTTGATATAACTTAGAGGGCAATATATTGGGAAATCTGTGTCTATTCACCTCTTAGATCAGCACCAGGAATCAGTTTTGTGGAGAGAGGTTTTTCTGCGGACAGGAGCGGGTGAGGTTTCGAATCCTGTCTGCATCCCATGGATGGGGCTTTGCTTCTTTGCGCAGCCCAGTTTCTGACATGCCACGGACCTGTGCCGGTTGGTCTTAGATCCCGTTTCCCCCCCAAAAAATATGTAGCTTCAGCTTCAAAAGTATCTATCTTTCTCAGTAACTGTCAGGGGTAGGCAACCTTGGCTCTTTTATGACTCGTGGACTTCAACTCCCAGAATTCCTGAGCCAGCATGGCTGGCTCAGGAATTCTGGGAGTTGAAGTCCACGAATCATAAAAGAGTCAAGGTTGCCTACCGCTGACATAGGTCCTACTGCACCATTTCTATAAGTTTCCCATTCCTGTTGCTGATAGGCAATCATTGCATTTCTCATTGCTGTTTTCTGAATAATATTTTTGAATGTGCAGAGTGACAAATCATAGCCAAGACATTCTGAAGGAGAGAAATACATTCCTTTCTGAGGCACTTTAAAGCTGTGGGAAACCAGCAGCTTTGCTGGAGTGGACTGATACTAACTTAATGTGAGACATCTCCAAGCGATGAAAGATTTGATGAAAGAATGTCGCTTTCAATCTTCCAAACTGCCAATTAAATCCAAAATTACATCAAACCAAGTAACCGTAGTAACCCAAACTACGGTAACAGCCTATCAGGATTCCTTCAGTACTGGCAATAGGCTTCTGATTTAGGATCGAGACCGTCAGATTTGTAAGACTGATTTATCTCTCAGTGTCAGAAAGGGTGAGATTGTTTCTGCAACTCCAGATCTCCCCTCATCGGGAACGACAGCAACCAGGGCAAGGAATTGCATAGGATGAAGTAGAAGTGATATGACTGACTGCCTGTTCCCTTTCCATCATCTCCTAATTTCAGGTTTCTTCGTGATACTAAAAAAACATAAAAAGCACCTTATAAATAATGATCTGCAAGAAAAGAGTTACCGTATCTTTCTGCATCTTGCAACTTCACAGTGTTTCTCAACCTTGACAATTTTAAATCATGTGGACTTCAACTCCCAGAATTCCACAGCCAGCATTGCTGGCTGTGGAATTCTGGGAGTTGAAGTCCACATGCCTTAAAATTGTCAAGGTTGAGAAACACTGTATAGAAGAACACAACCGGACCGAGATGAATGGAAAGGCCAGAAGACTCCAAACGGAGCCATCAGGTTTAAAAAGACGCATCTGCTCTCAAGGGACCTTTCCACAAAGTCCGGGAGGAGAGAAGCGCCCCTCGCGATCCCTGGCCACTTACCCGGCGCCTTTGTCTTTTCTCGCCAGAGTCTACCGCCCCCTGCGGCCCGAAGGAGGCACAGCGCGCATCTGGAGCTCAGCCAAATAAGGACAGACCGCGCGCAAATGATAAGGCGTGGCCTGGTCCACGGTGGGTTCCCCGGAGCCCTGGATCTCGCCCCGTCGCCTTTGTTGAGATAACCCGTCGGCCGAGGCGAGCGGAAAAGGAAGCGCCGAGCCAGAAGGAGAGGGAAGGAGGAGGCAAGAGAATGGGGGAAGCCCGCAGGCAGGGGCGGAGGGATGGAGAAGGAGCCGCTCCTCCGCCCACACAGCGTGGCGACCCTTAGGCGTTTCTCAGCCGGGGGGGGGCGGCCCGCAGCCTGTTAGGGAAGCGGCCGAGGTTTGCTTAGCCGCTGCGACCTCCTTCCGGCAACGCTACAATTGCCGCTCCACTTGCAATGCAATCGGCTTCATTTACTGGCATATCCAGGAAGTGGAGATAATCGGTGATTACGGGGTGGGGAGGAGAAGACTCCGCCCGTACTGATAGGTTCACGTTAGCCTTCCCCAATCTGGTGACCTTCCAGATGTATTTGAGTAGGGTGCCACATCTGGGCTGGGAATTCTTTGCTGTGTTCCAATGGCCACTGGAAGGTTTGCTACGCCGTGTTTTGACTTTAAAACTCTCAGGAATGTGGTGGAGTTGGGAAGGTTGGTCTCAAGTTTCTCTCCACCCCCGGGATGGAAGCTATATAGCAGGATCCGATCTGGATCGGTCACCGGGACCAGAGGTTTTGTCTTCCGAGCTTTGGACTCGTTCTGGAGCTCATCCTCAGGGAACGTCTCTGCGTGCTTTGGGCTGTTCTGTCTGTGGTATTTAACCCAAAGCACACAGAGAAGTTCCCTGGGGATGGGCTCCAGAACGAGTCCGAAAGCTCGAAAGACAAAATGTCTGTTCCCGATGACCAACCAAGATTGGACACTACAACATTATCTTGGGATACGTATATTCTCCTTCATTTGTGGAAGCGATGGAGAATACACTACTTGGACTTTGCTGGAAATCCCACTAAGAATTGATGCGATAATAATTGGTCTTTGGAGGCAAAATTTCTGAGAATGAAACCTTTCTAGTACAAATACGAATTACATTTTTAAAAACTTTTTTTTTTAAAAAAAACTTGCTCTGAGAACAGCAACTGTGAGAAGGAGCTTGGAGGCCTAGTGGACAATCACTTGACCATGAGCCAGCAGTGTGCAGCAGCAGCCAAAAAAGCTAATACAATCCTGGGTTGTATAAACAGAGGCATAGAATCAAGATCATGTGAAGTGTTAGTACCACTTTATAATGAGATCACACCTGGAATACTGCAGCCTATTTTGGTCACCATACTACAAAAAAGATCTTGAGAGTTTGGAAAAAAATCAGAGAAGAGCAACTAAGATGATCCAAGGCCTGGAAACTAAAACATACAAAGAATGGCTGCAGGACTTGGGTTTGGCTAGTCTAAAGAAAGGATAGCAGTATTCCAGTATTTGAGAGGCTGCCACAAAGAAGAGGGCATCATACTATTCTCCAAAACATCAGAGGGCAAGACAAGAAACAATGGTTGGAAATTGACCAAAGAGAGAAGCAACCTGGAATTAAGGAAAATCTTCCTAACAATGAGGACAATTAACCAGTGGAACAGCTTGCCTCCAGAAATCATGGGCACTCAATCACTGGAGATTTTTAAGGAGAGCTGGACAGTCACTTGTCTGAAATGATATAGGTTCTCCTGCTTGAGCAGGGGGCTGGACTAGAACATCTCCAGGATCCCTTTCAGATTCTGTTCTATTCTATTCTATTCTATTCTATTCTATTCTATTCTATTCTATTCTATTCTATTCTATTCTATTCTATTCTATTCTATCTCCAAAGCAAGAAATGGATATTAGATAAAGGAAAACATAGTTTTCTACTGAAAATCATGGTATATTGATGAAAGCCTGTCAAAGACAAAGTGATTCCAAATGTCATTTGGATTTTTCTTTTTCCCTTTTCAAGTGAGATGAGATGGAGGTAGTATGCAGAATGAGTGCATGGGACAGAATGGAAACTTCTTTATGATTTATCAGTCATGACATTGACTATGCTAAAATCTAGCCAAGTTTCTTCATCTCCCGTATGCATATCTATCTATTGGAGACCATTCTCACAAACAGAATTGTATTCTTTCAGTTGTACGTTATTATGAAGGAAAAGCATGCAGTTCATGCCAAAGAAGGAAGCTTTAGTGAATGAAAACTAAAATAACATCATTGCTGAGTTATTGGGTTTTTTTTTAATCTCAAATATCAAGCAATTACAGTTATTGGTAATTGCAAATTGTTTCTAGAAAAATAAAAACAATTTTATAGAAGGTTGTGTAATGATTTTATCTCTACTGTTTAGTCATCCCAAGAGTTAGGATTCCTTTGAGAGCTGCTTGGAGATTCCCTCAGAGGCTTGGCAAATTTTTTCCCTTGGGAAAGAAAATGAGTGCATGGAAGTGGCTTCACTGGGAACAGGGGCACCAGTTTCAAGTAGTCCTCAACTTACATCTACAATTGGGACCAGGATTTCCATGGTTAAACAAGGTGGTTGTCTCATCTGATTTTACAACTAGTTTTTTTTTAATCACAATTGCTAAATGAATCACTGCAGCTGCTAAGTTATCATGTAATTATTAAGCAAATCTATCTCCCCCCCCCCCATTGATTTTGCTTTTGGAAGCTGGCTGGGAAGGTCAAAAAATGCTGGTTGCCAAGCACCCAAATTTTGATCATGGGCATGCTGCAATGGTCATAAATGCAAGGACTGGTTGAAAGTAACTTTTGTTCAGTGCCGTTGGAATTTCAAACGGTCACTACATGAATGGTTGTAAGTTGAGGACTGCCTGTAATGTGTGAATAGAAAGTGTGTGAGAGAGAGCACTAGAAGAAAAATGGTACAGGATGATTTTTTTGGGTCAAGGGAATAGACACCATCTGCAGCTGATGTGCAACCCCTGAAATGTTTGTTCACAGCTAGCGCTGAGCAGAGACTGAGAAGGCTCTCCCCATGTACTGTAGCCTACATCCCGTTTAGGAAGTCCATGTCTATTGTTTTAGGCCAGGCCACATGTATCCACTGAACAACACAGAATATCAAATCAACTATTTGCCCAAGACGGGACTGTAACTCAACAGTCTCCTGATTTCTAGTCTGTTGCCGTAATCGCTATATCTTACTGGCTATCTAATTCAGAATCTATCTTGGCTAAATAACCACAGTTTGCAACCATGGCTTTACCTTGTCTAAAATATCTACAAAGACTGTAGTAATATAAATTGGTTTGAAACCCTCGAGCAGAAGTGGTAACTTCTTTGGCTGATCTTAAAACCAAACCCCCACTTTTTTAGAAAGAAAAAAAGAAAGAAAGAAAGAAAGAAAAGGAAGGAAGAAGAGAGAAAGGAAGGAAGGAGAGAAAAAGGAAGGAGAGAAAGAGAGAAAAAAAAAGAAATGGAAATTCTGAGGGATATGACTTTGAAATTCTGAAATTCTGATGAATTGTATTACTTCACACAACAGCTGCCACTAAGCCAATCGCTCACAATATAGCTATGTTTGTTGCTGTAAATATGCTCCAATCAAACAAACAATACTTGTAACCTCAAAGGAAGTCATTTAGCAGAACTGCTCCATCTGGGAAAAAACCCTTCTGGTGAAGATATATTGCTTAATACCTGTAGTAATAGTTTTCCTTTCCTTCCAGGACACACTGTGTTTGAAGGATGTTGGGATATTGCGTCTTCTATTAAAATTAAGTTGAAAGAGAATGAATGGATACTTAAAATCTTAATATTCACAACTCTGTCACAATTTACAGAGAACGAAAATCTTCCTCAATGAGTGAATGGAAGTATGCATATACCAGTAAAGAGGAGCATAATTTTTACCACAAAATGACAAACTAGTCACAACATCTTTATGTATTAACAGAACATGCTTGTTCTATCGTTACCTGTTGGTCTCAGGTTGGGTGTGTCGGTATCTGTTGTACAAGCCAGCGCAAACAAATTTGTGTACTTGTATGCAATATAATTGCAGCACTAAAGCACAAGATACACTAGATCAGCCATACTCATGCAACATGAATAGGAATCATGCTATCGCATTTCAGACTGAAGAAATGTTACCTCCAATCCTCAGCTACAATGACAGCCTGTGCTAAAAGATGGCCAGTTCAGAAAATGAAGTGAATAGGTGAAAAGATTTTTAAATGGTGTTTCATGGGGTCCCCTGTCAGATTATCACTTGAAAGCCAGTTTCTCCCACCCACCCCTCCCCAAGATACAGCATTCTGGAGGTGATGGTAACTGAAAACTGCAGCTGCTGTGGACTCTTTTTCATGACGTCACTTGTAAATCAGGCAGGCTTCAGTTTCAATCCACTTGGCGTACCTCTGCATCTTTTCAAGGGAAGTGTTTCTTTGTATGATCTGGGGCAGGATGAGTCTCTCCCTCCCCAGAAGAAGAAATGGAGGCACCCAAAGTTGCACATTCACTCATATAAGCTATAAGGAGAGCAAGCCTGGATGAATGAGGATTGAGATGGTGCGGGGAGCTATCCTTGTTAAAAATAGGGATGCCTCACCAAGGCAGTTTTTAGACCTCTACTGCTATCGGTTTTCATCTAGCTGAGCTCCAAGAAATGGGAAATGCCTTGAGCAATGCAGAAGAGTCAAGGGTTGAGAGAGCAGCTTTGCTCTGTGCATAAATACTTTGCACTTGTAATGCTTTGATATCAATCATTTTGAAGAACACCAAGAAATGTTATGGATTACTGATCTGACCAGATTTTAAAAAGTATAAAACCAATACAGAGAATTGCCTCCAGATGGATTCGTAACTAGCTGACCAAATGCATTCAAAGTGTAGTCCTTAATGGAACTGCATCTACATGAAGGGAGGTGTGCAGTGGGGTACCCCAAGGCTCTGTTTTAGTACTCTTCAATATCTTCATCAATGATTTAGATGAAGGGACAGAAGAGGAACTCATCAAATTTGCAGATAACACCAAACTGGCAGGAATAGCCAACACTCCAGAAGACAGGCTCAATATACAGAAGGATCTTGATAGATGTGGACACTGGGCACTATCTAACAAAATGAAATTCAATGGTGAGAAAAGTAAGGTTCTACATTTAGGCAAGAAAAACCAAATGCACAGGTATAGTATAGGTGGTACCTGGTTCAACAGTAGTAACTACGAGAGGGATCTTGGAAGTCCTAGTGCAATCACTTAAATATGAGCCAGCAGTGTTCTGCAGCTGCCAAAAAGGCCAACACAGTGCTGGGCTGCATTAACAGAGGGATAGAATCAAGATCACGTGAAGTGTTAGTACTACTTTATAATACCTTAGTAAGATCACTTAGAATATTTCATCCAATGAAATATAAAAAGATGTTGAGACTTTAGAAAGCGTGCAGAGAAAAGCAATGAAGATTAGGGGACTGAAGGCTAAAACATATGAATAACGGTTGCAGGAATTGAGTATGTCTAGTCTAGTGAAAACAAGGACTAGGGGTGACATGATAGCAGTGTTCTAATGTAAGGGACTGCCACAAAAAAGAGGGAGTCAGGCTATTCTCCAGAGCACCTGAAGGCAGGACAAGAAGCAATGGTTGGAAATTCATCAAGGAGAGAAGCAACCTAGAACTAAGGAGAAATTTCCTGACTGAACAATCAGTGGAACAACTTGCCTTCAGAAGTTGTGGGTGCTCCTACACTTGAGGTTTTTAAAAAGATTAGACAACCATTTGTCTGAAATGGTATAGGCCAGTGGTGGTGAACCTATGGCACGGGTGCCAGAGGCGGCACTCAGAGCCCTCTCTGTGGGCACGCACACCGTCGCCCCAGTCCTAGGCCTTCAGCTGGGTTTTATAAAACCTTTTTGCTTTAGGCCTCCGCCGCCGTGTGCAAAAAAAAAAAAGTTTCAATCAGTCAATTTCAACTTCTCGTGGGAAAAAGAAAGATCTTGCAAAGTTGGAATTGATTGATTGAACTTTTTAGTCCCACCCAGTCTGCTGTTACCACCGCAGCCATGCCCACCCAATGGGCCATACCCAGCCAATGGGCCACACCTAGCCGGCACACAATGATGCATAAGTGGGTTTTTGGTTGCAGTTTGGGCACTCGGTCTCTAAAAGGTTTGCCATCACTGATATAGGCTTTCCTGCCTGAACATGTAGTTGAACTAAAAGACCTCCAAGGGCCCTTCCAACTTTCTTATTATGTTATTCTGTTAAAATACTGAGCCAGTTTAATCTAATGGTTAAGGCACCAGACTAGAAATTGGGAAATCATGAGTTCTAGTCCTGCCTTACATATGGAAGCCAGTTGAATCACTCACTCTCAACCCAACTCATGTCACAGTGGGAAAATAGGAGGAGGAAGGTCTGTTGGATACATTCACCACCTTCAGTTATTTGTAAAAATAATAAATGTGGGATACAAATAAATAAATATAAACGTCTAGTCTAGTGACATTTATGTAATAAATTGTCAGTCAACTCCAATCTGTTCTAGATAGTCTGGCCTCTTTGAAATGGCCTTCATTATTTTGAAAATTGTTCAGCTTTTTAAACCACCTAAGCTTAAGCTGCAGATCCCGTGGATTCATTTTCTGTGGTTGCATCACATAATTGGACTTAATTTTCTTTCTACCTAGCATAGGGGTAGGCAACCTTGACTCTTTTATGACTCGTGGACTTCAATTCCCAGAATTCATTCATGATATACTCCCACAACAATATGGGAGTATATTGTATCAGTTTGTATAATGCAAAGACTGATCATTATTGGTTGTGTGGTCAAGGTTTAATAATGTGTTTAAAAATTGGGCTGAGTAATTTCCTCTGTATGTAACGTATGTTCTATTGTTTCTCATTTTTGCTGGTTTTGGGGATTTCACTCCTTTGGTTATTTTAAAATTATATATTAAAATATAATTAAAGTTCCAACATTTTTTCACAAGTGCTATTGCTAGGTTGGATATTACCCATCATACCTCTTTGTATTTGATTTTTGCTTCCTAGATGAAGAACTTCGCAGTTGTCCGTTAAATTTCATTTTGTTATTTTCAGATCATTTCTTTAATTTATCAAAACTTTTTTGAATTTCAGTTCTGTCTTCTACACCATGAGATATTTTGTCTTTATGTCTTTTGGCATGGGATAATGGGTTGTAATTTGCACAGTAAACCTTCCTTCCAGACTGCATCGTATGCTATGGTCAGGTGATTTAAACTAGTGTGATTTTAAGGCCTTGTTGGAATCCTGCTTCAGTGTGACGTTAAGCTCAGCACCTAATCAAAATTCTGTTTGTTTCACAGGGAGGTGTTCTAATGGCCTATAAAATATACCTATTTCAGACAACATTTTCCCATTAGCTGTTTTGAGCCAGTGATTGGCCATTTTACCCAGATCAAGCGCAAAATAATAATTATATAATGCTATTTCCCATGTCTTCTAACGAAGTAAATTACTAATGATTTAATAAAAAGACCCATAGAAGCAAACTTTGTAAAAGAATCGACTGTGACCAACAGAGTTATATTTTCTTGGCTACAGCAGTTAAATCAAAATTCCATTTGTTGTTTTTGTTCTTACTGTTCAAATATATAGCCATTATAACACAAGAAAGCTGTTACATATGGAAATAATTTGAGATCACACAGACTTAATTCTTGGAAAAAAAGTATAAATAAAACATTTCCACAAAATTAGTAGCAGGAAATTCAGATTGTTTTGTTTGGAGTGCTCATCTCTTCAGTTGTCATCTGTAAAAACTTAAATAAGACCTCCAGGATTGGGGCATTTCAAAGATTGTGAGATCTTGAAAAGGAACGGGATCTTTAAAAAGAGTATATATGTTACTGGCAATGTGTGAGAATATGGCATTGTGTAGAATGCCTAGGAAATCTCTAGACTAGAATGTGTGACATTTTTAGGCAAAGATTGAAATGTCTGTGCCATTTTAATATGCTATATACTTTCCCTAGGCATTGTGTATAATACCAGTTGCTAAATGAAACATTTGTTAAGTGAATTCGATCCATTTTTCTACCTTTCTTGCCACAGTTGTTAAGTGAATAATTGCAGTTGTTAAGTTAGTAACACGGTTGTTAAGTGCGTCTGGCTTCCCCCTTGTCTTTGCTTGTCAGAAGTTTGCAAAAGGCGATCACGCAACCCCAGGATACAACAGTTGTCATAAATATGAGTCAGTTGCCAAGCATCTGAATTTTGATCACATGACCACGGATAAGCCACAAGTTTAAAAAAAAATGATCATAACTCACTTTTTCAGTAATGTAACTTTGAACGGTCACTAAATGAACTGTTGTAAGTTGAGCACTACCTGTACTTTTACACAGAGATAATGTTATATTGTTGGTGAAGAGCCAAAATGAAATACAGTGAATCTCAACCACCTTAACGATGAAACAAAAATTATATAGATTTGAGTATTAATTTACTGCTGGCCAATATAGTTCTATTTGAAAATGAAAATGGAGTGAACAAAAGCAAATTAGAAAAACTAGAGTAATTCAGGTACCATCATAGAAGAGAAATTGTATGGAAAAATTTTAAAGAGTGCCAGTCATGATAGCAAAATAGCACATTGGGTGTAGTCTGTTACAAGGAATGAATATGAAGAAATAAAAATGGCTATGCTGTAGAGTACGCTGTCCAGTTTCTTATATTGAAATAGAAGTTGGATCAGTGGTGGGATTCATCTAGTTTGCACCACTTCGGCAGAACCGGTAGCTATTTTTTTGTTGTCCAGGCCCAGAATAGACTTCTGGAAGTGGCATCCACACAGAGAACCGGTTGTTCCCATACTTGAATCCCACCACTGAGTTGGATATACCAGGAAAATCAATAAAGTATATTAAATGTGATGGGAGATGAATTGTTATAAAGAACTTGATCAGTAGGAAAGAAGAACATTCAGGTCATTTGAAGAAAATGTATAAGAATGAGGTAAATGTGAAATGAGCCAAGAGAAAGGGAGAGGTGGGGAAGCTCTTTGTGGTTTGAATAAGTTGATGAGATCCTAAAAAAGAGAGAGGCAAGAACTCTAAAGAACAAAAAGCAATGTAATGAAACTGTATAGATGTGAACAAAAACAAGGATGATTTGCAAGGATACATAGATAGGTATAATAAATAATGTTTATGTAAACGGAGTTAGCTAAATTTCCTTTTTTCCCCTCTTATCTCCTGCCATTTGCCAGCTGCTTTCACTCTTTTTCTGTCCTTTGCATAACATTGCTTACCCCAAAATGGAATAATAGCCTTCTGGGCATGTATTGTATGATTGTATGTATATTTGAATGAAATAAAACTTTTCAAGAAGTGCATGAATCTTCAGTTGTCTGTAGGTGGCAGCATTAGAATATGAAACCCATGTTCGAATCCTGGAGAGAAAGAAAACACAGAGAACTAAGGGGAATTCCGACCCTTCAGACTTACTAAACTAAAGTATCTGCTTAACTGTGCTACAGTTATCCCATACTGTTTGCGCAAGTCATAAAAGGGCCAAGTTTGAAGACCCCTGCCTCTTTATATCTGGGTCCCATGCTTTCCAAAACTGACTACACCCTTGGTTGCTGTGATGCTGTGTTACACTGAAGTGTTGCACTATTTCCCCCTGCATCTGTTTATTTTCCATTCTTTCAATTGTATTTCTATCATCCTAGATCAGTGGTCCACCAAATATTGCTAAGCTGTCTGGAATCAAAGACTAGGGCTGACTGGAGCATCTCCAACATGTAGTGCAACAAGTAATAGTTGGAAATAGCTGCAGTAGTGGCCAAAATTGTGGAAACCTTTTGGAAAAGTGTATTTTTGAGGTTTGTTGGCTAATAACACCACTTTTCTTTTTAGTAGTACCATAAAATTATATATCAATGGAAAGATAATTTAATCAAGAATGTAATGCAACAAAGTTTGTTCAATTATCTGTACTGTATTCTATGAAACGTTGTAGCCAAATAACCAGAAAAAGGAAGCACAACTTGTTTAGGTTGATATCAGATAGCTTTCCTTCATCTGATTGTAGCCAATGAGCATGAGAGTTCAGACAGCCAATCAGGTGTCATCTCGTTTTGGCAATGAGCCAATCAGATCACAGTAGGATTCAGTTATTGATGTCATGTATTGAAGCTGAGACATTTGTCAGTGTGTTATGTGATCGCTGTCAAGTTGATTGGGGTTTTTTTTGTGTTCTTCCATTTAGTGAGCTTGTAAAATGTAATAAAATTAAAGTAATGGTGCAAAAAGTTGACTGGTTGCCCAGAAAGTGATGTAAAATAGTATTATTAAGTGAACAAGGCTACAGTTATAAAGAAATTAGAAGAAAAATTGGTGGAAACTTAACCAAAGGTGGCATTTCTACTGTACACTTTTCCCAAAAGGTTTCCACAATTTTGGCCACTACTGTATGTGAGTTCAGTCTCACAGACTGATAGCACTGAAAAGTTCAATTTTCCCCAAATGCTAGTTACTGAAGGGCATCTTGGAATTGATTTGAGTGGGATGGAGGGATGGATCGATGGATGGGCAGATAGACCAAGCAAGGGGAATGTGAAAAATTAATTAAGAAATCATGAAGCAAATGTCACTGTAAGAATGAATGTACAATATAATCTTTAATAAAATGATAGATGGCATTACAAAAAGAAACATATGTAGTTTTTATACATCTGTGCAGAGCGCATATGAAGGTGTTTGAAATATAATTACCAATTGGGGAATGCAAATGTATTGCATTCCCCAATTGGTAGTGGGCTACAACTATGATAATTAAGTACAACTATGATAATCAGGTAATGGGAACTGCAGTCCACACTCTCTGGCATTATTTCTTTCCCTGATCTAGAATTGAGATAGTTTTTGTTTGGATATATTATTATCATCATCATCATCATCTTGTTTCAATTCTTTTTATTTATTTATTTGAATCTTTGTAATGTATTATTTGTAATCTAGATCAGGGGTCTGCAACCTTGACAACTTTAAGATTTGTGGACTTCAGCTCCCAGAATTCCATTGCTGGCTGAGGAATTCTGGGAGCTGAAGTCCACAAATCTTAAAGTTGTCAAGGTTGCAGACCCCTGATCTAGAGTCATTTAAGTGAGGCAACTTCTTAATTGATTAAGTAAATGTATAAAAGAAAAATATTGGGTTGAGGAAGCCGTTTTTGCAATTGAATTGAGAAGGTCCTCCCTTTGCTGCAGCTATGAGGTAAGATGCTGCCTTGTCCACTTCCAGAGTGTCCCACAGGAGACCCAACTATCCTGCATGTAACCTCATGGAAGAAGTTTGTTCAGCCATGTGATTTTAAAATTAGCCCTCGTGTGGACTTTAATGACAGCCCCGTGTAATCTGATCTGGTAGTAGCCATGCACATGGTACAAAAAAATAAGGACAATTGCTTTGAAAGTATGTGGTCTGTTGTCAGATCTATTTTTCTCTTTTTTTCTGTGAGTCTACAAGTATTATTAAAATATTCCAAGAACTATTCCACACTGCAGCAAAGAAAAATGCTCTTACAAATGGGTCTATTGAAGTTTGCTTTTCCTGGGAAGGGTGTTGTAACACCGAACATTTAAGGTTGTTGGCCAATGATAACAGCAAGAAGAAAAATGAGCATCAAAAGCATTCAGCGATAGAATCGTAAGATTTGCAGTGTGCCCAGAAAGCACATGATTTTGGTGTGGTCAAGAGTGTGTTGTCACATAGCTCTCTCTGTTAAGGAAGGGGGAGGCATAGTGTTAAAAGAACTCTGCACACCCCCTCCAAGTTGCTGGGCAGTCCTCCAGCCTACGGGGTTAGCCTTGCTGCTCATGAATCAGCCTCTTTTGCAAAATTGCCTCCCCAGCTTGTTTACTTGGAAACTAAGTGCTTAAGGAACAGGGTGCTTTCCATGCATAACAATGATCCCTATTTTAGATGGTCTCCCTTTGCTTTCACTCGTATTTACCAAGGGAGGCATATGTGTGCAAGGAAGCCTGTCTTTGCAAGAAACTTCCAGGAAACCGACCCAAAGAACATGAGAACATTTTCATTTTGAGACTGAGCTGACATTTGATGGCGCCAACATTTTAACTAACACGTACAAATGTGCCTGTTTTTTGTCCAGGTCTAGCTAGATAGGAGAACTTAATTAGTAAAACAATGAACTTTTGTTTGGAATTCTCATTGCTACAATTGCACAAGGATTTAATGGTCTGGTGGAAAATACTGTGATGAATTTTGGAGGGTCCGATGCTTCTGCTAAGTGGGAACCTGGGATTCTCACTTCTGCTCCAATAGCATGGTGGACCACACCAGCTGGTGACAAAATGCAAGTCTACAAAAAGCTAATGAAAAGAAAAAAAAAACTCTTCATAGAGAATAGAGTACAATAGTAGAGCAGAGTAGAGCTCCTCCTCCTCCTCCTCCTTCCCCTTCCCCTTCCCCTTCCTCTTCCAGCACACATCCATGTGGTTTTCTTGGTAACAATTGTATAAGTGGTTTGCTTTACCTTCTTCCAAGGTCAGTTGGTTTTTGTGCCTAAGTAGGACTAGATTTCACAATCTCTACAGGATGCTGTAATTCAGATCTGGGTATTTTATGGACCAGAGGCCACATCTGGCCCTTCGGCTGCCTTTGCCTGGCCCATGGCATTGATGGCATTGGTGGCATTGGTGGCAGGGAGTGCGGCACTGGTGGCAAGGGTGGGGCACAAGCAGCGGGAGGGAGGACAACAGCCAGGGGGCTAGGGCAGCGGCAGTCTTCTACAACAATCCCAGTTTCTCACGTGGCCCTTGGAAAAATTCATTGCCCACCCCTGCTCTAATTGTACAAATGTGAACCATTAGAACCCAGTGGATATAATATGATTTTGTTTTCCACCCCTAAGGATTAGGATGTCATAATACACAGTATCCGTCTCTGGTATTAGCTCAGCTTGCTGGATTAGAATATAAAAAAGGAAATATCATTTTGCCCTTTCTCTGACAAAGAGTAAATGAAAGGGTATAAACTCAGTTAATCTTGGTACTCACATCTATTGTACATATTAACCATGTGCTGTCACCGGGGGTGCGAGGTTTTTTCTATACTGTGTTTATTATTTGTAAGCTGCCTAGAGTTGCTGTGAATGAGTAGGGGCACAGTATAGAATTTAAAAACAAACGAACAATAAAAAACAATAACCCTCCCCACCCCCCTGACAACAACACACGGTTAATACAATATGTACAACAGACATGAGTACCAAGATTGAATTTTAGAAAATATACATTTTCTACATAAATAAAATAAAATAAATAAATATTTGGATGTCAACCATGCAACTTATACTTGGGGATGTAAATGATCTGAACTGAAAAATATTAAAATGTGTTAACTCAACCTGTTAAATTCAGGCAGTCTTTGAGTCAATTAATGTAGAATCCCCAGTGCCATTTTTGGAGGTAACTAAAAATTGGTAGGAGTGAAAATAGTTATCCGTGGATGCCTTTAAAGGTGCTAACATTTCGGAGGAAAATGCCAGTATTCTTTGTTGCTTGTTCTTCATTACTGTGAATGATTTGCTTTTGATCGTAATGATGCTGTCTCCGATAGCTGAAATGGGCATGCAATTTTACGCATCAGGTCTACTTAGAAAGTAATCGGCCTTTTAAACAAAGCCATTTAATGTATTGTTCCATTATTCCATTTAATAATGGGTACCAGCAACCAATAGCGAACCAATGTATTGTACCAATGTACAAAATAGCTATTAGTAGTAGTTCTGTTCTCACTGGTGTCTATTAAATAGAACATCAAGAAAATGTTCTGTTCTCATTATATTGCTGCTGATTACTTGGCAGAACCCACAACTCAAAGGCCCGTGGTTTCTGACGCCACACGATTCATGATCTCGATGTGAAAATTTCACCGCCCTGCCAAGTCTCTTGGCCACAGCCCCATTTGAAATACGGCACTGCCTCCCATCTCTTTTCTCCTGATTCACATTAGATTGCTCTCCACTGGGTGGCTACTGTGCTGACAAGAGGTTGGTTTTATTTTATTTTTTTGAAGCCTTATTTCCATTTGCACTTGGTACAAAGTAGTCCTCAACTTACAACCATTTGTTTAGGGACAGTTCAAAGTTAAAATGGCACCGAAAAAAGTGATGTATGACCAGTTTTCACATTTACAACCTGTTGCAGCATCCCCATGGTCGCCTGATCAAAATTCGGCAACTAGCATGTCTTTTTGGACAGTTGCACTGTCCTGGGATCATCTGATCACCATTTGTAACCTTCCCAGCTAGTTTCCGACAAGCAAAGTGAATTTGCTTAACAAATGCACTATTCACTTAGTAACTGCAGGGCTTTGCTTAACTGCAACTGTGGCAAAAAGGTCGTAAAATGGGATACAAGTCACTTAACACCGTCTTGCTTAGCAAAGGAAATGCTGGGCTCAACTGTGGTCCTATGTTGAGGACTACCTGTAGTAGTTTCTTATAAGCACACATACACATTTTTGACTTCAGGGATGGCTAGAAATCCTCTTAGCGCAGCATTAATTGCATTAGAAATTCTTTGACCTAGGCAGGCGATGGGTATCCCTCCATTTTAAGACATGCAATTAAGGCAGGGGTAGGCAACCTTGGCTCTTTTATGACTCATGGAATTCTGGGAGTTGAAGTCCACGAGTCATAAAAGAGCCAAGGTTGCCTACCCCTGAATTAAGGAAAGCAGAGACACAGTAGGCCGTATCTTTGTCCATTGGAATTAACTCTTCCTGTGATTTCATTTTATGTCTGTTTTTTTCACACCTTTCTTCTAAATTAATTACTTCCTCTTTGCAAAGTTTCACTTCTTTGCAGTTCATGATAGAAATGCCCATGCGCTATACCTTTTATTGTAAGTCACCCAAAGTTGCTTTGGATAGAGGGATGGGCAGCATAGACTTTTAATAAAAAAAAAACCAACAAACGCACAAATATCTTTTACAGTGAGTAAACATGTGGGGTAAAAAACAACAACAATACCCTTACACTTTTTTAGAAAAGGCTTTAAGTCTTTTTCTACCTTTATGGGAAAAGAGAAGTAATTATGATTATAAGCAGAATTCTACAACTTTCCACACAATTCATTTAGTAGTGGCGTGCAGTAGATAACATGGTAATATGGTTCAATAGCAATATGATGATCTGTCATCAGAGTTACCACCCCAAAAATGGAAACAAACAAATGGAAACAAACAGTGATAAATATCTGGAAATTGTACTGGGCATTGGTTGCCACTGAATCATAGGACATAGTTTCAAGTTGTAATGTGGCTATTATGTAAAAATGGTGTTGATCAGTTGCTTTTGATGGGTATAATTTCTCTCTAGAGCTGTCTGTTCAGTAACAGCTTCTTTGAGTAACTGTAAGCTTATACCTGCTGTCAGTGATAGCATCAGGGGAGCACTGTGGCTCATGAGGTTGAAAGACTGGACTCATAATCGGAAGCTTTGCGTTCAAGACCTGTTGATGCTGTAGGGCAGGGGTGAGCTCCTGTCTCCTGTTCCAGCTGCTGCTGACCCAATGATTTGAAAGCAGGTGACTATGAGTAGATAAATGGCTATCACTTTGATGGGCGCAAAAGGAACCCCTGTCTGGGCATCCCACAGGCAACAGTGATGTCACCACATACAAATATTAGTATTAGTGATAGCATCCAGTAATTTTGTCTTCTTTTGGTCTCTTTTTTCATTGTCTTCTGTTATTTTTTTCAGTTTTTCAGATTTTATCAAATGACTTTTCCTTTCAGCTTCACCTTCATTATCAATGCTTCCAGGTAACAGGCAGGTTTTACTTCCCTAATGTGGAAAAATTTATTCTTCTTGCAGTCCTGAAAATTCTCAATAATTTTCTTCAGCACATCGAAGGAAGCAATTTTTCTTGGTTCAGCTTTCTGATATCTATTTCTGTTCTGATTGTTGCTTCCTGGACATACAAATTTTTAGATCAGCAGATAGAGTTGCATGGTACACTCATGTTTATAATCTAAAAAGTGTGATTTACATAGTTGAAAGCCTTAGTATAATCAATAAGGAAAAAATAAATAAATGTCTTTTTGATATCCCCTTGCCTTTTTCATTATCCATCAGATGGTATCCATGTGATCTGGTGACCCCATTTTTTCTGAATCCATTTTATAGCTGTATTCATTGCTGAAATCCATTGCAAATCTTGAACATTATTATTAAACTTATACTGCCAATTATTAAGCTCTCTCAGAAATTTATATTAAGTTCTTATTTAGAATAGAGCTGGAAGGGACCATGGAGGTCTTCTAGTCTAGCCCCCTGCTCAAATAGGAGCCCCTATACCATTTCAGACAAGTGACTGTCTAGTCTCTTCTTAAAAACGTCCAGTGATGGAGCACCCACGATTTCTGAAGGCAAGCTATATCCTCACTGTTTAGACGTTTCTCCTTAATTCTAGGTAGCTTCTCTCTTTGGTCAGTTTCCAACCATTGTTTCTTGTCCTGCCTTCTGGTGCTTTGGAGAATAGTATGATGCCCTCTTCTTTGTGGCAGGTCCTCAAATACTGGAATACTACTATCTCATGTCACCCCTGTTTCTTCTTTTCTTTAGACTAGCCAAACCCAAGTTCTGCAGCCATTCTTCATATTTTTTAGTCTTCATGCCTTGGATCATTTTAGTTGCTCTTCTTGAACTTTTTCCAAAGTCTCAACATCTTTTTTGTAGCATGGTGACCAAAATTGGTTGCAGCGTTCCAGGTGTTGTCTTACTAAGGTTTTATAAAGCGGTACTAATACTTCATGTGATCTTAATTCTATGCCTTACACAACCCAGAAATGTATTAGCTTTTTTGGCTGCTGCTGTGCACTGCATGCTCATAGTCAAGTGATTGTCCACTAGGACTCCAAGCTCCCTCTCACTGTTTTTGAGCTAGGTCTCACCTAATCTGTATTTATACCTTTGGTTTTTCCTGCTTAAATGTAAAACTTTGCTTTTCTCCACATTAAAATTCATTTTGTTGGATAGGGCCCATTGTTCAAGTTCGTCAAGATCTTTTTGGATCCTGAGCTTGTCTTCTAGAATGTTGGCTATTACTGTTAGTTTAGAGTCATCTGCAAATTTGATGTGTCCCCCTTCTATTCCCTCATCTAAGTCATTAATGAAGATATTGAAGAGTACTGGGCCTAAGAGAGAGCCTTGTGGTACTCCACTGCTTACTTCTCTCCATGTGGAAGTAGTGCCATTGAGGACTATTTGTTGAGTATGATTTGTCAGCCAGCTACAAATCCATCTGGTGGTGATGTTGTCTGTTCCACCTCTTTCTAGCTTATCAAGAAGTAGGCAGTGGTGGGATTCAAATATGTGAACAACTGGTTCTCTGTGTGGATGCCACTTCTGGAAGTCCATTCTGGGCCCGCTGAAGTGGTACAAACTGGCTGAATCCCACCACTGGAAGTAGGTTGTGGTCTATTTTGTCACATGCCTCACTGAAATCTAAGTATACTATGTTTTCCCCTTTAGGATTTTCATCCATCAAATCTTTCCTAGGTTAAAAAGAGCTGTTAAAATCAGTTCTTTTGAAGTTTAAGACATTAGTTGAATTGTTTTCTATTGCTTGTGTTTGCATTATATTGAATTCCAGCAACTTCAACTCCCTTTATCACTTCTTCTCTATTAGTAAGAATTAGGTCCAGTATAGCTTTACTTCTAGTTCTCTCCTCTATCTTTTGGATGACAAAATTGTCAGCTAGGTTGGTTAGGAATCTGTTTGATTTCCCACTTGCTGCAGAGTTTGCAGAGTTCTCGACTTGCAATACCTACTGGGATCAGAATTTCCACTTCCAGTCAAGGCAGTTGTTAAGTGAGTCATGCCCGGTTTTGCAACCTCTTCTTGCCATGGTTGTTAAGCGAATCTGGTTTCCTCCATTGACTTTGCTTGTCATAAGCTGGCTGGGAAGGTCACAGATGGCAATCACATGACACTGGGATGCTGCAGCCATTGGAAATACGTGTCAGTTGCCAAGTGCTTAAAATTTTGATCCCATGACTGTGGAGATGTTGCAACAATCTTAAGCATGAGGACAGTCATGTCACTTTTTTGAGTGACGTTGTGACTTTGAATGGTTACCAAACACAAAGGGTTGTAAATTGAGGACTATCTGTGCACATGTAATGATAGTGAAGCTGAACGACCCATTGTAATTCCTCAGAGGCTAAACTGTACAAAGACAATAATGGAAGAAGTCTTTCTCAGGCTGATTCTTCACTTGGAAACTCTAGGTTTATGTATACAGGGGCAATGTTCTTTGTCTACCTGTTACTTTTGAGATGGGTCGAGGTACAAATCCCAGTCCTGAATAGCAAGCTTGCATTTTGCTAATTAAAAAACAACAACGAAGGATGCCTGAGTAAAGATGGACAGATGAGAAAAAGCAAGAGAAAGGTTGCTGCTAGTGTCAAGGCAGCTATGCCAAATCCACAGCTGTGCTTACCCCCAACATTACTGAAGTGCAGTGAGATGTACAGTTCTGCAGTTGGAGCACAACCCTGTTTCTCAGGGATAATTTTAAGCCAGCTCCTAAACTCTCTGATCTTGACACTGATAACTGAAGAGTTAGCAGAGCTACTGTTAGTGTAATTATGATCCGCAAGGAACAGGCTGTGCTTGGCCTCAGCAGAGGCAAGAGGAGTACACATTTGGTTTATAAATGGCACACATGGTATGTTAGTTATGTCTGAGCTCATAGGCAAACCCTCAGAGGCAGAAGATGATTTATTATTGTTTGTAGGATAATTTTAGGCTCTTTGGGAAACTAGAGTGCCAGGAGAGCACAACCACATGCAGCACAATTGTCTTAAGAAGGAAAACTGACAGAAACAATCACAGTATTTCCCTGAAATAAGAATTCCAAGGCTGATTTGTGGCCATTTATTTATTTACTGGCATTTTTAGTCCCATTGAAAAAAGATTCTATATCCATAAAAATCTATTAAACTTTAAAACAACCCCATCCTCAAAGGACAACTTGTCAACCATATGCAATGTCCTTCATCCCATAGCCCTCGGAAAAGAACTGTAAGGAGGCTACGGTTTGGGCCTCTGAAGGGAAGATATTTGACAATACAGGGCTATATCCAAATAATCCCATATTCTACCCTCCCTGCTCTGATTTCATGTAGGGGGAGCCTTCTCAATCCCCATATATGGGCTGAACAAATTAGATGAATCAATGATACCTGAATTAGGCACCAAGTCATAAAACCAGCAGTTCAGGTTTACTCAGAAGCTTCTTGGGAACCAAAGGGATGCCTACAAACCAGTATTAAATAGCACTGGCAGCTCTGATCCTGTTTCATTGTGCCCTATTTGTACTTCATGGCAGAGGTTGATTTGGGAGATGATTTGGGACCAGGAGTAGATGTAGAGAACTCCAGAAATGACCTTGGAGAAGCTATACAGAAACAGTATACACATGTAAACATCCCAGCGGCTGGTTAGGGCCCACAGAGTCGGCCTTCTCCAGGTCCCGTCAGCCAGACAGTGTCGCCTGGCGGGGCCTTGGGGAAGAGCCTTCTCTGTTGCGGCCCCGGCCCTCTGGAACCAACTCCCCCCAGAGATCCGTATCGCCCCCACCCTCTCCGCCTTTCATAAACTGCTTAAAATACACCTCTGCCGGCAGGCCTGGGGCAGTTAACATCTTGCCCCTAGCCAGTGTATGCTTGTGTGTATGTTTGTTGAATGATTGGTTTTCTTTTAACTTAGGGGTTTTTATATATGTATTTTAACTGGTGATTTCTATTTATGTTGTGAGCCGCCCTGAGTTCTCCGGAATAGGGCGGCATAGAAGTCAAATAAATAAATAAATAAATCTAAACCTCGAAAACAAAACAAACATTAGGAAGAAACTCAGACTAGCTCTGAAACCCCTCACTCTCTCAAACCCACGCTCTTCAAAGGGGTGATTGGGCACCATGCAATAGTTGTCAATAGTTGAAAAATGGTAGGCTTCTTCAAGAGGCGATGCACCCCTTCCTCCGTCAAGAAAGAGGACATAATCCCCTTGCAGGACCCATGTCATGTCTTCCACAGCACACACATGGAGTCCAGGCCAAAGTGAACTAGAGTGATTTCACCTGTAAAATGTGGTCCAAGTTCTCATGGAGGACTTGGGGAGATCTTCCTCCTACCACTCCCCCAAAGGGAGCAAGTGACTCTACATGAAACCACTGATTGAGACAGCTGCTGTTGTTCTTGAAAGCAGTAACTTTTGAAGGAGAAGCTGCTGGGAAATAATTATGCTCGCAAGCCTGGGGCTACATGCACCAGGGCTCTGCTGCCCGGCTATATTGTTAACAGGCCAAATATCTTTCTTTGTATGTACTCAAATTAGACTTTGTAATGTTTTCAATGTTTCAATGTTTTTATTGTTTTAAAATGGTTTTAAGATTTTAATTACAATATATGCTTTTGAACTGTGAGCCACAATTTGCTGAGATGAGAGGCTATAGAAATCAAATAATAAATAAATAAAATGTAGAAAGAGGTTCTCCTGCCCTGCTTATGGGCCACTCTTGGCCAGGAATGGCAGAACATGATGAATTAAATAGGCCATTGGCCTCATCTGGCAGGGCCCTTACATTCTGATCTTCATCATGAAGTGACCTTCAGTTGTGTATGATGGAATCCATTATGTAAAGGAAATCACTACCTGCCTCAATATATGATCATCGATCTCTTATATTGAAGTACCACAGCCCTTCATACATCATCTCCTACTTTGCAGTTTATTTCACCTTTTATAGCGGTGGATTTTTTTTTAATAGTACAAGATGCCAAAGGCAATTCCCATCCGTGAACTTAGTTACGGCAGTTAGTAGTTGTTTAGGACGAAATCGCAGCAGCAGTTAATTGTACCATAGTTCCATTGTTGTCTGCTTCTGTTTAAACTACAATACTGTTTTCATTGGTGTTATGGGGACATTCTGTTTCCATAGCTTAGGGTTTGGAAAAGAGAGCATTTTGCCTCCTGCCAAATCAACCCCATCAAGGAACAGCCATCACTCATGTGAAAAATCCTCAGTGAGTGGAAATCATCAACAATGAAAGAATTATATTATAGGGAAATGACCCAAAAGGTGCAGAAAGAACTAAAAAAAAAAAATAAGAAGTTGGTAATGTTTAATAATAACAATGAACGGTTTTTGATGTTTAATCCATTTTTTTAAAGGCTTGGCACAATATCTTTTTGGCTCTGCCAAGAGAGCCCTGGATGTCTTCAAAATGCTTGTTCTTCCATCTTGTCCATCACGGTCATATTCCTATTCCCAGTGTAATCGTCTAAATTTTATCTAGCTGTAAAATGATTATAATTAATAATATATGATTTGTATTTTCCTTCTCAGTTATTGGGAATCCAGGGCAAACTCAGTTCAATGAAGTGCTAAGATTCTTGAATAGATAAGCTCTTTTTATTTTGGCATCTTTTAACAATTCTAACAAGACATGAGAATTCAAGTCTGAAAAACAAGTCTTGGTTAAAAAAAAATTGTAAATACATCAGCCTATGCTCAAGGGCCTTTAAGTAATGCTTCTTAAATCTTATGATGATGAATACACTCAGATTTTCCATCAGTCTTAAATACATAAACTCTGCCCTCCAGTCCAGAGCAACGTTAAGACTCAATCTCTTAGTTTAATACTGCCAATTACATAAGTAAGGTATGTCTTCTGTTTATGGAAATAGTGCTTACCGTGGGATATTTCTGGTCACAGTCATGCTTGGATAGATGCCTTTGGGAAATGACATGGTGTTCCCAGAGCACCACATTTCCTCTTCTTGCCAGGAAAACTGGTAAAAAGAGGCACCTTGTAGAGTATCTTCACTTTTTAAAGGAAAAGCCAGAGTTCTTATTGATTCTTCATCCTTATACAGTACTTTAGAAGAGTTTTGTAACTTGGAGACAAGCAAGGGAAAATTAATTAGTGTTGTGGAAAACAAACCAAATTGTAATCACCATCATTTTTCGAACTGAATACCGATCAGATTTGGCAACTAGTATAGCCCACAAAACCTCTATGTGCCAAAGAACTCACTGGTGATTGCCATTTGCGCCATCCTCCCATTTTGAGAAGAAGACCAGAAGGAAAAATGCAGTGTCAATGAAGAAAATGGATATTTCCAGACATTTGGGGTAGAGTATTTCCTCACTCAGTCCTTGCTTTGCTCAATTATTTCTGAAGGAATCCAGCTCATAACAAAACCAAGTTTACCTGGTTAAGGTCCGAAGTGTTTCAGTTTCTAAAGAAAGCTATTTTTATTACGGATTGTTATCACTTATCTTTTACTTGATGGAAAACTGTGGATTGATACCTTCATTCTAGAAGAGATGCCTTGAAGAAAATTTTAGAAGCGAATCCACCAATACGGAATGTAGAAAGGAAGGCAGAAGAAATGAAGCAGAGAGATTCAACTCTAAAATAGCTTATGCCATATCAAACTTCCTTGTCTTTAAAGTGCCACAAGAGTCTTGAGTAGCACAAGATGCTGCTGAACTGATGGACACAGTATCAGAAAGACATCTATGGTCCAACTTGGAGAGTCAAGTCTCTTCTCCACTTGTGCTCCCCCATATCTAAATATCTAATATTTGGGTGGACATCTTTATTAATCTGTGGAATAGATTCTTCCACACTTGGCTCCATTTTTAAAAAAAATTACAAACATTATCTAGAATTGCAGTGATGGTGGGAGCTAGCAATGATGAGCATGGATGCCCAGCATCATGAGGAGATGTCTATCACACAGGTTTAAAAAAAACGTTTTTTTCTTAATAAAGTCATTTGTGTTTTCCTGAAAGCAGAATTGATTGTAAGCTGCCCAGAGTTTTAGATGGCAAGATGGGCAATAAATAAATAGATAAAACAAATAAACAAATGCAAGGTAAATGCATGGCAGGCAGTTCATGTTTGAATATGAAAGTATGGTTGGATTGTCTAGAAATTGCTGAATGTGAAAATCTATTTTATTAACATGGTCATCTGCTATACGTGGGTATGTTGACATCAAGGACAGTGCTATCCACAACAGGTCAACCAGTGGGATGCAAGAGCAGCTCCCTTTATGCTGCAGTTGCCAAGAAGGCTGCATAATAACAGAATAACAGAGTTGGAAGGAATTTTGGAGGTCTTCTAGTCCAACCTCCTGCTGAGACCCTATACCAGGGGTCTGCAACCTTAACAACTTTTAAGACTTGTGGACTTCAGCTCCCAGAATTCATCAGCCAGCATAGCTGGCTGATGAATTCTGGGAGCTGAAGTCCACAAGTCTTAAAGTTGTCAAGGTTGCAGACCCCTGCCCTATACCATTCTGGATAAGTGGCTGTCCAGTCTCTTCTTAAAAACTGCCAATGATGGAGCACTCACAACTTCTGATGGCAAGCTGCTCCATTGGTTAATTGTTCTAACTCAGTGGTTCTCAACCTGTGGGTCGTGACCCCATTTGGGGTCGAACAACCATTTCATGGGGGTTGCCAAGCACCATTTCTTTTTAATTTTTTTTGGCTGGCCATTTTTTTCCCTATCGTGATGCGGGCCGTCGCGTCACGCCGCGCATGCGTGGTGCGGGCCCGCCATTTTTTTTGGTCGGCCATTTTTTTTTGGCCGGCCATTTTTTTCCCTATCACGATGCGGGCCGTCACGCCGCGCATGCACGATGCGCCCCGCTGCGCATGCACGGTGCGGCCTCGCCAATTTTTTTTGCGCAATGCGGGCCGGGGTCGAGCCCCGGAAAAGGTTGAGAGCCGCTGTTCTAACTGGACAAATTGGAAAATTGGAAGCTAGCTAGATGGGCTAGTTTTGAGATTTCTGCTTCCTTTTGATCTACCATGTTGGTACAATAGCCCTTTGAAGGGCTGTTCTGGTGACTTTTGTTTCTGTATAACTGAAACCTGAACCCCAAATAAGTGAAGAATTTGGGTTTGGTTAAAATGCAGAGACTTAAAGATGATACATATAGACATAAGTTTCAATCCTGGTAAACCTTTGGGTGAAACTTTGCAAGGGGAAGGAGGCAACTGGATTTTCTTGGGTTTTTTTTTTTACACAGGAACCATTTGCACAACACAGACTCATCCCCAACAACCTGCGCCTGTCTTCATTAGTGAAGGGACACTGCAGGAAAACATCCTACAGCCAAGAAGGCTCCAACACCCTTTTTCACTACTCAGGTGACCCTGGGGATACAGGCAAACCTCCAAATGGACTCAACAACTCTCTAAAAGAATGCAAATGACCAGCTGTCTGCAAGGAATGTAAATCCTTCCCTCCTCCTGAAAGAGCGCCTTTGGGACTGCCACGTTTTAGAATAATAATAGATTTGTCCCCAAGCAGAAGAGCTATCCGTATCTCCTGCTTCTCTGTAAGGAAACCTTCCAAAACAAAACAAAACAAAACAAAACAAATCTTCCTCTCCTAAGGCTTTTTTTCCCCCTTTCCAAGATGCAACTGTTACATTTAGGTATGCCGTATCACTTTCCATACGGTGATTAAAATTTGGACATGGAAGTCAATGGTAGGCAATTAAATACCATGCATTTTGCTGCTTCTGTAAAATTCCTGAGACATCTCTCAACTCTCTTAGATGAGTTGGGCTAAGAGAGAGTGACTGGCCCAAAGTCACCCAGCTGGTTTTCATGCCTAAAATGGGATTAGAACTCACACATCTCCTCTTTTCTAGCTTGGTGCCTTAATCATTAGGCAAAAGTGGGTCTCAATTACTTTATTGCAGGTCACTGACCCAATATATATACACCAGAGCAGTTAAATAAAATGGGCCGCATGGTAATAAAATAAGAGAGATGAAAAAAAAAGGGAAAAGAGAAAAAAAATAATATACAATAAAATAGGAGAAAAGTATGTCGATGAAGGTTTTTAGTTATTCAGGTAGAATTCTCTGGAAATTGAGTCATGATAACTGGACTTCTTTTCTTGTTGTTCTAGTGATTTTTGCAGTGCTATATATACTGTATATAGTCTCAAAAAGTCAGTCCAATGTTAATTTGCCATTGAATACGTGCATGGGTTCTACAAGCTATAAACACAAACTTTGCAACAATTGGTATCATTTCAGGGTCCTTTTTTGCCAGAAGGAATTGTACATAAAATTCCTCTGGTTCTCATTAGGTAAAGGCCTAATGAGAAGTGTTGAAAGTTCCATATGCAGGTAGGTAGAGAAGTTACCAAAGAGCAGAGTTTCTCAATCTTGGCAACTTTAAAATGGATTTCAAGTCCCAGGATTCCCCAGCATACAGGCTCCACAAGATTTATGAGCTGTAAGTTGGTTAAGACATAAACTTAAGTCTGTATTTTACTGTACTCTGCAATTCTGTGTCAAGGATTCAGTGAGATCAGTGCATTTTAGCGTTGGGGGCCATATGGTTGCCTCTGGACACCAGAGGGTACCTAACTGGGCTTCCTTGTACAGTTAGTTGGCCACTGTGAGAACAGGCTGCTGGCTTAAATGGGCAGGGGTCTGTTCCAACAGGAACCACTTCTGTTCTTATGTTCTACACTTTGTCTAAGAGTTGCAAAGGACTGTTCTTCTTCCAGTGATAGCTGGACCTCTGCTACAGAGCCCATTGTCTGAATTTTATGTCCAATTTGTTGCTTCCAAATAGATCAAAATTCTTCAAGCAAATAAGAGAGATCAAGATGGGGGTAATATGTCTCAGTTTTTTGCTAATTTGAAACAACGGTTGATATTGTGTTGTATAAATGTTTAGCTTCGTGATTGTGACTTATAATTAATATAAATTATTTGACTAAATAAATAAACACACCTCTGGGAATTGGTCTAAGAAGACTTTTCCTCCGAAGGCAGGAAATAAAATAAAGTGAAATAAAATACTTCAAGCCTGCTACTCAAGTTTCTTCTTGATAAAAGGATGAATTGTAAGTTAAAGTCAAAGCTTCCATTTGGTTTTAAAATCATATATATAGAGGCTGCATCATGAGCAAATAGCTGCATTTGTCATGTGATATGCATGAGACCAATACTTTTTTAAAAAATTAGAATTAGAATTCTTTATTGGCCAAGTGTAATTGGACAATGAATTTGTCTCTAGTGCATAAGCTCTCAGTGTACATACAAGCAACAAGTTATAAATCGTGATCATAACTGTAAAATACATTCATCATAAATCATAAACTACAACACTCAGTGACAGTCATAGGATACTAAATAGGCAATTAACATAAATCATACTAGGATACTAAATAAAACAATGAATATAAATCATAACATACAAGTAACAAAGTTATAGTCATAAGAAGATAAAGAAATAGGTAATAGGAAAGATGAGAAGGATAATAGTAATACAGCCCTACTAGATAGTTTGACCATGTTGTGGGAATTAGTTGTGGGAATTAGCAGAGTATTTATTAATTTAATTTATTTATTAATTTAATTTGTATGCCGCTCCTCTCCGGAGACTCGGAGTGGCTCACAACATATACAAAACATCAAAACATTAAAAATAGGTACCCAACACACACGCACAACTTTCGAACCACACCACACAATCATCCCCAGGCCTGCCGGCAAAGATAAGTTCTAAGGTTCTTTCGGAAGGCCAGGAGAGTGGGAGAAACGCGGACTTCAAGGGGCAGTTGGTTCCAGAGAGTGGGCGCCACAACAGAGAAGGCCCTCCCCCTAGGACCCACCAACGACATTGTTTCGCTGACGGGACCCGGAGGAGGCCGACCCTGTGCGCTCTCATGGGTCGTAGGGAAGTATGTGGCAGAAGACGGTCCCGTAAGTATCCTGGTCCAGAGCCATATAGGGCTTTATAGGTAATAACCAGCACTTTTGAATTGTGCTCGGAGACCAATAGGCAACCAATGCAGCATGCGGAGGGTTGACGAAATGTGGGCACAACGTGGAAGGCCCACAATTGCTCGCGCAGCTGCATTTTGCACTAATTGTAATCTCCGAACACTCTTCAAGGGCAGCCCCATGTAGAGAGCGTTGCAGTAGTCAATCCTCGAGGTGACAAGAGCATGTGTGACTGTGAGGAGAGACTCCCGATCCAAATAAGGACGCAACTTGTGCACCAGGCAAACCTGGGCAAATGCCCCCCTCACCACAGCCGATAAATGATGTTCCAATGTCAGCTGTGGATCGAGGAGGACACCCAAGTTGCGAACCTTCTCCGAGGGGTATATAGATTCACCCCCCAGGATAATGGAAGGACAGATTGAAGCGTCCTTGGGAGACATAACCCACAGCCACTCTGTCTTGTCAGGGTTGAGCCTTAATCTGTTAACGCCCATCCAGACCCTCACAGCCTCCAGACACCGGCACATCACCTCAACCGCTTCACTGATTTGGCCAGGAGTGGAAATGTACAGCTGAGTATCATCAGCGTACTGATGGTATCTCACTCCATGCCGATGGATGATCTCTCCCAGTGGCTTCATGTAAATGTTGAAAAGTAGGGGGGAGAGAACCGACCCCTGAGGCACCCCACATGGGAATAACCTAGAGGTGGACCTCTGACCCCCCACAAACACTGACTGTGACTGACCAGAGAGATAGGAGGAGAACCACCGTAACACGGTGCCCCCCACTCCCAATCCCTCCAGCCGGCGCAGAAGGATACCATGGTCGACCGCTGGAGCTGATGTGCCACCACCTTCTCAACAACCTTCCCCACAAAGGGGAGGTTGGAGATCAGATGATAGTTGGTCAGAATTGCTGGATCCAGGGAAGGCTTCTTGAGGAGGGGGCGCACGAGTGCCTCCTTTAAGGGAGCCGGAAAGGACCCCTCCCTCAGAGAAGCATTGATAATCTCCTGGATCCAGGTACACGTCACCTCCCTGCTGGCAAAAACCAGCCAGGAGGGACACGGGTCCAACAGACAGGTGGCGGAACTCACAGCTCCAATGGCCCTGTCCACTTCATCAGGCGTAACAGCCTCAAACTCACCCCAGATAATCGGACAAGAACATACCCCTGTCTCCTCGACTGAATCGTTATCAGTCGACTCTGCTCCACAATTTGAGTCTAGGTCGGCCCGGATCTGAGCTACTTTGTCTGCGAAACAGTTGTTAAAATCCTCGGCACTACCCTGCAAGGGAGGCCCCGGACCCCTCAGGTTAAGGAGGGATCAGGTCACCCTAAACAGGGCGGCCGGGCGAGATTCCGCAGACGCGATCAAGGCGGAAAGATACAAAGATCTTGCTGCCTTAATCGCCTTCAAATAGGCTCTAATAAATGAGCTCAATCTGGTTCGATCAGATCCGGACCTACTTCGTCTCCATCGCTTCTCTAGATGTCTCTTATGGCGCTTCATCCCCCTGAGCTCCTCAGTAAACCAAGGAGACCTCCTGGGGCCAGCACCACAGAGAGGTTGCAGAGGCACAATCTGGTCAATAGCCCCCTTCGCGGCCGTATTCCATGCCGCTACCAGGGACTCCGCCAAATTGTGATGAACGAGCTCGGTAATTCCCCAAGCGCCGTCTGAAAACCAATTGGATCCATCAGGCATCTGGAGCGGAACCACCTAATCGGTTCCGCCTCCCTGTGGGGAAGGATTGGGGCCCTAAGAGTATGGCATGAGGAAAAAAACTATCCTTATGTATAGTAGTTTTGTCGTGCAATGCCCTATAGCAGGGGTGTCAAACTGCCGGCCCGTGGACTGGATGCATCATAGGAAAACCGCGCCCACCCCATTACCAGCAATGGCAAAAAAAGTCACAATATGTCGCGATATGTCACGTGACGTTGCGAGTTTGACACCCCTGACCTATAGTGTCGTCTTGAGGGAAGAAGTTGAAACAGTTTATGTCCAGGATGTGGGGGATCTGTAGATATTTTCACAGCCCTTTTTTTGGCTCATGCAATATACAGGTCCTCAAAGGAAGGCAAGCTGGTAGCAATTGTTTTTTCGGCAGTTCTAACTATCCATTGAAGTCAGTGTCTATCTTGTTTGGTTGCAGCACCAAACCCGACAGTTATAGAGGTGTAAATGATACACTGGTATTTAAATGACTTTTAATATGTTTTGATTGTTTGCTGAAATAGTCTCATAAAACTCAAGCAATTCTAAAAATGAAGGACTAAAATAACTTTTATTTTGCATATTTAAAAAGTATCATTTTGATCAGGTAGCAACTATCAGAGATCAAAATAGTGCGCATGAAAATGCAACAGCCATGTTGAGAAATTGAAATGATAAGAATTACTAAAGAGCTTGATTAATCTAACAATGGGAATATAGTTCAGAAAGTATTAGCATGAAGTTTTACATATAGGAAATTGGACAGTTTTATATGGTTTTATTTTTCTCACCTATTGAGTGAGTTAGCGTTGGCCCCTGGGTTGTCTGAGACAGAAGTGACAAGAGGCAAAACTGTAGAAAATAGCCAAATTACTAAAATGTCTTAGGTGACTTTTAAAAAGTTATTTTAGTGCTTCATTTTTAGAGCTGCTTGAGTTTTATGCAACTATTTTAGCAATCAAACAAATCATATTAAAAGTCTCCTTCACCAGATGGCATACATAATGGCTTTTCCACATTTAGGTCCCTCCTACATTATTGCCTTTATTTATTTAGCATGGCCTTCATGTTACATTTTAGAAGATATATATTACTGCTTCAATAAAGTACAGTAATACATGTGGCTCCCTTAGTATCTTCCTGTTCTTACCACTTTCAATTCAAGGCACATGTTTCTAATGTTTTTGTTTTTCATAAGTCTCTTTTATGGAGTATGGAGGATTCTCCATAACCATCAATCTGCTGTATTTTGAATGTCTGTTTTGTGTTTTTTGAACAAACACTCCTTTCATCAACCTCAACCGACCTTCTACTTTTTCTTAGCAATCAGTTCTCTAGAACAATCTCTCTCAATCTTTAAGATATGTGGACTTCATTTCCCAGAATTCCTGAGTTAACCATACTAGCTGGGGAATTCTGGAAGTTGAAGTCCACAAAGTTCCAAAGTTGAGAAACACAGCTCTAGAATCTTCCCCTCTGGATAAATTTTTTCCCAACTCTTTCCTGCTCACGTTCTCAAATTTTGACTGCATTTCACAGATTGCCCTTCCAAATACAAGAGGTATTGCTGCATCAAGATGGGACAGAATTGTTGTGATTTACAACATCTACAGCACAATCTTGTACAGGACTGAAGTTCAGCTAAGTTCAGAGAGACATATGTACAGGATAACTGCCTCAAAAGTTCTTCTTTAAACCTTTCAACGTGGCCAATGAATACTGGCCTCTCTTAAAGGTTTTGACAAAAAAAATAGTGATAAATGGGCTAGAGGATTACAGCTTGGATCTTTTTGTTAAGTTGTGCAAGATTCAGATGTAGCAATGGGAAAGCTACATTGTAGAATCAAAGTAAAAAATCTTTGCTGTCATGAACCCAATCTCAGCAAAGGATAGGATCTCCTGCTGAATGATCTGAGGTCTCTGTGTGGCCCCTTCTGCCTCTCTCGACTCTCTAACTAGATGGGATCCGTCAGCTGAAACCTGGAAAAGAGATTCCACTGAATAAACACTTCTCCAGTATTTAGTTTGCCAGCACACCTTCAGATTGCATCTCCCTGCTCACCTTTCCTCTGTTTCTGAAGGATTCTGGAGATTCTGGGACCTCCGCCACTGGGGATTAAGCTGCACATGTCTCTCACAGCATAGAAAAGCTAGAACATTACGTTATTTCCATTCATTTACTCTTTGTGTTCCCTCAAAGGCCTGCCTTGCTCCTGTGTTCCATGCCAAGTACTCTTCTTTCTGTTGCTATAGTGCTGCTGCTGGGTTGGTATTAATATGCTGAATAACTTCAGATCTTTGATCCTTCTACTTTTCAATGCCTTTTATGAGGTGTTTCCCTCTTGATGGCATAGCCTGCATTCCCAGGGAATGATTAAACAAAACACTCTGAATGAAGAAATCTGCTTCACAAAGGCACTCGCTAGCAATGGCGGGACTCTAGGGTAGATTGAAAGAGCCACAGGATGAACCTGGAGAATAATTCTTCAGTTTATTGCACCCTGTACACTGCGCCCTTGCTCTGCTAATTTGCAGAGTCAGATAGATTGTTTTTAGCGGTGGTAATCATCACGTACAACTCTCTGTGCACACCGTCCTGAAATTGTCCAGATATATTGGAACTGAAACTTCTGTATGCCCAGTTAGCTTGGCTACTTGCCCGGCTGGCTAGATGTTCTGAAAATTGAAAGTGCAGCTTATGTGGAGGGTGCCAACAAGGAAAGACTGGTGTGCAGTATTATAAAGATTACTCTTGTCATTTGGCTGAAATACAGACAAACACACAGTACAAGCACATACACATACAGGACTATTGATACTCATTCCTCCCACTTATTGCTATCCCTGTCTGTTATAAGGAACAAAGAGCCATTCACTATTTTTTAAAAGTATCACCAGGCTTTTCAAAATTCTTCCACTGGAACATACTTTGTTCTCCTCCTAAGTAAAGCCCCAGCATGCCTCACTACAGAATTTCTGTGACATAACACAGAATAGGGGAATGTTTCCATGTGTTATCAAGTGCTTCTGCTTGTGTTATGGAATGGGACAGGCAGGAGACATAGACTAGGCACAAGTGAGGAAGGATAGACAACCTAGCAGGCCAGATTAAGCCTGGAAGATGGTGGAGTTCAGTTTTAAACATTTGCAAAACTTACTGCCTCTGGAATCTCTGTTACTTATTTGCTATTCTTTCTTTTTTTAATGCCACACTACTCTTTCCTCTTAATACTGACACTTTTCCCCTGGAAAACTATTAACTAAATATGAAGCAAAATGTCTTGTTCTTCCTGTCACTGAATTATGAGCCTGTTATGACCAAAAAAAGAGTTGGATGTGTGCTTTCTCCCAGTCTTTTCTCATTCACACACATGCTATGGAACGTTTAGTCATCTTGCCCTCAAGAAATTGCTTTTCCAGGATTCCTACATTAAGTGTGTCCAACCTGCACTATGGAAATATTTTCCCACAATTAACTATTTTAACCTGTCAGTAGGTTGTACTCTGGAATCACTCCTTGGATTACTCACATTTACCACAGACATCTAACAATGGATCAAGCTCTGAGATCATCTCTTAGGGCTCCTCACATTTAGCAGTTGGACGTGTCAGTCAATGCTGAACTCCAGGAATATCTCTTCTCAAGTATCCTGCATTTATTTGGTCTTCATCTTGCTCAATCATATGTTTCAAGTATGGCCATATTTCAAATATGGAAAGCACCTTTTCATGTTCATTTGAGTAAAACAGAAGCATAAAATTCGAAAATAAGATGATTTTTAAAGGTCTTTTTGCTTTATGTTTTAGCCTTCATCCTCTAATAATTCTTATTGCTCTTCTTTACACTCTTTCTTGACTCTTAATATCTTTTTTCTATTGCAATGAGCAAAACTGGATGCAGTATGCCAAGTGTGGATCTATTAAAATAGTATATAGTGATACTAATACTTCATGTGATCTTGATATTATTCTACTGTTGATGCAGCATAGGACTACATTGGTATTTTTGGCAGCTGCAGCACACTGCTGGCTCATACTTAAATGGTTGTCCACTAGAACAGGGGTCTCCAACCCCCAGTTGGTGGACTGGTATCAGGCCACAGCATGCCAGCAACTGGTCCGCATAAATAAGCAAAGCCCCATCCAGGGAACGCAGGCAGCACACAAAACCACGCACCCTCTGGTCCGCGGAAAAATCTCTCTCCACGTAATCAGTACCTGTGGCCCAAAAGATTGGGGACCTCTGCACTAGAACTCCCAGATCCCTCTCACAGTTACTGCTGTTGCATCTTATCACCAAACTTTGGCTTAATTTCTATGAACGAAGTAAAATAAAGGCTCCTCTGGAATGAACTTTTATTTGGTTACTAACACATATAATTTTAACATATTAAAAGAGCAGTTTTCCCCCCAAACGTAATACTGATACAAAGAAGTTAAGCATGGGTAGAATGTATAAATCTGGGTAAGAAGAAAACCAAACTTTGCAGACCAGCTCTGTACTCCTTTTTGTCTTCCATGTCTTATTTGCAGGAGCCTCTGTTACATTCAGGAGTATGCATTAGATTCCCACAACTCCCAAATCTTAAGCCATTTTAGGCTGAATTGGTGGATTCTGAGCTGAAACAGAATCAACCCAGAGCAATTATTAAAAGGGATCAGTAAAACAAGATAGATGATTGTTAATATTAATGACATTACATAGTTCAGGAATGTTCTTTAATTATGTAATCTTCTTCCTTTCTGCAATTAACATGTGCTAAAATCCAAAAGTGTATTCAAGGGGTTATTAAGTAACTTATTAACTATTTTAATGTGTCAGTAGTTTAGCTAGACTGACTATAATGACTATATTTGAAATTCTATGTTTCTCCATATTTCTATTTGCCCCCGACCACAAAAATAACTTTTTCCACCTAAATGTAAAAATTAGTTTCTAATTAAAGTCTTATGCAGAAGCAAGATTACATAGCTAAATCTTGTATGTCACATTTGTAAGAAGGTTTATTAAATTCTATATATGGAGGCTATGGTCAGAAATATTCAAATCAACTTTCTGCAAGGAAAAGACAAAGGAAGTCCATTTGCCTTTTGAAAAATCACCTTTGGGACAACCGTGAATTGGATGACTGAGCATCTCCATAGACACGAAGGACCATGAACCACCATATTAGTCTGGAGAAGAAATTAATTCATAGTTATTGTTGATCTTCCTTCCTTCCTTCTTTCTTACTTACTTACTTTTCTTTCCCTTTTTCTCCAGGAACTCAGGGCAGTTTATATAGAATCACTATCTTATTATTATTTTTTTTACTCATAATAGCAAACCTCTGGTTATACTGAGTATGACAGATTGGCCCAAAACTCCCCACTGATTTTTCATGGTTGAAAGAGACCTCAATTGTAAACCAACATTTTAATCATTATACTTCACCACACTTTGAAAATAATAGTGCTGAGACATCCAACTGTCAGGAATGGTTTGAATACCATTGATCCTTCTTTGAGGTCAAGCTGGGTGAGATTCTATTTAACTATAGTTTCTAAGCTAAACATTTTTTTTCTATTTGGTCCATGTGAAGCAGGGTCTTTAGGGCAGCAATCCCAAGGCTAGAACTCCGTCACACAGTTAATTGACCCCATCCTTCTTCAAATATATGACCCAAAGCAAAAGATTTCTAATTTCGTTCCTGGTGAAGGAGATGCTCTGAAGTAAATGGAATAATGCTAGGAATGGAGTCCAGCTTACAGCTTGAGTTCATTATATGGAACATTGCGAAAAACCAGATGCTCACGGCCTACCCATTTCAAATGTATAGCCAGCTCTTTGGGAAACAGTAGCATCTACTATATCTAAATATGACATTTAAAAAGGAAAATTCATTTAAGTGCAAGCAAGGCACTTACTTCTCTTTTTCCTCTTCCTGGACAAAGGCCTATTTAGAGAGAAAAAGAATGCTGATTTTCATACTAATATTTTTAAATTGGGAATTATACTTTAGTCTACCTTAAAGATTGACATCTTTAAGCTAGAATGGAAATAGCATTATTTTATAAACAGACATTATTCAAGGTAAACAACACACCCAGAGTAGATTTTAGCAGCTTCAGTATTAACAGTACATATTTGGACAAAGATGACATAACTATTTTATTACAGAAAGCCAGCTCACGTTTGAACAATGTGAAAAATTCTGCATCAGGGGTTCATGTTGGAATGCTAACTTCTTTAGACAGCAATACTTTGCAGTCATGATAATGCCTTTATTCTCTTCCATTATTAAATTAAGGCTGATATGAAACCAGAAACCTTTGCAAGGGTTTTTTCCATAATGATTGACAATGGTTGCAGTTTTACCCATTTTGGCAAGCTTTCTTGAAGTGGTTGATTTTATTTATGAGTCTTGGATATGGTGCAACCAATATTTCAATATTAATACTCCTTAAATATAAACAAAGAGAACCTGTGCAGTGTAATGATTAAGTTGGTGGACCAGGAGCAAAAAGACTCAGGTTCTAGTCTTCCCTTAGGCCTGGGATCCAGCTAGGTGACCATAAGCCCACTGGTTTAGCACAAGCTGATTGAAAAACAAACTTCTTGCTGCATCATGTTTTGATAGGTTTGCTGCATGAACTAATCAAGCACCTAGTTCAGTGTTTCTCAACCTTGGTTCCTTGAGGATATGTGTGGACTTCAAGTTGCAGAATTCCCCAGCCAGCATTGGGAGTTCTGGAAATTCTGGGAGTTGAAGTCTACACAATTTCATGGTGCCAAGCAGTGGGGGGATTCAAATATGTGAACAACTGGTTCTCTGTGTGGATGCCACTTCCGGAGTCCATTCTGGGCCTGGGCAACAAAAAATTAGCTACCGGTTCTGTCGCAGTGGTACGAACTGGCTGAATCCCACCACTGGTGCCAAGGTTGAGAAGCACTGACCTAATTCAAATGCTAAGAAGAATACTGAAGACAAATGCTGCATACAACTGAGATGTAAATGAAGTGGAACATAAATGACAAATTCATTTTGTTATTGAATCCAAATGCCAAGTTCTTTTCATTGCTTTGGAGGGAGCGTAGGAAGGAAGGAAAGAGAATGGAGACAAGGAAGAGGGAGAAGAATATCCCGAAAGGGATGGGGAAAAAAAGGTATGTAAGAAATCTCAGAGAAGGGTGCAGTGACAATGACAATGGTCATTGCCTGAATTATGTGGTACTTTCAGGATATTAGTTGGCATTTATTCATTTCTATTTAGCCTTTATCTCCCTAGGGTTCCTTTTCCTTTTTAAATGTTTCTCATCCATCTTGATGGCAACTACAGAAGGGGTTGATTTCTGTTATTACTCCGTCTGGTTGCCATTTCGTTTCTCCATGATGTCATAGACATGGTGCATAAATGAAACAGATATTCGAAGAACTGGGCTTTCTCATTAAAGCCATATGAAATTATGCATTTTAATTTCTGAATTGTGATTGACTTCCCCCCCTCCCCATTTTGGCATTTTGATGAATGATTGACTTTTTCTGAATAGGCCACCTTAGAGAAAAACCTTTAAATAGGCACATTGGGATGCCTACACATCTTTTAGCTCCTAAAATTCTGAATGGAAAAACTGATGGCTGTGTTGACTGAGAATTTGTAATTTATAGTGGCAACATGTACAGATTATACCAATCTTAGGAAATTATATATAGATGACGTAATATACCCAAGTGTAGAATATATTTATGAAACAAATAGCTTACCTGATTTTTCAAAGGTAAAGCTGAACTAATTCTCATTCAGGCTATATGGGATTTGGTTGTTTAACAATTGCCTTTAAATATCAAGTCATAAACAATCAGGCTTTCAAAAATGTATCCTTGGTTTATCATTGCACCTCCCCCCGTTACACCTCAAATGCTTTGGTAGTTCTTTCTGTTCCTACAAAGTCTATTTCAGCGGTTCTCAACCTATGGGTCGCGACCCCATTTGGGGTCGAACGACTGTTTTGCGGGGGTCACAGGACACCGCGGTCCGCCATTTTTTCCTGTCGCGCGCGTGCCGCGCATGTGCGGATCGGCCCATCGCGCGCACATGCGCGGATCGGTCCATTGCGCGCACGCGCGGTGCGAGTCGGGGTCGCGCCACGCATGGACGGGGCAAGTGGGGTCTCAACCTGAAAAAGGTTGAGAACCACTGGTCTATTTCATCATTAATACTAGTGGTCGGCTACATAAAGAGGAAAATTGTACTGTAATAGATGTCAAATGTCATTTCCAAAGTCTGAATGAGAATTTTGAAGTAGACAAGGAGAAGCCCTCAGAGGCAAGTCAGATCATTTAAAAATAAAAGGAATGTGATTGTTCAGTATGGTTTGTGGAAAAGCTATATGCGCCTTAATGTTGAAATATTGCATGCAACATTTTTTAGGCATGCAGTAAGGCAGTGGTTTGAAATAATGCATTCCAAGCATAAGTCAGACACCTATGACTTTGGATAATTCTGGTTTTTTTTAATTTAAATGTGATCTACAAGGTATTTTAGATTCATTCAAGAAACCAGAAAATAGGGAGTACTTAACACGCAGGTTTTTATGTTCAGCTCAACCTTCCACAAGTATCAGTCATAACATCCTTTGGAGCAGCGGTTCTCAACCTTTTCCGGGGCTCGACCCCGGCCCACATCGCGCATGCGCAGTGCGACATGCGCATCGCGCATGCACGGTGCAACAGCCCGCATCACAAAGGGGAAAAAATGGCGGACCAAAAAAAATAAAAAATGGTGGACTGCGGTGTTTGGCGACCCCCGTGAAATGGTCATTCGACCCCAAATGGGGTCGCGACCCACAGGTTGAGAACCGCTGCTTTGGAGCATTCTATGCACAGGGAGACAGTCTTTATGTAAGTAGTTATATATGCCTTAGCTATTGCTGCAGAAAAAGCCCTGATATTGCAATGATTTTGCTCATAGGAAGTCAGCATACTTGCAATTGCATGAAGGAATGCTTCTCCCTTGCAGATAACTCTTCTGCATGGATGGATAATCAAAAGCAGGGAGGATGATAGAATTTGAGTGGTATGACACTGACAAGAAAGATAACACCTTTTTTTTTTGGAGATCTCAGTAGGGCCACTTATGCTTTTTTCTGATTCCATATGTGAGATGTTCATACTTTGGCATTCATTCATAAAATGCCGACACAAACATCCAGACAAAATTCACCCTCCCAAACAAACCCCTTCTATCCCAGCTTTCAAAGATATTTTAATTCAAAAGCTGACTCAAAATTTGAAAAGTGTCTTTTGCCAAGCTTTATTTTTTCTTTTTAAATGGATTGTGAAAGGGGGGGGGGAACAGAGTTTAACAGAGTAATTTAGTGAAGTTTGCTCTTAAATAATTGGTCTGAGCAAAAAGCCTGGGAGGAACAAAACTGAGGGCGCTGCTATGTTATTCAAATGATTTTGTCTTGCAGATACCAGCTAAGTTGGCCAAATCATTGTTACCTTCCAGTTATAAAATTCTGCTGCAATCAGAACTTTCAAAGGGCTACACTATTTTTTTTTCCTGAGGAGTAGTTATTTTTGTCTTCTTCATCAAAGAATAGAAGGAACTGAAAGGCTTGATGGTGCCTGAAGATTTTGGGGTTCTCCCCCCCTTCCTCAGTTAGTATCAGAGATACTAAGCATTTTGCAACATGCTTCCCATTCTGGATTACAATTGTGCCATAGAATAGAATAGAATAGAATAGAATAGAATAGAATAGAATAGAATAGAATAGAATAGAATAGAATAGAATAGAATAGAATAGAATAGAATAGAATAGAATAGAATAGAATAGAATAGAATAGAATAGAAGTTTGGAGGTCTTCTAGTCCAGCTCCCTGCTCAAGCAGGAGAACCTATACCATCTCAGACAAGTGACTGTCCAGTCTCTTCTTAAAAATCTCCAGTGATGGAGTGCCCACGATTTCTGAAGTAAAAATGGAGGAATTTGGAGGTCTGAAGTTAGCAGGGTTCTCAGTCTCACCTCTACTAGTACAAGAAAGATGGGGGGATTTTTATGCTAGCCTCCTCTTATCCCCCAGCCTCAGGGTCTTTGCCCTACAGAAGTTTATTTTATTATTTTGATATATATTTATTTTAATGTGTTCACTATTTTCTCATATGTTCTGCAGATAAATGTATGGAAGGATGACCCAAAAGGTATGTGTAAATGGATGGATCTACCTATTCACGAATCAATCAATATATAAAACAGTGCAGAGTTCATTATGTGGGCTCCATACATTCTATATCAGAGGTCCTCAACCTTTTTGGCACCATGGAGAGAGGTTTTTCTATGGACCGGAGGGTGTGTGGTTTTGTGTGCTGTCTGCATCCCATGGATGGGGCTTTGCTTGTTTGTGTGGACCGGTTGCTGGTATGCCACAGACTGGTACTGGTCCACAGACAGGGGGTTGGGGACCCCTGTTCTATACCCCTGCCCACCTCAGCCCTTAGTTTGCTGAAAATATCCAAAGATTGCCTGCTTTTGTTGCTGCTGTTTGTTAATATTCCAGTGCTGTCTTTATATCTCATGGAGAAAAGATTAAAATGCAAAGCAGAACATATGTTACATTTGTACAGGGAGTTAACAGTGGAGCAGAACTTTTGTCTCATGATAAGGGCCCTCACCAATGAACTCTTTGATTAGCATGAATCTGAACCATTTGAATGTCCAGAAACAGTTCTGATTTATCAGTTTCTCCAGCATATGCAATTGAATTGTGTTCGTTTTGGTGCCCAACAACAACTTCTATTCCCGTGACGAGGGATTAATTTAATTAGAGAATACATAAGATTTTAATCTGGTCTTGATGGTGTCTGTTTGCTCTTGATTCGTTGCAAGTGTCACAAAGCACCATTGAAGAGGCTGATGTGGTCCTGAGATTTGGTCTGGGTGAGCCCCAATTGAATTTCCAGAATTTTTAGCTCCTATGTTTCTAATTACCTTGCACACAAGAAAAATTCAGGCTGAGCCAGCTGCTAGCTTTTTCAGGCGATCGGTTGCATTCCCAAATTTGAAACGTAGAGTTAGAGACTACTACTACTTACACCCCCACCCTGAAAATAAAACCCAGCAATCAGAATTTGGGCAGCAAACTGACTGCTTATTCAAAATATTAGGTCACATCATCTGCACTTCATTAGATGTGCTTCCTAGCCAGGGAATAGAGCGCCAGCAATATCTTCAAGGGGGAATAACTGATGCTTTTGCCAAATGTTTTGCAATTTATCGGCTCTTGCAAATGGTGATATCGGGAGTCACAGAGCTGTGGGCATAAACTCAGTCAGTTCCAGACATTAGACAGATGGAATGTACCTTATTTGGGTCTTAAGAAATTGATAGCAAACTTGTAAATCAATCAAGCGTCTGGATTTTTATGATTCTGATTCAGCAGGATGCTGAAGACCACTTTCTACATGTTTTGTGTTGATGCATCATAGTTAAAGTTGTTCAGCGCTTACCAAATGGGTGCACTTATGCGCACAATATAATTTTATTGAATAGCTCATTTAGGCCCAAAGTTCAGTTTTGCAAAAGCTATAACACGTTCATTGTGTCCGCTTTTTAATGACTTTTAATTGTATTGCTGAAACTTACAAACATGTGCAAAGTCTAGTTATTTTGAGGCAAGGCAGCTGGCTGAATCTGGCTTCAGTGCTTTGCAAGCTGGAGAGCCTGGCCTTGTTTTGTGAATCATTAGGGCAGAATGTGTAATCTCTAATACACAGAACTTGGGGTTGAACCAGAGAATAGCTATTTTCTGCACTTCTGAAACTTTTGAGAGCCTCTTCGATATAGTGATTAAAGCATCAGGCTTAAAAAGTGGGAGATTGTGAGTTCTAGTTCTGCTTTAAGCACAAAGCTCAGCTTTGGCGGATCCCGGGCTAGCCACTTTCTCTCATTCCTAGGAAGGAGGCAATGGAAAACTACTCTTGAAAAGCCTTGTCAAGAAAATTGCAGGGATTTATCCAGGCAGTCCCAGATAATTGGACAGGACTGAATGGAAGAAAAAACAAATCTACCTAGTTCTCTCATTCTTTTGTAAGTGCTAATTTCCCATTTCTTCACTGAGGAATAGAAATGCTGCCATGTGCAAGTACTCTTAGTTTCAAGTATTTTCAACCAAACTGGACTACATGGTCTGTATAGGATATCTCATTCATCCTCTGTGATTTTTCAAAAATAATGGATCAAACTCCCATCAGCAAATTCCTTTAGTATCCTGGGAACTTGAGTTCCAAGGAACTCAAAATGAGTAGATGTTGGACAGTCTGTGACCTGTTGGGTCATCTTTCCAGAGATAGCTAAACAGAGAAACAAAACGACCATGGGTAGGCAAATAAGCAATGGGAGCAGGACCAATTTCCAACTTCCTATTGGTTTCCTGATTGATTTGCCTTGTGGAAAGCAATCAGGGAGTTTCCAAAATCCATCCTCCCTCCCTCCCTCCCTCCCTCCCTCCCTCCCTCCCTCCTTCCTTCCTTCCTTCCTTCCTTCCTTCCTTCCTTCCTTCCTTCCTTCCTTCCTTCCTTCCTTCCTTCTTCAGAATTGCCGGGTGGCATCCATAACCTCTTTGCAGAAAAGGTGAAGTACCTCTGCTTTTTCTTTGTTACATTTTGCCATTTCCATCAACCAACTGTCTTACTTTTTCTTTTTTTCTTCTTTTTATTTTGGACGTATTTTGAAAAAGCACTTTTTGTTTTTCTTTGAATCCCTCACTAACTTCAGTTCATTTTAAGACTTAGCTTTCCTGATGATTATTTTTATAAATTCAGACTATCTCTGTGTACTATTTCTTGGTGATCTGTTCTCTCTGGTTTTTTTTAAATTTTCAGATTTTATATAAACTTTTTATATATCCACATGGATGGCTTCTGTAGTTTTCCATATTCTCCCACACTGCAATTGTTCATTACTATGCCTTTAGTGATTCTTTTTTTCAAAGAAACCCCACCTGTGTTAGCAGTTAGCTTCTTTTCCTTTAGTTTCGCTTGCCATGGATTCCTGCGTAATTTTGTTCTCAGCTCATTAAAAGTAGAAGTCGAGATATGTGTTTTACTTCATTTGCTTTTAATTTGCCTTAAAATTAAAAATGTAATCACAGTGTAATCACTTACTCCAAAAGTTCCCATTCACGGTGCTTAATTCATTAAGTTTCACTTGTTTAGATCTGATCAAAATTAGTGGTCTCTTTGTATTTTCTATCTAAACTTGAAATAGAAACTTATTAAAAAAGGAAACTAATTAACTCTGCTTAATGTTTGTCTTGTGACTAACATTAAGATAATTAATGTTTCCCCCTTTATTATATTTTACACCTCTTTGAAATATCTGCAATTTGCTTTCTAAAGATATCACTTATGTTTGAATGTATAGTTTGATACTTATATCATCAAAAACACTGTAGCTCCTGTATCAACCTGTAACCCAAATTCTCTCCAGTGACTAGAACAGGGGTGTCAAACTGTCAGCCCGTGGGCTGGACACATCATCGGGAAACCACACCCACCCAATTGCCGGTAATAGCAAAAAAGCTCCGATACGTTGTGTGACATCACGTGATGTCGCAAGTTTGACATGTCTGGACTAGAATGACTAGAAGACTTCCAAGACTTCCTATTATTCTATGCTCCATGTTCTATGGCTCTTAAACTAGTTGTATCCTTCACTTACTGTATTTGTTATGATAATTATCTCATCAATTATAATTATTAAATCATAAATTCCACCCTATAAAAGTTAAAACTTCTCTTGTTCATTTCCTATGCCACAAGCAATAGAACAAAGACAATACATTTTATATCTCAATCTTCTTTTTAATTTTGTATTGGATGGTTAATGGACCCCGTGTCAAATTATTTCACAACATCTTTATCATGCAAAAATTGTCTGAAGTTCCCAATCCTGAGTTTTCATTTTTAGCTATCACAGAATTCAGTGTAAAACTTCCTTAAAATGGTTGTGTTTTCTAAGGTGCAATCTGTCTCTTGCCTCCATTGTTTCTATAGATTGACTTGCAATAAATCTTTTCTTTTCTTGGTTCCCTTCCATGGACTGGAAGAATGGATATGAATATTACCTGAGCCATTATCTTCTTCAGCTTGCTTCTTAGACCTCTGAAATCTAAAGCAGTGCATCCACAGCTGCTCATGATGTCATCATTGATCTCGTACTTGAAGGAGCTGAAAAGGATATCTGAGTATCTTGGCAGTTACTCTTCAGGCACCCTAACTAAGAATGCTTTAAGTAGGTTCCTACCTTGAGCGGGGGTTGGATTCAACAGCCTAAGTGATCCTTGTCAACTTTACACTTCTGTGATACTGGTCCTCAAATCCCTAATGCCTATAGCATTTTTCTTTTACTCTGGAGGCTCAGACACATGAACAAATACAGTAGTATCTTACCATTTGTTTTGCACAATAAAACTATTATGTATGGAGATAAAATAAGAGATTTGGTCCATTTTTTTCCCTACATGAAAGCTATTCGACATTAGGAGATTTAATTCTCATCAAAATTGCATCCTGGGTTCTTAGCCTGAAAACCTTCATTGATCACAATGAAATATTAAAAAACGTGAGGGCATTTTTGTAATTAATTAAATGATGTTTTAATGTTATTATCACCCCTTCCCAGTAAATATCAAGGGGCTCTTCCCTTCAGGAAATGTCAGCCAAGCACAAGCCAATGAAAAATGAACACTCCGTTTTATCTGGCTTCCTGTGCAGGGCCAGAGTGTCCAAAGAAAAGGCAAAACAAAACAGAAAGTCAAGCCAACAACCTGGCTTGGAAAATGGGCTCAGCTGGAGACCAATCTTCCAAGCCAGACCTGTCCTCTGATAGAGCCTCGCCAATCCAGATAGCTTCCCTTTTCAAAGATCCGGGAAGCCAGGAGAGAGAACCACCAATATGGATAACTTCCAGAATATTCTTTTTCATCTCCATTAATACTGATATTTCAAAACTCATATGCAGCCCTATCATTGTTAGGCCATCTGGAAGCAAGAATGATATGATCCAGTCCTATGTTCTGCATTTAAAAAATGGGGATCAAAGTCCCTTCTCCATTCTTTTCCAAGTCACGATTTTGCAAAGCTCATGCTGTCTATGAGTTTTCTTTTCTCAAACGAAAGTGGGAACAGCCCAAAGCAGAGAACTGGCTAAGCTAGATTTGGCTCAAGCATTGGAATCAATCTCCCCATCATCACTGCACACACACGCATGCACAAATGCATGAAGGTACAAAGCTTTGGTTCCAAATGTAGTCATGAAGACAAAGAATAAAACATCCTGAATGCAATTGCCAAAGAGTTGTGATTGCTGAATTGCAATGGAAATACGGTTTGTTTTTATTTTTCAGGGTGTTGGAATTTCTAGACTGTAGTTTTTGGGTTTTGTTTTCCAGAGGTGAAGGTGGCTTGAGACAGGAATGTTTGCTCATGACATGTATTGACATTAACTTATATTTACTTCTGCTCAAATATGTTTTGAAGGCTTTTACTATAAGGAAACATCTGAAAAGTTTATTTGACTGAGTGGAACTGTCAGGTCTGGGCTGGGTGAAGCAATCTAAAGTAAGCCAGGGACCCACAGCTGGTATGAGCTAGGGGTTTCAGGACTCAGGAATTTCCCACACAGCAAGAATCCACCACAACTCAGGAACTATATTTTACCCAAGCAAAGTAGAACAGGAAGTTTTCTTGTAGCCTTCTGGTCTAAAAGGAGCCAGGATGCTGGCTAGTCTTAATGTCTTAGGTCAATCCATGACCCTGAGATTATGCAAAAGTTGACCACCTGAAATTCAGTGACTCACCTCCCAGAGCAGATCAACTCCTGACTGGGATTTTGGAGGATAATATATCTCTATGGTGGTGGATTCTATGATGTATAGCAATGGTTTGCTTAAATAAATAAACCACAGTTGCTCTTGGATTACACGACACATAAACACAGCATGGTTTACAAACCAGAATAATGTTCACAGTATCACAGTATAGTGATATGTGAATTAATTATTCCAGTGGTAATTTCTTTAAGCTATCTCCAACTCTCTTTTATTTTCTCTTATTCTTTAAACCAGCGGTTCTCAACCCTTTTCAGGCCGAGACCCCACCTGCGCCGCCCATGTGCAGCGCGACCCCGACCTGCACCGTGCATGCGTGGTGCGACAGCCCGCATCGTGCATGCATGGCACGACGGGCCAAACTGTGCATGCGTGGCGTGCACGCGACGGCCCGAACCGCGCATGTGCAGCACGTGATGACGGGCCAAACTGCGCACGCATGGCACGCGACAATGGGCCAAACTGCGCATGCGTGGTGCGCGCGTGACAGGCCGAACCACGCATGCGCAGCATGTGACGACGGGCCAAACCGCGCATGCGCGGCACGCAACAATGGGCCAAACTGCACATGCGCGGCGTGACGGCCCGAACCGCGCATGCGTGGCACGACGGCCCAAAGCGCGCATACACGGCGTGACGGCCCAAACCGCGCATGCACGGCGCGCGCATGACGGCCCAAACCGTGCATGCGCGGCGCGCGCATGATGGCCCAAACCGTGCATGCGCAGCGTGACGACCCAAACCGCGCATGTGTGGCGTGCATGCGATGGGCCGAACTGTGCATGCGGTTAGAGGAAAGTTAGAGGAAAGAGAGAAAGAAAGAGAAATAAGAGAAAGAGGAAAGAGAAAGAGAGAGGAAAGAGAAGAGAAAGAGAGGAAAGAGAGAGAAAGTTAGAGAAAAGGGAAAGAGAGGAAAGAGGGAAAGAGAAAGAGGAAAGAGAGAGGAAAGAAAAGAAAGAGAGAGAAGAGAGAGAGGAAAGAGAAAGAGAGAGAGGAAAGATAGAAAGAGGAAAGAGGGAGAAAGAGAAAGAGGGAGAGGAAAGAGAAAGAAAGAGAGGGGGAGAGGAAAGAGAGAAAGAAAAGAGATTAAGAGGAAAGGAAGAGAAGAGAAAGAGGAAAGAGGAAAGAAAGAAGAGAAGAGAGAGAGGAAAGAGAAAGTTAGAGGAAAAAGAGAAAGAGGAAAGAGAAAAAGAGGAAAGAGGGAGAGAGAGAAAGAGGGAGAGGAAAGAGAAAAAGAGGAAAGAGAAAAAAGATTGAGAAAAGAGAGGAAAGAGAAAGAGAGGAAAGAAAGAGAAAGTTAGAGGAAAGAGAGAAAGAAAGAGAAATAAGAGAAAGAGGTAAGAGAAAGAGAGGAAAGAGAAGAGAAAGAGAGGAAAGAGAGAGAAAGTTAGAGAAAAGAGAAAGAGAGGAAAGAGGGAAAGAGAAAGAGGAAAGAGAGAGGAAAGAAAAGAAAGAGAGAGAAGAGAGAGAGGAAAGAGAAAGAGAGAGAGGAAAGATAGAAAGAGGAAAGAGGGAGAAAGAGAAAGAGGGAGAGGAAAGAGAAAGAAAGAGAGGGGGAGAGGAAAGAGAGAAAGAAAAGAGATTAAGAGGAAAGGAAGAGAAGAGAAAGAGGAAAGAGGAAAGAAAGAAGAGAAGAGAGAGAGGAAAGAGAAAGTTAGAGGAAAAAGAGAAAGAGGAAAGAGAAAAAGAGGAAAGAGGGAGAGAGAGAAAGAGGGAGAGGAAAGAGAAAAAGAGGAAAGAGAAAAAAGATTGAGAAAAGAGAGGAAAGAGAAAGAGAGGAAAGAAAGAGAAAGTTAGAGGAAAGAGAGAAAGAAAGAGAAATAAGAGAAAGAGGTAAGAGAAAGAGAGGAAAGAGAAGAGAAAGAGAGGAAAGAGAGAGAAAGTTAGAGAAAAGAGAAAGAGAGGAAAGAGGGAAAGAGAAAGAGGAAAGAAAGAGAGGAAAGAAAAGAAAGAGAGAAGAGAGAAGAGAGAGAGGAAAGAGAGAAAGAGGAAAGAGGGAGAGAGAGAAAGAGGGAGAGGAAAGAGAAAGAAAGAGAGAGGGAGAGGAAAGAGAAAAAGAGGAAAGAGAAAAAGAGGAAAGAGAAAGAGAGGAAAAAAGAGGAAAGAGAGAGAAAGTTAGGAAAGAGAGAAAGTTAGGAAAGAGAGAAAGAGAAATAAGAGAAAGAGGAAAAAAGAGAGGAAAGAAAGAGAAGAGAAAGAGAGGAAAAAGAGAAAGAGGAAAGAGAAAGAGAGAAGAGAGAGGGGAAAGAGAGAGAAAGAGAGAAAGAGAGAGAGGAAAGAGAGAAAGAGGAAAAAGGGAGAGGAAAGAGAGAAAGAAAGAGAGGGGGAAAGGAAAGAAAAAAGGAAAGAGAAAAAAGATTGAGAAAAGAGAGGAAAGAGAAAGAGAGAGGAAAGAGAGAAAGAGGAAAGAGGGTGAGAGAGAAAGAGGGAGAGGAAAGAGAGAAAGAAGAAAGAGAAAGAGAGGGGGAGAGGAAAGAGAAAAAAGATTGAGAAAAGAGAGAAAGGAAAGAGAAAGAAGAGAAAGAGGAAAGAAAGAAGAGAAAGAGAGAGGAAAGAAAGAGGAAAGAGGATAAAAGAGACAGAAAGAGAGAGAAAGTTAGAGGAAAGAGAGAGAGAGGAAAGTGGCCGAGAAAGACCCTTTTGACATCTAAAATGAAGATAACACACACACACACACACACACATTAAAGGTAAAAAAGGATATATGCAGTGTTATCTTCATTTTAGATATCAAAAGGGTTTTGCAGCTCCCAGTGTTTTGTTTTTGGTGGGAAATGGGTCCAAGTGGCTCTATGAGTGTTTTGGGTTGCCTACCCCTGATATAGTGGCACCAGAATTTAGGTGTGTAGTTCTGAAATGCACAGTGTTCTTATTCATGCATGACTGTTTCTGCAATGACTCCTGATATTGGGGATCCCATGGGTGTCCCTTTTATTTGTTCATACATATTTAGATCCATTCCTCCCCACTTAGCATATGAAGTAATAGATAGAAAACTAGAAGAAGAATACAACACAGATAAGAACAACAACAGGTCACAAATCGTGAAGCTACTTCAATACTGTCAATGCACCTTCTTCACATTCAAAAGTGAAATGTATGAATGTATGAACAAATAAAAGGACACCCATACAGATAAGTGGAAAATCCATGTTCAGAGGGAAATATAACTCTGATTATTGGAAACTAGAAATCTGTTAGCTTTATTCCTTGCTCAACAGTTTCAAAAGCTATCTGGTTAGTGGTTTTTGAGGGAAAAAATGCAAGATCAGATACAATGAGATTTAGTTCACAATGCTAACATATGTTTTTAAATTCTGTATGTGTGTGGAAGAGGATATGCATATTTGAAAAAACCACTAAGCTGGTAATAAAGTTAGCAAAATAATAAAAACCAACACAAGGATTTCATGGTTCTTGTTAATAGAATTGCAAATAATAAAGATAAGCTTCTTCTTCTTATGTAATTATCCAGTCTTGCCTAGTCAGTCAAATGTAAATCACAATTTAAATGTAAAATGTACTAGATTCAGTTCCTGGCATCTTTGCTCAATCAGTCATGGCCCAGATAGCAGAGCAAACTTTGGGCTTTGTTGTCCAAAACCCTGGTAAATTTGTTCCAGTTGCAGCAGGCTTAGTGGTACAGTTGTTTTACTCAGCTGATAATTATTGAAAGAGAAAAGGTTGGCACTGAAATCAGCATCCCAAAATCGAGTCCTTGCAGAACCTTAATTTCTAGTCAAACTTTGTCAGGCCTAGCCATACTATTAGCAAAGTGCTAATTAAGGTGGGACTATATTTTGTCCTATTAGCGAGCCTGCTAGCTTCAGGCTTCATAAAGAACCCTTTCTCACCATAAGTAACAGAAAACAATTCAACTCTCAGTCAAGGCAGAGAAATATTTTGGGCCAGTCCTGCCCTGATTCCTGACACTGCTAATGTGTGTATTCTGTTTCACTGCCAACAGAAGCCACAAATGGATGCATTTTGTAATAGGATTGAATCACTAGGTAAGCTGACCTTGATGCTACAGAAGGTAATATTGAAACCATTTCTAGTCTTTCCAACCCAACAATGTGTTGGAAAGAAATTGTACAAATGGGTTCAGGATCTCATCCATTTGTCCTTTCTGTCACTAGGATAATGCTTTGAAGTCAGGCCATAACTGGATCAAATATGGGGCAGGGATAGGGGGAGGTGGGGAAATAAAACAGTAAAGAAATATTCGATTCAGAAATGGAATGTTCTGATCAGAGGCTGTAGAAAAGTAAATTTCCTCAAAACTTCCTCTAATGATTTCTTGGAGAGAAACAGTCAAGCAACAAATCAGAATGTTGGTGACTATTCCATTTCAAGTCCTTCTGCCTTCTGGTCATATGACTCAGACCCCATGTAGTACCCCCTTTCTTCCTAATGCACATATACATCCATACTTCCACAGATGCAACATAGCAGTTAAGGTTAGTGTCAGAAATGCAACACTTGTGCTCCAACCTGATTGTACCTCAAAACAAACATATAGAGGCAACTGACAAGCTTTCATCCCAAGTAGATACTTACATGTGTACATGCTTAACACATTAAACAAACACTGTTATTGTTTTTTTTGGAGGGGAGAAAGTAAACACAGATGTGATGCTTACTGTGTTAGACCAGAGGTCCCCAACCTTTTGGGCACCAGGGACCGATTCTGTGGATAAAGGTTTTTCCATGGACTGGAGAATGTGTGGTTTTGTGTGCTGCCTGCATCCCAGGGATGGGGCTTTGCTTGTTTGTGCGAACCGGTTGCTGACATGCCGCAACCCAGTACCGCTCCTCAGACTAGGGGTTGGGGACCCCTGTGTTAGACAGAAGAATCCACAGCCATCTCCTGTAGTTAAAGGGATGAGAAAGAATTTAAATGAGAAAAAATTTAAGAAGCCTTGCATTGCATGCTTTCCCTACATGTTAAAAACTATTCCATCTTTTTCTTGGCATAGCTCAGTTTTTTTCTCTCCTTTCACTTGTTCATTATTTTTCTTTTTTCTTCTTTTAAAATGATTAAGAAATTAAAAAGAAAGTTATTTTACCAACCTAACACAGTATTCTTTTTTTTTTTTTTGCTGGAGAGGGATAATTATTATTTATAAAAAAACATAATAAAAGCTTTGTTGGATGAACTCAACAGTTTCTTGAGTCCATTTTGTGCCAGAGAGTGGCCAACTAGATCCATTCATTTAACAAAAGGTGACAGCCCTCTTCCACTGTCACTTTCCAGCGGCTGCTATTTTGAATCTGTTGTCCATGGTTACCTTACTCACATACAGAATGCAATTGTTAACTGGATATTAACTAAGATGCAGTTTGCCTAAACATGACTCGGTTCTTCTAAAGAGACTCTTTCAGACTTGAAATGCATTTCTAGATAAACAAGTCAGATGAATTCATGGGAACCACTTACAACATTTTTAAAGCTCACAATGAAATCCAAAGTTTTTACAGGAATCTCTTAATTTTTTATATATTCTTGTAAAATAGTGAGGCATCATTGCTAGTACGTACCTAAGATTTATATGCCATTAGGAATGTAAGAAATCTATACTTGTAAGATGAGATTCATTAAATCTATTTTATCTAAGCAATAGTTGTTAAATAAATGGTCAAAACCTGAGGGAACTTTGTTTAAAGTCCTCTTTATAAAAGTTGAGATGAGAGAAAGCAGAAAAAAATAGAAGACATTCTTTCAGATGCTCAGAATAAGCCTTGTATTAAAAGCATATTGCCTTCTAATAAAATATGTTAATTGGGAAAGAGGTTGGCAGACTCCTTCTGTTTTGGGCTACCGTAGCCAGAATCCCCCTCCCCCTGCAATGCCTTTCCAATTCAATTTTTGGATTAAATCTTGCCTGGTTTTCCTGTCAACGGTGCAAAGAAAGTTAAGTGATGCCAGCAGAGGTATTTGGCAGTATAACTATTACATAATGCAGGTCTGTCTTTCACTGAAGGGAAAGCTCTGTGCTACTCACATGTGCTGAAGTTTTCTTCAGTGCTTTGCTGTCTTCGGCCCAGGTAATACTATGCTATTTTCCAAACTCCAGTGAAGGTACATTTGGCCCCAGGAGGAGGTTGTAGGTGGGAGAGACACAAGTGGGAGAAATCTGTCAAGAAAAGAAAGCTCAGAATGTTTCGAACAGTAGTTTCTAAGATAGTACTCATTTCTGTGATCTCTTCCAATACAGTCTAGAATGAAAAGAAAGCTGTTAGTTCTGAAAAAAACAGAAAGTCCCATTTTCCATGTCATGGATGAACTACCAAATCCAGATATGTTACAAAGGGCTAAGTTTGAGTTAACTATGGTGCTGCTTCACTCACTTAAAGTGAACAAACATGTTTTGCCACAATAGACGTCTGAAATGCATTGCTGTGGTGTTTGCGCGATGTTGAGCTGCTGAGCTATGATGAGAGGCTAAAATTCCCTTTGGAGTATATCTGGTTAGTTGTTATGTATACTTTGTGCACCACTTGATTGAAAAAAAAATGGCTGCCCAAATATTGGTTATCAGTGGGCATTTATACCCTGGCTTTCTATAGAAAAGAAAACTCACTCAAGGCAGTTTCCAATAAAAATAAAAAGGAAAAAGACAACTTCAGCATTAAAATGTAGCAGTAGTGTATCAACAGAAACACAACTAAAATCATATTGGCAAGAAGCAAAGAAATAGCTGTTGCCTGTGGAACCTTGATCAGCAAACAAGCTAGCTTAAAAACCCATTCTGTCTGAATCAAAATGTTTCTACTGGTTAAGTAGAACAGTAAAAAATAGGGAAATAGACTAAATCACTTACCTAGAAAATAATTTATCTGAATTCAAGGGTTGTGGCAGTTCTGTTGGGGAAATCAGTTGAACACTCCCATCCACACAGATGGTTTAATATTAAGCATTTTTTAAAAATACTGTTCCAATTTGTGAAGAAGCTGACAATTAAACAGAAGCTCCTTCATAGTTGTTGTATTTATCAGAAATGAGTCTGTTTTTACTCCCAAATGCTTTATTTTTAAAATGCACAGGTGATCTTAGACTTTCTGAGAATAGGTAAAGGAGAAATTACCTTCCCCATTTACTAACAACACTATTGAAACTTTGGCTGCCAGTGGCATAGGGAGGTGGCCTCAATAGTTAATCCAGCTACCTTTCCCTGTCTCGGAGCCATATAGAACTGACATAGGCCGGATAAAGTCTGTTTTATTTATCCCCGTTCTTAATATTAATATTTAATCCAAATGTTGATGGCTATATTAAAAGTAAATAATTCATGGGATGAATTAGAATGAGCTAGAAGGCACCATAAGTGAAACTTAAATTGCTCTCAATGCATTTGAAAGTTTTATTTCATTATTTAGTAGCAATGTGTAGTGTGAAAAATCCTTTTATTCCACAAACACACATAAGTTTATTGTTTGATCATAGCAGTTACCTTTGTTAATATGGGTTTGGAGTTTAACATGTTGTATGAAAGGATGAAGAAAGGGGCAAGTGACTTCCTTCAAGGTCTTGTCATGATATCCTTTGAAGACAGGTGTCTTTATGACTGTTCTGTCCTGATAAAAAGTTATGTCCTTAAATGCAACTTTGGGTTTAACATTTAGGGATTTTTAGGGGAAAGGGGAGGGGGCTGCTGCATGTAGATGAAGCCAGAATGTTTTGGGATTTTTTTTGTTTTTTTTTAAGAGAAAAGTGTTTTTTAATAATTTTTTTATTTTATTCGTGGTATTTTAAACTCACACAATAGTTTTCATGTGTTTCCCCTTTTATTATAAACAGAACCTCTAATAGTTCAACATGTATCATTGAACTTTGAGTTTCTAAATTGCCATGAACATAAAATTATTTCAAGAGGCAGTGTGTTGAATTTCAGTACTCCAAAACTGTAATCTTCTTCTTCTTGTGCCATATCCGTTATCGGATGTTGGCGATCATATTGGCGATCCTGTTTTTATCAGCAGTTGCACGAAAAAGTGCTGCTGAGTTTTGTCCAAACCAGTCCCTTAGATTTTGAAGCCACAATGTTCTTCTTCTGCCTGGACCTCGTTTGCCTTCAATCTTTCCCTGGAGGATTAAATGGAGTATGCCGTATTTTTCTGGGTGTCGCATCACATGTCTGAAATATTCTAATTTTTGTTTTTAATTGTTTTGATGATAAAACTGCAATAATGGATAGGAAAGGGAAAAAATGTAGAGAAGGCTCTCTTTTCCTTTAAACATCTTGCTGTTTTCTTTTAAGGCATATGGTATCTTCACAACCAATTCTCCAGAACAGAGTTGTTGCAGCTGTAGAATATAATCATGTGAATAGCTAATATTCTTATTCTCTTGGGCAAAGAATACATCCCTCAAATATAATTATTTTTTTAAATATTGATTCCATTACTTAATACTATATTTTGATGATAGGTTGCTGGCATTATTTGATTTTTAGAGTCCAGCAAAAGTACCATATTCATTCCTGTTGTGGGTTATTAAGTTTTTCATTAACAAATTGACTAAGACATGCTGAGTAAACAATTCTTCAAAAATGTAAGCAACATTTATTGAAGTAAATATTGTATCCTGCAAAGAATCTTCTGAGACATCATTCAAAAAGACTTTTACATACATCTACTGTATGTGTTGATTGATGAATATAAAGTTGATAACATAAACATAACTGTATTATCAGGGAGATAAGCCAGAACAAGAAGCAATGTATCTTTTTAAATCCCTTTTGCTCATGAACTTGTTCTCATTGAGCTTGCTTTCTTAGAGTTGGGAACAAGTATGTGTTATTTATTTGGAAGAGACCAAACTTTCAGACCACTCTTCATGGTCTCATATAGGTGTGTTTATTATGTTTTGGAAGGTAATGAAAACCAGAGGCTCTGTGCATTCTGCTGGATTGCCGAAATGATCTAAATTAGAATTAGAATTAGTATACATAACAAAAAGACAACATGATACAAAAAACCCTGAGAAAAGGCTTCCGATTCCAGACTTCAGACTCAATTCCAGCCATATCTGAAAATAAGAGCAATAGCAATAGCACTTAGACTTATATATCAATTCAAAGTGCTTTACAGCTCTCTCTAAGCAATTTATAGGGTCAGCATATTGCCCCCAACAATCTGGGTCTTCATTTTACCAACCTCAGAAGAATGGAAGGCTGAGTCAATCTTGAGTCAGTGAGGATCGAACTCCTGGCAGTGAGCTGAATTAGCTTGCAATACTGCTTTCTAACCATTGTGCCACCACAGTGCATCAGGCTCGGGATGTTGCAATGGTCCCGGGGATTGCAAAAGCTGCCCGGGACCAGACTGAGCGGCACCAGCTTTGTGCGCCTGTGCAAGGCGGGAAAAGCACCTGTTTTGTTGCCATTGTGTCCAGGGATCTGGGCGTATAACAAGAGGCCTGCGTGCCTCTGTTCGTTGTTGGTGTTTTGGCTGAATCGAGAATAAAGAGTATTCTGTACAAGATGTATCTTCATCATTCGCCATTTCTGGAAGGACTTAACACTGGCAACGAAGGTGGGATCCTTTACAAGCTAAACAGGAGGAAGCTGTAAAGACTCACCCAAAGAAGTCCTGAAGAGGGAAGACGGCGTTAAAATCAGCGTCCAGCCTGCCAGTACAGCATCGCTGGAGGTGAGTTCGGCTCAAAGACCCTTTCCCTAAGAGAAGCGAGTGGTGAAGTGCAGCTTAGGATGGCGAAGATCGGTCGTTTATCCGAGTTCGATGTCTCACACCCGGAGAGATTGGAATCCTATGTTGCGAGGGTGGAGAATTATTTCAGGGTCAAACAGATTAGAGAAGATGGTCAGAAGGCTGCAACCCTGTTGTGTGTCTGTGGGCAGGAAGCCTTTGAGATAGCAGAAAATTTGGTGGCTCCCACCTCCCTGGAGTCAGTTACGTATGCTGATTTAAAGAAACTTCTGAAAGAACATTTCTAGCCCAAGTTGTCCGTCATTGCTTGGAGGCACACGTTTGAACAACGAGACCAGAAGGCAGGTGAATCTGCTAAGGACTTTATTGCGGCCTTGAAACAGGCAGCAAGACCATGTGAGTTTAAAGACTTGGAAGAAAGGCTGCGCGATCGTTTTGTATGCGGTTTAAGGAACAGAGACTTGCAGCAGAAGATCTTCGCTAAAGAAGACATTTCCTTCCAAGATGCTCTGTGAAAGGTTACAGCAGAGGAAGCAGCAGGAGGGGCGGTAAAGAATCTGCAGCCCACCAGAAGCTCTCCAGAGACAGTCACCGTTCACTGTGAAGAAGTGCAAGAAGATTCGGAGGCAGATCCTGAAGAAGAGGTGGATGAGCTTTACCAGGCAGCTGGAAGAAGGCAGAAGGATTATACAGAAAAGACCTCAACAGCTCTTCAATGCTTCGGTTGCAGAGGACACCACAAACAAGCTGACTGCAGGTTCCGTTCCGCCAGTTGCAGAGCATGTGGCAAGCAAGGCCACATTGCAGCCATCTGTTTGGGTTGTCAGAAGGTACAACCGCGTGAAGAATTGCGTCTGAAAGGTATCAGGGTCCCCAGCCAAAATAGGGTGGGTTTCTGTGCATTGCGCAGAAGCATTTTAAGGACAGGCACACATAAACCCCTAAAGAAGAAGCTGTCCCTTAAAGCAAGGTTGCAAGGGGTTCCTTTATCCATGGAGTTGGACACTGGGTCCGCTCTCTCCATTATTTCCCTCAATACATTCAGGAAAATTTGCAGTAACAGTGGCCTCCGAGTCAAACTCAGGCCATCCAATGTAATTCTCACAGACTTTCAGAATTTTAAGGTGTGTGTTAAGGGGGAGGCCACCCTTAAGGTACAATACAAGGATTTTGAAGGTCCCTTAGATGTGTTGGTTGTTGGGGGTGAACGCACGAGTCTTATTGGACTCAATTGGTTCGAGGCCTTGGGAATCCAAGTTACTGGGCTACACAATTTGCAAACGTGGAGCCTGGCAGAAGTCTGCATGGAATTTGCAGATGTGTTTAGTTCTGAACTTGGATCCTACAAGGGGCCTCCAGTCTCATTACGATTAGACCCAAACTTAACACCCATTAGGGTTAAGCCTAGGAGGGTACCTTTTGCCCTCAAGGGTAAGATTGATGCTGAACTGGACAAATTGCTCCAGCAAAGCATTTTAGAACCTATAGATTCTAGTCCATGGGAAACCCCCATAGTAATGCCTCTAAAGGCTAATGGGGACATACGTATATGTGCAGACTACAAGTGCACACTAAACAAGGCACTGCAGCAGCACGCTTATCCAGTACCTGTAGTAAGCCACATTCTGGCTTCCCTCAAGGAGGGACGAATTTTTGCAAAGCTTGACCTGGCACAGGCCTATCAACAGTTGCCTGTTGATGAGGCAGCTTCTGAGGCTCAAACCATTGTTACTCATAGAGGAGCTTTCAAAGTAAAGAGATTGCAATTTGGGGTGAATGTAGCCCCTGGCATATTCCAGAGTGTCATGGAGAACACACTTCAGGGTATTCCTGCAGTCTGTCCATATTTTGATGATGTTCTCATTGCTGGGGAATCATCTCAAAATTTGGCTGAGAGATTGAGAACTGTCTTGCTTCGGTTTAGAAGAGCAGGCCTTAAGTTAAAGAAGGACAAGTATAAGATTGGAGTTAATTCTACTGATTTTTTGGGATTCAGGATAGATGCTCAAGGCATCCACCCTTCTGAAGCTAAATTAAAAGCTATTCAGCAGGCCCCAAGCCCTTAGTCTAAGGGTGAGTTGCAAACCTTCTTGGGGCTATTAAACTTTTATCATGCATTTATTTATTTATTTATTTATTTATTTATTTAATTTGACTTCTATGCCGCCCTATTCCGGAGAATTTCTGCCACACAAAGCTGCAATAGCTGAGCCATTGCATAGGCTTTTAGACAAACAAGCCTATTGGCAGTGGACCAAAGTCCATGAAAAAAGTTTCAATGAGGTTAAAGCCTTGCTTACTTCTAATGCAGTCCTAGCTCACTTCAATGAGCAGCTACCTGTTTGCATCGCCTGCGATACATCTCCATATGGGGTGGGAGCAGTACTTAGCCACCTGAAGGCTGATGGGACACAGGTCCCTGTGGCCTATTATTCCAGGACACTGTCTTCTGCTGAGCGTAATTATGCTCAAATTGACAGGGAAGCTTTGGCTATTGTGGCAAGCATTAAGAAGTTTCATGATTTCATATACGGCTGCCACTTCACAGTCTACACTGACCATAAGCCCTTGTTAGGGTTGTTCACAACTACCAAACAGACTCCTCACATTCTGTCTCCTTGTATGCTGAGATGATCCATTTTCCTGTCAGCATATGACTACACGTTAATCCATAAGCCTGGAAAGGAAATGGGACATGCAGATGGCCTGAGTAGATTACCCCTGCCTACTTTGGAGCCTGATCCTGCACCTGCTGTCAATATTCTATCCATTCAAGAGCTGCCTGAGTCTCCCCTCGATGCTAGGGATGTAGCTGCAGAAACTGCCACTGATCACACACTTACACGTGTGTTGTCATGGGTGTTGTCAGGATGGCCTGATTCGTGCCCTGATACTGAGTTCCAAAGTTTCTGGCTCAAGAGGCATGAGTTGTCCACGTTCAAGGGATGCCTGTTATGGGGTAGTAGGGTAGTAATCCCAGCCTCATTGAGGTCTAGAACCTTAATCTCTCTACATGAGGGACACCCTGGTATAGTCAGGATGAAAGCGCTTGCGCGCAGCCATTTGTGGTGGCCTGGCCTTGATAAAGCCATCAAGGCCCAGGTTCATGGGTGCCATGTGTGTCAACAGTCCCAACCTGAAATGCCTCAGGGCCCAGTTCATAGGTGGGAGGAAACTCAATCCCCGTGGTCTAGGCTCCATATAGATTACGCTGGGCCCTTTCAGGGGCAATTTTTCCTGGTTGTTGTGGATAGCCATTGCAAGTGGCTAGAGGTTGTTTTTGTGTCCTCCACTACTACTGCCAAGACTATCCAGGTGTTGAGAGGAATGTTTGCAGCTCATGGCCTTCCAGATGTTCTGGTTTCAGATAACGGTCCTCAATTTACCTCTTCTGAGTTCCAGGTTTTCCTCCAGGCCAATCTGATCCGCCACGCAACTTCGGCTCCTTTCCACCCATCCACCAACGGAATGGCAGAGCGAATGGTGCGCATCACCAAGGATGCCCTCAAGAAACTGACTTATGGTAACTGGCATCACAGGTTAGCAGATTTCCTTCTTGCACATCACACCACACCTTGCACTTCCCTGCACTGCCACAGGGAAGAGCCCAGCTGAACTTCGCTGGGGTCGCCAGCTCATTACTAAGCTAGACAGACTGCACCCAGACTGGGTGGCGTCTCAGGTGTCACAACCATGGGCACCGAGGAGACTTCAAGTGGGTGATCTGGTCTGGACTCGGAACTGGTCATCTCTGGGTACCAGCTGCGGTCTGCAAGGTCTCCAGACCTTTGTCATATGAAGTGACCTTGAAAGACGGCCGCGTTCTTTGACGGCATATAGATCAGCTGCGTGCAAGGATGGACTCTCACTCTTCCGCTCCTGGCTCTGCTCTGGGGGGGGGAGGAAGGTTATAATGTGCATTCTGGGGATCAAGGTCAGCAGCCTTCACTGGCCAATGATGAGGCCAGGGGTACCACATCACAAGGTTCCACAAGTGCTCGGAATAGAAGTTCATGGGACAGGGGGCCATCCCACACACCCACACATACTCCAGCTAGGGAGTCACCCTGGGGGTATCCACATTATTCATACACAACAGACAATACTCCAGACAGGGAGACCAACCGGGGGTATCCACACAACTCACATCCTACAAGAGAACTGGCAACACAGCATGAGAACTTGCCCAATTCTGCAATTGCTCCCAGAAGGAAGTCTGTTGGAATGGGGGCTAACAAAAGGGCAACTCCTGCCTCTGGCATGGCCTTGAGGTCCACTGAGTACTGGGGCCCTGTAGCTACCCCAGACTCTCCATATACTGGCCTTGGGTACGAGGGGCCGTGTTCTCAAGAAAGGTCCATTGTGGATCCGGGGAGTACCACCCCTCCAAGGGATGCTGGTTTGGACTCAGAGGGTCCAGACAGCCAGCTGATGGGCAGGTTGACCAGGTATTTGGGGCAGCAAGGTCATGACCTACTGAGCCTGGCAGGCAAGCAGATAGGTCAGGCAAAAGCACCAGGGTCACCTGGGAAAATTGGGCAGCAACGCTGTGGCTCACCCAGTCTGGAGGGAGAACAAGAGAACCAAACAAACTCTCCCGGTCTGAGGAGGTCGCAAAGGGCCAAGTGCCCACCCAAATATCTTTCAGATTTTGTGAAGTTGCTGTCCAGTTCCAGGGGTAATACTCCTGTAGTCATTGGCTAACAATGTTATTTTATTTTATTTTATTGATTTTGGATATATTCATTCACCAAAGCAAAGTAGAGGAACTTTAATTGAGGGCAACCTCAGGTAATCCTGTCCATGCTTGACTGTGACAAGGTATGACACTCTTCCCAAAGAAGAATGTTGAAGATGTCAGGATTGTTCCAATCTAGGGGGGAGGGGTGTTGTGTCCTGTGCCTGCAAATGCAGGCTCGGTACGTTGCAATGGTCCTGGGGATTGCAAAAGCTGCCTGGGACCAGACTGAGTGGCGCCAGCTTTGCCCGCATGCGCAAGGTGGGAAAAGCACCTGTTTTGTTGCCATTGTGTCTGGGGATCTGGGCATATAACAAGAGGCCTGCATGCCTCTGTTCGTTGTTGGTGTTTTGGCTGAATCAAGAATAAAGAGTATTCTGTACAAGATGTGTCTTCATCATTCGTCATTTCTGGAAGGACTTAACAATCATCATCATCATCATCATCATCATCATCATCATCATCATCATCGAGTTGGAAGGGACCTTGGAGGTCATCTAGTCCAACCCCCTGCTCAGGCAGGAAATCTTATACCATTTCAGACAAATGGTTGTCCAATCTTTTCTTAAAAACTTCCAGTGTTGGAGGGTTCACAACTTCTGGAGATAGATCTACTGATTAATTGTTCTAACTGTCAGGAAATTTCTCCTTAGTTCTAGGTTGCTTCTCTCCTTGATTAGTTTCCGCCTGCAGGTGCCTTGGAAAATAGCTTGACACCCTCTTCTTTGTGGCAGCCCCTGAGATATTGGAACACTGCTATCATGTCTCCCCTCGTCCTTCTCTTCATTAAACTAGGCATACCCAATTGCAGCAGTATGGCTATGAATCATACTGTGAATACGTCTATATGAAATTCAACCCCTAAACCTTTTTGAAAGTGAATTAGGAGTACAATGGATACCCATTCCATACCTAACAGATTTTAGATTACTGTTTACTATCATTCTGAAAATTTATATCAACACAAAATTCCTCTCTATACATTTATTTCAGCTTGAAAATTTAGGCTTTCAGTGTTCGGTTCTCCCACTCAGTACATTTCACAAACAAATGGATCTCTGAAGATTAAAGTAAACCAGAGACAGGCAGCCTATAGGCTGAGGGCCAAACCTTTCTCTCCACCCCACTTTTGCTTCTCTTCAGTACCTGCTTCTGAAATTTAACAGACAATTCCACAAACTCTGATTTCCAATTTTAAAAAGAAAAAGAGATGTTTTAAGCCTACAAAAAATTCAGTGCATCTATTTTGTTAGTTTAAAAATGCTTCACATTTGAAAAGAGTTGGGATGAAAATGTGTGTTATCCTTTCAATGGTGTCACTGCTACTTGAGTCAGAGTTTTTTTTAAAAATTAAAACAATAACTAGGGTAGCCTTTAGTTGTAAAATGGCTGCTTTTCTCAACCTAATGATATTTTTTTAACTTATTTATTTTTTATTTATTTAACGTAGATGCCACTTATCTTTCCTAAAGTCGCCTCTTGGGGACTTACAGACAATAAAAGCAATAGGATAAAATATTAAAACAATGAATATTAACACTAAAATTGACTTAGGAATGTAAAAAAGATGGCAAGGAAGAGAGCAAAATGCAGATAGGGAGGACATGGGATCTTATCTCAGTCCATTAACCACCTCCAGTATAAAACGCCCTCCCACTTTGGGCCCCAGGTTAATTGACAAGCCAGGTTTTCAGGCCCTTTGGGAAGCCCAAAAGATCTCACAACACGGAGCATGATGCTCCAGATGGCAAATCCATAGCAGAAAAGGCTCGTCTAGATCCTGCCAGCCGGAATTCCTTGACCAATGGGATGCACAGCGATATGATTTAAGTAATATACTTCTCCACATATCCTACCATAAACCTCCAAATCCCAATTTAGATTAGAGTCACTGTCTAAAAGGTAAGGAAATGTATTTCATGTATTGATTCACTAGCTGTATATGGCAGTTTTACTAGAGGAGCTCAGCAAATACATAAACTCCATCCTCTAACTTTTCATCACAATAACCTTGTGAAAAGATGAGCCGAAAGACACAATACATCCAAAGTGCTCGGTATCAACCTTGCAAAGGGTTGACTGGACTATCCATTATTGTAGTTATTAATAGTATTAATTATTATTAATAATAATAATGTTAATAGTATTAACTACTATTTTTTTTAAAGTTTTTTATTTATAATACAGTTAAAACAAAAATGGACATAACATGACATTCCAGAATAAATATTCCTAACAATTTGTTCATCTTAATACATATAATTAATACATCATTCTTAATCTCTAAATAACCTTATTCTTCTATACAATACAATTATATATACAGTTATATATATTTCTGTCTTAACACTAGTTTGAAGCCCGAGCAGTTCTCCTTAATTCATACCAGTAATAAAATTTGTCCCAGATTTCAAAGTAGTCTGATTCTGTCTTATCCTTTATTTCCATTGTGAGCCTATCCATTTCACCTCACAATAAAATTTTATATAAAATCTCTTCTTCTGTTGGAATTCCTTTATTCCTCCAGTTTTGAGCGTATACCAATCTAGCAGCCATGAGAATGTGTAACATCAAATAGAATACCCCTTTGTCGTATTCCTGCGTGGTTATGCCTAATAGAAAGAGTTCTGGTTTTAACTCTACCACTACCATTAAAATTTCTTCCAGCCATTTTTTAATCTTATTCCAAAAGTCACGGGCTTGTGGGCACTCCCACCACATATAATAGTATGTCCCAGTTGCCAATTTACATTTCCAACATTTGGAAGAAACATTTGAACCCATTTTAGCTAATCTTATGAGTGGGAGATGCCAACATTTTGTAGAGATTTTCTTTATAGGAGGTGGCCAGAGTGAAATAATATTAACTACTATTAATAGCAACGTTAGTTAAATAGCATTTATTAAATATTTTTCATATAATAAATGTTGAGGAATCAATGAACAATCTGAAACTTTATGAATTTTTCAATGAGCTGAAAACTTTGTGGATCCCTGATCTAATCCAACATATTAACCACTATAAAATACAATCTTACTTCTCTCTCCAAAACCCATTTTTCAATCCCTTCCATGGCCTGTTGAAAAGAGAGCTGCTGCTTCTTTTTTTTGTAAATTAAGAAACTAGGGGAATGACTAGGTTTCCATCAGTTAAGTGAAAAGATTCTTACCAGATTAAGCCATTGTATATTTATTGGTGAGTTAATGACATTTGGAAATGGAATAGCACAGAATCCAATTTAAGTATAGTTTAGTTTCATTTTGAATTGAATCTATTTCCTAACATCTCTGTGAGCTATATAACACTGCAACAGCAACAACAAATAGTTGTTTGCATTGGTGAGAGAAAAAATAGAAAAGAGACCTCTGGATGCTATATAAAAATGTAATATGAAAACAGTGGACTCCAAAATTATATTCCATTTTATTTGGTTTGGATTCGCACCACACCATAGGCTAACTAAAGGGCATTTGTTAGTAAAGGAGTTTTTGTAGCTTTGTTAAATTTCCGTAAATCAAAGTGAACAACTTATTTCTAGCCAGAAGCTGCACTTTAAACAAAAGTTATTCCCCAAGTGTTGAAGGACCAGCCCTAAAACTTTAGCCCTCCCCCCTGTCTTTTTATTTATTACAGGAAAATAAACCAAATAGTTGTATTAAGCACCATGAGTTCTTAAATACATATTGCATGTATGGAAACTAATCAAGGAGAGAAACACCTAGAACTAAAAAGAAATTTCCTAACAGTGAGAATAATTAACAGTGGAATGGTTTGCCTTGTCTGAAATGGTATAGGGTCTCCTGCTTGAGCAGGGGGCTGGACTAGAAGACCTTCCAACTATTATTCTGTAACAAGGTTTGTTTTCTAGAAATTCTGAAAAGTGTAATACTTTGCATCTGGAGGGCATCATCATCTGGGAAAAACTAACAAGCAACATCTGATTCTACATATCTGGTTTCTGGCCACACTCCAATGTACCAGGCTCATATCAGTAATTCAAGAGCTTTGCCAAATCAGTTTGTGCGAAAGAATGAAGTCAGCCTAGGTGTTTCTGTAACACAGAATGTTCCAAGCTGCAAAGCTTTTATAAAACAGATGTATTTAACCTGTGTCTAGTTGTACAAGAAGATTCTGTAACTGAAAGGTTCAGTCTCTGTATTATTTCATTCCTCTTTACTTGAGCGGGAATGACATGAGGTTGGTTTTGTTTTTATCTTCGTTGAACAGCAATGATGTGAGGATGGTTTTGCTTTTAGTGAGTGTTGTGAGCTGCCTACAGTCATTATATGAAATAGGGAACCAAGTCAATTATGTAAACAAATAAATAATTGGACAGTACTAGTTCTTCCCCTGGACTCCCAAAAGCATTTGATAAAGGCATTGCCTTTCCTATACAAAAAGGAATATAACAGTTGACATATTAGTTTTAAACATCTTGTAGTATTAAAATCCAATTCCCAAACAAGTTACATACTTGAAATTTTAATTTTTTATCATGGTAGCTGGGGAGGAAGATGGACAGCGAAGGTACCAGACTGATTTAGAGTGATTTAAATTAGGTTTCAAGCACAGGTTTAATAGTTGCTCCCAGTCCACAAGGATGAAGGCAATGGTGAAGATGAGACCTGTTGTAGTATTTTAAGAATATGATACCATCTCACTGAGTACCATTTTCTGTGTGGTACTACTTTGATTTGGACTTTGGAATGAACTGACATTTGTTGAGACACCAGTTGATTAATTATAGATTATTTTAAGGACATAATAGCAGTAATTCTTACACTTCTTATGAATTCCTAACCTTCGTTAAATTCCACTAAAATAAATATTATGCATTACCTAATATTCTCTGCATGTTCCTATTTCTCTGCTGAAGTGCTGCTTCATGAAACAAATTGGGCAAAAAAAATGGGAAACGGTGCATTATAATATAAAAGCCACAGGTATAATTTCAGATGAGCCTATAAACACAATCATATCTTGATCCAACAACAAAGAATTGCACAACATGGGAAGCTGCAGCGATGTAAAATGAAAGTGTACCTATTCCTCTCTACCCGTTCTTTGCTCTAGATGTCCTCCATTATGTAATTTATGACTGTTAAAATGAAAGGGAAATTGTGTTGAGTAGAATATTTGTTTGTTTATTCAGTTTATTTAGCCATTCATTCATGGTTCTGGGGGCTTAAACATAAACAGTATCAAAACAACAACAACCCCAAAACCAAATAAATAAAATAAGGCAATATATGAGCAAAATGAAACATTAAAAACAATTGAGAATCATGCGATGCAGACAATATTCTTTACGTAGAATGGTTTCTTCCTCCTCTAAGGAAGCCAGTATTCTCATCTCAATGTAGATGTGAACATTATGCTAAGATAACATTTCATTTAATCAGCTTCAAGGTTAAGGGGTTAGGCTAGGATTGAGAAGGTCTTGCTTCATGTCCTCAGATGACCATAGTCTTCTCTGATGATTTGGGCCTATCCCTGTGTAAATAATAGCCTATAGTTTATTTAACGTTCCAAAATAATCAGTTTTTACTTGTAATAAATGACACTGTACACAAGGCTGTCTTTCTTAAAGCTTTTGGAAGCCGAAAACCAAAAAGGAATGTATGTGATGTCAGCAGCCAATGTTTAGGGGGAAATAGTCTCCCCTCCCCGTCCAGCCAACAAACACACTGCTTCTTATTCTACTATGAGCAACCCAAATACATTTTATTCTTTATACTGTTTCCATCTTCCCCTTAGAATATTAATAGAATCCACAAAGGTCTGAGAATAAGTCTCTCCACTAGATAATTAATAGTCAAGCTGAAAATAAGTTAATCAACTAAAATTAGCAAACCTCATCAAATAAGTTACCCAGACCTAATCCATATATCAATGGTTAAGATCTGCAAACACAAACGAGTTAATTAAATTAAGTCTCTCAGAGGAACTGCATGCTCACAAGAATAAACATATCTACACATACATAAACACACACACACACACATGCCCCTCAAGTGTCACCCTAGAATAAGCACATGACACCCCAGACAAATTCCTCCTATAGAAAGCTGCTGCTGTATCCCATTTCTCCACAGCCTCCCCCTAGATGCAAACTACCTTACTGGAATTTTGAAAGTTATATTTTTGTTTCCTGCTGAAACAGCTGGAGAGAAGGGCATTGTTGTGTCCTGAGCCTGCAAAAGCAGGCTCGGGATGTTGCATTGGTCCCGGGCATTCCAAAAGCTGCCCAGGACCAGATAGAGTGGCGCCAGCCTTGTGTGCATGCGCAAGGTATGAAAACACTCTGTTCCTATTGGTTGACACTGTCCGGGCTTCTGGCCATATAAAAAGGCCTGCGTACATTTTGCTTTTGCTTGGTTGTTGTAGAAGGAGAATAAAGTGTTTGTTCATCATCACCATGTGTCTTCAACATTCGCATGCGAACGAAGGATTTAACACTGGCGACGAAGGTGGGATCCTTTGCAAGCTGAAACAAAAGATTTAAGGACTTACCCAGGAAGTCCTGAAGAGGGAAAAATGGCGTCTGAATCAGCGTCCCAGCCTGCCAGTACAGCATCATTGGAGGGTGAGCTTGGCTAAAGGACCCTTTCCCCAAAAAGCAGCTTGCAGAGGAAGTGAGTGGTGAAGGTTGTAAACTTTACGATGTCGAAGATTGGCCGCTTGTCTGATTTTGATGTCTCCCACCCAGAGAGATGGAATTCCTACGTAGCACGGGTGGAGAACTACTTCAGAGTAAATCAGATAAGAGAAGACGGCCTTTTGTGTGCCTGTGGACAAGAAGCTTTTGACATCGCAGAAAATCTGGTGGCCCCTGCACCTCTAGAGTCAGTAACCTATACTAACTTGAAAAAGATGTTGAAGGAGCACTTCCAGCTGAAGTTCTCTGTCATTGCTTGGAAGTACGCATTTGAGCAGAGAGACCAGAGGCTGGGTGAATCTGCTGCGGACTTTATTGCTGCCTTAAGGCAAGAAGCCAGGCCTTGTGAGTTCAAGGATCTGGAAGAGAGGCTGCAAAATTGCTTGGTTGTTGTAGAAGGAGAATAAAGTGTTTGTTCATCATCACCATGTGTCTTCAACATTCGCATGTGAACGAAGGATTTAACACTGGCGACGAAGGTGGGATCCTTTGCAAGCTGAAACAAAAGATTTAAGGACTTACCCAGGAAGTCCTGAAGAGGGAAAAACGGCGTCTGAATCAGCGTCCCAGCCTGCCAGTACAGCGTCATTGGAGGGGGATATCTACATAAATCACAAACAGTAAGAGAAAAGGAATTCCATCAAGGGCACTTGCATAATTCCGCAATTGCTCCCAAGAGGAAGTCACCAATAAAAGGGGTTGCCATGGAGGTGGCTCCTGACTCTGGCACCTCTGGCATGTGCTTAGGGGCAACAGAGTACTGGGGCACTTCTGCTGCCCAGGCCTCTCCATATGCTGGCCTTGGGCTTGAGGGACAGTGTTCCCAAGAGGGGTCCATTGTGGACTTGTGGACTTCCACCCCTCCAAGGTATGCTGGCTTGGACTCAGAGGGTCCAGCCAGTCAGCAGCTGGGTAGGTCAACCGGGTACTTGGGGCAGCAAAGTAGGCGAGCAGGTAGGCCAGGCACCCTCACCAGGGTCACCTGGATATTTAGGGCAGCAACATCCTGGCCTGCCTAGCCTGGTAGGTGAGCAGGTGGGCCAGGCAATCTCTCTGGGCCTTAGAAGGTTGCAGCAGGCCAAGTGCCCACCCAAACATCTGAGAGACTTTGTGAGGTTGCTGTCAAATCATGAGGGACCTTCTTATGAGGCCCCTGAATGAAGGGAGTAATTCGGGGTTAGATTATTTTGCATTATTTTGATTTAGGATACATTTATTTGTGTTAATAAAGATTGAAGGGGTTTGCCTGTGCACAGACTCGAGTATTCCACACTTTTTGCATTTGAACAATGCAACTGTATGTCACCCTTCCCAGTGCACGATGTACCTGTGTGTATGCGAAGTATATTCCATCTAGGGGAGAGGGGTGTTGTGTCCTGAGCCTGCAAAAGCAGGCTCGGGATGTTGCATTGGTCCCGGGCATTCCAGAAGCTGCCTGGAACCAGACAGAGCGGCGCCAGCCTTGTGCGCATGCGCAAGGTGCAAAAACACTCTGTTCCTCTTGGTTGACACTATCTGGGCTTCTGGCCATATAAAAAGGCCTGCGTGCCTTTTGCTTTTGCTTGGTTGTTGTAGAAGGAGAATAAAGTGTTTGTTCATCATCACCATGTGTCTTTATCATTTGCATGTGAACGAAGGATTTAACAGGTATACAATGATAGAAGGAAACAGAAAAATGTGGCGAATGCCAAGGCCTGAAACTAGTATCTTAAGCAGCTTAACGTATTTGGGACATTGATTGCTAAGGTTGGAGACAGCAGCATAGCAAAAAAAGAAATATAAAACCTTTTTGGAAATGGCCCAGAATTATAGCCAGCTGGGGCTCAATGGGGGACAGAGATGGGAGAGCAAATTCCAACCCACATGATGTTAACTAGTAATCTATGTGCCCCTTGGGTAGTTACAGATGTTTGCAAGCTTTCCTGATTAAAAATAATTACTCATGCATATAAATTATCGTTCTTGCCTTGGAAAAAGAAAACATCGGTATAATCTGAGTATAACTGCTACTTCTGTAAAAAAAAATTCAGATAAGATTTCAAGGCCAGGAGAATTATTTCTGAGAATTCTAGATATTTTTATAATATTAAAGGAAAACAACAGATGAATCAGAAAGAAAGACTGCATTGAATTACCTCCCAGGTGGATCGTTTTGGGTGCTCAAAAAGTACTAGGACAACTTTATTTAGTTCTCCCATTTCTTGTGGGTTTCTGTCCATCTTCTGTGGGGTTGCCGCATAAACAGAGCAACTGTGCAATGGCATACATTCAACTGTGCAAAAACTGAAAATTATCACTCATGTGCAACAAGTAATGATACATCTTGCTAGTAGGTATGACTTATGACTTCTAACCAGCAGTGTGGTTAGGTAATTTTAGAACTCTAGGATTATTTCTACATCCTTCTGGTTTTAAGTGTAACTTACCATCATTTACTAACATTACTGAATTGACATTTGGTTGATCTGTCCATTATAACCCCCAATTTTCTTCCTGTTAGAGGCAACTCAGACACCATCAGTGTATTTGAGTTCTCATTTGCTATTTGGTTGAGCATCTGATACTGAAGTTGAAGCTCAAATACTTTGGCTACTTAATGAGAAGAGAGGACTCATTGGAAAAGACCCTGATGTTGGGAAAGATTGAAGACAAAAGGAGAAGGGGACAGCAGAAAATGTGATGGTTAAATAGGTGTCATCATCACAATGACCATGAATTAGGCCAAACTCCAGGAGACAGTGAAGGATAGGGGGACCTGGCGTGTTGAGGTCCATGGGGTCAGGAAGAGCTGGATATGACTTAGCAACTGAACCACAAAACTTTGGTTGAGCACATTTTTGGAGCTCTTTGCCATCACTTTTGGTTTTTGTTTTTGTTTTAACCCCCACTTCCCAAAATAGTTTAGCATGTTGTTTCAAGTTATAGACTCTCGCTTTCAGTCTTCCAGCATGTCAACTGAGACATTCCCAGTTTTCATTGTGATGAGGGACAGATGTTCTGTATTATCTACACAAACAAAGAAGTAATACAAGATCTGAAGATGTGGAGAGAACTGACCCATAGTACCGCCAAGTGTCGGACACAACTGAATGGATAACATCACCACCATCATCTACACAAAAAGGAATAACACAGCTCCTCTCCTTTACTGGGAAAAGAAAATGTCTTAGTCTTTTGAAACAAGGATGGAAGTAGCTAAACAAAGTGAGGTGGAATGGGATTTATCATGTTCCCCCCCCAAAAAATCTGTTTTATTGCACATGTGTTTGAAATTCCAGCCTTTGTTTCTCTGTACCACTTAGGAATGCATGTGCTCTTTTCATTTGTCAGACTGAGCATGAGGATATTAATTTTTACATATTAAATTTTATTATCTGTAATAAAATAAACCGAGAAACTTCTCTAGCATATCTCTCTCAATAGATTCTGTTAGCAATGAGCTATTTGTAGCAGATCAGAGACATCTTGAGGTTTGTTGGGAGCATTACGTTTTCTTTTGTGAACCTTCTTTTTTAAATCAAGCTGTCCTTTTCTCATAATTTTATTTATTTATCAAATTTAGGTACCACCTAATCTTAACAGCTGTGTAATTAATCTCCTTTGCTATTTAATATTTGCATTCTGGATATCTCAAATTACATTTTTAAAAAATAGTATATCTTTCCTTTTTCTTAAAAAAAAGTTTGATTTTGTTTATGTTTGTGAGATTAGTTTGTCACCCAAGAGGGGGAAAGGATCAGTGCTATATGACTATGAAGTAATTATTTCATTTTCAGATCAGAAAACAAACACTACAAAAATCCTAGAACTCTAATTTATTCTCCCCCCTTTTGTTACCTCAATTCATTTTAATTATTCAGATTCTTTCCCTGAGAAAGTCAATTCAAGTTTAAACAGATCCATTCTGACTATAGCACAACTTTTCTCTAAATGGTGCTTTCCAGATGTGTTCACTTATAGTCTATATTACCTCCCATTAGAATAGTTTGGCAAGGAGTTATAGTATGTGTAGAGAGCATCAGAATGAGATAGACTGTTTTATAAGAAAATATGGCCCATGACACTTTTTAACTAATTGCCTCCATTTGCTTGTCAGGGAGAATAATTGTTAATCATTCTGAAAGCTGCTTTGAAGAGGATCATAGTTAAATCAAGAATATTGAATTAGTGCTACTTATTTGCACCTGGTACAAATTGATTTGTGACTCTCCTATTATTTTAATTGTAGGCAATTTAATGTTACTATCAAAGTCTGATGCTACCGGTATATTTACTTACTTACTTACTTACTTACTTACTTACTTACTTACTTACTTACTTACTTACTTACTTACTTACTTACTTACTTACTTATTCCAGGCACCACCTGACTCCAACAAACTCTGGATAGCTCATAATAAAATAAACAATAAAAACACAATATAAAAGAAACCCCCAACCCAAGATCAATCTGGTTGCTCTATACCAGTGGTTCTCAATATGTGGGTCGCAACCCCTTTGGGGGTCGAACGACCATTTCACAGAGGTTGCCTAAGACCAGGGCTTTTTTTTCTCATAGAACACTCAAAACCGCGTTCCGGCACCTTTTTTTGATGGATTTTTTTCAACTTTTCCATGAGCTGTGCTTCACCCTCTATTCTATTGGCTTTCGAAAGCCAATAGAATAGACTCTATTGAATAGACTCTTAATCTATTGGATAGATTAAGAGTCTATTCAATAGACTCTATTTTATTGGCTTTCGAAAGCCAATAGGAATTGTCCAGACCTGGTCGTTAACGGCTGTCTCTGCACTACTGAGCACGCCAAAAGACCCAGCCTGCAAACATTGCACATGCAAGTTGTCTGCAGCAAAGGCAAGTTTGCAGGAACTTTTTACCTCTCCCTGCTGAGCAACTATGTCATCTCCTACTTCTAAGTAAAAGAGGACCAGGAGTGGGAGGTAGGGAGCAGCAATTAATTCTGCCCTGCCGAAAAAGTGGAGTCCATGTGCACTCCTGCCTTGTGCTCACCCGTGTCAGCCAGGGTCTCCAGGGTCACGTTGCAGCATCAAGAGCCTGGCACTGAAGCACGGAAAACATGTGCTCGCCTACCTCGTGCTCACCTCATGCGCCATCGATGTGCATTGCGGCTGCTGCTGTGGGAGCCGTGGGGCCCGCTTGACAAGCGGGGCTGCATGGGAAAGGTGGAGGTGGTGCTGGCAGGGCAGCGGCAGGCACTGGGTGTGAAGGTGGCATGCGTGGTGTGCGGTGGGTGGCTGACCTTCCTTGGGCTGGGCCAGCTGGTGGCTTAGCCAGTGCTGGATCTGCGCCGCCGCTGCCTCACCCTGTGTGCCTACATGGCCGCCCTGGAGCACCTGGCCCATGACGCTTGCTGCCGCCTCGGCCTGCCCACAGCCCGCGCCCTCCCGCTGTCCTGTACTGGCATCTGGCTCGGCAACCGCAAGCTCTGTGCCATCAGTGTTGTGTGCAGCTGGTGCTGTGGGAGCTGCAAGGCCCACTCTACACATAGGGGCTGTGTGGGGTGAGCGGCAGGGCAGGTGAGGCAGCTGCAGGTGGGGGTATGGGGGCGGGGCAGCTGAGCCGGGTCTGGGCTGCTGCTGGTGCTGCTGCTGGGCTGCTCCGCCACTGCCACTGCTGCTGGCTAAGCAGAGCTGCAGCGCCGAGCCAGTCCCCACGTTCTGTGCCGGAGCTTCCCCCCGCACCACCCGGCCCACCTCCCTAACCATCAGAGGCCGCCTTGGCCCTCTGGTGCCCGGCGTGGCCCTGGGGCTGGCAGTCAGGAGCGGCTCCTTCCCAGCTTGCCAGGCTCCAGGCCTCGAAAGTGGCCAGGTGGGGGGGAAGAGGGCGATGCCCGCATGTGCATCGGAGGCCAGCCAGATGGGCTGAGAGGGGAGAAGCGGCGCCTTCCGAGTGGGAGCTGGCACTCCGGCCATGCCCCTCTCGCGTGTGATGAGTCGGGGAAGGGTTTGGCGGTGAAGGGCTGTGCAGCGTGGAAAGGGGCTCCCATGATCTCGCCACTGTGATGGTGCTCAGGGGGCTGGAGGGGTGGGCAGGTCCTGGGGGGGGCAGCTGGGAGAAGGCAAGAGGTGCCGGGATGAGGATGGGGGCTCCAGACTACCATTCCCAGCAGCCCTAAAAAGCACTGTGGAAGAGTGGGGAACGCTGGGAGTTGCAGTTCATCACCATTTGGGAAAACATGACTCTCCAAAGATCCTTCCTTCCTTCCTTCCTTCCTTCCCTCCTTCCTTCCTTCCTTCCTTCCTTCTTTCCTTCCTTCCTTCCTTCCTTCCATCTCCTTCCCTTCCCCTTCAATCTCCTTCCTTCTCCATCTCCTTCCTTTCCCCTTCAGTCTTCCTTCCTTCCATCTCCAACTCCATCCCTTCCCCTTCAGTCTCCCTCTCCTTCCTTCCTTCCTTCCTTCCTTCCTTCCTTCCTTCCTTCCTTCCTTCCTTCCTTCCTTCCTTCTTCCTTCCCCCTTCAATCTCCTTCCTTCTCCATCTCCTTCCTTTCCCCTTCAATCTTCCTTCCTTCCTTCCTTCCTTCCTTCCATCTCCATCTCCATCTCCATCCCTTCCCCCTTCCCCTTCAATCTCTCTCCTTCCTTCCTTCCTTCCTTCCCCCTTCAATCTCCTTCCTTCTCCATCTTCTTCCTTTCCCCTTCAATCTTCCTTCCACCTCCAACTCCATCCCTTCCCCATCAATCTCTCTCCTTCCTTCCTTCCTTCCTTCCTTCCTTCCTTCCTTCCTTCCTTCCTTCCCTTCAATCTCATTCCTTCTCCATCTTCTTCCTTTCCCCTTCAATCTTCCTTCCTTCCACCTCCAACTCCATCCCTTCCCCTTCAATCTCTTTCTCCTTCCTTCCTTCCTTCCTTCCTTTCCCCTTCAATCTCCTTCCTTCTCCATCTCCTTCCTTTCCTCTTCAATCTTCCTTCCTTCCTTCCTTCCTTCCTTTCCCCTTCAATCTCCTTCTTTCCTTCTATCTCCAACTCCATCCCTTCCCCTTCAATCTCCCTCTCCTTCCTTCCTTCCTTCCTTCCTTCCTTCCTTCCTTCCTTCTTTCCTTCCTTCCTTCCTTCCTTCCTTCCTTCCTTCCCCTTCAATCTCCTTCCTTCTCCATCTCCTTCCTTTCCCCTTCAGTCTTCCTTCCTTCCATCTCCTACTCCATCCCTTCCCCTTCAATCTCCCTCTCCTTCTTTCCTTCCTTCCTTCTTTCCTTCCCCTTCAATCTCCTTCCATCTCCATTTTCTTCCTTTCCCCTTCAATCTTCCTCCCTCCCTTCCATCTCCATCTCCATCCCTTCAATCTCTCTCCTTCCTTCCTTCCTTCCTTCCTCCCTTCCTCCCTTCCTTCCCCCTTCAATGTCCTTCCTTCTCCATCTCCTTCCTTTCCCCTTCATTCTTCCTTCCTTCCATCTCCAACTCCATCCCTTCCCCTTCAATCTCTTTCAGCTTCCTTCCTTCCTTTCCCCTTCAATCTCCTTCCTTCTTCATCTCCTTCCTTTCCCCTTCAATCTTCCTTCCTTCCATCTCCTTCCCTTCCACTTCAATCTCTTTCTCCTTCCTCCATTCCTTTTCCCTTCAATCTCCTTCCTTCTCTATCTCCTTCCTTTCCCCTTCAATCTTCCTTCCTTCCCCTTCCCTCCCTCCCAACATTTTTGAGCAAGGAAGAGTAAGCTTCTTCAGCGAGCATTGCTATATTGTTTTTGTAATTCATCACTATGCTTTAATTATGTTCAATTCGTAACAGTGAAAATACACCCTGCATATCAGATATTTACATTACGATTCCAAACAGTAGCAAAATTACAGTTATGAAGTAGCAACAAAAATAATTTTATGGTTGGGGGTCACCACAACATGAGGAACCATATTAAGGGGTCGCGGCATTAGAAAGGTTGAGAACCACTGCTCTATACAAAACATAAATCAAAAGTATTCCATATTTTATTCCTGATTATGGATGGGGAACACCAGGAATGCTAATTAAACTGTTAATTAAACTACTAATTAAAAGTTAATTGTATGTTTGTTTGAAATGCAGATGCCAAGGCTGTCACATTTAAACTACATTTTTGGACTTTCTTTTTTCCCAAAATCTTCCCAAAGACTATTTCTGAGAATGGGGAAAAAAAGACTTTTCTTTTGTGTTATTCTGGTTAGTTACAATAAAGATTTTATTTATTCCTACGTTTGATTTGTATAGCAACCTATCTCACATATTGTCTCTGGGTGGCTTAGAGCAGAGGCCCCCAACCTTTTGGGCACCAGGGACAGGTTACGTGGAGAGAGAGTTTTTTTGCTGGAGGGGGCATGGTTTTGTGTGCTGCCTGCATCCCATGGATGGGGCTTTCCTTGTTGGTACGGATCAGTTGCTGGCATGCCGTGATCTTGTACTGGTCCACGGACCGGGGTTGGGGACCCCTGGCTTTGAGTCCTGGTGGTGCAGTGGTTAGAATGCAGTACTGCAGGTTGACTCTATGTACAGCTTGGAGTTCCATCCTGATGGAGCTCGAGGTTGACTCAGCCTTCCATCCTTCTGAGGTCAGTAAAATGAAGAGCCAAATTTTGGGGGGCAATAGGCTGACTGTAAACCACTCAGAGAATGTTGTAAAGCACTGTGAAGCAGTATATAAGTCTAAGTGCTAGCGCTATTAGGGTGGATAAAAACAATGAAAAAGATGGTTGAAAAAAAAACACCACCCCACAACAATGAATGCAATAGCCATGTGACCAAACTGCTCAAAGCAACATAGCAGTTCATGAGCTCTCACTAACACTCTGACCTAACTATATATTTTCTTGTGTATCAATATAGCTTTAATTAGATAAAGAGCTGAAACTGTTGTGTCCAAGGTAGTTACATTCATATATGATCTTAATCTGGGATTTTTTTTTAAAAAAATGGTTTATTGAACAAATCCAAATGATCCAACTCAAAATGAACCTTAATAGTGGGTTCATACCTCACATACCATATAGCACAATCTATATGATGGTTTAGCGTTATATAAAACAACAGAACAACTTGTTGACCAGAATAAGGTCAAAAGGAAGGTTTACAACGTGATGGAAAAACTTAGTTTTGAATTTCAAAAGACAGATGTTGGATTTCACGTAATGCTGTTTGTTAGCAATCTTTCTCCTGGGCCTCCTGAAGCCTGCTCCAGCCATAAAATCATAAATAAAAAAGCATTGCAAAAGACGATAAGCCTACAGTATTATTTCCCCCAAAGGAAATAATAAAGACTGTGCAGAACTTTCAACTGATAATGGAAATGTGACACACACATACATAATCACACACACATACTCCACACACAAATGAACAAATGAATTTCTCAATTCTGAACTGTCACCTGGTAGGCTGAAAAATTATAGGCATATCATGTTAGGTTGTTTAATTTATTTGGTGGCCAACAAGATATAGTCATGATTTAGGACCCAACTAGATATTGCTTTACCTGCATGTTAATTGAGAGATTTAAAGTTCCAGTGGTGCATATTTATAGCATAAAAACTGGTAGCCATGATGAACTGGGTTCCTGAAAAGATTCCATTGTCTCTGTAGACACAGACCCTTCTTCTTCCATGTATACGTCAAGGTTAAGGTCACAAGGAAATGTGATAAAACAAAAGTTATCTGCACCTTCAAGCAGGGTTGGGAAATTCTTTTGAAAACAAGACCTCTCCAAGTACAACAATTTCACTTCCCATAATGCCTGCTCCCAATCTCATGCTATTAGAGATTATGGGGCTTGAAATCCAAAATTTGGATTTTGGACCAAAATTTGAAGTTAGTTGATTTAGATCATGCTGAACTTCAATGGATCAAGGATAATGATTATGGTGGGGGCAAAGAGTTGATTACTTAGAGCCTAGAGAGATTGAGGTGGCAGATAGATCAAATGAATTTTATTTTATTTTCTCCATAACTTCATCTTGAAGTTGCATCTTCTATTCCAACAATTTGTTGAAGAAAACTCAATGACTCAATGGAAAAGTATATGACCAATTTAGTTTGAGATTCAGTTTGGGTCATATGCACTTGACACAAGGGCCTCTGTAGCTCATGCTTTTCAATTATCATCAGACAGAGACGTTCTTCTGTTTTTCCTGAATCTGATGAAAGTATCTGCTTTTTCAATTTATTTCATAGTTGGAGTATGGCATTCTTTTGAATTCAAAAAATGGCCAAGGGATGTATGTGCAAGTCTCATCTTCCATCGTATAACTATCTTTCCAGCCACAATGAGACACTATTTACACTGCCTTTTTCTCTTGGCAGGAAGTCAAATAACCAATTAAACCAATAAACAAACCAATAAAAAAGAATAAAAAATACTAGGTACTTGGTATGTGATTGATTAGCAAGATCTAATTATATAAAGACTCAAGAAGGTGGGCACATGTCTGACTTCTGGCACAGGAAGGAAAGGAAGGAGAAAAGAAAAGGAAGGAGAGCTATTGAAATAATTACTGACATATTTTAATTGATTAATTTTGAAGACTTGAATGTAAAATAGTGATCCATATGATAAATTCAAATACTGAACTATATTTTAATTGGCTTTCCTCTGTTTGTGGGGTATGATTAATTGATCTTATTTATTTTTTTTAAAAGTCCTGAGTTAATTTGTATATCAGACATAGTACTGCTACATGTGTAATTCCATGTAGGACAAAGTTTGAATGGAAAAATAAAGAGAAAATGTAAAATTTATTAGCCAAGCCGGATGGAGATCACCACATCGTGATTTATATTATGGAACAGTTTATCTCAGAATGGTATGCATTTAGGGAAAATTAGTCATTACTAGAGTAATATTGGAAACATTACATTCTGGTGATCTGTTTTTGAGTTATGAGATTCGTGGTGCTGAGTAACTTCTCATTCATGAATTTTACACATCTTAGTTTCCTTTCCCTAAATGCTGATTCCAGATCTGCTACACAGTCTTTCTATTTTCTGTAAAAGCATATCAAAAAGTAGACATATTCTTCTAGATAGGACATAGCATTTAAAACATTAGCCAGTTGTGACTATGGGCTTGTTGCAGCATCCTGAAAGCAAGAAGCTTTCAACTTTATGGTTCTTCTACAGACATTAAGCTGAGCTAAAAGAGGCAGACAAATGACAACAATAAAAGCACTCTCATAAAAGAAGCTTTTTCGTGTAGATATTAGATAAGAAATTCCAAATTTCAGTGGTAAACTAAAAGTCCACAACAACATTAAAACTTTACTTACAGCTTAAAAATATAAACATCTATGTTTAAATTTAAATTTCCTATTTGGAAATTTAGCTTAATATGATTTAAAATTTAAGGAAACTCACTGAACAATGCTCAAAGTTCTGTCTATGAAACACAAAGGATGGATTCACAATTAATGTCATTATTTGTTTGAGCAATTTTGTTAGATAAGTTATAGTCTTGTCTGGTCATATCAGCAAGAAGCAATCTGTGTAATTACTTCTGGGCCTTTGTTAGAGTCTTTCAGAAAAATTCTCTTGCATTATCCTCTTCCAGTTCTCATTTAGTCTGATGAAAGAGGATTTGCTTTCAAATTTAACGAATGGCATTTTGGTGAAATACTCATGGGCAGAACGTTGTGCCCATGCACTTATTTAGTCACAAGGTAGCCAAGAAATGCCCTCTCTTTCATTATACAAGCTTCTCTCCACTGGTCTTCCATCTACCAAGTTTCCTGTTTTTCAATGAAATCCTATGATAAGGCAAGCAGGAAAGAATTCCTCCTGTGTACATTTTCAGATCAGGAAGAGCAGACTGGGAGGGAACTTCATAATGACTGAAAGAGGGGACACAAAAATCACGGTCTTTGCCATCTTCTATAATAAAGTAAGTTTAAAAATGGTGTGGGAAGAATCCAGAGAAAGAAATATTTTGGGGAATATTAAAAAGGCAGATTATATTTCTCCAAAGGAATAATGGGGAAAATCTTTAAAAAGGCAGAAACCTCTCCCTCTCCCCGCCAAAAAACTGAGCAGAAACCAGCTTTTAGAAATGCAGATGTGATAATCCTTTCAGAAAGGTAGGAAGCTGATGGGATTAGAAAGACAAAGATTCCTAGAATCAACAACTCCTCACCCAAGAAATCCAACACAGGAAGTAAGCCATCAGCCACAGCCCCAGAGAAGCAGGATATGACCTTTGGGACATAATAGGATTAACCCACCACTATCAGAATACCAGAAAGGCACACTGAACCTCAGGTCAAAGTTCATGCCACAGGAACAGGAAACAAGCTCAAAAGCCCAAGAAGGTATAGAAACTCACCACTCCCAGCAACATGTGGTCAGCTTTCCCAGAGCCATGCTTCTGTCTGGCTCTACTGTTCAATAAACTACAACCTTCTTTCTAAAGCAGTCTCCATTTTGTTTATTCCCTGCTTGGACTGGACCCTGATGAAGATTTTTCTTTCAACAATGGGAAAAGGAGTAAGAGGTCTGGTAGCATCTTTTCAGACAACAGATATTATTAAAGGACTTAAGCTTCTGTGGGCTACAGTTATAGTTCACAAAAGCTTATGCTTTTAATATAATTTGTTTGCCTGAAAAGATGCTACCAATTTCCTCCTGATGTTGAGCTACCATTGATTAATATGGCTCTTCCTGTAAAATAGGAAAAGGGGAGGCCTCTTTCTATTTTTTTCTACACAGGCACCAATAATGAAGGGGTTTCATTGCTTGAGCGAGTATTTCTGTAAATTGGATTGTTCCCTTTGCATGTTTGTCTTTGATTGTATTTTTATGTGCTTTCATTGTTTTGCATGTTAAAGCATATTTTAATCAGTGCTTGAAATACTTGCAGATAGCTGGAATTGTGGAAAGGCTATCAAGAAAGCTAATGTTCAGAATAACCTGATCTTTGGAAAGGATGCTAAGAATAACCCAAAGGAGTTATTTTGACAAGCTCAAAATAAACGAAAGAAAAAAAAATCTGCATGCCAGCTGCTAAGTGAAGATTTCAAGATGCAAACAATTTTTTTAAAAAATCTTTTTAAAAAAAAATCCATGTAAAAATATGTGTTTCACCTGGCAATTGTGAACAGCAGAATAAAGCAGTAAGACTGAAGCTCAAACATAATGGAAATATGATAAAAAATACTTAGGTTTTTTTTAAATAAATGATTCAAGTACCAAAAACCAGAATGATTGCATCCTTAGGCATTGAACAAAATAGCTGATAATCTGGCCAAACCTTTAAGAAACCCTGAAAAATTAGTGAATTGCTAGGCAACTGGAAGAGAAAAAAAATGCCTAAATTATAGACCACTTGAATCCTAGGAAGATTCTAGAGCAAATAATAAAATAGTATAAGATCCTTAAAAATAATGTGGCAATGACCAGAAATTAGGATGAAAACAGTCGTGGGATTCAGCTGGTTCACACCACTTCAACAGAACTGGTAGCTAATTTTGTGTTGCCCAGGCCCAGAATGGACTTCCGGTAGTGCATCCACACAGAGAACCGGTTGTTCACATATTTGAATCCTACCACTAGATGGAAAGTATTTATTTATTTGATTTGTAATGCTGTTTTCATTGTCAAAGAATTGAAGGCAGTATGCTAAAGAAGTTAAAATTAAAATATAACTTTTTAAAAAAACAAATAGCAAAGAATTGTCCAGGCAACACAAAAAGTATAACAGTCATATTCTACAAGTGACTTTACAAAATCCTACAACCCAGGACATGGTAGAAGAGCCAGGCCTTTGAAAAACAGCAGGGTTAGGGCTGCATAGACCTTGAGGACAATGCTATCACAAAAAACAAATGCAGCAAGTCTTGCCAGCCTACATGTATCTGATTTTTTTCTAACTTCCTTAGTAGATTGTGGGGATGCTACAGATACATTGATTTCACCAAAGCATTTGACATTGACAAAAGTGACTCTTGAAATCCTGGTTAGTAAACTCATTAAGGGTGGACTGAATATCATGACAATTACATAAGTGTCTTAAAAATCATACTCGGTCTCATTAATAATTCCCAAGAAAACTGGACTGAGATACTAAGCAAAAGGCTGCGGGTTGAGTGATGGTACTTCTTTTGATTTTTTTTATTATTCACTTGATGAAAAGGAGGAAGAAAGCACTAATCAACAGTACAGATGACATAAAATTTGGTGATATAACTGCTACCTTAAAAAGAAGGAAATAAAATTCAAAATGATTTTTACAGTTTAAAGTAGTGTAATGAAATTTAACATAGAAAAATGCAAAATTCTTCACTTAGGAAATAAATAGTACATATACTAGTATCAGATAGGAGACCCAGTTTTGTAGTGGCTAGCTAAGGCATCAGACTGGAACCTAAATGACCAGGAGTTCTACTCCTGCCTTAGGCACAAGATTGGCTGGGTAACCTTGAGCCAGTCATTCTCTCTCAGCCCTAGGAAGAAGGCAATGTCAAATCACTTTGAAACCTGGCAAGAAAACATCAGCTGTTGCCCAGCATGAACACTATTTTGAAGGTACATAAACACAAGATGGAATAGTTGGCTTGGTAACGATACTTATGAAAGTGATCTCGGAATAATAGTTAATTCCAAAGTAAATACAAATTGTTAGAATGATGTGGCCCACCTCTGCCTGCCCATGACCTTCCTGTGGGCAGGAATGTGTGCTGCTGTTTTGTTTCTTTCACTTAACTTTGAATGGGCAACATTCACAGAATATTGTGTTTTTTTAGTTTGTCTGCCAAGACAACCATACTCATTGGAAATGCAGCTGTACAAAAGAGGTGTTTCTTTTTCATTATACATGGAACACAAGACCAGGAAGAAAACATGTTTAAGAATAAAACTCTCAAAATGCATAAATATATTTATCAATGTATTTGGGTTACAGAATTTGTCCCCCTATTCCATGACCCCCTTTTCTCATTAGTTCATTCTCATTTTTTTGCAAATGTGTGGAACATAACCCTAGCATACATCAAGGGAAGTTTGAGAGTGTGAGAGAGTGTTCTTATTGTTTGTACCAGTCAATAAATAGCAGAAGGTATCCTACATTTGATTAACATGCCCAAATCCAAATAAAACTCAGCACTCCAGACAATTTCAGGCTAAAAACACTCATTTAGATGTGCAGCAGGTAAATGCATGTGGATGCTGCTTTGAGGGCAAGGTTAGTAGAGAATGACATAATCCATTTTTACCCTTGGTTATGGTCTGATGATGGGGCAAAATTCAGTGCAGATGTAGCCTTAAACAAAAAAGCTGGTCAAGTGATAAGAAGATAAATTCTGTATTTGTGCCATCTGCTCCTTTCTGATCAGTATGGCATGAGGTGCTGAAGAGTCAGTGTTATTGCATTTGGACCTTCAACATGACTAAAAGTGGAGAGCTTCTCTTCATAGGAAAAAAATCATGCATGGGATAGAAAAGGTGGATAGAGAAAAATTCTTTTCTCTATCACACAATACTAGGACAAGGGGGCACTCCCTAAAGCTCATAGCTAAGAAAGTGAGGACAAATAAAGGGAAATATTTCTTCACCCAGAGGGTCGTTGATTTATGGAATTCACTTCCAGAAGGGGTCATGACAGCTGTCAGCCTTGATAGCTTCAAGGCAGGGTTAGATAGGTTCATGGATGCCAAGTGTATCGGTGGTTATTAAAACGGATGTCCATGTGCCGCCTCTATGTTGGTTGAGGCAGGCAGGATTCCCTTGAGTACCATTTGTTGGGGGTCAAGGGAAAGGGAGGGTTTTGCCTTCTCCTTCTGTACAATTGGTGGGCCACTGTGTGACACAGAATGCTGGACTTGATGGGCTTTGGCCTGATTCAGCATGGCTCTTCTTATGTTCTTAGGAGGTGTTCAGACAGGATTACTCACAATCAGCAAATATCTGACATGGATTAGATCTTTGTAATAGTAATTTTATTTTGTTTTTGTCCCTTTGACTCAATGTTGACTCTTGGTGACTGCATAAACAAGTCCCTGTAGTTTTCTAGGCAAGGTTTTTCAGATGTAGTTTGCCTTTGTCTCCTTTCTAGGGCTGTGAGAGAATGACTGGCCCAGGTCACCCAGTTGTGCCTAAGTTGGGACTAGAACTCACGGTTTCTAGCCTGATGCTCTAACTATTACACTAAATTGACTCTCTTGTGGTACTTTAGACATTTGCATAGAATTAAAGTTGCAACTTCCAATAACACTGAATTGTTATATTTTTCTAAACCAACCAGCAGTAACTATACAAATAAAGCAAATACAAATTACCAAAACATCACCACCACTACAACACAAATAAACACGGAGAATATTACAACTTCTTTTTGGCTGGTTTCCATTCCTTTAGGCCGTAAGTAAAAACAGGTTTTCTATATGATAGTAATTTATCTCCAAATTGAACACTTCACATTGCTGCTGAGGAATATGGTTCCCCCTGCTGCGTTGGTGGAAAACAAAACACACAAACCTCCTTAGAAGAATCCATTTTATTATGGCTAAGAATTCCTAGAATGTTATGAAATGTGATTATCTTAAAACCAAAGGAAAAGTTTTGTCTTCTGAGAAATGGTTTTTCCTCAGTTGTGCAAGGCAATAATTGCACACATTGTGTACTGATTATAGATTTTTAAATCAAATTTTTAATATTTGCTTAAGAAGGCACCTAAGGAAGGATCCCAGTGAATAGGCAGAGGGATGCTATGTTGAGAACTAGAAAAGGCTCTAATGGTTTTAAGTGGTGTGATAAAAGACTCACCTTCCCAGTTGTCCAAGAATTCATTCTTGTCCAACTCTTTCACTAAATGAGAACAGAGAATTCTAACTGAGAACAATTTGTCCTGTGTTCTTTAATGGAAGGCACTATTTTCTCATTTCTTGAAAAATCTAGCTCTGAACCCCTCATTGGTTTCCTTCAATATTTCAATATAAATCAAGATTTTGTGCAAGCAACTGATGGCTGCAGAATTTATTCATGTGCTCTGCAAACCATGTTTTTAATGTAATACACTTCCACATGCAGAGTCTCTTTATGGGTGGGCTATAAATGAATAAATGAATGAATGAATGAATGAATGAATATATAAATAAATACCCATTAGGATCAATAATGCTTCTCTGTCTTAATGTAGTAGAATCTCTTTCAGTTTTATTGAAAATGTGGTTTGAGAGAAGGGCTGTTGCTTGAAGCTACAACATGTTCTTTATCTGCAAAAGTTTTCAGATTCATTTTCTGGCATTTCCAGATATAGCTGGAAAAATGTTATCTACTGAAGTTTTGGACAATTCTTGTCAGTCAGTAAGGAGTAGATAGTGCAATCATCTGGCCTGTTGAAAGGAGCTTTGTATGTTTCTAATTTATGTGTATATTGTTATGTATTAATGAATGATCAAGACTGCACAATACCCAAGTGTAATTCAGGGGTGTGATCCAGAAATACAGTCATTGCCCAGCCTAATCTGGATTACTCTGGAAATGGTCTGATCCAGCTCCATGTATGAATCTATAACAAATTTGCGAAAATGGACCTCAATTTTTCTGTGGTTTAACAGAGATAAAATATAAGTGGTTAAATCTTTTTATTAGTTGACAAAATGGGATGATATTTCTAAGCATGAGGTAGATTATTATCAATTTTCTAAGTAGACCATTATGAGGGGAAAAGGCACAGCAATTTTCACAGAAAATGATAGATGTTTAGATAATCTTTGAGATGTAACTTGATGATTTGGACATAGAATGTGATGAAATCTTCAATGATCATAATGCTTATAAAGATAAATCGAGGTGTACACATTTCAAAAATTATCAGACGTACTTCAGATCTCAAGCAAATGTGAACACAGCACATCTCTACTATTTTTTTAATCACTATTTTTTCTGACTTCTGACCTCTTTAAGGAATTGACTGCATAAAACAGTTTCTAACACTTTGATATCTTTTCTCCAGATTCTCATAAAAGCTTGAAAAGGCTAATCTACTTTAAGACATAAAAGGGAAGGATGTGCCCACATTTGTTCAAGGTCTGATGAACTTCCTAAGCATCTTCAGAGTGTGAAAAAACTTTTAAAAATTTCTGCTAGGTTCATTGAGATTATGAAGAGAGAAGGGTGTTTGTTTGTTTAATAATATCTTATCCTAAATGCAGCACAGCTGATACTTAGCACTTACGTTCTGTCAATTAAACCCACAGATATAATTCACAAAACATAGTCCCACAACTGTTCAGGATAAAAGAATGAATTACAATGTTTTGGAATGAATAGCAAAACTAAGAATCTCTTTCAACTCACAACATATCTTCAGGAAATTTTAATTTGGGTGATTAATGCTGGCCTGTTTTAAAAAAATATTATAATTTGTTCCTCATTATACTATTGAAACCCATGATCTAAGCTTCAAATTAGTATTTCCTAGTAATTTCCTTTTTATGCTGGGGGATTCTTCAAATGAATTGAAGCTGTGTTTCATGGTGTGCATAAATTATGAATTGAAGTATTGTTTGCCCTTTTCCTCTGATGATTCCTCATGGCTCCTTTCATAGAAACGGAAGAGAAGGATATGTTTATCCAGAAAGTAGAGTTGTTCTGGACATATATTTTCTCAGTGATTAAAGGGAGATTAAAAACAAGACAGCTGGATGAGGTAGAGAGAAGGGGGTGAGACTTCTAGGAAGCATGTTAGAGAGAGAGTCACATGAAATTCACAGGGGATGATGCCACCACTGAAGGCCTGTCAGCTGTAAATAGTTAGGCCCTTTAAAACCATGCCAGTTGAATGTGGTACTTTGGCATACCTCAGCTGTGTACCTTCAATATGTTCTTTGTCCAAAAAAACATGACCTTCTGCAAGTGCATAATTTGGCTTTTTTATAAGACCCTGCAGAGCATTAAACTGATACTTGGCTTCAAATAGGTTTTGAGCAACTGCCCTCAAAACATCACAAGATGATGCACTGATACTACTATAGGCAATGATACTACTACAATAAAACTATTGGCTTAAACTATCCCCTTTTGCCCATGACCTTGCCCCATTAACTATGAAGATGACTTTAAATCTTCGTGGAAGAAGGCAGTGGCAACTAAAATCTCATCCCTGCGCTTCTTCCAGGTTTTTTTTTATTCAGCATTGGATGTTACCAGGCCAAAGCTTTTATTAAACAGCATATATACCAGCCACTGAGCACCAATTGCACCTAATCAGGTCCTCAACCTTTATTACCAGTGAATCCAACAGGGACTCTGCTTTTCCCATGACATATTTAACCAATCTCAAAGTACTTAGCCACCTGAGGGTCTTCATTCTGGCCTGGTCTTCATTGTGTCCTCCCCTCAGCTGTCCTTGAAAGTAAATATAGGGATACCTGGAGAAGCAATTGCCCTGTGAGAGAGTATGTGTTCTTCCAGTATCTGTACCACAGAGACATTTGTACTGGCCTCATCTCACCAATACTGTATAAATACCCAGGGCACACAGAATAGTGTTATACCTCCCTGCTGCTTGCAGAGACTAATCTTGCCACAACATGCAATGTTGCCAGGTTTTGTATAGCAGCAATCAAAATCTGTCAGATTATGACCTCAAACCAGCCTTAATGAGTATTTGATTAGTTAGTTGAGTGTTTTGTACTATGATAGATTTAGTTAGACATATACTAATTTTTAAGTTTTTATATATTTACCTATCCTTACTGAACAATCAAGTAGAATCCATTGAGGGTGATACTGTAAACATCCTTCTTTACAACTTGATATCAGTACTAAAGTATTCCTTTTTAGCCTTTAGAACAGACATGTCAAACTCGCGATATCATGTGACATCGCGCAATGTATTGGGGCAGTTTTGCCATTGCTGGCAATGGGGTGGGCGCAGCTTCCATGTGCCGGCAGTTTGACATGCCTGCTCTAGAATATAAATAGGGAAATGACAAGCTTTATGTTTATCTTTGATGCTCCATCAGCATTTAGAGAATTTCTTTCTGATCCAGAATGTATGCATTTCTTCACTTTGAAAAATTGTATGATATTTCCAACATTGAAGTAAATGTTAATTTTTCAGAGTAAATTGCAAATTTTTCAATTATTTGTTAATATGATATTGTGAACATATGATTGAAAGTGTCTGGCACTAACCAATACATTTATAATATTTAATGAAATTATTATCTCTTTAGCAGAAAGAGACTCATTTATCCTAAATCTTGACAATTAATGTCACAATGAGATATACTTTTGTGGCATATATTGTTGATATATTGTTGAGCCATGGTGGCACAATGGTTAAAATGCAGTACTGCATTCTCACTGCTCACTGTTCACTGCTCATTCCAGGAGTTCGATTCTCACTGGCTCAGGGTTGACTCAGCCTTCCATCCTTCTGAGGTCAGTAAAATGAGGACCCAGATTGTTGGGAACAATAGGCTGACTCTGTAGGAAAGGCGGTGAAGCACTGTGAAGTGGTATATAAGTCTAAGTGCTATTGCTATGCTGAACATCTATTCTTGAGCTATGGTATTTAAAATTATGGAGCTGGGAAGATCAATCTAAATAAAAATGAGATCTAAAAGGATCTGCAGTTTTATTAAAGAACAGGGATTTTCATGAGACATCATATGACAATCATAATACCTCATGCCCATAGCCATCCTCAACAAACCATCATAATTTCAAAATAACATTGCAAATATTACAACTTGTGTATGCAATGCAGGTGGTATTTGCATGACAGCATTGTGTATTTGGGTATGCTGTTATTTTCTCCCTCCTTTCATGAATGCCCATGAAAGTGGCTATTGTATTCGCTTGGGCTTTGTCACAGGTACATACCGGTAGAAAGATTTAGAAACATAAAACCCTTGTTGATTTCTTTAGCACTTGATTCTAGGTTAAAAAATGCTTGGAGAAAGTCAATTTTCCCCTCAGTCTTATTAGATCAGATTCCTATGCCATGGACAACTGGAAACAGGGAGAGATTAGTGCTTTACAATGGTTGAGAGAGACAGAGACAGATGTCTGTCTGTCTGTCTGTCTGTCTGGATAGCCAAATATATAGAAAAGCCATTATGAACCATCAAGAGTCATTTGCTGAGATGGGTGGCTGTAGAAATTAAGTCAAATCAAATCAATCAATAAACCAACATGTGCTGCTTAAAACATTTGTTTACTTACGTGCACAAAAAACAGTTTTATGTATGAATCTATGTAGTATTTTTATCATGACATCAGGTTCACCAGCTGCATATTTTCCATACTTTGTTTAGTTTTTTAAAAATACATTTCAAAAAATAATCAATTTGTCTTTGAAGGGAATAGGGCAAAGTACTTGCTCTGGAGATTTCTACCAGTAGGACTGCATTTTCCTTGACTCACAACTGCTTACAACTGAGCTTGATCTGATTACTCTTTTCTTTTAGGAATCTGCAGTATCTGGATATGTACAGACCTGTAAACCATTCTTTACATAGTTTACTGATAATTTGCTGAATAAACCAGAATGATCTGGGGTCACACAACATGCCAAGTACCAACAACACTGCTTGGATTCACACAACATTCCAGCGGTTAGTTTTCTTTATCTCTTTTCTGCCATCTAGTGATTGTTTAGAGCTTTGAATCTCATATATGATAACCAGACAATAAACTACAATCACATAAAACACCTGTTGACTAAGCTCCTTGTGTGTGAATTCACTCCAGGTTTTTGATAATTACATTCCACAGATTTGGCTAGTAAAGATCGAGTTTGAAATGGAGAGGAATGCATGCAAAGGAATTTAGGCTGCTGCAAGAAAGCTTTCAATATAGTTGCACAATTAAATTGGCATTGTGGTTTTGAATGGAGCCAGATAGTATATGGGCCAAGTATTTATTTACTATTTCTGTGCTACATTAATGTGCTACGTTAAACCTGCAAAAAACGTCTTTCTTTTACACACATCTCTCACATTGTGAAATAAGTGGGTGTCAATCATAATGACAAAGGATAACTTGCAAATTGTACATAAAGAATATTGACTTGTACTCTGCATTTTATTATCACAGTTAATGAAATTATAGCAGCTTTCAATAAATTTATTAGCTACTATAAAACTAATGTCCTCACAGAGAAGTTACCCCTTTAGATACTTGCAGTATGAAATAAGTTGATGCCATTGTTAATGAAGTGACGTAATTCAAGTGCTTTAAAGTTGTACAACATATGTATCCAAAGGAATATGTTTAAACAAAAGGCAGGCCATAATACATTCTCCCCTGTAACACAAGGGGAGGGAAAGTCCAGGTGTAGTTTTTGAAGACTTTTACTCACTGGCCTTTCAGGGATGTAAGAGATGAAGAAGAAGGAAAAGACTGCAATATCTAATGTTATTGGTAAAGCTGACCCCAGATCATTGGAGAGCTTATTTCAATCTCTTTAGGAAAAAATGAGAAATTCTATGACAATTTCTCAAGGATGAAATTCCCTTTTAGAAGTTACAATTATAGTAGCAGTACTATTGACAAAACCCAGCAGAGGGATGTCCTCATGATGACTTATTTGGGGATTTAAGAAAGAAGACTGAACAGCACTGGAAAGTCACATTAGACACACACACCTCATAACTCAAGAACAACCTCTTGCAAGGGTGTTCTAAAGCAGATCATCTTTTGTTGAAGTTGAATTAGAATTGGCAGAAAGTCTGCAGAAGATTTATGTTTCTGCTTGGCATTAGTGATTCTTAAATCATGACATCCTAAGAACAGAGAATGAAAAGTTTGAGTTAGAGGTTATCTTGCCCAATCCCCTGAATAGGGCAGAAAACCTCTACTATAGCGTCTCCAACAGATGTCCATTCAGTCTCCATTTAAATGCTTCCAGTGAAGGAGAGTCCACCAATTCCTGAGGTAATCAACTGAACTTCCTTGTAATTTAAATCTCTTGTTTCTTGGCCTGTCTTATAAAACAACTCTGAGGAATTGGGTCAGATCTTCAAGACAGTTATCATGTTTCCTTACAATCTTGTCTTCCCAAAGCTAAACATATCTAATGTCTCCAAGCATGCAACTTTCCCTTTTTTCTTCTATTATCAATTTATTTTATTTTTTCTTCATTACCTTCTTAATTGTTCCTTCTGTACATGCTCTAGTTTGTTACTACCCTTCCTAAAATGCAATCGCTAATAAATGTATTGTTCTTGCCAGAAAACTCTGCTTATTTAAAGCAATAAAATGCAATCTTTGCACCGGCCATTCTTGGTCCTTACATGTACTATGTATATATGTGTTTCATTTAAAGTTATTGTGGTTTTACAACAAAAAAAAAATCCACAGTTGCCTTCATCTTTGACATTCTTTTCTCACCACAAAAACATAGTGCCTCTCTGTGTATCTTATATAGGAAGCTAAAAGAAAAATAAAGAAGACGGGAAGTAGTAAAAACAAATATTATTTACCAGAGATGGATCGTCTTAGGTCCCAAAACATAAATTTTACGCAAGATTGTACACAGTACCATTGTGGATCACTGCTGGAAGAAATTATGTTTTGTGTTAAAAATAAAAAAAAGGGAATTGGAGGCAGAAAAGAAGGAAATAGCTGAGATGTTAGGCATTTATCATGCATCTGCCTGCAGAATAGGGAAAAAAACTATTAATGGAGCAAAACTTAGACATCAGCTATGAAGCAGAGCAAAAGAATGAGGCACGTGGAAAGCTGGGAGGCTGAGGAGTTGGGGGTGGAATAGTAAGAGAACATTGCCTCAGCATCTGAAACTAATGTTCCAGCGTGTTCCACGGAATTTTTCTGGAATTTTTTCTTGCAGTGCTGATTAACAATGTGGGCATGTCACAGAAATTATTGAATTATAAACTTATAAATATAATAAGCCAATTTGATTTAGTGCTTAAGGCACCAAGCTAGTAGCCAGGAGGGTTCTTGTGGGTTCTAATCCTGCCTTTGGGATGACAGTCGGCTGGGTGATTTTGGGCCAGTCATTGTCTCTCAGAAGAACCCACCTCCCAGGATTGTTGTTGTGAGGAAAAGAGGAGGAGGAAGGAGTATTAGATATGTTTGCTGCTTATAAAGTAATAAAGGAGGGATTAAATAAATAAATAGATATACTTTAAAAATCACAAATAAAGAGCCACTAAGAGATTAGGTCAGACAGTACACTTGATCCAACAACAAGAATTCCCCTGTAGTAACTGGTTTTACCAATATCCATCAATATCTGAAAAAAACATCATTTGCACGAGGATTGGAAAAACTTTAACCTAAGATTCAGAGATTTTAAATTTAAGAAGTGTTGATGAAAGGAGATTTGAGACACCTGAAATGATGACTCAGACTATCGGAAAAGGAGAAAGAGAGAGCAGGTATTTTAAATACCTTTTACTTTTATTGTATCACTTATTAATTGGTATACCTGCAGGATAGAAATTAAAAAATGCTGTATTTCACAATGTGCAATGAAAATAAATGTAAAATTTACTGGGACAAACAGCATTGTGCTATGAAATAGTCTACCACACTGACTGCCATAGACCATTTCTTAGAAAGAGTTATACAAGTTTGTGGGAAAATAAATGTCTTAGTGGCCAATAGTCATGGTAGCAATCTGGAGCCTCCACTTCAGAGGCAGCCCACCTCCTAATAAATAACTCCTGGAACAAAAATAGGAGAACAATTGCTTTTAGATTTTGCTTGACTACATTTGAAGGCAAAATAACTCCTGTTCCTATGACAAATAAAGTCCAATTATATAAGGCTGCACAACTATATGAATAATAGTTTTTTGTTTTTTTGTTTGTTTTTGACCAAATATTTCTAGCATCTTTAGGCGGGGTCATTTGCTTGCTTGTCTTCTTTTCAAAGTCTTCACATATAGTCGAAGAACTGGATAAATAAGGGGGCGTTCATTGAATATGCCTAGTCTGAGTTACGATAGATCCAGGGCTTTTTTTTTTCCTCATAGAATGCCCAGAATGGAGTTCCGGCACCTTTTTGGGATGGAACCTTGTAGGGTAGGCAAGGCGGGTTGTATGATGTGTGTGAGTTCCGGCACCTTTTTTTTTTTTTTTTAGAAAAAAAAGCACTGAATAGATCTATAAAAATATCAATTAGGATAGAGCTGGAAGGGACTTGGTATTTGAGGCCAATACCCTGCTCAAGCAGGAGACCCTATACCATTTCAGATAGATCGCTGTCCAGTCTTTTTTTAAAAAACCTCCAGTGATGAAGCACCTACAACTTCTGAAGGCAAACTGTTCCACTGGTTAATTATCCTCACTGTTAGGAAGTTTCTCCTTAATTCCAGGTTGCCTGGAATTCTTGGAATACTGCTATCATGTCACCCCTAGTCCTTCTTGTCTCTAGACTGGCCATACCTAATTCCTGCAAACGTTCTTTGTATGTTTTTGTCTCCAGGCCCTTAATCATCTTAATTGCTCTTTGCATTTTTACCAAAGTCTCAACATCTTTTTTGTAATGTGGTGACCAAAACTGGATGCAGTATTCCAGGTATGGTCTTACTAAGGATTTATAAAGCTGTACTAATACTCCACGTGATTTTGATTCTATTCCTCTGTTTCTACAGCCAAGGATTTTATTAGCTTTTTTGTCTGCTGACGCGCACTGCTGGCTCATGTTTAAGTGATCGTCCACTAGGACTCCTAGGTCTTTCTCACAATTACTGTTTCTGAGCCAGGGTTCGCTTAATCTGTACTTGTACCTTTGGTTTTTCCTGCCTAGGTGTAAAACCTTGCTTTTCTCCACATTAAATTTCATGTTGTTGGATAGGGCCCATTGTTCAAGTCTGTCAAGATTTTTTTTGAGATTTAAAATACTAGTCATAATGTTTATAACTCAGACTTTAGGAATCCATTCCCACGTCCAGCTTTTCAATCAAGATCTGCTTCATGTCTTATTATTGATTGAACTATGCCAGGAGAATATTCAGGAAAGAACATACTTCACTGTGGCTGAATCAGGAAACACCCACTGTTTAATTACTTTTTTAAAACAATACTTTGCTTGTGCAAACACAGTAGAGAAGGTCCAAGTGAGCTGAGATGCAATTAATCCATATTACTGAGCAAGTGCTCAGCAAATGCATCACAAAGAAATAATAGCTACTTAGATTCAGATGCATACAGGTGGAGCTGGGCAAACGGAGATAGCTCACTTGATTTTGAGAGCAAACATTGCTTCATTGTGTAAACAGCTCATCCCAAAATGTCTGTGCCAAGTTGAACTGACTTAAACCAGACTTTTACATCTAAACAAACTCTTTTTAAATTATTATTTTGGTGTGCCCAGTTTAGCAAATCCTTCTTGCTCCACTCTCCCTACACCCCAAATGAATAGTGAATCAATACAAAAATATGTATGGCAAGGCCATTAGGCCAAAAGCCCATACTGTGTGGGATGCTAAGTATAAAAACCATATAACATTGACAAATGTCATGGATGTTGGAAATGATCTCTACAGTGCAAAATGTTCCAAAATTTACCTTTAGTCTAACTCAATGGAGTCTTTGTAAGTGGAGAGCATCAAATGATAGAATTGCTTGGTGTGCAATGCAGCCTTGAGACAGAGAAAATGTAATGGTTTCTGCAGAAGAATGCTGCCTTGAGATAGTACATTGTGGTTGTTGCTCCTAGTGGAACTTCTAGTGATGGCATTTAGTGGTTTTGGAGAAAACTAAGAGTCTTTATGGTACAAAATTATCTCTTTTTTTAAAGTTAGTATAAATAAACATGCATATTTTCTTGTCTCTGCTCCTTCCTCATCTAACTCTGCTTTCCGTTCACGTTTTGTCTGGAAAACATGGATCCTGGCATTAATTCAGTTTACTCATTTAGTCTCAGTGAATCTAGCTGCTACCTATTCCTTTATTCAAATTCACAATGTACTTTTGATATGTGGACTTTATCCTACCTTTTTGTTAAATGATAGTATCATTTAGTATGAGAAAGGCTATTAATTCTCTTTGTTTTTAAAAATATCATTTATAACTGAGGAAAAAGAAAAAGAAGAAACATCCAGTTTAAAATCCTGATTAAATATAAACTTTGAAATTGATTTTTTAAAAGGCTGTATCTCAATTTTACATTTATGTCATCTGACACGTTTAAATAAGAAAGAAATGAAACGAAACCTACAAACTAGCATATGTACTCAAAATTTCCTATTGGAATTCTTGATTATGTGTTTTAAAAAAACTATTCATATATAGAATGAGTAATATCTTCAGAACATTGTTTAACTGATGAGAATGGATGTCTTCCAACTATTGTATTGTACTATTTGTTTATAGCTGTGTGATCACTGAAACGTGGAGGATCCATTTCCATTTTAGTTTCCAAACTTCCTATTAATTTCTAAACTGGTACACAATTGAAAAAAAAACATGGGCATCTAAAAAAATACATTCCAGAGAAAAAAAATTATATGTGAAATTACTTTTGTCCTAGAGCCCCTACAGCATACTAAAAAAATGAAGCTAGCAAACCTTGGTAAAAGTATGCAAATTTCAAATTCTGATCCAACATTTGATTGGTTTTTGGTTTTTTTTTAAGCATATTTGTGCCCAGCTCTTGAATCTCTGAATCAGGCCTTGAGTATTCCCAATCAGTGTCAATTTCCATTGTTGAGCAAGATGAATTTTAAATATTGAATAGCAGTAATAAAAATTAGAATTCATCTTGCTCAACAGTGAAAATCAACAATGATAGGGAACAGTCAAATAAAACTAAGTAGCAAATGACTCAACTTCTGATCAAGGCAACAACTTTATTGATACCTGAAGATTCCATGCAATGTATTTCTGAGAGACAAGCATAGAATGCAGTAATAACATTATTTAATTACATAGAATCGAATTGAATCAAATAGAATAGAATAGAATAGAATAGAATAGAATAATAACTTTATTGTCACTTTGAATGTACACTAATGGCATACATTAAAAAGAAATTTCAAAGGGTCACTACCTCTGATATACATTACATAAATATGAAATAAATAAATTCAGAATTATGCATATACCCATATATATTATATGAGACAGAGAAAAAAACAGTCTAGTTTGGGTTATGTATACATGAGCATGGCGAGAAAAATGAATCTTGCGAGTTTACCAGACAAATGGCATAGGGAACAAAGCTATTACAAAATCAGGTAGTCCTGCTAGAAATACCTCTTTGGTAGCTATACTCTTTTACGTGGGAATAATCTCCACCAAAATAACTGAGTAGGTATAATTCAATGGGAAAACATCCAGTCTTCTGAAATGGTCTCATTTTCAACCCCCAATTTAATCTAAACTTTGAAAAATGTTTCAGGAATTATAACATAGAACAGCAATTTCTTTGATCTGAAATAAATCCAAGCAGAATATTTCATAACTTTATTCACCAATATGTTTACTTACTGAGTTTGTTATAAAAATGTAACAACTTAACATGTTCTTTTAGGTAGGATAAAACAAATCTAAACAAATATATTATTTGGTTTTTCTATATGATGATGATGATGATGATTGCTGGCTACCCTCTAAAGAAAAAAGGTCCCTGCTATATCTCAAAAACCATTAAAAATATTGTGGTATAGACTTTCATGGATAAGAAAGTTATTTGCTTGAATTCATACTAAAAAGTGGGGGACCTTAATTCTGTTTAATTATCAAGAAAATGGCTTTTGATATAATAGAACTGATGCTAATTATTTTTGAGACAAAGTTCTTTGTTTTAGAGTATACGTATTTCCCCTTCCTTTGCTTTATGTTGACTTGGCTTATAGACCCTTCCTGGGCAGAAGCAAACAAGAAGGAGCCAAATCTTATTTTATTACTTGGAAATTTTTATCCTACTGTTCATCCAAGTATCTTAGTTGACCCAAGAGCAATATGTTTCTTTATCAGGTTAAGTTTTTACAGTGTGGTTTTGCACAAAAAGCCCTGGAAGTGCCATATGGCTTTTGCTTAAATGCTATTGGCATCCAATTTGGACATTTACCCAGGATAAAAATTTTCCAGTCCAACTATCTCATTACATTTCAGATTTGTGCTGGGCATCTCATAATTACTTTAAGTTGCTTCTAGCTACTTTCCCTGATAATTCCTTTCCAAAAGAGTTGCATAATAAAGCAACACAAAGGTACGTTTAATTACTTGTCAACAAAATGAGTCACAGTGACACCCAGAAGCTGGAGATAAGTCATGACATTTCTGATGGGGAAGAGGTTTAATTGGCAGAACATTTCCTTTCAGGATCACTTTCTAGCATCTGTAGCTCAGTGTTTGGGGGATTCTAGTATGAATGCTGCCAATTAGTATTTAGCAAACTGAACAGGCTGGGGCCCTAGGCCTCCAAAGCTTTGGATGAAACTTCCACAGACATGCAAAAATTGTCTCCAAGTTGGATTATTTTGAAGTGAATGAAGGGAAAACAGAATGTGATGTTATTTAAATGTTACTGTCAATTAAATGACATTTTTTTCATAGTTTCCCTCACTCTTTTTTTACAGTGCAGTTCTTCATCTGATATTCAAATTTCAGTCATGGTCTTTGGCCTGGAGAAAGTTGTGCAACTTGGCATATTATGTCCAGTGGGTCAATTGTTTGACTTGGTATAAAACAGTATCTTATATTGACACAGACTTATCACTGATATCTCTGTAGGCAGCATTATTTTTATTCAATTTATATGGCCATCTTTTCATTAAAGTGATTCTATGCAACTAACAATTAAAAAAACAAACAAGGAACACAAAATAAATACATAACCAGCAGCCAAGATAAAACAACAAACAACCATCAATACAATCACCTATGGGCTCTAACCAACATTCTGATCCCCATGCCTGGAACAAGGCATGTACAAACTTGTTTGCCACAGCACTTGTGACCTTCCTTCCAAACTGGATGAAACCATGACACATGCAAAAGATTTGAGTATCTGCAGGAGCCTCTAGTTTTAGCAAAGCCATAAAGATTTGTTTTGCTTTATTTTGAGGAAGTTGATAGTAGTTTGTCAAGAAGACTAAAACTTCTTTTATTGAAATTGACTACAATATGGTAACAGAATTTTGCAAGTGTGATTGTGTTATACATTCTCCTCCTTCTTGGTTCAATGAATTAGGGAGGTGTCTACCTCAGCTACTTCTGAATGTTAGCTGTCTGATATGCACATAAAGTATGTCTTCTCCCCTGATTCCCTGGCATCACAACTTGCATGTATTCATCAAGGTCATCTTCCTTACTCTTTACACCCACTAAGATGGTGTTTAATTGGGTAGATCTCTGCTAGGAAAAATATTTGATCTGTTTGCTTGATTTATTACCCACTTTTTGTTCTTGAGTTCAATGCTGTGTTCGTGGTGTTCCTTCCTCTCATTTTTTCACACAATAACAGCCCTTGAGGTAAAATGCTTGGGTTTAGGGATGTGTGCACTGGAAAACATTTTTACAAATAAGTCATCTCCACCATATGTGCAAAAAAAGAGAACAGCTTACAAAGCAAACAGACAGAATTCCAGAATTAAAACATGAGCAAAGTAGGAAAATGGAACTGGGCTCCAGCTGCCACAGACCATTTTGATCATGAAGCAAGATTTCAGTTGATTTGTAGATCACTGGATTCCTTTTCTAATTTCCTCTCTGTAATAAAAATAAAATAATTTACAGAAGACAAGCTATAACCAACTGTATCAGCTGTTGGTTATGCAAGGGACTCCTCCAGAACGTCATATGGTTCCAACTGGAAACTCACATCAAGCCGTTTATCAAACAGAGACAGGAATGGACAGAGAAAGAGAGAGAGAGAGGGAAAAATAAGTTGCCTCTAGATGTGAGAGTATTTTATCTGTGGGATTTGTCAATGTTCTTGGAAATTGTGTCAGTGGCCTAGAATAGCTGTGGAAATGTGGGAGAGCTTGCAAAAAGTTGTTTCCAGATTCATTTGTCAGATCACAGTAGAACAAAAAACTAAACATCAAGGAATCTTATTAAAAAGTAGAGCTGTTCTTAGGAGAAGAAAGTTACAGTTAGGGACCTCCCAAATATCATATGTTATCTTAGATGACAATTACTTCAGTCCAGAAAATAAATGGGTGGATCCTCAGAGATGGTGCTAACACTGGTTATTTTGTGGTAAATAGATACAATGGGAGGATAGGACTGGCCACAACTTCTAGCAAATGCATGTCTCATATACAAAGCCAATAAAAAAAACTGTCAAAAGCATGCTGGACTACTCTAGGGCAGCGGTTCTCAACCTGTGGGTCGTGCTTTTTAGGGCTGCTGGGGATGGTAGTCTGGAGCCCCCCCATCCTCATCACGGCACCTCTTGCCCTCTCCCAGCCACCCCCCAGGATCTGCCCACCCCTCCAACCTCCTGAGCGCTATCGCAGCGGCGGGATCATGGGAGCCCCTTTCCATGCTGTGCAGCCCTTCACCACCAAAGCCTTTCCCGATTCATCAGATGCGAGAGGGATGCGGCCAGAGCACCAGCTCCTGCTCGGAAAGCGCCGCTTCTCCCTTCCCGGTCCGTCCAGCTGGCCTCCGACGCACATGCGGACATTGCCCTCTTCCCCGCCACCTGGCCGCTTCTGAGGCCCGGAGCCCGCCAAGCCAGGAAGGAGCCGCTCCTGCCCACCAGCCCCAGGGCCACGCCGGGCACCAGAGGGCCTCCGATGGTGAGGGAGGTTGGCCGGGCAGTGCGGGGGGAAGCTCCGGCGCGGCGTGGAGGCAGCGGCCCAGACCTGGCTCGGCTTGGACCGGTTGTCCACGCAGCTGAGTCGGCCTGGGGTGGTGTCAGGGGCGCGTTTCAAGCCCCAGGGCTTGCCATGAGCTGGGAGTCGGGGAGGACGCAGCCAGCAGCCGGCCGACGTCTGCATGGCCCCCAGGAGCACAGCCTGACTCCTGACAGTCAGCTGGGAATTGGGTCGGAGTCCGGACATCGCTGGGGAACTGGCGGGGCTGCTACATACAGTCCGGCTCCCGACAGCCAGCTGAGAGTCGGCCCCATGAGCGCAAGCTGCCCTCCCAGCACCCGCCGCTGCCCCACTAGGCTTACCATGGCCACCGCCCATTCGGGGTGACAGCAGGCAGGCCCAGGTGCTCGTGGGTGGCCATGGCAAGCAGCAGTGATGGTGCAGTCCAACCACCGGCTGGGCCACCAACTGGCCCAATCCAAGGGAGGTAAGCCACCCGCTGGGCCCCACGCGCACAAGCTACCCTCCCTGCGCCTGCCGGCCTCCCACCTCCCACCCCTGGCCCTCTTTTACTTATCTTTTTAGTAGTTGCTCAGCAGGGAGGGGTGGAAACTTCCAGACAGCTCGCCTTCACTGCAGACAACTTGCAGCACCGTTTGCAGACTGGGACTTTTGGCAGGCTCAGCAGGGCGGAGACAGCCTGGACAATTCCTATTGGCTTTTGAAAGCCAATAGAATAAGAGGGAGTAGCACAGCTAAGGAAAAGGGTGAAAAAAATGGCGGACTGCCATTGGGGAATGTTGGGAGTTGCTGGCGGACTGCCAGTGGGGAATGCTGGGAGTTGCAGTTCATCACCATTTGGAAAAACATGACTCTCCAAAAATCAATCCTCTCTTTCTTCCTTCCTTCCTTCCTTCCTTCCTTCCTTCCTTCCTTCCTTCCTTCCATCCATCCATCCATCCATCTCCTTCCCTTCCCCTTCAGTCTCTCTCTCCTTCCTTCCTTCCTTCTCCCTTCAATCTCCTTCCTTCTCTATCTCCTTCCTTTCCCCTTCAATCTTCCTTCCTTCCCCTTCCCTCCCTCCCAACATTTTTGAGCAAGGAAGAGTAAGCTTCTCCAGTGAGCATTGCTATATTGTTTTTGTAATTCATCACTATGCTTTAATTATGTTCAATTTGTAACAATGAAAATACACCCTGCATATCAGATATTTACATTACAATTCAAAACAGTAGCAAAATTACAGTTATGAAGTAGCAATGAAAATAAATTTATGGTTGGGGGTCACCACAACATGAGGAATTGTATTAAGGGATCGCGGCATTAGAAAGGTTGAGAACCACTGCTCTAGGGTATACACTTGCTTCTCTTGTTGGTTAGCCTCCTGCAGTTGCAGAACAAGGAAGAATGGGCCTGTTAGTTCTTCCTGCTCATATTATGGATATGCATACTTTTAGAATAGGCATCTACCTCTTCCTGAGAAATGGGTTATATCACATTGTATTCAAATTCATTTTATGTTATTCCTCATATGTGAATATTTTCTTTTGACAGTGGATTCTAACTTCATTTTTTTAATTGTGTAATTGACTCTCCTGACCACTACTTGCCGTATCCCAATAGATCTTTCAGGTATCTCCTAATAACTTTTAAGACTTGGCTCCAGGGCCTGAATAGTGATATGTTTTGACTTGGGCTCCCTTGTGACTGACTTGTGTCCCACAAATATAAACAGGGTTGGACCTAGTTAGTGCATGAATGAGTGAACATAAGAAATACATTGTTATTTAGATAGATGGAGAAATTTCAAAACGTCTCACTAGACGATATTAAACATACCACGTCCACGTAGCTGCCAGGAAAATCACATGGTTACATCCACTGAGTTAGAAAGAGTCAAACTCTACTCATTGATTCCCCCCCCCCCCGTTTTAAAAAAGGAATGTCTCATTTGGTTTATATTCCCATCCTACCAGGACTAATTTCGATGTGTTCAGTAACATACAGTATGTCAGTGCACTCCCTCTAAGATCTAGGTGGGAAACCTAAAGTCCTGTAGATATTTCTGAATCATAACTCTGAGTAGCTCCATTCGGTAACATCAATAAACAGCAATGCTGGAAGTTGTACTTTAGCAACAATCAACAGTTTCTATTCCTACATCAGAAATCATCACAGTTGGAGAGATCCGCATGTGGCTTTATTCCTTGTGCAAAAGTGCTTTTCATGTCAGATAGATATCACAATTCACAAATATGTATTACAATTTACTACAGAACTTGCTGCTGTCCAACAATTCGATTCTATTTATCTTCTATTTCCCCTATTTTCACAACCCTAGTCAATTAACATTCTTTAGTAGTCTTTATTATTTTGGGGGTGGGGGACAGAGTATCCACATTAGAGATTCTCTTGTCAAATTATTCCTGTACTTCTCTAAACTTTGGGCTTTACCTAAAGCAACCGGAACATTTCTGTCAATTATGTGTGGTGGCTTCCTAAACACTGTCATTAAGAGATTGAGTATTGGAGCAGAGGTAATGTTGACCAGTGATAGATGAGTAGGATTTTTTAAAATACATTTTCCCCATACGAGCAAGCATCAAACGTAGTATGCAAATTTCCTTTTTTCAATTCATCATTGCTTATATTTTTGAATTTGCAATTGAGTCACAGTTAGTTTGAAGATAGGAGACATTTAAGGACAGAAATAATCTTTCAGAATCTGCCATGGGTATCAAACTTGCCACGTCACATATGTGTCGCGACATATCATGACTCTTTTTGCATTGCCAGCAATGGGGTGGGTGGGGCTTTGGTATGATGAAACTGGCCCGCGGGCCAGCAGTTTGACACCCCTGTGACCTAATCTGACAGAATGTGGCATTGATTAGAATCAAGGTAGTGCTCTAAAATGCTAATGAAAATGCTAATGAAGCTTGATTAAGCACACAACCAGTGGAAAATTCTTGCAACATGTTCTGCTTGTACTATCATCATCAGACAGAGTTTTGTAACAGCTGCCCCATATAAAGAAATCTATAAGTAGTCTTACCAGGAAAAGAATTACTGATAATTTTCTTGAAGTAAAGATGTGCTGGATGAAGACTGAGCCCCATAAAGCAGTTAAGACCAAACTTAAGTGATCAATTGTATGACTTTGCCTTGATTTTACTAACAAAACATTGAATGAATCTAAAATCACTATTTTGAAGACAGCAAAGTTCAGGAAAAAAAGAGAGGCCATCTATGTTAAAATTGAATAGCCCTCTCTCAACAGTGGGGGAGGGATATGGCACCATCTATCTCCTGTCTATAACACAGTCCTTTCCGCAGTCCCAAGAAGGTTCCACACCTACTTACACTCTGATCCAGGTGACTCTGAGAAAACAGATAACCCTCCTCCAAGTGGCTTCAACAACACACAGAGAGGTGAGAATCAACCCCAAGAGTGCTAATGACCAGATAATTGCAAAGAATATAAATCCTTCCATTACTCACCATTCAGTCAGAATCAAAGCAGCTTATTGGATGAGAAATGAAATGTTTTCAAAGAGAAAACCAAGAAAGTCCAGTTGCCTTTTGGAAAAGCATCTTTGGGAAATTTACATCATTAATGGTGGTCTCGGAGGGAGCTTGGTGATTTTTCTAAAACTCTTGGGTACAGTTCAGCAAAGGCCATGACATGACAGAGATCCTGGAGTTACTCATCCTTTTTCAGATTCTCATAAGAACACCATAGTTTACCAAGGAGCTATGAGAGAAGAAATAACCCTTGAGATGTCCAGGTGCTTCTGATGGAAGATAAGGTAAATAACCTTTTTAGGATTTACCTTGCAACAAAAAGGATGACAAAGTGAACCTATTTCTCTGCCTTGATTATGTCTAAGATAGCTGACCAACGGTCCTGTTTTTGGTGACCATGTGCCTCTTGGGTACAGAGGCCACTATGAGAAATATTTTCAGCATCTATTAGATAAAGTTGCTCAACTTCACTCAGAGTTGAATTTTGGCTGGTCAGATCCTTTGAAGTGACTGAGACGTATCAGTCTTGTTACTTGGAAGGAATCTGAACTGGTTGAGCCTGAAAAAGTGGGCAGGGTTCTCGTAGCTCTGAGCTCAGTCATCTGTATTCTGAACTTATGCCCTCTTGGTTTGTCAAGGCCTCCCAGTGGTTGGTATACACTTAGATCCAAGAAATGTTAATGTCTCTTTGCAGAAGAGGGCACACAGATTCAACTTCTCATCAGTGGAGGCCACTGTGAGATCTTGTTCATGGCCATTCATGCCTTGGTCATTTTCTGGTTGGACTTCTGCAGTGCATGACCTAGGAGAAGGGTACTCATGGGACTACCCTCACCACTGGTCCTCAATGTGGTGGCTGATGCAGTCTTGGGTGCTCCTAGGTCCACCCATGTTGCATGTCTATTGCACAGGCTCTCAGTTTTTCCAGGTGCAATTGAATGTGCTGGTTATTATCTTTAAAGTCCTACATGGCACAGTATTATCCATGTTCCCTAAAGTTATTTGCCCATTTCACAGAAGAGGCATGCTCCAGGTTCCTTCTCTTAAATTTTATCATTTCATGGGGCTGAGGAAGCATGATTTTTCTGTGCCCTATAAACACCCATTCCTTGAGGCCCTTCTTCTTAGCCTTCTTGAAGGCTGTAAAGAACTGGGGGGTTTTCCCCCAAGTTACGGCATAGGATAATAGTATTGACTGCATCACAGAGAGTGGTTAGATTTTTGTTTTTGCATTTATTGCTTTTTTATTTTTTTTATTGTTTCTATGCTATTTGGTTTTATATAATTGTTGTGAGCAGCTCAGGGTTATATTTCCTAAGATAAGTAGCCATGCAAGTCCTTTAAATAAATGAATAATAAATTATAATATGGTGGCTACTTTATTATATTCTGAGACTACTGCCCAGAAATTTGAAATATTTGAGTTAGTTCTTGGAAAAGACACAAGAATCATGAATAAACAATTTGGGAAATCTTAAATCTTTATTATCTCTATGATAGTAACATTTACTTTTAAAGAAAATGTTATTCAAAATGTGACTCACAGGATTCTGAAACATTTGGGTAGGGAGGGAGTTGAAGAAGTGCTTCTAGAGTGCTGTGAAATGCACATCTTTAAATGAAAGAACTTGGGAACATTTTCACTGAGTGTTTCAGCTGGTTAAATCACTGGTCAAAAATATTGTAATTAAGCATTCAATATTGCCAATTTCCCCTGATACGTACGGTAGTACAGCAGCATGTATATATTTAATGGCCTGGGAAGCTTGGACATGTCAAACCTGATTAGAGCTTGGATGAGGAACTATCTGGAGACCCTAGGATTATCAGTTAAATGGAAAATTTGAAGAAGCTTCCCAGTTCCTGTTCTTTGCCAAAAGAATGGCAGAGATTTGTAAAATGAGCAGCATAGGCTGCTATGTGTGCTTTTCAATCAGCAAACACTACACTTTGTGAGATGCCAGTGTGGAGAACCAGTTTGGTGTAGTGGATAAGGTTAGATATGAGGAGATCACAAGTTCCAGTCCTATCTTGGGCAAAAAGCCAACTGAGTGATCTTGGGCCAGTCATTCTCCCTCCGCTCTAGGAAAAAGGCAATAGTAAACCACTTCTGAAATCTTGCCAAGATTGGTTGGCAGTTTGCTTCCAGGTTTGGTTTGAGATGCTGGTAATAACCTATAAAGCCCTACATGGCATGGGGCCAGGTTATCTGAGAGACAATGTCTCCCTGGGTACCTGGCCCCATCAGGTCTGGTAAGAAAGTATTTTATGAGTCTACTAAGAAATATCTTGTGATGTGACCCAGCAGGAGAGCTTTTGTATCTGTCACAGCACCTGCCCTTTGGAACATCTTTCTCCTGAGGTTGGACTGACCAAGACCCTGTTGGCCTTTTGGGCATTTTTAACACATGGTTTTATCATTGGTTCTGGTGATCCAGTGGCAGCATTAAGGCTGTCAATTGATTCTATTGTAAGTAATTGCATGGACTGTACTGTTCCAGAAATTAATGTAATGTGGTGACCAGTTTTGGTCACCACATTACAAAAAAGATGTTGAGACTTTGGGAAAAGTGCAAAGAAGGGCAACTAAGATGGTTAAAGGCCTGGAGACAAAAACATATGAAGAATGGTTACAGGAATTGGGTATGGCCAGTCTAGAAAAAAAGAAGGACTAGGGGAGATATGATAGCAGTATTCCAGTATTTGAGGGGCTGCCACAAAGAAGAGGGGGAAGGGTCAACTTATTTTCCAAAGCATCAGAAGGCAAGACAAGAAACAATGTCTCGTCAGTGAGGACAATTAACCAGTGGAACAGCCTGCCTTCAGAAGTTCTAGGTGCTTCATCACTGGAGGTTTAAAAAAAACAACTGGACAGTTACCTGTCTGAAATGGTATAGAGTCTCCTGCTGGAGCAGGGGTTGGACTAGAAGACCTCCAAGATCCCTTCCAGCTCAATTCTAACTGAAATTTTAAACTGTTCTAATTGGTTCTTCTAATAGTTTTTCATTTTAACTGTTTATTCAAGACTGTTTTTGTTTTTAATTGTGTGAGAATCGTGTATGGGCATCTATATAAATTGAATAAATAAATACCCAACTACAGGAATTGAAGTCATTTTCATCCTTACTTTAGGATAATGTACTTTGCAGCTGACAAAGTACATAAAACCAATTCATCCTTGTTTGTTTATAGGATCCCACAGGACTCTTAGTCATTTATAGCAACACCAACCCAGCCCACAATGTGGTGAGAAATTTACAAGGTGGACAGGTTTTATATTGCTGAACCAGTCGTGTGTCACATTATAAATTTCTAGTCTGGAAGACTAGATGAATCATATGAATGAAAACTGATTACATAAAGAGCCCTTAGATCATAATACTACACATGTTGTAGTACATGTAGTACTACAAATAATTCTACTGCCTTCTATATTAGATAGAGATGTATACCCTAGAGTACAGTTTTACATATATGTATAGCACATATGGATGGATTTAAAGTTCAACTAAATGTACCTATATCAGCAAATGTGTCCCTTTTACCTCTGATGATTTGCCTTCTGGTGAAATTAGAAGACACCAGGAATTCTCTTGCAGGTAAATCTAAGCCACATCATTATTTTTGAAAAATAAGCACCGAATAAGATGCAGTGCAGCATTAACCATTTCATGTCAACTAGAAGCCTTTCTAAGTGCATTCACTATCATGGGCTGTTACTCACCAATTTGCATGAAGTTTCGTATTTCATACAAATTGGTTTTCTCCAGATGCAGCTTAGCTTTTTTTCATTTCTGGGCTGCAGAAACAGGTACGGATGTTAGGCTTTTCAGGCTGTAACCAGGACTGGTCAGATATCAGTCCAAGCAATACATCTCTCTGTGCTGAGATTGGTAAATTTTCTTTAAAAAAAAAAAAAAGATTACAGTAACAACACAAGAATGCCAATGAGAATTCTAGCAGTCTTGATGTGAAATGTGTATCTAGGGTCATAGACATGTTTTCTTTCTCACATACTTTTGATACAAAGGATCTCTCTCTCTCTCTCTCTCTCTCTCTCTCTCTCTCTCTCTCTCTCTCTCTCTCTCTCTCTCTCTCTCACACACACACACACACACACACACACATTTTTAATACATAAAAACCTCTCAAAGTTTGATAAGGAACATCTTGAATCTACTCTTTAATATTAAGAGTGTTATCTTATCAATATGAAAACCAGCTTTCACAAGAGAAGGTGTTTTCTGCCACCGCGTCAACATCTAGATTTTTATACCCCAGATATGATAGCCCTCCCCATATCCATCCCAATTCATGAAAAATTCAAGCTGAATATGGTTGGAAGCACTACTATATGTTTGATTTTATGCTCTGTGTAGGGGCAGATTCTTGCATTGCTTTTTGTTCAGTATTCCACATGAACCTAGTCACTATGAGTTGTTTAATAAATCAGGGTTAAATGAAGTTATGGCTCAATATGATGTTTCAATCCAACCATTAAATCTCTCCTGCTAGCCAGAAAACCTTAGAGAGTCTCTGCAAAATAGGTCAAAAGAATGCAAAATTATCTAGAGTTTATTAGTTTGTGAGTTAATTGTTTTTCAGCTATATCCCATTGCTAGCAGTGCTGTTTTATAATTAACTGCTCTGAACTTTTCTGAACATTAACTTGCAAGTCATCCCTATTGTGCAGCATGCCAATTACCTGGGTAGACCTGATCATCTTCTTCCTTGTTTGATCAATAGTAAGGAATGAAGAGGCAACTAAGGTAGAGAGAAAGGAGTTTAACATCCTTGATTGTGTGTTTGAATGTTGTATGTATGGATCCTTGGTTTGTATGTTGTTATTGTTATTATAAATTTTTTATATGTACCCATATTGTTGTTGTGAGCTGCCCCGAGTCTCGGGAGAGGGGCGGCATACAAATTTGATAAATAAATAAATAAACAAACAAATAAATAAATAAATAAATTAGTAAGCTAAATACTGGAACCCAGACAACAGGTTGCTTATAAAATATTAAGGATGTGTGATTATAAAAAATTAATAAAAGATTGTTTAAAAAAATAATAAGGAGTGAAGAGGCTACTGAGAATTCCTGTTCCTTCATAGGCATTCATTCTATTTTTTGCTTTATATTTTAGCTGGTTGGGTCTTAAACCTTCCTTGGGCAAGCTGTCAAACGTTCCACAGAAGCTGAAATCATGAGAACAAAAGCAAAGATGTGCTTGCTAACTTTTGCCCCTTTTTTCTCCATTAGCCAGGGGTCTTCAAACTCAGCATGCATGGCTGAGGAATTCTGGGAGTTGAAGTCCACAAGTCATAAAAGGGCCAAGTTTGATGACCTCTACCATTAGCCCTCCATGAGTTGGAAATCAAATATTTTCTATTAGAAGTCTGCTCAATACGCAGAGATCATCCAGACACAATTGCTATCATTGCATGTCATGTTTTACCCAAATGAATATATAAATTATATTATATTATAGGACCGGAAAGGGTTTCATAATTATAGGACTGAAAGGGGATTATTTATACTGATGTCGGAACCCAGTTCCTACAAGTTGACAACATGATTCCCACAAGACATTGAACCACAAAGTACCCAACCCCATTTTAGCTAATATAATGCATTACGTTAACTGCACTCTTATGATTTGGTCATACAGAGAACCTCAGATATTAATAAAAAAAACCATGCAACAGAATTGGGAAGTACATTAATAGTATATATATATAATAAAATATAGGCAAAAATACATTTAAATTTTGTCTTTATTCCACCAATGAGCATCAATAGTAAAATGCTTTAGGCTATTCAACCCACTTTCTACATTGCTTAAAGGAGGAATTCAAGTAAATGACCTGCAACCTTCCTCACAAGTTTTGCTTCCCTAATTTCCTACATTTTAGCAAAAGTAAAAGAGCATGGAATCTGTTCCATTTATATACTATTTTGCAAACTATCAATTGTGATTAATACACAGGCTATAGAAGTAATCAAAAACCTATTTGTCTAAAACAGAGGTGTCAAACTCGCAATGTCACGTGATGTGTCATGACATATTGTGGCTTTTTTGCCATTGTTGGCAAAGGGGTGGGTGTGGTTTTCCCATGACGCATCTGGCCCGTGGGACTGCAGTTTGACACCCCTGGTCTAAAAGCACCTATTTTGAAGAAGTTCGTGAAGACTACTTGAGATTTGCTACAGATCCATGTCAGTGCTTAGAGTTAACTGAATAGCACCCTCATTCCTACATTTTCTCAGGGCTTACTTATTTCCCTGGGAATAATTACAGCATCTCTGTAATTTATGTATAAAAACAAATAGAAGCATTTATAGTCTACCCTGGATTCCCTGTATGCACATATTATGTAAAACTGTGCTATAAAACACTTCTTCAGTAAATCTTGCACTTCCCCACCCAGATATAAAATAAAACTGCTTCAAAATACAAGCAGTGAGCATTGTGGTGGATCCATCCTTGTCTCTGATGTGTTTCCTCTGTGGGAAAAATTGCATCAGGATTCATAATGTAATCATAAAATTACATGTAGTTCTTATGCAGTTCTTCTTATTTAACGTTTAAATGCAGAAACTCCTGTTTTCTGGGGTTGATTGACTCTGGCTGATTTACAGTAATAGAATGCCTTTCTACTGAAACTTGTTTTTAAACATTTTATTAACTTTATCATGGTTCACTGAGGGACCATGTAAGCAAAAGTACTATGAAGTATAACAGAAGTATGTTTTTCACCTTCAGAGCTAATTCAGGTAGCAGATGCTATAAATTACCTAATGAATAGAGGGTTGAAATAAAAACCTCAAGGACAAAATGAGAAGATGGGCACTGGAAGATTTATAAAGTTACTTTATGGAAAAAAATAAGCAACTGGAACAGATAGCCTTCCCTTCAAATGTTACTAAACAATTGTTCGATTCAAACAGAGGAATGTTTGAATCAACTGGAGCCCTGAAAATTTTCTATCCCTGCACTGAATAAATTCTGCAGAATAGTCCTTACAGTTTTAGAGTTGAAAAACTAGCAGGAGACTTGCAGAATTTTTACTCATAGCACAAGCTCAAATTATCCTACTTTGGATACATAATGTGAAGACCCACGTCTCTGGTGAAGGCTGTAATGTGGGGAAAGGTGGAAAGGAAGAAGAGGAAGACTAGCAGCAAGGTGGGTGGAGTCAATTGCAATGATGATGGATGCACCATTAGAAGAACTGAAGCATCAGATTAGACTCTCCTGGAGGATATCTATTGAAACTGGCTTGTTGGCATATCAATCAATCTGTTTTTTAGGTGATAGTAATTCCATTTATAAAAAACAATTCCACTTACAGTACAAGACAGAGTTTAAAAGAACAAAAAAATGAAAACAGGAAACAGCCGCCCTGGGTCTTCGGAGAAGGACGGCATATAAATGTGAATATTAAATTAAATATTAAATTAAATTAAATTAAATTAAACTAAAGAATGATCTTAAAGTCATTCTCCACATTCCTCCGCACTGAGGGAATCCTTGTGGTTTAAAGAAGGCAGCATAGATCTTGCTTCAGAAATCTTGTTTTTACCTTGTGCAAATTTGTGTAAATCTAGTTGATTATTAAGCCAACCAACTACAAGTCATAGGATTAATCACTTGTGGGGTTGTTTTTTTTAAATCAGGTTGCAGCCAAGGCTAGGATTAGGTGCTGAGGCAATGGGCCAAATACACGTCCCTAAAATCCAGAACTACAGGCATCCAGTTCTCATATACACAGAGACTTTTACTATGTTCATCTGAGACACAGTGTTAAATGTCTGTACTCTTCTACAAAATTAGTGCAGGCCAACCAAGTTCTGAATGTCAGAATCTCTATTCTAACTTCAACAAAACTAGTATAAAACCAATAGCTTCAATAAGCCAATGAAGCTGAGATCACCATTTGACTGTGACTCAACTGTCTGGTGGCAAACCAGATTCATTACTCCATTCTTTCCCTAAATCCCTGTGTGTGTTAAGAACATTTTTTTAAAAAAAAAAGTGTAAAATTCAGACAGTTATAAAAGTACTTTCTGTAATTTTCAAACAAACAAACAAACAAACCTTATGACATAGAAAAACAGCCATTTCTTTAAAAATATTTTGACTGGATATATATTTGCGGAAGTACTTGCCTTTTTCAAAGCATCCAGAAACCAGATGGGCATCTTTGCTTCCTAGAGATCATTGATCCATTAAATGACGATGAAGATTTATAAAGTTACTTTATGGAAAAAAAATAAGCAACTGGAACAGATCACTGATCCTTCTAAAGGAACTTAGAATGACATACAGAGCAATAACAACTGCAAAAACTAAAACAGTAAAACTAAAAACACTGCATTTAGTTATGAAACAACTGCAGAGCCTTCTATGGATTACTATTAAATTTATCAAAAATGGAACTTTTCCAAAGAGTCTTTAGGAACATGTCCTGCACCTCTTATTGTTCTTATAATTTTTTCTCCTACATTGGTTTTGTTATGACAATTTGGATTACATGTTGTTTTATTTTTAGTTGTCATTATTTTTATTGTGAATAGTAACAGCAAAGGGACGTGTGGCAGGATAAAAATTGAATAGATAGTAAATAGTCACTGCAGTAACAAAAAATGACTTATAATAGATCAAAGCCCTGAGACTTTGGGCTAAATATGCATGGCTTCAGCTGCTTTATGTCCTGTTTCCATGTTTGCCCTGCTTCCCTATCTATATCTCAGCAAGGGACATTAATAACAACAACAACAACAACAACAACAACAACAATAACAATAATAATAATAATAATAATAATAATAATAATAATAATAATAATAATAATAATAATAATAATAATAATAATAATAATAATGTTGGAAGGGACCTTGGAGGTCATCAAGTTCAACCCCCTGCTCAGGCAGGAAACCCTATACCATTTCAGACAAATGGCTGTCCAGTCTCTTCTTAAAAACTTAAAAACTTTCCAGCAATTTAGTTCATTAAAACATCCATGATAAATGCATGATAAAACAACAAATTAAAAATTAAAAAAATGAAGCATCCTTCATCAATTCCAATTAAATGATTGTCAAACTCCTGCAAAAATCTATCACCAGCATATATGGCATCCATAAATACTCTGCAGTAGAGCTTGAACCCTATCCAACATCTTTTGGAATAAAATCAAGATTGAGCAACTTTGAGAGCTATTCCTATGGGCAAGTCATAAAGTTGGAAGGGACCTTGGAGGTCATCTAGCCATCCCTGCTCAGGCAGGAAACCTTATACCATTTCAGACAAATGGCTATCCAGTCTCTTCTTAAAAACTTCCAGTGTTGGAGCATTCACCGCTTCTGGAGGTAGGTTGTTCCACTGGTTAATTGTTCTAGCTGTCAGGAAGTTTCTCCTTAGTTCTAGGTTGCTTCTCTCTTTGGTTAGTTTCCACCCGCTGCTTCTTGTCCTGACTTCAGGCGCTTTGGAAAATAACTCGACTCCCTCTTCTTTGTGGCAGCCCCTGAGATACTGGAATAGTGCTATCATGTCCCCACTTGTCCTTCTCTTCATTAAACTAGACATACCCAATTCCAGCAGCCTTTCCTTATATGCTTTGGCCTCCAGTCCCCTAATCATCTTTGTTGCTCTTCTCTGTACTCTTTCTACAGTCTCAACATCTGTTTTACATCGTGGTGACCAAAACGGGATGCAGTATTCCAAGTGTGGCCTTACCAAGGCATTGTAAAGTGGTATTAATACTTCATGTGATCTTGATTCTATCCCTCTGTTAATGAAGCCCAGCACTGTGTTGGCCTTTTTGGCAGCTGCAGCACGCTGCTGGCTCATATTTAAGTGATTGTCCACTAGGACTCCGAGGTCCCTCTCACAGTTACTACTATTGAGCAAGGTACCCCCTATACTATACCTACATTTCTTGCCTAAATGTAGAACCTTACTTTTTTCACTATTGAATTTCATTTTGTTAGATAGCGCCCAGTGTTCAAGTCTGTCCAGATTCTCCTGTATGCTAAGCCTTCTTCTGGAGTGTTGGCTATTCCTGCCAGCTTGGTGTTGTCTGCAAATTTGATGATTTCCCCATCTATCCCCTCGTCCAAATTGTTGATGAAGATGTTGAAGAGCACTGGGCCCAGAACAGAGCCCTGGGCACCCCACTACACACTTCCCTCCATGTAGATGCGGTTACACCCGGTCAGCCAGCTACGGATCCATCTGGTGGTGATGCTATCTAACCCACATTTTCCTATCTTATCAAGTAGTAGGTTGTGATCTACTTTATCAAATGCCTTACTGAAGTCCAAGTAAATTATATCCACAGCATTCCTCTGATCCACTAATTTTGTCACTTGGTCAAAGAATGCAATACGATTTGTCTGGCATGATCTGTTTTTGACAAACCCATGTTGGCTTTTAGTAATGACTTTGTTTGCCTCTAGGTGTTCGCTGATTCGTTGTTTGATTATCTTTTCCAGAATCTTCCCAGGTATCGAGGTCAGGCTGATAGGTCTGTAATTTCCTGGGTCCATTTTTTTTCCTTATTGTGCTATCCTCTTTGAGCTCAAAAGCTAAGCAGGATCGAGAGTTTTGAGTACTGATCTGAAAGACCTCCTGGAATACTCAGGCTGTAGACTAGGCTAAGAAATTAAAGAACAGAACACGGTAGTGTTGTTGTTGACAAAAGACTACAGAGATGTGTTCATGAAGTTGTTTTGTTCAATCTGAAGGAAGCCTCACTTTTTTCCTATGCACGGTGCATTAGAAGGGCATAAATATAAACAGTTTATTTTATTTATTAGACTTGTTTGGTGCCCATCTTGCCAAGATGCAACTCTGGACGGCTTATGAACATGAAAAGCCAACAAAATATTGAAGCAATAAGTAATCACAAGAGCAATAATTTACAATTAAAAGATGGGACGGAAGGAGTAAGATGCACATAGGGGGAGGTGGGGTCTTGTCTTAATCTGTCAGCCACCTCCAGCATGATGCTCCCTTGTTGGGTCCACAAGCCAACTGGCAAGGCCAGATTTTTTAGGCCCTTACAGAAGGTCAGAAGGGTGGGTGCATATCTCACCATGGGGGGGCGCAATGTTCCATAATCCAGCAAAAACAATTGCTATTAATCTAACTGACTAGCATATCTGCTTTTCCCATATCTGACATAGGAGCCAAAGAAGGTTCAGCTCTCTAAATTGTTCTTGTGTCCAAAAAAATAGATTTCTCACAGTTGAGGACAGAAGAGGTTCCCGTCAGGGCTGCAGGCATCTGTGGCCAGCTGCTCCCAGATGGCAGCTTATCAATGAAGTAATACTCAAGTTCTAGGCTGACTCCACCCACATGGCTGCCTCCACCATTATCTTGGCCAGGACAAAAACTTACAAGTTCTCTGCGCACTGTTGGTATGCAGATGGACTCAGATTTAATCTCTGTGGGAGGTGGAGTGTGAGGAATTCTGTTTAACATTCAGGACAGTTTATAACAATCAGGGTCCACCAAAGGAGGTGAAGGAAACTCAGCCGAAGGCAGTTTTCTAATATAGAGCAGTTTATTCAAGGCAGCTTCCAGTATGGGGCAGCTTATTTCTTGGCTTAATTGCTGGCCTGATGTTTTGAGTCCCACTGATGTAATAGAAATTGACCACCTGCTTTGAGAAAGGTTCTAATTTTCATTCACATGGAGATTCTGAACCTAGAGGAGGCTCTATAGCAAAAGGTATCCTCTATCTTCCAGGAAAGGAATATGGTCTTCCTTTCTTGCTTTAAAGCAGCTTCCCTCAGTAGTTTGGACTACAAGTCACATCTCTCTCTCTCTCTCTCTCTCTCTCTCTCTCTCTCTCTCTCTCTCTCTCTCTCTCTCTCTCTCTCTCTCTCTCTCTCTCTCTCTGTCTCTCTCTCTGCTGCCTCAAGGCCAAGCTATTCCCTCTTAGAGATTGTGGCAGTGTTGTTCTGAAACATCTGGCGAGCACCAGACTGAAGAAGGCTGCTTTACAATGTAAATGAGCATTCATCTTTCATAAAGTTTATTAATATGCCACTGCTTTAGCACAACATGTGCTTATAGGATTTATTAAGCACTTAACAGCATGAAAGAAAAATATTTGCTTGTTTTTTGCTGCCAGTCCTAATGGAGATATGTGACTCACTGGGTTCCCAAATGCACAAATATTTCCCAGGAAACAAATAACTGTTTCAAGCTGCAGTTTGCTGAGGGGATAAAAGTAGGCTAATAACATGGATGCACTGATTTTTTTTTTCAAAAAAGAAAAAGAGTACACAGAATTAATGAGTACACTCTGACAAACATAATTATTGATATTCTCCATAGGTAAGTGCAGCAGGAGAATGATATTTTGAGATTTAGGAACTATTTTGTGTAGAAAATAACATTGTGCTCTGGATTGCTATAACTACAAAATACTATGTCATTATTTTGTGCCTCCAATCCTTACAGTCTTTATTCAGTGTAGTGTGTTGCTCTAGTCTAGTTGCCATGATGCAAATTTACAAATTAAATTCAGGTATTATAATTTACTGAACATTTATTACATATATACCTCATCCTTCCTCTATATAGCTTAAGTGATATACTTTCTTTTTTTCACAGCAGTAATATTTAAGGAAATGTTTATATAGGTGTACCTAACGTTAAAAAAATCAGCTGAAATGTTTCCTACTAATCAGATATAGCCATAGACAAGTATTACATAATATAAAACTGTGTTTCTAATTAAAAGGCAGGCTGTGTTTTTCATAAAGAATAAATAGTTTTGGTTGTTGCTCCTCTTCTTACCCAGATAATCATAGCAACAAAATTTTGGGAACAAGTCGAAGCTTTCTCTTAGATTCAGCATGGCACTATGTTCCAGTTCTGAAAGCCACAACCACCAAAGTATTCTAAATTTGACATTCCTACTACAAATTGACCACCTACAGAAGTGATCTTTTCTAAAAATATTTCCTTCATTTGGGATTTTCCAAAAACATTCTTCTGATGCACAGTGACTCCAACATTCCAGATTGCACTGGACACTTCATACAATATGAGAAAGTGTAGACTTAGTATATGCAGTTCCAAAAATGTGCCCTCAGTTCTTCATATTTTTAAAATACCAGTAAGACAAAATAACATTGCAAGTTAAGAACAGGATTGCTTAACTCAAAACACCAAAAGACCGAAGATTGGCAAAACTCTTTGTAGAAAAACGCCTATCTTCTCTCTAGGCATCTTAGATATTATATCAGGGTTTCCCAACCTTGACAACTTTAAGATGCATAGACTTCAATTCCTAGAATTCTCCAGCCAGCTATGTCCATGTCTTAAAGTGGCCAAAGTTAGGAAACCCTGTATTAAATGGAATAGGATGATAGGTAATCCAGATTGTAATGTTACAGATGGCAGGTGGGGATTTATATTTTGGGGATGACAGATGTAGGTAGCTGTAGGTACCTGTAGGCAGTTTTGCAGAAATACAAGTTTAAACTATAAGGGGCTCATGCACAATACATTTCTTATGAGTAACCCAAGATCTCCCTGGATATGGCCATTAGGCATGGTACACTGTGAATAATGACTAATGGCAAACTGTACTCAAGTCACTTTTGTTACCAGAAGTTGATGAAAATGAATTTGACATTGTGGAGATTCAGAGAGAAAGAAGTAGATACTTATTCAGTGAGTACAACCTAATATTCATGACAGCATGAAGAAATATTTAATTATAAACTTTTTAATCAGATGTTATCTGAAAATCTTCATAGATCAACCATCCAGCAATGTAAAATTTTACATCTGGAGTCATTTTGCATAGCAAGGCATAGCCTGTTATTTCAAATACACGTGAGCAGGATTCCGCTTTTTGAGAAAAGCAGAAAACTGTACGCAGAAAACATAACACTCACTTACCATATTAGGAGGTTAAGCATACAAGATACATCTGAATGCTCTGGAAAGACCCTTCATGGCTGTAGCCTTAAAGAGGATGGTGAATTTGTGTTGCCGTTTTAAATGTCACCTGGCAGCTGTTGTGAAGAAAAGCAGCTGTGTTGAAAGATGAGAGGTGTTTCTAACAACATTTCATGGTTTTATTTTACTTTTACTGCTTTCCTTGCAGTGTGAAAGAAATGTGCTTCCTTATACCCCCTCCCCCGCCCCCAATATATATTTTTAATTGTAGGACCATGGAATTCCTAAGCATAAAAGGCATGTCATTTCTGAATCCCACTCTTCCTCTCCAGGTCTGATGCAGAAAAAGAGAACAACCAACATAAAGCTCCATAGTGACAACAGCAGGCTCATTTTGTAGAGTCAAACTTCAAGACATTCTGCCAGGTAAAGTCAAGATGCAACACGCATAATTGCAACAATCATCTTGCCTTTTTTCTAATCACACCTTGAGGATGCCGCTATACGATTTCACTAAATTAAAAGAAAAATTATCTTAAAAGTATGTGTGAATATTCAGGCTAGTTTCATAAAACAGTGAGAGGTCATTGCTAAGCTATTTGACTGAGTAATTCCATTTCAACCAGTAGGAGATTGGGGATCAGTTCCTCTTTCCCAAAACAACCTATTTCATAGGACAGTTATTGCCCTGGCAGTAAAAGATGGATAACTTAAAAGTACACTATGTATACTACCTTGATTCCCAGAGGAAAAATGAGTTACAAATGAAATATACCCATAACACTGATAAACAGATGAATAAAATATTCTATAACATGCCCCTTTCAAAAGAAAAGCCCAAAATAACGATTTCTCATTTTGCCACCTACCTTTCTTTCTGTAAGGATATACTATTGCCTAATCATTCTTACAATCCAGATTTCTTCCATTTTCAATGGGTAGCTTTTGACTCCTTGTCTGTGCAAAGAAGCCACTTAGACACAGGATGTTTGAGTGGCAATTGTAAAGGAAATTTCTAAGTAGGTACAATAATAATAATGCCTTTGAGTTTCTCTTGAAAAGTCCACAGTGATTTCTAGCATTACGTTTTTTGGAAGTTGTTTGCCATGGCCTTTTTCCCCCTTAGGCTGAGAGAGAATAATTGGCCCAAGCTAGCTTTGTGCCCAAGGCAGGACTAGAACTTACTATCTCCCAGTTTTTCACTTGGGGCCTTTAATCACTACACTAAACTGTCTCTCACAAATTAATTGACATGCTTAAATTTAAATGTCTAGTGAAGAGATGAGGCAGCAATATCCACAAGGTAGATAGCAATAACAATATCACTTAGACATAAATACCCCTTCACAGTGCTTTACAGCCCTCTCTAAGTGGTTTACAGAGTTAGCATATTGGCCCCAACAATCTGGGTCCTCATTTTACCGACCTTGGAAAGGATGGAAGGCTGGTGAAATTTCACCTTTAACTGGTGAAATTCAAACTGCCAAACTGCTGGAAGCCGGCAGTCAGCAGAAGTAGCCTGCAGTGCTGCCTTCTAACCACTGCACCACCAAGGTTCTTCATAATAGACAAAATGTTAATTGCAGGAATGCAATCCAAATCCAACCCATTTATGCATGTTAGTATTAGATTTTTATTCTGCCTTTTAAAATATATAACTCAAGGCAGGGAACATAGCTAATACTGTATTTCCTGCCTCCCAATTTCCTCAGAACAACCCTGTGGGGGGGGGGAAGCTGTGCTGAGAGTGAATGACCAGCCCAAATTCATCCAGTCAGCTTTCATGCCTAAGGGAAGCCTAGAACTCGCCATGTCTTGGTTTTTACAGCAGCACCTTAAGCACTAAACTAAAATGGCTTCCATATGTAAAGTCAATGCAGAAAAGAAGATAGGGGTTTGACTGTGCTGTGCTGATCACCATCTTACCTATTTTGACTCCTCCCTTCCCATGGATGCCAATGGCATGAGAGTTGAAGGTTGAGTTCTGTAGTGTTAAAAAAATATATCCCTAACCAGGATGTTTCAAGAAAGAAAGATTTCAATGCATATTTTCCATTTTATGGAAAGAAAGAGTCCTGAGTCAACTCCAGGACTGAATCAAAAATCAACTGGATTCCAACCAACTCTCAAGCATGACTCAGGTTGATTTCTTTATTGCAGACAAGGCCAAGGCCATATATATAAACACCAAAGATCTGCATGCTGCAATACGCAGAGATACAATTCCACCAATGCCTCTGTTCAGGTTTTAAATTCTAAGCCTTTTCCTCCTGCCTTTTTTAGTCAATGGATAGTTGATAGTTGAGCATTTTCCTTACGGCCCAGAGATTGGGAAGCTCTTGCTTCATGCTGACATAATAGTTCTTTGGGGTCTGGAAATGGCTGATTCCTACCTTGCCAATTTTATTCCTGTGCCAAACCTCCACAAAGCAGCATCCTGCTTCTAATGGGCACAGCTGTGTTTCTGCAAGGCAACATGTGTTTGCACTGTTGCAAGGCTGAAAGGCCAATTGGACGCTCTTTGACAAAAATTCAGGACAGATTACAAGTTTCACCACAATGTTTGCTGTTTTATATGCTGTGTTTTATATCTTTGCAGCAAAGCATTCCATAAAGCAAACCGCCTATAATCTGGTGCTCCTGGATTTTACCCATCTCAGCTCTCCTGTCACTCATCTTGCTAGTTACTCTCTCTCAGCCCAATCCACCTCAAAGGATGGTTGTTGTGAGGCAGGGGGAGGCAGAAAAAGAATATTAAGTATGTTCACGGGGGAAGGGAATGAATGAATGAATGAACGAACGAACGAACAAATGTATCTCCAGCAATTATTTTAAAAGGGATGAGCAACTGTTTGATGGCTGAAAGCCTCACTAGTTAGGCCAGAGTTGCAACATAGGCAGGTTTAAGTCATGCCACGTGCATGAGATTCTGATTTTTTTTTCCCTGTGGGTTTGGAGGGGGGGGCTCACAATCCTGCAAGGTAGATTGAGCTGAGAAAGAGTAACTGGCAAGATGAATGACAGGAGAGCTGAGATGGGTAAAATTCAGGAGCACCAGTTTATAGGCAGTTTGCTTTAACAGTGTAGTGTTACCCCCTCAGGAGCCACCAGAGCCCAGGCCTTCCTAGCCCCCTCCCTTCTCTTCTGTCCCACCCGGCAGCCACATTCTCAAGGCGTTGGTGGCATGTCCCTTTTAGTGGGAGGTCACGTGAAGTGAAGGGGAGGCAGATTCTTGTCGTCAGCAGAGTTTGCAGGAACAACGATGGCTGCCCCCTGGCTGTGGCAGTCAATGTGTGACCGTGTTTATCAACCCCCTGGCAGTCATGGGGGCAGTAATTGATGACATGCAGCAGCCACTTGGAAACAGCAAGAAGCACTAGCGAAGATAGTCACAAAAATGCTGTTGAGAGTTTTAGATATTTAAAAACACATGACTGAGTCCTATTGTTTATGGTGATTGTGGGAGAAAATATAAAGAACTGGGTTGTGAAAGCTAATCTTACTATAGCAAGTATAGTAATTACAGATTATGTTATGGAATTAATAGGGTGGAGCAGAACAATTGTGTTGTCTTGGCGCATAACTTCTATTTGCCCAAGCAGGACAAACTGAATCAATCAATGCAGTTTCATGATATGGTTAAAAACATGGCACATGATTGCAAAGAAGAAGATGAGAAAGAAGCAAAATGACCGTAAAATGCTGAAATATATACAGGTTCAATAGATCTCCCTTAAGCACAAGGTTAAGCAAATAGCTCTGAGTATTGCTGAACTTTTGTTTGCTAGCTAGTGAAGACCATTTTGTTTTACATCCCAATCAAACAAGGTTACAGTGACTCAGTTTTCAAAACAACTATGCCAATGGTGCCACCTTGATTTAACAGGTGATCGGTTTCATTTGATGGATATATGAATCTCAGTTGGGCTACTGTTGGAAAAACGCTATGTTAAATTGTATTTACAATTATTCTTTTCAAAGTAGTATGCTATTTATTATTATAATCTGTTCGCATCAACGTGAATAGCACTATGGAGTGTTGCTCACACTAGGTAGACTATTTAGGTTAGGCAGGGATCTTGCTGGAGAAGAGAAATAAATGTAAATATTCTCTTTATAAATATAGATAGTGACAGTGACCTGAAGTTGTTTCTGGAACACATTATAGCTTGCTGAACACACTAAAGTTAGTGGAACACATTATGGCAAATCTTAGAATCTTAGAATTTAGAACTATAAAAATAACTTAACAATTAAACAATTAAATTGCAATTTAATCAGTTGGGATGTGTACATACCATTGAATATACAAGGTGTTCCTTTTCTAGAGATCTTAGGGAGAAACTCAAAAGGCATATTTGCTTAAAGCATTAGAGGCTAATAGCCTTTGGCCTTCCAGTTTTGCTCATGCTCAGCATTGGGTAGTTTATTCTCATGACTTTCTTTGCAACACCTCTTTTATTTTCTTACCTCATCCTGTAACAAACATTGCCAGTCTGTTGCATGTTTTCCCCAAATGCTTTTGCAAACTTGCTAACTTGAAATCTCAGCAGGTCAGAAAGATAATGTTGTGTCCTGAGCCTGCAAAGGCAGCACCAGCCTTGCGCGCATGCGCGAGGCATGAAAGCACTCCATTTCTTGTTGCCATTCTGTCCAGGGCTCTGGGCAGATAAAGAGAGGCCTGCGTGCCTTGCTGTTGTTGTGGAGTTGTTGATGTAACAAATAAAGAGCTGTTAGCTGAACAATGAGTCTTCATCATTCACCAATGATCAAAGGACTTAATACTGGCAACGAAGGTGGGATGATTTACAGGCGGAAGAAAGAGAAGCTTACCCAAAGAAGTCCTGAAGAGGGGAAAATGGCGTCAAAATTAGCGTCCCAGCCTGCCAGTACAGCGTTGCTGGAGGGTGAGTTCAGCTGAAAGACCCTTTCCCCCAAGAACAGAGTAAAAGAGCTAGTGGTGAAGTGTAACTATAGGATGGCGAAGATTGGTCGTATTTCCGAATTTGATGTCTCCCACCCAGAAAGATGGGACTCATACGTTGCAAGGGTGGAGAACTATTTTAGGGTAAATCAGGTCAGAGAAGATGGCTTGAAAGCTGCAACCCTGTTGTGTGTCTGTGGTCAGGAGGCGCTTGAAATTGCAGAGAACCTGGCGGCCCCTGCACCTCTAGAGTCAGTAACGTATACTGACTTGAAGAAAGTACTCAAGGAACATTTCCAGCCCAAATTGTCTGTGATTGCATGGAGACACACGTTTGAGCAAAGGGACCAGAGGGAAGGTGAATCTGCTAAGGACTTTATTGCAGCCTTAAAGAGAGCAGCCAGACTGTGTGAGTTCAAGGATCTGGAAGAGAGGCTGTGAGATCGCTTTGTATGCGGTTTAAGGAACAGAGACTTACAGCAGAAGATTTTTGCTAGAGAGGATGTCTCTTTCCAAGATGCACTGAGAGAGGTGACTGCTGAAGAAGCAGCAGGTGGGGCTGTGAAGACCCTACGGCCCACCAGGAGCCCTCCAGAGATAGCTACCATCCATCAGGAGGACATCCAAGAAGGGGCAGACACGGATCCTGAAGAAGAGGTGAATAGATTTTACCAGCCAGCTGGAAGGAGGCAGAAGGAGTGTCAAGACAAGGTCGCAGCATCCCTCAAATGCTTCGGGTATGGATGAAGTCACAGAAGAGCTGAATGCAGGTTCCGTTCCACCATTTGCAGAGCGTGTGGCAAGCAAGGCCACATTGCAGCCATCTGTTTGGGGCACCAGAAGATCCAACCTCATGAAGAATTGCGTCTGAAAGGTACCAGGGTCCCCAGCCAAAATAGGGTGGGTTTTGTGCATCATGCAGAAGTATATTAAGGACAGGCACACACAAACCCCTAAAGAAGAAGCTGTCCCTTAAAGTAAGGTTGCAAGGGGTTCCTTTATCCATGAAGTTGGACACTGGGTCCGCTCTCTTCATTATTTCCATCAGTACATTCAAAAAGATTTGTAGCAGCAGCGGCCTTTGAGCCAAACTAAAGCAATCCAATATAGTACTCATGGATTTTCAGAATTCTAAGGTGTGTGTTAAGGGGGAGGGCCCCTTAATGTACAGCACAAGGATTTTGAAGGTCCCCTAGATGTGTTGGTTGTATGGGGTGAACACATGAGTCTTATTGGACTCGATTGGTTCGAGGCTCTGGGAATCCAGATTACTGGGCTGCACCATTTGCAAACGTTGAGCCTGGCAGAAGTCTGCAAGGAGTTTGCAGATATGTTTAGTTCAGAGCTTGGATCCTATAAGAGGCCTCCAGTTTCACTACGGTTAGACCCAAACATCACGCCCATCAGGGTTAAGCCTAGGAGGGTACCTTTCGCCCTCAAAGGCAAGATTGATGCTGAGCTGGACAAATTGCTCCAGCAAGGTATTTTACAACCTGTAGATTCAAGTCCATGGGAAACCCCCATAGTAACGCCTCTAAAGGCTAATGGGGATATACGTATATGTGCAGATTACAAATGCACAATAAACAAGGCCCTGCAACAGCACGCTTATCCAGTACCTGTGGTAAGCCACATTCTGGCCTCCCTCAAGGGGGTCCGCATCTTTGCAAAGCTTGACCTGGCACAGGCCTATCAACATCTACCTATTGATGAAGCAGCTGCAGAGGCCCAAACTATTGTAACTCACAGAGGGGCTTTTAAAGTCAAGAGACTGCAATTTGGGGTAAATGTAGCCCCTGGCATTTTCCAAAGTGTCATGGAAAGCACACTTCATGGTATTCCTGGGGTCTGCCCCTACTTTGATGATGTCCTCATCGCTGGGGAGTCATCCCAAAATTTAGCAGAGAGATTAAGGGCTTCGTTTTCGAAAAGCAGGCCTTAAACTTAAGAAGGATAAATGCAAGATAGGAGTCAATTCTGCTGACTTCCTAGGATTCAGGATAGATGCTCATGGAATTCGCCCTGCTGAAATGAAATTGCAAGCCATATAGAAGGCCCCAAGGCCTAAATCCAAGAGTGAATTGCAAGCATTCTTGGGCCTATTAAACTTTTATCATGCTTTCCTTCCTCACAAGGCTGCTGTGGCAGAGCCATTACACAGGCTCTTGGACAAACAGGCTCCTTGGCAGTGGACTAAAGTCCATGACAAGAGTTTCAGTGAGGTTAAGGCCTTGCTCATGTCTAATGCTGTTTTAGCTCATTTTAATGAGCAACTGCCTGTTTGCATCTCCTGCGATGCATCTCCTTATGGAGTGGGAGCAGTACTCAGCCATCTGATGGTGGATGGGACTCAGGTCTCTGTGGCCTACTATTCCCGGACTCTGTCTTCTGCAGAGCGGAATTATGCTTAGATTGACAGAGGGGCTTTGGCCGTAGTGGCTGGCATTAAGAAATTTCATGATTTCTTATACGGCTGCCAATTCACGGTCTATACTGATCATAAGCCTCTTCTGGGATTGTTTACTACCACCAAGCAGACCCCACATATCATTTCTCCTCATATGCTGAGATGGTCCATTTTCCTGTCAGCTATGACTTCACGCTAATTCACAAACCTGAAAAGGAAATGGGTTATGCGGGTGGCCTGAGTAGATTACTTCTGCAGCAATTGGAGCCTGATCCTGCTCCAGCTATTCATATTCTGTCCATTCAGGAGTTACCTGAGTCTCCCCTCAATGCCAGGGATGTGGCTGCAGAAACTGTCACTGATCACACACGTGCTGACATGAGTTTTGTCAGGATGGCCTGACAAGTGCCCTAATACTGAGTTCCAAAGCTTCTGGAAAAAGAAGCATGAGTTGTCCACTTTCAAGGGATGCCTATTATGGGGCAGCAGGGTAGTGATCCCAGCCTCATTGAGGTCTAGAATCTTGAACTCCTTCCATGAGGGACATCCTGGTATTGTCAGGATGAAAGCGCTTGCGTGCAGCCATCTTTAGTGGCCTGGACTCAATAAAGCCATCGAGGCCCAGGTGCACGAGTGCCATGTCTGCCAACAGTCTCGCCCTGAAATGCCTCAGGCCCCAGTGCATAGGTGGGAGGAAACTCAATCCCCATGGTCCAGGGTGCATATAGATTACGCTGGGCCCTTTCAGGGGCAATTCTTCCTGGCTGTTGTTGATAGCCATTCCAAGTGGCTAGAGGTTGTTCCTGTTTCCTCAACTACCACTGCTAGAACCATCCAGGTATTGAGAGGAATTTTTGCATCACACGGCCTTCCAGATGTTCTGGTTTCAGATAATGGTCCTCAATTTACCTCTTCTGAGTTCCAGGCTTTCCTTCAAGCCAACATGATCCAGCATGCAACTTCGGCTCCTTTCTACCCATCCTCCAACGGAATGGCTGAGAGAATGGTGGGCACCACCAAAGATGTCCTGAAGAAACTGACTTATGGTAACTGGCATCACAGGTTAGCAGATTTTCTTCTTGCACACTGCACCATACTGTGCACTGCCACGGGGAAGAGCCCTGCTGAACTGGGGTCGCCGCCTCATCACAAAACTGGACAGGCTGCACCCTGACCGGGTGGCTTCACAGGTGTCACAGCCACGGGCACCAAGGAGACTTCAAGTAGGAGATCCGGTTTGGGCACGTAACTATGGGCCTGGTCATCTCTGGGTAACAGCTGTGGTATGCAAGGTCTCTGGGCCATTGTCATATGAAGTGACATTGGGCAACGGCCACATCATTTGCAGGCACATAGATCAGGTGCGTGTGAGACTGGACTCGCAACCTTCCGCTCCTGGCTCTGCTCTTGGGAGGGGGGGAAGGAGGATTATAATGTGCATTCTGAGGATCAATTTCAACAGTCATCACAGGGTTCCACAAGTGCCCATGACAGGAATTCAATGGATAGGGGGTCATCCCATACATCCACAACTACTTCAGACAGGGAGTCACACTGGGGGTATCTACATTCTTCACAAATGACAGATAGTGCTCCAGACAGGGAGACTGACCGGGGGTATCCAAATAACTCACAAAATACAAGAGAACAAGAATTCTGGCTGGGGCAAAGGCCCAATTCTGCAATTGCTTCCAGAAGAAGGTCAACAGGACAGGGGGTAGTCAGGGAGGCGACTCCTGACTCTGAAACCTTGGGCACGGGCTTAGAGGCTTTTGAACACTGGGGCACTCCCGCTACCCAGCGCTCTTCATCTGCTGGCCATGGGTTTGAGGGACAGTGTTCCCAAGAAAGGTCCATTGTGGAATCAGGGACTACCACCTCTCCAAGGTATACTAGCTGGGACTTAGAGGGTCCAGCCAGCCAGCAGATGGGCAGGTCACCAGGTCTTGGGGGCAACAAAGTCCTGGTCTGCCTGGCTTGGTAGGCAAGCAGGTGGGCTAGGCAAATTTACCAGGGTCCCCAGAAGAGCTAAGGCAGCAAAGCACTGGCCTGCCTCAAGTAGAAGGTGAGCAGAGGGGCCAGGTAAGTTCTCCTGGCCCTAGAAGGTCGCAGCAGGCCAAGTGCCAACCCAAACATCTCGGGGATTTTGTGAAGTTGCTGTCAACCTCAAGGGGTTCTAAGGACAAGGGCCCTTAATAGGAAGATTGTTGTGGTATTTTTTGATTTCAGATACATTTATGCCTAAACAAGTGAAGGGGGGTTGTCTGAAGACAACCTCGAGTATTCCACAATCAGTGCATTTGTTTGTTGGAACTATAACATTCTCCCAAAGGAATAACGTACGTTGCAATGGTCCCGGGCTTTGCAGAAGCTGCCTGGGACCAGACGGAGCGGCGCCAACCTCACGCACATGTGTGAGGCGCGAAAGCACTCCGTTTCTTGCTGCCATTCTGCCTGCGTGCCTTGCTGTTATTGTGGAGTTGTTGATGTAATGAATAAAGAGCTGTTAGCTGAACAATGAGTCTTCATTCGCCAATGATCAAAGGACTTAATAGATAACATCATGACTCTTGCATTAATTTCACATTGCTACCAAATGTTAATGAAACACCACTCAAGGAAATATTCCCCAGAAATTGGTTTTTGAATCAGAGGAATCCATTTCTGGATGGAGTCTTCAGGAGAATTTAAGTTTAAAGATAGGTTTGGGCAAATGTACATTCAATAAAAATCAGGGATCAACAAAACTACCTATTTTGCTGCCTCAGGTTCTAATGGTTCTATTCCCATATTGCTTCCATCCCATATTTTTTATTATTATTTCTTGAGGCTATGCAAAATCATAAGCTTTCATAGCACCTATTTCCCCCCTCTTTCTATATATCAAAAGCCCAGAAACAAACATCTCACAAAGCATATAGCTTAGGGCCAGTGCTTTTTTTGTTTTTTTAAAAAAAAGGTGCCGGAACTCACACATGTCATACAACCCGCCTTGCCTACCCTACAAGGTTCCATCCAAAAAAGGTGCCGGAACTCCGTTCTGGGCGTTCTATGATTTAAAAAAAGCCCTGGCTTAGGGCTAACATGGATCTTCCATGGAGGGAGAGACAACTACAGATTTAACCCCGTTGCTTGAAAGATCCTCTTCTTTTTCACTACCTATTTCACTTCTGACAATAATTAAAACCCAAGTAAAATCCCTGCCCACCTAGCAGTTTGAAAGTGTGCAAATGCAAGTAGATTAATAGGTACCACTTTGGTGGGAAGGTAACAGCATTCCGTCCACCTCAGCCAGTAGTGGGATTCATCCAGTTTGCACCACTTCAGCAGAACCAGTAGCTAATTTTTTGTTGCCCAGGCCCAGAATGTACTTCTGGAAGTGGCATCCACACAGAGAACCGGTTGTTCACATATTTGAATCCTACCACTGACCTCAGCATATAGTCATGCTGGCCACATCACCATGGAAATATCTTCAGACAATGCAGGCTCCCTTGGCTAAGAACCAGAGATGAGCAGTGCCCCCTAGAGTCAGACACAACTGGACAGGGGAAACTTTTACGTTTACCTTAGAATGCCTGCAGCAGGAGGAAAAGTTTATGGGCCAGAAAGCAGTCCTTTGATACTGATATGTCATTTTGTTGAGGTTTGGCCACCCTGTGTGTATTCCCCACAGATCAATTTGTAAATAACATGTTTTATGATCTTAGTAAAAAATGAGAAACCTGTTTGTTAGTTGAAAAAAGAATGGCATGACTATGTAGGCTTTATTCTCTGCAATAAAATAAATCCTGGGTCAATTTTTTTAAAATACATTTTAATTTAATTTAATTTAATTTTTCGGACTTATATGCCGCTCCTCTCTGAAGACTCGGAGCGGCTTACAACATAAACAAAACAGTACTTCAAAACTAAGTCCAAATCTAAAAATCATTAAAAATAAAACCCCAGACACATTCATCATTCACTCAACATTCCACATTCAACCCCAGGCTTGCCGACAAAGATAGGTCTTAAGATTCCTCCGGAAGGCCGGGAGAGTGGGGGAAGTGCGGACTTCAGGAGGCAGTTGGTTCCAGAGGGTGGGCGCCACAACAGAGAAGGCCCTCCCCCTAGGACCCGCCAGACGGCATTGTTTCGCTGATGGGACCTGGAGGAGGCCGACCCTGTGCGCTCTCACCGGTCGAAGGGAAGTATGTGGCAGAAGACGGTCCCGTAAGTATCCTGGTCCAATGCCATGAAGGGCTTTATAGGTTATAACCAACACTTTGAATTACGCTCAGAGACCAATAGGCAACCAATGCAGCATGTGGAGAGTTGACGAAATGTGGGCACAACGTGGAAGGCCCACAATTGCAGCTGCATTTTGCACTAATTGTAGTCTCTGAACACTCTTCAAGGGTAGCCCCATGTAGAGAGCATTGCAGTAGTCGATCCTCGAGGTGACAAGGGTATGTGTGACTGTGAGTAGAGACTCCCGATCCAAATAAGGGCGCAACTGGTGTACCAGGCGAACCTGGGCAAATGCCCCCCTCGCCACAGCTGACAAATGATGTTCCAATGTCAGCCGTGGATCGAGGAGGACACCCAAGTTGCGAACCTTCTCCGAGGGGTTTATAACTTTACCCCCCAGGGTAATGGAAGGACAGATTGAAATGTCCTTGGGAGGCATCACCCACAGCCACTCTGTCTTGTCAGGGTTGAGCCTCAATCTGTTAACGCCCATCCAGACCGTCACAGCCTCCAGACACCGGCACATCACCTCAACCGCTTCACTGATTTGGCCAGGAGTGGAAATGTACAGTTGGGTATCATCAGCATACTGATGGTATCTCACTCCATGCCAGTGGATGATCTCTCCCAGTGGCTTCATGTAGATGTTAAAAAGTATAGAGTAAAATACAAAGCAAATAGTAGGGCACAATGGAGACGGAAAAGGGAAAGGAAAGTGAGGGAGAGAAGGGGGGGGGGAAAGACAATGACTTACAACTTCCTCTTTTGCAGTAGAATAAAGCATTAATATCGAACCTCAACTTTTTACTTTTTCATAATAGTATAAACTAGCCATTTCTGTAATAACAAATCAGTAAAACCCAAAATCAAAGTTTCATTTCTTTCTACCTCAAGCACAGAGTCCAGAAGCGATCTCCATGTAGAAACAAAAGTACTTATATTCTTTTCTTTAATCAAAAGAGTCAATTTAGCCATCTCTGCCACTCCATCAACTTCTGTAGCCATTTGCCCATAGTGAGAATTGAAATATCCTTTCATTTTTGTGCATACAGTAGTCTTGCTGCCGTTGACATATATAAGATCACAGTTCCCAAAAAAATTTCCAAATCTTTTTTCATTAAACAAGAATTTTTCCATTAAAAATCCTGGGTCAAACTCGATTGGAGCAACTAGCTAATATTCTCACCTGGCTGATCAGTGGTCATGCAAAGGACATACATTCTTCTAATTAATAGGTTAGATATGTGATTGCACTGGCAATTGCTCAGTCCCCCCTTCTAAGAAATGTGGTGCTTTGACCCTGGATTACAAGGACTTGTCTTTCTCAAGGTCAGCCATCTGACATTAACTGGCCTACCTGAGGTGGAAAGATCTATCCTTTCGGCTGTTATTAGTCTCTCACAGAAGATAAAGAAGTCACTCTCATTACTGGTCCATTTCACTTTGCATGACTCAAGCAGAATTAGGGACAGAAGAGTGTTCAGTACGTTTTCTTCATTAGGCAAGTCCATCTTGAGTGAATCTATTTCCCCTTCTCCAGTGGTGGGAGCCGGTTTGCACTGGTTCGGCAGAACCGATATCTAAATTTTGCTGAGTTCGGAGATCCGGCTGAATGCACAGTTTCCAGAAGTCCAGTCTAGGCCTTGGAGGCCTGAAGAAGGCCTCCCAGGCCTAGAATGGCCCGCCGGAAGTGCATAGATGCCATTTCCGGAGTCTGTTCTAGGCCTCAGAGGCCCAGGCCTGCATCCAATAACAGAACTGGTTGTTCAGGTATTTGAATCCCACCACTGCCCTTCTCACAAGCTGTTGCCATTTGCTTGTTGTGCCCATTGAGCCCAATCAACAGTATTGGCCACAGGGCAAGGTCAAAGAAAGTAGAGCTATTCTTTCTCCTCATTGGATGGAATGCTGGACTCGATGGGCTTTGGCCTGATTCAGCATGGCTCTTCTTATGTTCTTATGTTCTTAAAGTACAAAAATGCATTAGAGGCAAAAGCCTCATTTGGGATGTGATGATGTTGGCCTGGATCTTGTAATATATGAAATTAAATATATGTAAAATAAATGTGTACAATACAAAATATATTTTATATGTTTCATGAAATAAAATATATATGTAAAATAAAGGTATATGTAAAAACATACAAAATGAAATAAGCCAAAGTCATAAACAAGCAAATGCGGCTTACAAAATATTTCAGTTTGCCTGATGTCATTTCAGGCTATTATATCAAGTCTATTTGGATGTGAAGAGAGGGCAATTGGATCTGTTTGAGCAAGGTTGAGTATTAGCTATATTATTTGGAAATAATGGTCAGGATCCCAGTGGTCTGAAAAGCTTTAGCCAGATACTTTGTTTTCCATCCAGTGACACTCTAGATACTCCTCTGATCTCCATGAGTTATGTCTTTGAGAGTTGCAAAGAAGTATGGTGGGGAAAAGGTTCTAACAAAGCCCCAGTGTATGTCTGGAACAATGAACGTACTTTGTATCCTGGCCAGTGTATTTCTTGATTGATCTTAATTTATCAAATCGGGTACTTTGTGTCAAATTCAAAGCTCTCTGAGGAAAAAAATCATGTTCTTCTATTCTTTCCCAGAAGTTTCCATCATGTCTATATTTATCCAGGCACAGGGAGATGTTGCCAAAATTTGGTATAAAAGGAAATTAGAATTAAATGTGTATAAGCGCATGCACACATAAATAGAAATTTTAAAAAAGGCGACAATCATTGAGCAACATTTTTATTGTATGCTATATTAGTGACATGGCTGATATATCCCACATACCTTCCTACTACTACTTTCTCCACAACAACTTGAGCTTAGAAAGAGTGACTGGCCCAAAGTCACCCAAGCTGGGTTTCATGGCTAAGGCAGGACTTGAACTCATGATCTCCTGCTGTGTAGCCTAGTGCCTTAACCTCAAGACCAAACTGGCTTTCTCTGCAACGTTTGGGGGTTTCCCACTAAAATCAACCACAAGACACATGATGTAAGCAAGGGCTCAGCTAGGTAGCAGCTTCGGGAGTCCAAAAGACTCACAAGGGAGGATGAGTGGTATGGTATGCGTGACGATGTCACCAGGCCCATCCCATTTTGATCATTGTGACTTCTACTAGATGCCTTTGACAGCCCCAGTGGCCTTTTATTTGCAAATACCTCTGAGCTTCTAGCTCTGCTCAAATTCCCCCAACAGAACCTTCTGTCCTGCATCATAGAAGTGAAATGTTTTGCTATCCACTTACTGATGTAGGTGAACTGCCTTTGCCAGAAGGTGATATGATCGTTTTAAACCCAGTCACAAGTTAGGTGAAAATGTGTAAACTGAGAGCCAGCAAGTACTGCGCTTTCTCAGATTACTGCCTCAGGAAAGATGGTTAGGAAGCAAATACTAGTGGCGTTATATAAGAATGTAAGAAGAGGCTTCCTGCACCAGGCCACCAACCTGTTTTGTCCAACAATCTGTGTTTCACAGTGGTCCATGGGATATATTTGGAATGCATTACTTTCTAACAGCCGCATTTCAGGAATGCTGCCTGTGATTCATGGGGTAGTAAATCCCTGCCAGTATTCGTGGCCATAGATAGCCTGCTCTTCCATGAACCTATGAAGTCCTCTTCTAAATCCATCCAAATTGGCTGCCTTTGTGCAACTAATGGCAGGGAATCCTGCAGTTTAATTATGTACTGGGTAAAAATGTATTTCCCTCTGTCAGTTTTGAATGTTCCTGCATTACAGTAGATGACTCAAGTTCTAACACTGTGTACGAGTGTCACTTTGAACTAAATCAAATGGATCTTAAGAAAGATCCATTTGATTTACTTCATGCTTAAGATTCCAGTTAGGAAGTGACCCTTAGTCAGTGCTCCAAGAGAATTCTCATATTGAGAATTCTGCGGCTATTAATTGCTTTGCCTGAGTTAAAGAAATGACAGAGTCTGACTGTCACCTTTCTCTTTCAGAAACAAATTATACTCCCAGCCATATGAACTATCAAAATATGCTTGAAATCAACATAGCAAAAGCTCAAGGCACTCTGAATACTTCAAGAGAGTAGGGTTTTGATATATTGCTTGGCATAATTCGTGCCCTATTTTCCTCAGCAAAAAACAGCAGCACAAAATTTAAAAAACTGGACTTTAACTGATTCCATGTCTGAAAACTTGGCCTCAATATAGATAGGGGCCTAGTAATATTAAGGACAATTGCAAGGCTGTACCATTCTAATTGCTTTGGAAATAAACTAGCCATTCCATTTTGAAATGGAATATTGTCCTATTGGCAATCTGTGAACATTCCATTCCATTTATGAAAGTCAGCAATGATTCATCTATTTAACTATTGCACAAATTTGGTTTTTGTGAAAATGTTGATTTAGTTACACACTGGCATTGTTAAATTTAGCAAAGTAATCTGTCACTATTCCAATTAAACAGGAGATGAATCGCAAATGCAGTCAGGCCCTTATACGCCTTAACAAATGTAAAGGACTCAAGGGCAATTCAGTTAGAATTTGCCATCTGCTCAAACTCTAATAGCTATAGAAGCGAGCAAGGGCCTACAGTTTCCAACAAAGATGTGATTGTTCTTTACCTCATACTTACCTTAATTTAATGCCAATAGGTTTATCTCTTATATGTCCTAAATTATGTATAGGCAAATGAGAAGGCAGAAGTACAGAGTTCTGCATAACTGTTGCTATTATATCCCACAGATACTTTGGGAGAGTGTTAAATTCTTGGTTTGAGTGCAATAATGAAGACACATGGCGAATGTAAGAGTTTTTTATTCTCACTCTCTCACAACCAACCAACAACAAAAAGTAAAACAGGCTTCTTTTAAAGACCATACATCCAGACAATGGCCTACAAACTATCTTTTCGTTTCTTGCCTTGCGCATGTGCACAAGGCTGGCACCGCTCCATCTGGTCCTGGGCAGCCAGCGCTTTGTGCATGCGCACAAGGCCGGCGCCGCTCAGTCTGGTCCCGGGCAGCCTTGGAATGCCCGGGACCAATGCAACGTCCCAAGCCTGCTTTTGCAGGCTCAGAACACAACAGAGAGCAACCAAGATTTTCATCTGTTTACTTTACTTCATCCATCCCCTTGCGCCAGAGCTGGGATTTTGCAGCACCATGATTAGTCCTTTCTCTGACAACTTTCTCAACTGAAACCAGGGATAGATTATTCTGACCTTGACAGGTTCTTCCCCCAAGCTGGAATTATAACTGCCTAAACTTTTTGCCAAGGACTTGCTCAACTGTCTCTTGACATTCTTCAGGAATCCCTCTCTTGTCCATTCTGCTTAATGCCTGACGGGAAAGAAATGCAAATGCTCCCCTTAGTGCCATCTTATGTAATTGTACAGTCAATGATAGTTCTGTTAAGAATACAATAGTAGAAGGAGATATATAGAAATTTACAAATGTGCTCCTTCCTTTGACATCTTGGGTAGCTTGCCAACCAATATAAGGTTTGGAAGAATCAAGTATTTTGCTGAAAAGTGATATGAATCTTGTAAATTTTGTTTTCCTCTCCTAGTTATTCAGCTCCTCACACACACACACACTGCAAATATGTAAGTTTGCATGAATGGTCCATATTTTTAGGAATTACAAGATATCCATACAATCATTCAGCGGCATTAAGAAAAGCAAATCACCAGTGTTGAAAGAGACAAGGAGCAAGTTGTCCATTGGTGCATTGGGATCTCTTATCTGAATTCAGCATCCTCAATCATGATCGGTTACTTTGGCAAATTGTAACTGGAGATCCTGGGTTATGTTATTCACCAATATCTGCTGTCGAATAATGCAAAGTTTTTCCAGTCCTCATATGCTATTTCATGTTTATAAGAAACTATGCTACAGACCAGTGGTTCTCAACCTATGGGTCGCGACCCCATTTGGGGTCAAACAACCGTTTCACGGGGGTCACCGGACACCGCGGTCCACCATTTTGTGTTTTTTTTAATTTTTTTAATTTTTTTAATTTTTTTTTAATTTTTTTATTTTTTTTCGGCGTGTGCGCACTGCGCATGCGCGGATCACCCATCGCGTGCATGTACCGCGCATGCGCGGATCCGCCCGTCGCGGTCCGCCATTTTGTTTTTTTTAATTTTTTTAATTTTATTTTATTCTTGGGGGGCGCACGCGCGCTGCACGTGCGCAGATCGGCCCATCACGCGCGTGCCATGAATACGCGGATCCGCCCGTCGTGGTCCGCCATTTTTAATTTTTTTGGGATTTTTTTTTTATTTTTAAAATTTTTTTTGGGCGCGTGTGCCCTGCGCATGCGCGGATCGGCCCGTCATGCGCGCGCCGCGCATGCGCGGATCCGCCCGTCGTGGTCTGCCATTTTGTTTTTTTTGTTTTTGTTTTGTTTTTTATTTATTTATTTTTTCGGCGCGTGCGCCCCGCGCAAGCGCGGATCCGCCTGTCGCGGTCCGCCTTTTTTATTATTATTTTTTTATTTTTTTATTTTTTTTCGGCGCGTGCGCCCCGTGCATGCGCGGATCGGCCCGGGTCGGGGTCGTGGCACGCATGGGCGGGGCAAGTGGGGTCTCAACCTGAAAAAGGTTAAGAACCACTGGTATAGACAAATGTTTGTGAAGGTTCAAATAATCAGATTCCAGATCATTATTAAAGCAGAATAGAAGAAAAGAGAAAAGAGTTTCCAGCTGTTTAAAATATAGCAAAAATAGTATACGGATTTCTCATCATTTCAGCATGTTTCTGATTTTAATTTTACTTACCTAGATATACAGATGTAGCTACAGTGTAAGACTAATCCAAAATGAGTAGTCTCTGCCTAAGCATATTTGTGTATTAGAAAGAAATCAGAGAAGTGGATCTCTGTATGTGGGAAGTAAGTCATTTGGATCTGTGACAAAATGCATAATAATCTCTCAGAGAAAGAAACTACTTTAAGATTATTTTTGAACGAGTTGATCAAAGAAATTTAGTTTGTAAAATGTGGTCTAGTTGAAATTTCAATAGGGAGAGAAAATGAAATGAGGAAAAGAAACTCCCTATTTTCCAGTAGATAAACTCAATGCATTTTGAATTAAAACCTTGAATTATAAATCAACAAATTATAAAAGGAGAATATAGGATTGTTTTTAATCCTTCCCTTCCATAACTGAATGATGATGATTTTTGCTCATTAAAGCATTATTCTAGTATCCTTTCCAGCAGCGTATTGATCTTTGCACTTTTAATGTTTAAAGTAATATCGTAATCCATCAAGAGATCTTTCACAATTAGGCAATAATTATGGTGATAATGATTTATGAGTCAAACTGTTAAATTTTAGCAACCACATAAATTTGCTCTTGTCCTTGACTTGGTCTTTCATGTCTTCTAATGGCCACTCATGAGCACTGTAAATAAGCCCATCCCTCTTGCTGATCGTTGTTCCCTTCTTCTTTTTTTCTTCACCTTTGCCAGCATTAAAGCTTTTCCAGCAACTAGGTAATTGCATAATGTGTCCAAAGTAGGATATTTTGAGCCTGGTCCTGTGTGCCTTGGGAGACCAGGGCTGATTTGTTCAATGATCCATTTTTGGGGGTTTTGGCTAAGAATACTGTCCAACAGCAAATTGCAAAAGCATCAATACTCTTTCTACCTTAGATCAAGTCCAACTTTCACTTCTATAGATGTCTCAGGGAATACCATAGCTTGCACTATTCTGATATTTGTAATGATGGTGGGAGGAGGAGGAGGAAGACAAAGAATATCTCTCCCATAAACAATATGTTGGGACATAATTTACAGAAACCTAAACTGGATTGGTCATTGTCCAGGTAAACAAAGATGGCACTAGGTGTTGGGAGTTCCTGGACATCTGGTGACAAATGGGCTACAGGACTCAGGACTGTTAGGTGAGTAACCAACAGCTACAGAACTACTGAAAGAAAAAGTCTTTACTCGTCATAAATAAACCAAGATTGAAAACAAAATATTGTAGTACCAATAATAATAGGGTGCAAACTCCAAACATCTGGAGCACCACTTGAAAACCATGGGCATGGACAAAATCACTATCAGTCAATTGCAAACTGTTTACTTGGACCGGCTTACATCCTGTGACAATACCTTTAACACCATAAAAAAAAACACCAACAACAACGTATGCCTATCCAGGTCCTTGGGAAGGATTCACTAGGTGGATAAAAATGTCAAATCCTGTTTAAACATCTGGCTTATTGTATGATGAACCATCATAATAATAATAATAATAATAATAATAATAATAATAATAATAATAATAATAATAATAACATAATGCTATATTGGAAGATAGATTATACTAAAAGAGTGTGACCAGATCTAGATTATCTAATGATTTTCATGGCTGAGAGAGGATTTGAATTCATAGGGTTACACTGTTCAATTAACCATTATTGGTTGGCTTTTGATGAGCATGAAGTACTGTACATCTCCATTAATGAAGAAGCAACTGTTTCCTTTGACACTGGCTTGCAGGAAGCCACTTGCTGCAAAGAGAGAGAGGTTAAAGGCAAACCAACTCTACATCAACCCTTTTTTGTTTTTTTGCTAGGTCATGTTTTTGAATATCACCTGAGGTTACATGGTTCGGAGGTTATGGAGGAAATGTGAAAATATAGCTGAAGCTGCTAATTCAGTAAGAAGTGCCTTGAACTGTAGTTACCTTTTGGCACAGTGACCATGATTTTGCAATCGTAATTGTGCTCTGATAGTGCCTGCTAATTTCTTTTTTCAGTGGATAAAGCTAACAAACTGGATGGCTCTGTCCATGATTTATTTACTGTATCATCTGAATTAGGGCTATTTCTGTCCATAGGAGGGAAGAAGGACTGCTTTTCTGTATGCAAACAGAGACATGTAGAACGTGATGGCTTTTGCCTCTTTCCACATAAAGAAAAGCACCCTAGTGTGTGAAGTTTCAGGAGAGACATATGAAAGGGTTGGTGGATTTCTATTCCTGAAGCCCCATCACAGTATGAGGGAGCAATTGAATCAGATTTGGTTCCCTATTTGCATTTTCTATAAACATTAATTGACTAGTTATAGCAGAGTACAGGTTGGAGAAATAGAGACAAAGATGATAATGAAAAATTAAGCCATCCCACTCACATTATCTATGGAATATTTCTCAGATTTGGAATGCCAGTTTTACTACTAATAAAACTAACAGCAAAATCAGTACTGTGCAGACCTCCATAAAGAAGCAATAATTCAGAATATATTAAATCAGCCATACTAGGGTACCCCAGTTACATGTAATCATGCCTAGTGCGTGTTTAGGGTTAATACATATTGATCATTGGGAGAGGAAAAGTGAGGGTCATTAAAAGAAGAACATGTCAATGGACTGTTTCAATTTTGGGTGGGAAATCTGAACATATACTCCATATTTTAAATGTTGCAGACTTGGGATATCCATCGGAAAAGATCAAATGGACCATTAGATTGGTAGACATTCTGCTCCTCAGATAGCAATAGCAATCGCATTTAGACTTATATATTGTCCCACAGTCCTTTACAGCACTTTCAGGGCAGTTTACAATATGCAGCATTATTTGCACATTGCCCCCTACAATCTGGCTCTTCATTTTACCGAACTTGGAAGGATGAAAGGCTGAATCAATCTTGAGCCCTGTCAGAATTGAACTCCAGGCTGAGGGGAGAACTTGCCTGCAATAGTGCACTTTAACCACTGCGCCACCAGGACTTCCTTTTGATGAATGAAGGCAAATATATATGTTCCAGGATAGTGTTGCAGGATCCAATTTGGGTCGGTCACCGGGACCAGAGATTTTTTTTCTTCTGAGCTTGCTTTTGGACTTGCGCTGAAGCCCATCTTCAGATAATTTCTCTCTAGCCTTCCTTTTGAGTCTCTCCTCCACAAATTTTTGGTCCCAAAAATAATCCTGCTTCAGTGACTGGGCACCTGAAAAGTGTGGGACCTGCCTTCCCAGCTCTCCTTATACCTGGAAAGCCTCAAACTATATATCTCATACTGAGAGATGGTAACAATTACTTTGCCAGTCCAAATTATGAATGCTATGTTAAAAAGGCTGATAACCCAAGAGCCAGCATGTAGCTCCTTCAGTCACAGCCATTTTTGTATCCTGATAGGCCTCTTTTATTTTTGTAAAATGTGGGTGAAGCTGATGTTTTACAGAGTTGTGATAAGTGAGACTTTTCAAAGCTGCAGCCAACCATCAAAGAAGAGGCCCAGCTTCCAACAGTGAGGCAGCCCACGTTGTAGGCAATTTCATTTAAACTGCCTTCAAGAATTCTGCCTGGCCAGCTCCAGAGAAATGGCAGAGATCCTACTACATGTGAGGAGGACCAGTTTTGTTAGAGATTCTTTGGCTTTTCACTTCTGTGGAGTCAAGGGGCCTGCACATAACAGATACCCTCTCTCAGCAGGTTGTAGACTAAACCAAAATTTGTTGCCCCAAGACCTTCCAGCATGGAGGCCAAGGTGCTCTAGTATAAGCCAGAATACAAAGCAGAACTCTGTTATACTATTTGAGGTTGTCGCTTTACCACATTTTCTCCCCAGCGAGACACTGTGGCTGCAAAAACACAAAATGAGCTATATGGGTCTTTGAGATGCCTTTTCTGGTACAGAAATAGTTTTTTGGTTTTGTTTTATTTTTAATGTTAGAGAAGGCATAAAAGTTGTATGATCAATAATTTTCTGTAACCAGCCACCACTAGGAAATCTTGGAGTCTGCTAAAATGAGCTATTCATTGTCATGGTGGAAAACTGGGTGAATTTTCTCCCTAGAAGAGCCAGGAAGACAGAATCTTGACCAGTTATAAAATTGAAAGAGACTGATTGATACTTTTATTCATTTCTGGATCAAGTTTCATTATAAAAATTTCCAGCTAGCCTGTCTTTTGCATTCTAAAGCATAATGAAAACTACTTAACCTTTTACATTGTTGCCTTTCTAGATTAATTTGGACTAGTAATGGTGCTGTTTAACACACAAAGTGTCAGGCGAAAGCAAACATTACCATTCGGAAAGAGACACAAACAGAAGCTTTATTGCTAATCACCTATGTTACGGTACAAGAATCTCACCAGACTGACTGCATTTGCTTGGAAATGCTAAGATAAGACTTCAAGGATTCTGGGAGAGGTCAGGCCTGTAGCACAGAGATTCTAACCCCGCACAGAGATTCTAATCCCCTCTTAACAACTTTCTCCAGTCTGGCTGGAGATTCCATCACACAAGGGCATTTACTGGAAGGGCCCCGAACCTGCTACATCAGCGGCTCCCAACCTTTTCTATACCCCACACCCTTAGAACGCTTCTGATATATTCTTGCACCCCTTATAAAAGTTCAAAATAACGACAAAGAATTATGCATATACAGTATAATTTTGAAAACCCAAGTTTTCGCACCCCCTGGAATATCATCTCGCACCCCCAGGGGTTGCGAGCACCCCAGGTTGGGAACCCCTGTGCTAGATGATAGGCTCTGCATTACAGTCAAAGACCTACCCCTTTTCTATGAGTGTGTATTGTAATGCCACCGCCAGTATGTTGTAGATGTTTACCATCTGCCTTAGGCATGCCTCTTTCAATGTTTAATTAGCAACCCTGTGTTGATTAATCAACTGACTCCTTTTCCTATGTCGCTTTGGGTTTCTTTCCCTTCTAACTTTTGATCATGGCTCTGTCAGAAATGACTGAACAACACAAGGGAGATGGTTCAGCTCATTCCTTCTGTTCTCCCAACCCAGTGTAGTAGAAAAATATCTGATTAAGTCCTGGAATAGTCAAAATAGACAGAGGAGAGGATGGGACTAATAGCCCCCACTCCACCCACCCTGAATTCAGATCAGACATATGTGAGACTGAACTGTGAGAATTACAGTTATTGTTTCTCTAACAATAGCAGCTGTATTTCTAGTTATTCTGGGCATACACAAAAATAAAAAAATCTTTAAATAGACATTCTGGTTCTTTCATATCAATGCTCTTGCCTTTATTTTGTATGCCTTTGAGTCAGTCTTGACCCTTGGCAACTACTTGGGAAAGTCCATTCTGTTTTCTTGGCAAGATTTTCGGAAGTGGTTCACCATTGCTTATGGGCTGAAATAGAGTGTCTAATCCAAGTCACTCAGCTAGTTTCATGCCTAAGGCATAAAAGAGAACACACTGTTTCCCAGTTTCTAGCTTTGTGTCTTAAAACCACTGAACCAAGATGGCTTAGATTAAAATTGCTCAATTTTACCTTGCCTCTTTATCCAGAAAGATCTGAATTTGCCCTCAGATAGATTGAAGAAGTGGCCTTTGAAATGTGTGAAATATCTCTTGATAACTCAATCTGGGAACAAAGGGGGGGGAGAAAATGTAGTCATATTGTTGTCTGAGTTTTGTTTTTATCTTTTCATAAATAACCAAGAGTCTTTCTGAGCTGGGTAGCATAAAATATTTGTAAATAAAAACTAATCAACAAGTCAAGAAGCAAACATTATATATTAAAATAAGATAATTCTTAATAGGTCTGTCAGATCTGGGCTGCAAATATCTGGATAATCATCAGGTGGCAAAAAATTGTTTTCCATATTTCTTTGCTACCATGGTATAATGATATATATTTTTCAGCCCAGATCTGCAAAACTGTTCCCTATCAAGACTGGGCTTGGGCAACAAATTTTCTGAAGTTAAAAGCATTTGACTTTGATTTGTGTCTCAGATTATAAAAGTCATTTTTACCTTCCTAAAAGAATCTGTGGTACAAATGTAATAGATAACAGAAAGCATTTTAAAAGAAAGGGGGAAATGCACACTTAATCTGTCAAACAGATTGATTCTTTATTATGATGATAATGTCACATCATCCTTACTTGCAAAAAAAGGTTTTTGTGATTAATTATGACTTTGAAATTAAGATGTCAAAATTAAAATGTAGCTATTATTGTCCTCCCTTTAAGGCACAGTGAAAGGAAATATAATAATTATAACCAAATCATTTAGAAATGAATGTAGCCTATACAACATCATATTAATGGCTTCAGCACATGGTTCCATGTATCAAAAAGGGTGGTATTAAAATACCGGGTTTTTTAAAAAAAATATTATTTTGATTTTGTCTTGGAGAATGATATTCCTGTGGTAACAGTTCAATATATCAGAAGTAAGAGGACAAAACAAACTCATGAGACATCTGAAAGTGCAAAAGAGCCCTAACATTAGCAAATAATATTTTGAAGATGTAGGGAATAATACAATAATAATAATAATAATAATAATAATAATAGTAAAATAGTAAAAATAGTAAAAATAGTAAAAATAATAAAAAGTTGGAAGGGACCTTGGAGGTCATCTAGTCCAACCCCCTGCTGAGGCAGGAAACCCTATACCATTTCAGACAAACGGCTGTCCAGTTTCTTCTTAAAAACTTCCAGTGTTGGAGCATTCACAACTTCTGGAGGTACTGATTAATTGTTCTAACCGTCAGAAAATTTCTCCTCAGTTCTAGGTTGCTTCTAGAATATAAGTGGGGGTGTCTCTCTAAATTCTTTCGCCTCCCTCCTGAACCTGTGAAGTGGTCTTAATTTTCCTGGGGAATGATGGAAAAGCAGCATAAAAATGGGGGACAGGTTATGCCTAAGGCTCCACCTCTATTAAGGGAAGGATTTTACACTTTGGCATAAATGGATCCCTTCATCCCTCTCTCAAGCCATCTATCTTCCCTGTCCAAAATGTCTTCTCTCTTGTCCTCAAATGTCTTCTCTCTTGTCCTCAAGAGAGTGGACATGGAAGGAATGACCAGGTATTTCCATTCTTACTTACTTACTCACCTAATGAGCCTATTCAGAGCAGGTGAGAAGTGAAAACTCCTTGGAGGACAAATATGGGGTGCCCCTAGCCAACTTGCTCAGACTGAAAAAGCTACTTGGATAAGCAGCGAAATATTTTAAACCAATGAGAAAATCAACTTCCAGACAACTGGATGACTGAGAATTTTAATCGCCCTAGAGAATTACTGAGCTGCAGAATTATTTTTACACAACTTTCTTGTTACAAAATCTAGGCTAAAATCCAGCTTGGGAGATCAATGCAGTATATGACTCAGCAGAGATGTGTTTTTCAGTTGCTTTGATAAGATACCTACTCTTGTTTTAATGTTTATTGAAGGGATGATTGCAACATTCCCAGAACCAAAATCAAAAGGTCATTTTGCAGTTGTCAGTGAAACTGCTTGTAGAATGGTAATTTTCAAACTTCATTAAAAACTAAAAACCCTGATTTAATTTGAGCTGGGGTCTGCTTCCATAATGGATCAGCCAGAGCTCTGGTCCAAAAACTGGAGGAAACCAGGACTTGTGTGAGGTTCCAAAATGCTAAGTTATAGTTCATTGTTGATTGAATTTTGCCTTGGAATAATAAGGAATCTGACTTAATCTCAGGGGCTGCCACAAAGAAGAGGGAGTCAAGCTATTTTCCAAAGCACCTGAAGGCAGGGCAAGAAGCAATGGATGGAAACTAATCAAGGAGAGAAGCAACCTAAAACTAAGGAGAAACTTCCTGACAGTTAGAACAATTAACCAGTGGAACAACCTGCCTCCAGAAGCGGTGAATGCTCCAACACTGGAAGTTTTTAAGAAGAAACTGGACAGCCATTTGCCCGAAATGGTATAGGGTTACCTGCCTGAGCAGGGGGTTGGACTTGATGACCTCCAAGGTCCCTTCCAACTTTATTATTATTATTATTATTATTATTATTATTATTATTATTATTATTATTATTATTATTATTATTAATGTGACTGGGCAGTGAGGATCCATATGGTGACTCTAGAGTTCTCCAGGTAGATCAAGTTTGATTATTGATCAAAACAGAAGTCTTCAAAGTAGGTTTTTCAGCATTTTGCAGAGCTCTGATAGCTTTGTGTTATGGATTTATGATATCCTGAACTATTTTCATTTATAATAGCAATTGACAGTATTTCTGTCTGTTCACCTGTTTGGCAAAATTCCAAATAACTCTGCTGCCCCAGATATATTGGACTGTTAGAGCATGATTAACACGTCTGAGTAAAAATTTGCCAAGGTGGACTTGAAACATTAAAATGTCTTCCATGAAGAACTGAGGTGTAGTTTTGCCACATTGTTTCTTGTGCACATTCATATGATTTTGGGTTAGTATCCAGCTGTGTACATGTGTACATCATATGATTGATATGAATCTTCAGGACAGGTGCAAATAATATGAGCCTGCAATTTTAGATATTTTCCACAAGGAAGCAGTTCTCAGAATTCTTTTTATTATATAAAGGAATGTTGTGAAATAAAAGTCCATAGTTCTAAGTTAACACACACACACACACACACACACACACACAAACACACACACAAATGTTGCAGATTTTCTGCCCTAGATGCTAATTGTTTTATATGCCCTGTCCAGTATAGCACATCTGGCCTATAAGGATTTTTTTATACTATACAGTTTATAACTTCCTTATATTGATGTAGAATTAATCACACATTAGAAAACAGAATTGGTACAAAATGTCTCTAATGATTACAAAGAGACATTTTACAAATGTTCCTTAGGACATTTCAGGAATCTGGACTTTCTCCATAATCAAGAAATCACTTACTGTCAAAGTGTGCAGTGAAGCATTCAGTACTAAAAGTTCCCACTTTCCAACAATAAAGCTCCACTGTGTTCACTGCATATTTTTTGCTGATACTTTTTTTGTCCTGCAATTCCATCAATGACCCTTAAAATACTGACAAAGTGATCTGCCCTAAGCTAGGTGGTCATCTCTGTTTATATATAACCTATGCTTACAATAACTGAGCATGGCTGAAGTACTTTATCCCAGTGGTGGGATTCAGCCAGTTTGCACTAGGTCAGCAGAACCAGTAGCTAATTTTTTGTTGCCCAGGTCCAGAATGGACTTCCAGAAGTGGCATCCACACAAAGAACCAGTTGTTCACGTATTTGAATCCCACCACTGCTTTATCCCTAGGCTTCCTAGCTCTGTTCCTGACTGTGAGCATAACTTTCAAGAACCCTGAGTTATCCATATCCTGCTACTTCAACATTATTTAAATCATACTTGTAGATCATATTAGTTGTCTGTTGCTATAACAAAACCTTGTTACATTCATTATGATGGGACAATTGTTATAAATATTTTGAAACATCCAGATTCACCATTCTAAAAGATAAAAACAAACATTTTCAGTAAAAGAGGATGAAAGACATGCACTGGGATTGTTATTATGATCATTTATTATTATTTTTAAGTGTGAGTGGAAACAAGAGAAAACAATCTAAGTTAAAGGGAGGCTTTAGTCATTCCCACCAAAGGCCAGGTTTTTAGGACTGTTTCAAACATCAGCAAGGTGGGGGCCATTCAGATCTTGGTGGATTAAACCTCATGTCATACACCAAGGTACAACCAGGATAAGGACACAGGAAGAGGCTGCATAGGAGTAATATAATCTAAGGCCTCACCAACCTACCTATTCCAGACAGTGAGTAGGATCTCAACCAAACTGTCTACCAAATCCGAGAATATCCCTCAAGCTCTCTCTGGAAGTCAACTGGGTCCATCAATTGAGATGAACTTTCAGATGTGTACACTTCTTTTAGTGTGACCTTACAATAAAGGTAGGGTTCGTATTCATGGTTGGTGCTTCTTGTCTAAACCACCTTGAAGGGCTGACATCAATCTTGCAAGCCTGAAATTACATCTCTGCCCCCACCTTCCGACCTTGCCTTTATAAATCAATAAACTAGAGCAGAGGTCCCCAACCTTGGCCACTTTATGACTTGTGGACTTGAACTCCCAGAATTCCTCAGCCAGCCATCCCTTCTGAGTTATTTGCCTCACCCCCATTTTTTCTGCTCATCGGCTTCTTATTTAATAGTTGCCTAGTCTACAGTTCCTTCTCCTCCTTCTCAGAGATCCCTACATCTAATTATTAGAGGTCTATTGTAACTTAGTCTTGGAAAGGAAATATACTGACAAATTCATTGAACATTCTGAAAATAAATGGTTTGAATATATCATCAACATGCTTAGTTAAATGAAAGTATCCAAAATAGAATCCAATCCAGCATTAGTCAATCAGATTCAGTTGTTTAGGGCTAAAGGTATGGACAAGATCTTGCAGACGTCTCTCCAACTACTAACCGTTTAACTCTTAGCTTTCCAGTTGTTTGGCTACCGTCAAGAATATGTAAGGGAGGAGGGAAGAACGTTTACTAAAACAGATGTTTACAAAGATTAATACCTAATGTTGTATGCTATGTTCTAGGAGGATTGCTTAGCAATAAGATCTTATGTTTAATGTTGATCACATTAATATTGAAACAGATAGGAGAAACACCAATCAAATAAAATGTAACAGGAGTATAGTTGAGGCTAGACGCGAGGAGGGGGGAAAAGGCTTACTAATTCAGACGTTTTCAAAGACTAATACTTAGTATTGTATACCAGGTGTCATGATGTTTGCTGCATAATATGTTTTTTATGTCCAATGTTGATTGTTTTAATAAAAGAATTTTTATATAAAAAAAAAGAATATGCTAACTTTCTAAAAGAGGAGATATACTAATCTCGAAGCAGAAAATTCTTTCCCCAAAGGTACGCTTTTGGCATTCAATTAAAAGTCAAGCTACCTAGGCAAGTACTGATTCTAAGAGAGGGATGCTATTTTATGCTGTGCAGAACTTGATTTTTTTTTTAAATGTGATTTTTTTTATTTCATGTTTTTTGGATTTCTTATGTGGAATACCCTGAGAACTATAGACTGAAAAAAAAAAACACCCCCAAATGTCCTTCAGTAGTGGAACGCAAATATCTGAAAGTCTTCTCTATTATGATAGGGCAGTATTCAATTTCTGTATTTTTATCTGGATTAAAAAAGAAGAGTAGAAATATTCAGTGTAATTTCTGTTCACAATGCCTCATAATGTAGTGAATCTTTATTTCTTAGTTCATGAAACCATTCTCCTTTTTTATATCAATGTTAACATAGATTCCCAAAAGACTGCATATTTTTTCATATACATTTACACATACAAAAAATAATAATTTAATTTAATTCATTAGGTTTGTCATGGCCACTCATTCCAGAATAGCCTGGGCAGATTACAGAATCCAGAAAAGAACAATAAAAACAAGCAGTTAAAAGCCACAGTATTAGGCATCTCAGGCTAAAACAGCTAGGACAATGAACAATATAAAAATAAGACAGGAGCCCCACCAGTACATAACAATTACATTAACCCCGGACTGAGAAAAGAAGAAGGTCTTATAGACCTTCTAAAAGCCCAGGAATATGGGAGTCATCCGTATCTCTTGGAGTGATCCTCCTCCAGAAGGCAAGGGCTGTGACAAAGCACATGTCCACAGGCACACAAGATCCCCAAGCAGAAATTCATTCAATTGAGGGGACCTGGAGCACATGCACCCTGTCGAACCATACCAAGTGGGAAGAAACAATTGGAGAAACAAAATGCTTATGACAAAGGATGGAAGGGAGCATGATAATTCAATGTATTGTTAGGGGGTTCTGAGAAGTATTCTTTTAGGTCCCTTCTACTGGGACAACTAAAATTTTGTGATTCTGAATTTAGGTGTGGTCCTAATAAATGACCTGGTTCCAGATTCCAACACAAAATTTGATGCATCGATATTTGGTCCAGAAGGAATTGTCCTTATTTTGTAAACTATGTCTAGAATTTCTACCTAGGGATCAGTTGAATCTTGTGGTTTCTTTCCTTGGTTATGATTGCATTATTAACTGTTTTGACCATTTTGATTTTGGTATAATAACATAAGTATTACTTTTTGACTTATTTAATCCCTTGAATTTGTGGCAAAGCAGTGTTCTGTTGTAAAAGAAGGACTTCGCAAAGTTTAAAAACTGCATTTCAGTATTTGCTTTTCTGCTTTGAGGGACTCTAAAATTGCATGTTTTTTTTTAATGGCCAACCCACTCCTTCCCCTCTTTAGAACAAGATGAAGAGGAAGGTGAAGCCCTGCTTTCCCTTTTAGGAACCTCTTCCTCTTTTCCTAGAAATAAGCCTTTAAACACATGTCCTTGTTTTGCTGCTCTTCAAGAATTCCAGTTCCTACTTAGGATAGATTGTAAACAAGAAACCTGATCCCACAAGGACATAAACAGAGATAGAACAAGATGTCCATAGAAAGATGCTGGAGTGAGTTCAAATGTCACACTGCTTTGTATTTGTATATACCATCATTTTGTACATAGCATTGCTAAATGCTTTGAAAAGAGAAAGGGGGAGAGAAAGGGGGAAAGAAGAGGAGGAGTTGGGAAAAGCAGTTTTAAAGCAAAAGACAGAGCTTACTTTTAAAGGCATTTAAAATAAACCATGCGTCTCTTTGCTCATATCTGTAATAATGTTAATATACAAACATAAACATGCTCTTTTATTTGCAAGGCTATCATTTTCACTTCTCCATGTGCAAACACTTGTAAGTCAGGACTGGATACATAAGAAGCTTGTGGAAGACTTTTACAATCCACCCGCAGGAAAAATCTAATTCTTGTAATCAAAAGTATTCTGAAGCCAGAAAACATGTTTTTTTTTTTTTCAGGTACCAGAGTTGAATTAAATCACCATCCATTTACACAAAATCTTGATCACCCCTAGACCAGATTCACCAACATTTGGATGCACTGCAACATAATTATGTCTGTAATTATAGGCTGCTTTTCAAGGTGTAAACCTTCATAAAGAAAGTTATTACTTAAAATTTCAAAATGTACAATCAAAATGTTAAAAACTAGTTATACAATAGATAAGTCATAAAAGCTAGAATTAAAAAATATGGTACATGAAATGGCTGCAGAATAAATTCTTGGTTAGGTTTGCCCACTTAAGTTAACAAGATGAACCTATTGTGAGTAAAACTATTGGCAAATTACCGTACTTAAGAAAGCTATCCCAATGCTGGATTATGGACCCCTGGAAGATTAATTGACAAATTGCTCAATACAGCAAAAGAAAATACAATACCTCACTTATATACTGTATATAAAATGTTCTGCAACTTCAAAGCAATTACTACTTTGCAGTTTCTGCTTCATCACAAGCTTGTTTGTTTGTTTACTTGCTGTGAATGTAAACTTAATGAGGAAATAAGAAGAGGCATTAACAAGAATACTGGTTCTTCTACTTCTTCTTTTTGGCCAGCTTAAAAGATTTGTATAGCTTCCCCTCTTAGAAACACAACTCTGGACAGCTGACAACAATTATATAAAACCAAGCATCATTAAAAAAAAATAAGGCTAAAAACAGAAACAAAAAAACCCGGCACCACAATCATTCTTGAGGCAACCCACACTATTACCTTGCAGCTTCAACCTTAACCTATTCCATTGTTTGGGAGAAAGGTCAACTCTTTAGAGATTTCCAGAAAGGGAAGCATGCAGTTTGTCAGAACTCAAGTGAAGAGCATTCCACAGGACAGGCTGCCACAGAAAAGGCATGCTTCCTAGATTTCATACACCATTTAAAAAGACCTGAAAATGCCTATCACTCTATTTGATCTGGTGGGATGGGCAGATATCCTCAGGGAGACGCTTTCTAGCATCCTACCACATATATATCAAATACCCAAGGAGACCTGTTAATCCTTCTAACTGATAGTAGAATCCTGACAGTAGAAGATACAGTGTTTGTTTTTTTTCCCATAAGAAGTGAGAACTATTGCTGAGCTGGCTGAGGAAGGACACAGATAGAGCCTTAAAAGCCAAAGAATCCTGGAAGAGGAGAGAGGAGAAATAAAGGAATAGAGGGCAAATCAATAGGGATCCAAATGCTGGTAGTTGATTCAAGAAGAGGTCATGGCAGGATTCTCAGAAGTGAGCTAGTGCACTCATAAAAGTGCACAGTAGAACAGGAGGGGCTTTCCTGAATCAATTCTATCCAATGCAGGTGGTCTTTGTGGCGGAGACTGAAGAGACGAGAGTCCATGTCCTGTCAGGAGTGAAAGAGTGACCACTAGCCCAAAAGAGAGCAAGAATGACAACTAGTTCATTTTTCTCTTAAGTTGGAGATGGGGTAGTAGAGTATTGCAATAACAATGTGCATATTCAGACGGCACAGATAACGTCATTGGTCAGGAAGCTTCACTTTTCTAGAAGGAAAGAATTCATTTAAAAATGCCTTGGCAATTGTGTGTAACTGAAGCAGCTGCTGATTGTTTTATTGCTACTCTATTCTATGCCAGGAAGAGAAAGAGGCTAGTTGAGGGAAACTCAAGGAATGTTGCATAGACTTGAAACCAAAGGCTGGGTCTGCTTTGTGGGCTGAATAAAAAGAAAGAAAAAGCATTCAGAAACATAGTCTGATGTGCTGAGTTTTGGATTAAAATACTGAGGACCCACAAATGCTAATGGGGAAGAGGGTCTCCAAGGCCAGTGACTGAAGTACTGATAACTCCAAAGGCTGACCTTCTCATGCCTATAGGGAGGGGCAAGAAATCTGACTGAAGAAGACTTTTTTAAGCAGGCCAGCTATGAGAAATAGTGCTAAATCCAAAATGGTTGATCCCCTTTTAGGAGGAGGTCAAAAGCTAATCCTCAAATGTTTACTTGATGGGGGAGTTTCAAGAAATAGCCAGATGCAGAACTGACCTAGGGACTTCTATTTGCCAAGCAGCTGACACTGCTTTGATTTATAAGAAAGGAAGAAGTATGTGGCAGCCGGCAGCCTGTCCTTCTTTGAGTGACTACCTACATTTTAAAAATTGTGCCAATCTACCGTTCAATGTAGTCTTGTGCAATGACATGAAGCATGTTATGTTTCTGCCTGCTCCCCTCTTCCCAACCCAACATATTCACAAACACAGTTACAAGGGACTATGTATACATATACTGAAGGTTTCTCTCTCCTTATGAGGAGCAATGTGAATGGTTGTCTTTGCCAATTTTTGTATGAATTAGAGAATTATATCATTAAAAAAGCAAGTTCCACATTGCTATCTTTCATCAATATGTGTGTATGTGTGTGTGTGTGCATGAGAAAGGCATCATGCAAGAGAAAAGAATCTTCATACTATGAAGGAAATAAAACAGAAATTTTAATTCTCTCTCTCCTCCATATTCTTGGCTATCTGGTTCATTTTTACTTCACTGATATGCAACCAATCTACAGAATGATGTGATCTCCCCACAATTTGTTCTCAGTTGGATTTTTCTCTTATAAAAATCATCAGGAAAAGCCAAATGAATTATCCTTAAGGGAAAACTCTACAATAAATAATTACACTACTGAAAATGTAAATATCTATGCTTTTTTAAAAATGTTGTTCTAAATATTCACTAACGGTCCAAAAGATTTTTTCAATAGTGAAATTTTTAGGGATTGGTATTTCCAGCTCAAAACCTGGCCACAAAGGATTTAAAAGAACTCTGGCACAGAGCGTGCTAGGAGTGTTTTACAATATATCATGGTAGGATAAACCATAGCAGGAATTAAAGAAATAAGGAAAGGAAAGGAATCATCCTTTTCTAAAAAACATACTTAAGCCAAATAGGGATTAGGTTTGTTTTCTAAACTATTAACAGTGGCCAAGTTGTCTTTTATAATCCTTGCTTGCTTTTGGCACATCCAAGACACAGAGACATTTAATCAGATGGTTACTCACTAATTGAAATCTACTAAATTTAACAAAATATTTGTATTTTTAAAAAGCTATTTATTTGTTTGTTTTTGTGTTTATTTATTTATTTAAATTTATTTGCCACCCATCTCCCCAGAAGGTGACTCTGGGCATCTTACAGGTTATAAAAAGATAAATTGGAAAGTAGTCAAAATTTTAAAATTAGGCAAATTAAAATTTTAAAAACTATGCAAAACACCAGGAACCAAGAGAGGATGATACAGGGTTGAGGTTTATAATGAGGATTATGACAATCTGGAATAGTGAGATTAAAAGCAACATCCTTACTCCATTCAATTCACCCTAATGGGGAAGTCATCTCAAACAGTAATTAAAACATGTATAGACATGATATATGTATTTATCAAGGCTGAGATAGATGGAGGCCAAGTTAGAAGTTTCCATGACAAGGTTAAAGTGCTAGGAGTGAATTGCTGACTATGAGAAATTGGTGGATAAGGAGGTTTGAGAAAGAAATGGGAGATTCAAATAAACTCACTTTTTTGAAGCAGTTTTCCCCAAAATACTTATTTATGAATGGACTTTCTCTTGTATGAGATGAATTGATCAGAAAATTAAGAAAAGCATGGATTTTGACACCCTAGTATGTTCTAATGTGCCTATAATCAGATCTGTGTCGCCCCCACCCTCTTCGCCTTTCGTAGATTGCTTAAAACATACTTTTGCCGGCAGGCCTGGGGCAGCTAACACCTTGCCCCTAGCCAGTGTATGTTTCTGTGTATGTTTGTGGAGTGATTGGTTTCTTTTAGCTCAAGGGTTTTTTATAGATATGTGTTTATTATAATTTCTATCATGCTGTGAGCCGCCCTGAGTTCTTTGGAATAGGGCGGCATAGAAATTAAATAAATAATAATAATAATATAAATTCAGGGATTATGAGCTAATAAAACATAAAAATGCAAACCAAATGAATATTTGCAGCACCTGTCTTTTATGAAATTATTCACCAACATAATCAGAGATGCATATTATCCTTTCTTATCTATATTTGGGGAAATTAAACTAGAAAATCTAAGAGATTCAAGATCCTATGTCAAAAGATGGTGGTGAGTGAACAGAGGCTTCTTGAACTCATTTGTCTTAGCTGAAGATCAAAACTTCAGGGTTAAGGAAAAGTGAGAAAGGGACTTGTCAACATTTCTTACTTTGGATCAGAGGCTGCTAAAAGGTCCAGGATCTTCTTCATAGCTAGTTCATTAATACAAAACAATTTTTCCCTAAGACAAATGACTGCATGGGAATTTCTATGTAAAAGAATGAATACCATGCATTAGACAGTTGAAACAAAAAGAAATGGAGACATTTCTAGCAAGCTGTGTTTATTTAAAATATTATAAGGGGTTAAGGAATCCCCTCCACTTAATGGAAGATATCAAACACTGCAGCAGAAAATTGAAAGACTACATTCCCACAAGAGCCTTACCTGGTTTTTAAAAAACATATGGAAATAATGAAAAGAATGTACAGTATATTACACAGTGGAATTTTAAATTATAATTGCCCCTGGAACCTACATTCACTCCTGCAGGTCTTTTAAGGACTTGTATTACATGTCTACTTGTATGGGCCTGTCTTTCCAATCTCTTAATGTTTTAGCATCAGCATGCACATGTATAAGGTAATATTAAATTAACTAGATTACGGTAACTATCTGCATATCATACATACCCACCCACCCACACCTACCCCAACACACATGAAATACATACCGTAAACCTGTAGATGATTTTACAAAAATTTGATAGAAATCCAAAAACAATTACTTGTGGGAAAAATATGCTGTGTGTAAATGCAATAACTGCATAGATCTTACCTTTGAACTGTCAATGTACATTATTGTTGCAAAATACTGTAACTGGGTGATAGGATCTTAGCGGTAAAAAAAATAATCTTGTAAAATGAATGACAACAAAAATCTGTTTAGTTAGCATACCAATAAAAGCAATGGCAAGATAAAATCTGGTACAATGTCTAACCTTAGGGGAAGGAAATGATATCATTGCAAGAAGTATATTTCCTGGGCTCAGTTAGTGAAAGCATGGATCATGCATGATATTATCATATTCTTATAGTAATAAAAGTTTTGTTATGCACAGCATGCTTGAAAGGAATTTTTTTATTATTCTTTATCTCAATGGACACAGGTTTACAAATATGTATAGATCTGTGCTTGGTAATCAAGCTATTTCAGAGGGAGGGAGGGAGGGAGGGAGAAAGAAAGGTTGAAAAACATAGGAACATAAGTTCAATCTAAAAATGTAATGGGGAAAATACGGGTAGTCCTCGACTTACAACCACAATTGAGCCCAGAATTTATGTTACTAAGTGAGATATAAACCAGTTGGTCAAGGACCCAAATGTAAATCACGTGACCATGGGGATGTTGCAACGGTCATAAGTGTGAAAAATGGTCAAAAATCACATTTTTCAGTGCTGTTGTAACTTTAAATGGTCACTAAATGAATTGTTGTAAGCTGAGAACCACCTGTATGGGGCTCTAGGCATTCAACTCAAATGTCTGAGAAAGATAAGGCTGAATATATAGCAGCTTGGGGAAAGAGACCATATCTGTGTCTGCCTAACTTAACATTGCTGGTCACATGACAATAGAAGTGTTTTTGGACAATGCTGGCTCCCTTGGCTAAGAAATAGAGAAAGAAGAAATTTTATAGAAAGATCAACATGCTGTTGGGGGACACGATGGTTCAGCAGGTAAAGACGCTGAGCTTGTAAGCTAGAAAGCTGACAGCCCAGGCTCTAAATCTAAACGCTGCAAAATTGGGTAAGTTCCAGTTACTTGCCTCAGCTTCTGCCCCTCTGGTAATTTGAAAACAAATGCAAGAAGATAAATAGGTACCACTCTGGTAGGAAAGGAACGGTGCTCTGTGTTCCTCTGCATATAATCATGCTGGCCACATGACTACAGAAATGTCTTTGGACAATGCTGGCTCCCTTGGCTAGGAAACAGAGATGATCAGCGTCCCCTAGAGTTGGAAAAAATTGGACAAGGGAAACCTTTACCTTTATTTTTATCTACTATATCTAGCATGCAGTGCATGGAAGAAAACTAATCCTAGACCACCTTTCTGGTTTACTGCAGTCCATCAGACTCGTATATTTTGTTTTTATTTTTGGAATTTTTGCTAAAGCATAAGCTTCTTCCCCAAGGCTTTCCTCTTTAAGAATTATATCTGATGGGTGTTATGCATTCACATTGGTTATCCTGGAGCAAAAGATTGGCTAGGAGGTGGCCCTGACCCCAGAAACCTTGTTTTTTTTAAAGACTGAAATGTAAGGAAGGCTGAAAACAGATAAACATAGATGTACTGCATGAGCGCCCTAGTTAAAATTGAAAAACTTTCTAACCACTTCTGGGGTCCAAAGAAGACAACAATGAAGATTCCGTGTTCCAGTTCAATGAACTATGCCAACTGTTCCAGGACAGTGCACTATTCACTAGAGCTAAGGAGCAGATTTGCTGTACATTGCTCAGATGTTTCCAAGGCTAACGAAGTTAATTGCCCAATTCCTATTAATTTTAACTCAATTCAAATGTCCAAATCCGTTCGTGAAAAACATCTGCCTTAAATCTTGCTGCTGCCGTTGTTTTATAAGTGCATTAGACTTCTACAGGAAGAATTTGATGACACAGTCAAACGTGATATTTCCCAAAAAAATGAATGAAAGTGCATCAGATGGCACCTCGGCATTCAGAAGTGACTGCAGGATTTCACTGAACAATAATCCAGGCCTTTTTTTTATGTATGTCAACATCTTGAATGGGTTTACATTATGACCTGAAGGCACTGATGGAGACACAGTAGAGAGTTAATAATCTGTAGTGATTAAACTATTGGATGGAGACTGGGAAGGTCCAAGTCCACAAGGGGAACACTGATTTGGGACAACTTTAGTCTTGAATCTTCTCTCAGGCCACACCATCTCTCAGGATGGTTTCTTACAAAGATGAAGGGGAGGTAGCACAAAGTGTGTAACTGATAGAAATAGAATAGAGACGTTAGAAGAAAGTACAGACCTTCTATTAGCTGTCATCTTGAGGAAGAGAGGTTTCTCTTTGGTTATTTGGGGGAATATTACAACTGAGTAGCCCAAACAGTAACTGAAATATCACTATTTAGGGTATTCCAGTTCTTGATGTTGCCAATAAATGACAAATGGAACCTCATTTTTTTCTCCTGCTCATATTCCCTTGCTTCTTCCAGATAATTTCTAGAATCTGTCTCCTCTTATAGGTATTTATCAGCCATTGCAGAAAGATTCAGTACCATCTTATACTCAGCTGAGAACAGGATATGCTTCTAAATATCCTTGAACTCACTGTGAACAGTCCCTAGCGTGACCTCTTGAAGCCCTCCAACTTAGGGATATATTGGAGAGGTGGCTTTGCCAGATACTTTTACTGTGTATCTTTCAAACTGAACATTAAATAAACAGATTGATTCACTGATAGGTTGCCAGCACATTGCTTGTTGTTTGATTTCTATAACTTATAGCAGCGTTCTTTCATTAAATCTATTCGCCTTCACTGTACCTTCATTTGGAAGTCTATTGGGCAAATTGCAGCAATCCACCAGTGGTTCTGCTGTTTGATTGCCACAGAATCACAGAGCTGTAAAAGGCTAAAAGGCTGGCTAATTCACTCCTCTGTAACAAAGTAGAACCTCTGATTCAGGTTATGGATAGACCAGTGCAATTTAAGTGTCCCACATTCATGCTCTGCAGAATGGTGCCACAAAGAGAAATAATATAAAGGAACATATGGGAAAAACCACAGATTGTAAAGCCAGGGTGATAACAACCTGGCACTGGGGAATAACACAGCCATTTATGCCAATGGGGTGGTGGCACAAAGCAAAAGCCCGTGACATATATGCTTGTCTGTGGATCACTGGAAGAATCTCACACGTACTTCAAGTAGCACTCCCCCCCCCAATTTAAACTTTTGGAACAGACAATCCCATGCTTTTTACAGGATTTAAATGTTGTGGATTTAAAAAGTGAAATTTAGAACTTCATAAGAACCCTCATGGCTCAATTGTAAGGCAGATTTTTAGACCCCCTTATTATGTATTTTTAATGTCAGAAAGTTGTGATCAGAATCTTCTTTATAAGGAATGTGGTTTCATTTTTTCAAGGGCACTCCTCTGTATGCCTTTGTAAATAACAACAACAACAATAATAACAATAATAATAATAATCCAGTCTGAATGTCTGGATGACCATTCAACAAATCATAATGAGACAAAACTATAATAAAATAAAGCAAAGTTACTACTACCGGTAATAGTAATAGATACCTTGGGTGGAATCCCAAAACATCTGGGGTATCACTTGAATACCATCGACATTGACAAAATCAGCATCAATCAATTGTAAAAAGCAGCTTTGCTGGGAACAGCTTACATCCTGTGACAATATCTTTAACACCATTAAACAACAATGTCTCCCTCTCCCAGGTCCTTGGGAAAGGCTCAGTAAGTGAACAAAAATGCCAGATCCAATCACTAAACATCTGGCTGGCTTTGTGACCAACCGTAATAATAAGAAAACCACTAGCATTGATATCCTCAAAACTTGAAGCTGTTGGGGCAAAAGAGTGGCATTTCCAGGGTTAAGTCACCAAAGGAGACAAGCTACCTTTTACTCATGTTTCATGTTTTTTCTACTTAGTTTACTTTTTCACTGAAAAAAAATCATACCTATCTTTTTATCTACTAAGAGGAAAAGTATAAGTAGTGTTTTACAAATAGCAGAAATGTGCTAATTGAAAGCATCTTTGGGATTTTTTTGCCTGAAACAGAAAACAGTGAGTATGGATTTGATTAGAAAAAATAGTAGATAATAGAAATAATGTAAGTTATGTTGTAAACCTGGAGTAAGACTTTAATGCAAAATTATACTTATATCAGTTGTAAAAGAAAGTTGTAATTTATTGCTTTATTCCTTTTATTTTTCTGCACATTTGGCTCTGTTTTCTCTTTTGTTTTTTACTCTTTTCTCTCTTCTATCTTTATTACTAGTTTTTGTTAATTTTTGGTGGCAAAGTGGTTAGAATGCAGTGTTGCAGGCTAACTCTGCCAACAGCCAGGAGTTCAGTCCTGACTGGCTCAAGATTGACTCACCCTTTCATCCTTCCAGTTTAGTAAAAGTTTAGTAAAATGAGGACACAGATTGTTGGGGGCTATATGCTGACTCTATAAAGCACTTAGAGAGGGCTGTGAAGCACTGTGGAGCGGTATATAAGTCTAAGTGCTACTGCTATTGCTGTTGTTATTGCTATTTATCCCTCCAATTAAAAAAACCTAATAAAATTATCTAAAATATCAAATAGCAGAAATAGAAAGGGTAATGCATTTCATTTGACTGTTCACTCACTCAGGCTGTTTTGCACTTAAAGTGCTGAAATCTTTTTAAAAAATCAACAGATAGCAATAATTAATACATACCATGGCCTGGAAAATGACTTTGTTTAAATACTGTAACATGGGCAACCACAAGCCAACAAGACCATGGGCAATATTTTGTCACTTAGTTTTCATAAGTGTTTTCTCATTCGACATTCTCCTTGACTTTTGAGGCTCATTTAGCAATGCAGTTCTTCAAACATATGGTAGTACTCTGTCTTGAGCAAAACAAATGGCTTTCTCAATAGCCACTGCAGTTGCAAAACATCAGCAAAGAACAATGTCTTAGATATGGAGCAACTGATGCATTGAATTTGGCCACAGGTCATTCCTTGCCTTGCCTTACTGAATTCCTCCTGTTCCTTTGGCACAGCTCTGTTATTCTGTGCAGCAATTTACTTCTCCTTATTCTCAAATTCTTATTGTAAAAACTGGAGCTACAGGGGGATCTTTTTTTTTTTCATTCCACTACACACAATTTTCAACTCTTTCATTGTGGGATGTCATGCTCATTGCAGCAATAGCTAGCCATAATATATTTCTCTCTAAATCTTTCCCTTTCCATCTTCACAAGCTATCAAACATCACCATATTTGAAGTGAAACAATAGATATAATAAATTTGACCTATTGACTAGGTCATTCCAGATGTTCAGGTACTGGGGTACCATAATTATATTCTTAATTAACCTAGAACTAAGGAGAAACTTCCTGAAGTTAGAACAATTAACCAGTGGAACAACCTGCCTCCAGAAGCGGTGAATGCTCCAACACTGGAAGTTTTTAAGAAGAAATTGGACAGCCATCTGTCCAAAATGGTATAGGGTTTCCTGCCTGAGCAGGGGGTTGGACTAGATGACCTCCAAGGTCCCTTCCAACTTTATCATTATTATTATTAATAATAATTTAATTTACATTTTAATGTAGCAGGGGCAAAGAAAGGTGTTTGTTAAGTTCTAGGAGTCTTCCAGGTTAGGAGGCAGAGCTAGTGTTTAATTTGAGAGAAACTCAAACAAGATGTTCTTCAGATTCAACCAAAGACTTTGATAGCACATTGCCAGAATATCTCTAAGGGATTTGGACAGAGGTACCAGTCTCTCCATACTTTCTAAGTCTACGGGTAAGAAATGAAACAAAGACGACTATGATAACAACTAGCTATCTTGTAATTATTACTAGCTCACCAATCACCAATAAGAGGGGTTATGTTTCACTATTAAAAGAGTTTAGTTTATTCTGAGATACATGGATCTTGTTTCAGAACCAGATCTTTTTTTTTGGGAAAAAAATCTGTAGAACTTTTTTTTTTTTTTTACTGCCACCTTCTGACTGGAGTATTGCAAAACTCCTTTCCTTCTGTTCCTCACTGCACATTCTATTGGATAATCAAATCATAGAGTTCAAAGAGAGAACGTTTAGATCATAGGGCATCCAACTGCTGGCTCAGAATAGAAAACCTAAGTTAAAGCATCCCCAACTGATAACTTTTGTCTTCTGCTTGAACACAACTGCCACTCTTTCTAGTGACTGTTCTATTCTCGAATTATTCAAAGTTTTCCTAATCACCAGTTGGAATTTGCCTTCCTTGTAACTTAAAAGAAAAATTGCAGGCAATAGGAAACTGGCTTTGACCACCTTCCATATAGGTAACACCTTTCAGGTATTTTAAGATTTGTCAAACCTAAACATAGCTGGTTATTTTTTTTTAAAAAAAATTAGTTCCCCAAGCCATCATCACCTTTTTCAGCACCTGTTTTAGTTTCTCCATCTCTTTTCCAAAATGTAATGGCTGGAACTAAATGCAGGACTTGAATGGGATCTGATCAGTCTGGAATATAATGAAGCTGTTATTTTTTTTGGTATGGAAACTAAGAGTTAGTAGTTAAGATGCTGGTCTAGAAACTAAGAGACTATGAGTTCTAGGCCTCTCTTAGACATGGAAGCCAGCTGGGTAACTTTATGCCCATCATCATCTCTCAACTAATCCATCTTGCAAAGTTATTCTTGTTGTTAGAAGAACTGGGGGAAGGAGTGTTATGTAGGTCACATTGATATGAACAAAATAAAGGCAGGACATAAAACAAAAATAAAATTTAAAAATACTATAAGTCATACTTCTGTTAATGCACCCTACAATTGCATTTTGTTGTTCAACGGCCATCTTTGATTTGTATTTGACTGCATTTGACTTTTCAACAACCCATCTCAGCATTCTCAAATAATGCATCTTGCTTGGATGCCCAGATCAATTCATGCAACATAGATTTTCCTTGGCACATTTAAAGCTTGGAAATGGGAGGTCTTAATCTGAGGGTACTTTGATAATTGTATAAATAAGAAATTATTAAGAGTTAATAATGTAAGAATTACTTAAATCTTTTTAAACCAAAAGAACCCCAAGAAAAGCAATTGCTGCTTTATATTTTGGTACATTGTAAGCAAGTGTACAGTAATTATAAATTTTGAAGAGAAAGAAAAGTGACATTATATATGAAGGAAATGAACCCATGCATTGAGACTTGGAAGATGAGCATAAGAATCCAATCAAGCCACTTAAGAAAGAACACAAGCAATAGAAAGATATCATTGTGGTGATGGGTGCTACAAACCACAAAACCATCCAGAAGCGCTGGATTATATGCCTTTCTGGAACAGATTACAGAACTTTCAAGCAGGAGACATATAGTAACAATGGGGGACTTCAGTTAACTTGGCATCTGTTATAAAACCAACTTAGCCAAGACTGAAAATTACCCCAAATTGTTCCGTGGTCTTGCTGACTGTTTCATTTTCCAGAAATTGAAGAAGAGACTATAGCTTTCATTTTTGCCAATTGGGAAGAGCTGATTGAAGAATCAAAAACAATGGGAACTTTGGGAGGAAGTAACCATGTCTTCTTGGACTTCAAAATACTACTTATAAAGAAATTAAAATATATTCTTACACGTTGACTAGACTTCAGGAGAACCAATTTCAAGAAATTGAGATGTGCACTAAGTAAAATGGACAGAAGTTCCTATATCTAAAAGGGAGCACAGGAACACAGAGCTTTAGTGTGTTATTCTACACCACTCTAGTGAAAAAATAATGGAGGCACTTTGACGGAACGTATGACTGAGATGTGAATGAAAAGATATTTATACACTAAATCAAAGATGGGTATCATCACCAAGAGTATGAATCAACAAGTAGCTAATATCTTCAGAAGGAAAGACTAAATACAAACAGAATTGAAGTTTGCAAGCAGAGTTAAAACAACAAAAATGGCTTTCTTTGACTATGTCAGGAGTAAAAGGAAGAAAGGAGAAGGTATGGGTTTACTGCTAGGATAAGATAGAAAAATAGGTGATAGGGAGAGGGCATTCTTCTCCCCAAATGGGAATTATATTCATATGACTCTAAAATAGAGCAATTCACAAAAGGAATAGTGACAATTCTAGGCAAGTAAATTAGTAATGAAGTTAAAGCTAAAACATTTTGGACACATAATGCAAAGGCAATAGTAATTGGAGAAGGCCTTAATGCTTGGAAAGATTAAAGGCAGTTGAAAAAGAGACCAGCAGAAGACAAAATTATGAGTACCATAATAGCTTAACTGTGTCATAACTCAAGAAAGATACCAACAGACAGTTACCAACAGACAATCCTAATAAAAAAAATTGCCCATTGGATAAAGAAGAGTCAGAAACAATTAAATGACTGAATCTCATTAATTAGCCAACAATTCTAAGGTATTAATCAAGAACTAAGAGGAAAAGGTAGTCATAATACAGTGCTGTTTAGGTTTGTTAATTCTAGCACCCTTCAATTGGTGGTGTGCACATTTGGTAAAATCAGTGAATAAACAGAAAATCTGGTATCCTCCAGATAAATTGGATCGCCAATACCTAGATTTCCTCTGGCTCTAAATGTTGTGATTCATGCATTTTGGGTATGAGGATGAGAGTGAATCCCTTACAGTCTTGCTCATAAATCAAGTCCTAGGGAAGCATACAAAGGCGTGTAGTTTTATTCTTCATCATATATAATGCCCCTGGCTCAATATTTGCCTGAAGGAACTCCTGTTCCTATTGTTTCCTATTATTATCTTATCCTGAGAGCCGCAGGGGCACAGTTGTTAGAATATAGTACTGCAGGCTGCTCACTCCAGAAGTTTGATTCTGAACGTCTCAAGGTTGACTCAGCCTTCCATCCTTCCATGGTCGGTAAATGAGGACCCAGATTGTTGGAGGCTACATGCTGACTCTGTAAGCCACTTGAGAGGGCTGTAAAGCATTGTGAAGCGGTGTATAAGTCTAAGTGCTATTGCTATTGCTATTAGTACAATTATTTGAGAACATGGCAAGGATCATAACCTTTGTTATACATCCAAACTAGCAAAACAGCTTAGTCTGCAATGACAATGCATCAAGGGAATTTACACTGAAATACAGTTTGTCAACTGAGCTAAGTATTTCATCAGCAGCAGTGAGTAAGAGTTCAGATGCTGGGATTAGGTTAACATGGATGTTGTTCAAGGACAAGAATAGTGATGACCAATAGAAAAAACAAAGCACAACTACAAAGATGTCCTGTTTTTTGAAAATGCTGGCAAAGCAAATTTCCTTATTTTAATTGGAGGTATCCTGGCCAGGATCTTAAATCCCAAAAGTTTTAAACCATTTGACAATCATTTGCCGGGGATGGTATAAGTCTCCTGTCTTGAGCAGGGGGTTGGACTAGAAGACCTCAAAAGTCCCTTCCAGCCCTATGATTCTATGTTCTGTGTTCTAAATCTTCTTTTTGACATTCACTGGAGATCTCTAGCCTTTCTTCTGGCATCATCTTTATAATCATGGGCACTCGGTTCCACTCAAATCCTGTTTCAGAATTAAGAATTTGGGGCAAATGGTACAGGACAATGAGCTCAGCATTGGTTTTCTGAAAGTCAATAAACAATTTGATGTACAATTTGCTACTGGACTGTTGAGGAGAATTGAAACATTTATGAAATACTTATTTTCTGGAAGCTCTGTCCTCCTAACCAAAAGGAGGCAAGCAGAATGAGGGAAAAGGGAGAAGAAAATGTAAAATTAGGACCCAGTGAGAAGTGAACAGATTGGTTGGATGTCTGCAAATCAAGAGTAAGAAATCCAAAACTCAAATCCAAACCTTGTGGCCAAGAACAGGCAGAGCAAGCAATTTTGTGTAGCCAAAGTATGCAAATCTGTCTTTTGGTTGGCTTTGAAGTTACTGCGTTCAGATTCAGAATCATAGAGAGAGATTTGGAGAGTTCTAAGGGGTAGAATGGGTGCATTAAACCTCTGCAAGTCTTAAGATATCCATTTTGCACGTCTGTCTCCCTGAATTCAAAAAAGTCCCCTCCCCCCAGAAAAAGGAATTGAAGCATTCTAATGGCCTTGGGGAGTAAAAACAGAAGGTAGGGAAGCCTTGCACCTTTCTTAGCTCAACATTCTCTTCTAGTTTGCTCTTTCATCTTCTCCCTCATCTGTTCTTCTGCCTGAACTTTATCTTGACTCCTGATCTGTCCCAGGCCCAAAGGTGCTTTTTCAGGAGGCAACTTGACTTTATTGTTTTTTTTAAGATGTTTTGCTTCTCATCCAAGAAGCTTCTTCAGCTCTGATTGGATGGTGGGGAATGGAAGGACTCATACTCCTTGCAAATAGCTGGTCATTTGCATTTTTAGAGAGTCGTTGAAGCCACCTGCAGGTTTATCTGTGTCGTCAGGGTCACCAGAGTAGTGCAAATGGGTGTGGAGCCTTCTTGGAGCACACTCATTTTCACTACTCAGGTGACCCTGATGACACAGATAAACCTTCAGGTGGCCTCAACTACTCTCTAAAAAAATGCAAATGACTAGCTGTCTGCAAGGAATATAAATCCTTTTGCTCCCCACCATCCAGTCAGAGCTGAAGAAGCTTCTTGGATGAGAAGCAAAACATCTTCAAAGAAAAACAATGAAGTCCAGCACCTTTGGGACAACCATGACCTGGATGATTGAGAATCTCCATATAGCTGCCCTAGAACTTCACAATGCTCACTTGCTGGATCATTTTATAATGCTCTGCAAAATCCAATTACAATTAAGTCACCCAGATATCTGCATTGAGCATGGGAGGGCCCAGCACACAGACGTCTTATGCCCAGTGTTTGGTCTCTGTAGAAATCTACATATATAATAGAAAAACCTAAGAGGGGACTTTAAACACAATCAGCAAAATATACTAGCAAGCCCAGCTGTACTCCCCTGATTTGACAAACTATAAAGTTAGGATTTTAAGATTATAAACAAAGTAGGGACTCTCAATATATACAGCATCAATGGTTAACAGTCTAACTTTTATCAAACAGTCAACATTTGGATGTAAGAGGTGCCTTTACCAAAAGGATGGAATTCTACTGGAGCCAGAAGGATCCAAATTTCTGACACTTTATATATAAAAAAGGTTTCAGAGCAGCTTATAAACCAACTCTGGGAGAAAGTTGGCAGGAGCAAGGAACACCACTTAGAGATGAATCACCCCAAAGGGATTGTAAAGGGAGGTAAATTTTTGATTATTCAAATAGGGTCAGGAAATAAATCAGAACACTGAAATTCATTTGACACAATCATGATTTTGTTCCTGTCATCAGATTAAAACTTATTTGGCCTTTCAGACCTTTTAAAATCTTTGTTTTTAATTCCTATCACAGTGTCAAACAAACTTATTTGACTGCAGGTATATGTTATTTCAACTGGATTTTTTGGCACTTTTATTTCTATTTTGAACTTGTTCCGATGAAGGTTTTTGCTTCTATTTATTTCACTTTAAAATAATACTATTTTAAAATAGCTCTGTGGTGCTACAGAATCAACTTCAGCTTATCCTATAATATGGCTGTGATTACTCATAAGAAAATAAAATAAGATGCAATAAACAGAGTCTGAAAGGTCCTAGGACAGCGGTTCTCAACCTGTGGGTCGCGACCCCTTTGGTGGTTGAACGACCCTTTCACAGGGGTTGCCTAAGACCATTGGAAAACACATATTTCCAATGGTCTTAGGAACCAAGATACCGCTCCGCATCCGTCTCCGCATGGCCTCCTCCGTCATTTGCAGAGAGAGAGAGGGGGGGAGAGAGAGAGAGGGGGGGGGAGAGGGAGAGGGAGAGAGGGAGAGAGAGAGGCAATTTTGCTTCCCTTCTCTCTCTCTCAGGCAGACTTACCTCCTGCAGAGCTCCTGATTGGTCCTGTGACCGAGTGCCCCACCCCCTGGGAGAAACGCAGCCAGGGCCTTGTGGCCTTGGAGCCGCCCGGGGAAGCCCCGGGATCCCTGTTGGGACCGGCCCACTGGAGGCTCTGCTGAGCAAGCCAGCCCTCCCGCAAGCCACGGCCCAAGGGAGACCAGTCCCTGTGATCCCCAGCCAGCCCGACCATTGGACCCGCTGGCCAGGAAGGCGCACCGGAGTCCAGACTGCCGGGAAGGAAGAAGGAGATTCAGCAAAGGTAGGAGAGGAGAGCCGCCTCCTGGGGCCCAGCACTGGTGGTGGCTTCCTTGCCATCCTCTTCCTCCTCCCCTTCTTCCTCCTACTGCCCTCAAGGCAGCTCAGGTGGGCGCCGGGGCAAGAGGGGTGCCTGGGGGGAGCAGCCAGGCTGGACGAGGGGCTGATGGGCTGCACGGCACCAGCCCCCACCACAGCTCTGTCGGATGGACAAAGGGCGAGGCCGGGCAGCAGGGGGGGCAGTGGGGATGGCGGCAGCGGTTTTCTCAACCTTCTCTTCTTCTTCCTCCTGCTGCCCCCAAAGTGGCTCGGGTGGGAGCCGGGAGGAAGAAGGGTATTTGGGGAGGGAGCAGCCAGGCTGGCGGGCTGCATGGCACCAGCCCCCACCATGATCCATTGATGGACGGAGGACTAGGCCAGGCAACATGAGGGTGGTGGGGACCCCCAATAATGCAGTGGCGGCCGCCACTGCTGCTGTCCCTGCTGCCCCCGCGCTGCCTGGCCTGGTCCTCCATCCATCAATGAAGTCACAGTGGGGCTGGTGCCATGTGGCCCGCCAGCCCCTTCGTCAGCCCAGCTGCTCCCCCCAGGCACCCCTCTTCCTCCCGGCTCCCGCCCGAGCCACTTTGGGGGCAACAGGAGGAAGGAGAGAAGGGCGAGAAAATCACTGCCACCGCTGCCAGCTAAGCTGAGCTGTGGCACCAAGCCGGTCTCCATGCCTCCTGGTTGCCTGGCCATGCTCCATCCCTGGTGGCCTTCCGCACCACACAGGAGTCTCTCCTGTGCCACCCAGCCCACCTCCCTCACCGTCAAAGGCTGCCTCGGCCCTCTGGCACCTAACGCAGCCATGAGGCTACTGGGCAGGAGCAGCTCCTTCCTGGCTTACCGGCTCCGGGACTCGGAAGCTGTCAGGGGGCGGGGAAGATGCATGTGCATCGGAGGCCAGCCGGCCAGACCGCGAGGGGAGAAGTGGCCCCTTCTGAGTGGGAACTGGCACTCTGGCCGCACCCCTCTCGCGTGCGATGGGCTGTGCAGTGTGGAAAAGGGCTCCCACAACCCTGCTACTGCGATGGCTGGAGGGGCAGGCAGGTCCCGGGGGGCAGCTGGGAGAGGGCAAGAGGTGCTGGGATGAGGATGGGGGGCTCCAGGTTGGCGGGTGTGAGAGGGCGGCTGGTGGCTCTGAGGCGTGCGGATCTTCCATGCAATTTCCGAGGCTCTGGAGGTGCCGCCGCTTGGCTCTCCACCAGACTCTCCACCAGAGCCTCCCCCACTCCCTGGGCAATTGTGCGGAGCTGCTTGTGCATCCTTGGCATCACCTCCCCCCTTCAATCTCCTTCCTTCTCCATCTCCTTCCTTTCCCCTTCAATCACCCTTCCTTCCTTCCATCTCCATCTCCAACTCCATCCCTTCCCCTTCAATCTCCCTCTCTTTCCTTCCTTTAGGAAGGTTGAGAACCACTGTCCTAGGACAACACACATATGAAAAATATTTTCAGAGAGAAACAGCAAATAGATATGTCTGTTCTAATCCTAGAGCCAAGATTGTAGTGTTAGAATGTTTGGTTCCCAAGGAGCCAAAGTTGCAATCCTGAAACATCAGGAGAGCTTCTTCTAAATAATCCAAATCCTACAATTAGGAAAACAAAAGGGGAGCTTAGGACAGTGTCACTCTGCTACATCAAATTGAGCCTTGTGTCCAACACATTTCTACAACTGCAAAATTAGCTTTTAGGCCACGAACTCTAAAAACACAAGAAGAATTGGATGGTGGCTCTTGTTCTGTATCACCAGCTATATAATTCACCACCAGAAAGTTTGAATTTTGTTCTTGGGCTAGAGATCATTGTTCTGCTTGAATCAAGAACTTGGCAGTCATGCCTTTCCTTCTTCCCAAGAGAACTGGGTCACTTGAAACATTGAATAACTGCCTAGGAAAATGTCGCTAAATGGTAGAGGACAGATCGCATAAGAGAGCTGGTTTAGTTTGTTCTTTGGCATTTATTTCACTTTATTTTTACAGCTCTCATCTATTTTTATTCTTTGTAGTAGCTTTGTAACTTATTGCTGCATTCCTTCCAGTCTTATGTGAGCAGTCGCTGATTATTGCACAGCCAAGAATCTCAGGTTTGTACAGGCTATTAATTAATGAAAGTATTTATGAGTAAAATTAGCATGTATAAAGAAAGAATGCCTTGTGAAAAAGCCTCATCACTACACAAAGTGACATTCAACCTATCCAAGTAAGAACTGCCTCCTATGTCCTTGTCTCATGCAATTTCAGTTCCCTGTCGAGAAGGTGGGGAAGAAAATAGATGCTGTAACAAGTAGGATCAGCCCGTGCCATCTCAACAACAAAAGATGGGTCCACCTGCCATTCATCTTGTTCATTCTCTGTGCTTCAGAATCACGATCAGAGAAGATTCTATACCACAATAACAACCTAAAGGGCAAGATCTTGATTACTTGAAGGACATCTGTCTCTCATAGTATTGGCCTGGCTGATTCAATCTTACATGCTCCAGGTTCCTTTGATTAAACAATGCCACCAGTGAGGATTCGGAAGTACACTTTCTCTGTAACCAGTGCTTGCCCTCTGAATCATGTTACTCTGTACCAGTGCTTGCCCTCTGAATCATGTTGCCCTTGATTTGGATGGTCCCTACCCTACTGTTGTTTAGAAAAGTCATGAAGAACTGCTTCTTCTCCCAGACCTTTGGCAAGGAAGATTGAGACCTCTTGCTTATTTCCATCTAGTCTATTGTTCTTTCCATTTGTCAGTTATATTGTAATTTTTTTGATTGATTGATTATTGTTGGGAGTTAGGCAGCATACAAGTTTATTTTTATTTGATTATTACTATTATTAGATCAGAATGCATGTTCTAGATGGCTAGAATGACCAGCAATACATTCCCATTGCTGCTGCACACCCTCATTTTTATGGAATTGTGTGAAAATGAACACAAATGGATCCAAATCAAGAATCTTGACTATTGGATCATCAAAGTTCAGCTCTAATATTGGACTCAAATTACAGGGCTCTTTTAATTTTTTGTTTCTAGTTGATCCCATATACTGGTGAAAGTAGCTTCATCTAATTAAAGGAAAGAGTTTTATTACACGATTCAGGATCATAGAACTATATGCAATTTTCAGAAACTTTTGTTGTCTAAAAGTGAAACTACCCAGTCTAGATACCTAATGCATTTAGAGGAAACGTTTTCCCCCTCCAAATAGACTTAGAATAAAAATTGTCATCTCTGCTGATACTTCCATTATCACCATTCACTGGAGTGAAAACATGCAGTCATCAACAACCTATGAATTCCTACTTTTGTAAATAGCTATGACAACCTAGCTGACATTAATTCATACTTTCTAGCCTACATTTTAGCATTTCATTCATAGTTAAAATCACACATCTATTTCCCTGCATTAATACTTAACTGCACTTCAAGATCAGGATGTCCTCCTTTCTATATCACAAGGAGATAGACTTCCTGCCCATCTGAGTTCTTGGCTTCCTAGCTTCCTGCTTTCTATACATCCATCCATCCATCCATCCATCCATCCATCTCAGTCTTCTATATGCTGTGATCATCACCAGATGAGCTCATAGATAGTACATCCATTGCTCATCATGGCTTTGATCATTTAAGGCTTTCTCACCCTCTTTAGTATAATAAAGAAGCCACTTCACTGGGATACACTTCACTAGGTACTGAAGATCAGATATAAATTATCTTTAAAGACTCAGTGTCAGACCATGACACTTAATTATCTTATGATCACAGAAATGCTAAACCATTTGATTAATATTCCTTACTTTATATCAACATGAACCTTAGCATATGTATTATTTGTTTGCATGTTCCCTGCAGCCTGTGCACCAAAGAACTTCAGAGGTGATGTTGTGCAACAGTTGCTTTAAAACATGCAGAACATTTCTGATCACACCGACACTTGTTTGCCTGAACAATTGACTCTGAGCACAGACACTTATCGACAAAGGCCTAAACAAATTAACTTTATTATTTTTCTCTGACCCAACGTCAAGGTCTTTCGGGGCCCCAATTGCCATAGCAACATAAAGGCACATGCATTAAATGAGCAACACCAATGCCAAAGCTATCAGAGTTGAAATGGGTAGAAGTTAAACATTAACTTCAATCTGCTATTTGCTTAAGATTTATATATATATATCTTCATTTAGTTATCAATTGCTTGATGCAACCACTCTGGAAAGAACTGCGGAAAACATGACCATGGGAATTTTTATATGAATGACTAACCACTGATTTATTTGACTCAGGTATCTTGTCTATGGCAGTAAACAAATACTCCATGACAAGGTGCAAAAAATAGCTATAATGAGTTGTTATGCAAGAAAATGAAATGTGAGAATTATGAGAACTATGTCTTATTCCACAGGCTTAGGGTTTCATAATGCTCTATCTTGGGATCAGAGAATGAAAGCAGTATGGAGAACAATAATATTTGTTATCGTTTATAGGGACTGCCTTTTTAAGAGTCTGTTGATTACCTGTAGATATCATTCAGAAATGAACACTGTAGGGACAGCTACAGCTACAGTGTATAGTTAAGGAGAGTAACACCAGTGAGTCAGCAATAGGAAAGCTAGAACACATGGGAGCTTAGTGGAAAAGACAACAAAGGTAGACTTGCTTGTTTATTCAAGAGCCAGGGATCTTCACCTTAGAAACTCCCAAAAATGTAGGGATAGTTGCCATTCTGTAATGAGAAGGAGAAGCCAAATCTAGTAGATTATTTATTTATTTAGAACATTTATATTGCCACCTACTCGCACATGGCGACTCAAGGCGGCTTACAGGACATAAAAGCACAATATAAAAGAAATACAAATAAAAATACTAAAAAATAAAAATAATAAAATAACTCCCACCCTCACCCTGGCAACAACACACATTTATACTAGACATTTGATGGGCTCCATCCCACTCTGTGTTCCCTGGGCCCGCTGGCAGAACCATGTCTTCAGGGCCTTCCAAAAGAGTCTAATTTCCAGAGGGAATGTTCCAGAGGGAGGGAGCCACTATGGAGAAGACCCTTCTTCTGGGTCCCGCCAGATGTATCTCCTTAGGGGACAGGACCCGCAACATTCCTTGCCTCCCCATTCTATCTATATTATCCATATTCCATTGCTGTCCCTGATCTATCCTTCTTCAGGGCTCCAGCCACCAAGACCTATTAGGACTACAGAATTCAGAATGCCAGAGAATACTGTTCTATATAGAGTCTCCAGGATTGTATCCAACTGGGGTTCGTCTGATGAGAAAGCTGAGCATTTCTCCAGTTTTTGCTTGTGCTTACTTCTCCCTCCCTCTCCTCTCTCTCTCTCTCTCTCTCTCTCTCTCTCTCTCTCTCTCTCTCTCTCTCTCTCTCTCTCTCTCTCTCTCTCTCTCTCTCTCTCTCTCTCCCCCTCCCCCTCCTCCCCATCCCTCCTTCCCTCCTGTCCATTAATGGTTTTGCAAGGGATCATATTAACATTGTGATCCTCCTCCTTTTGAGTAAATATAATGTAACACTGATGGTATTATTAAGGTACTGCTGTATGGACGTTTGTAGAAATATGTCTCTTCTGAGAAAAGGATTATAGCACTATACAAAAGCCACAAAGTCCAAATGGTTAAAATGTTTTTTTGCAATATAGAGAGATGGGTGACATATAAATTTAATAAATAAACGAACAAACATTTTTGAGAGATGCAAGAAATAATATTTAGTAATATTTGAGTTTGGAAAGGGTTCTTCTACCTGTTAGTTTGGCACTTCTGTGTTAGATTTGTGCCAGCTATAGGATATTTGCACCTCTAGACACAAGGCTTTTCCACCTTTTATTCTGAATGGGGTAGCACTGCTCCATGTAGACCTAGTGTGTAATTAGGAAGTTATCATGGACACACTGCTTTGCTCAAAGAGCAGGTGACAGTCATGGGAGTCTTTGCACACTTTCAAATGCTGCACCAGTTGCACACATTCCTAGACTGGTGGCTTTGCTGACAGTCATCCATGTCCTTATAGCCTCTCATTTGGATTATCACAACATTATCTGCATGAGGCTGCCCTTGAAGAACATTCAGAAGCTTCAGCTGGTGCAAAATGCAGCTATATGGATAGTAAATGGTGTCAGATATGCAACACATGTACATCACCACTATGTGAGGTGCATTAGTTACCAGTGTGTTTCCAGGTACAATTCAAGATGCTGGTTGTCATATTTAAAGTCCATCATGTCTTGGGATTGAGTCTCAGTTGTTTCTTCCCACTTGGTCCAGCAAGTTGAGCATACTACAAGTCCTGTCAACCAAGGAATGTTGGTTGGCAAGGACCTGGGCATATGCCTTCTATATCATAGCCCCTGCTCTCTGGAACATCCTTCCTCCAAAGATTAGAATGGCTCAGTTCTTGTTGGCATTTCATAAGGCCTTGAAGACCTGGGTATGTGCCGAAGCTGGGGCCCCCAGTGTTTTAAGGCCCCATTTGCTATTATGGTAAGTTCTACAGAGTATATTTTTTGTCAGCTGCTATAATATTTAATTTCCCTTTTTGTCTTATCTTTTTAATTATTATTTGTATTATTGTTTGCCAATCATGGTCCCTTCTTTGGCATGGGGGGAGCTTACAAATTAAATGAATAAATAAACTGGTAGCAGTTGTCACAATGTTTTATGACAAGAAGGAACTTAGGGTATGTTATATTTGGGGAAATTAAATTTGAATGTACAATATATTTTAAATAAAATGTTCATTCCGTTTGATTTTAAATTTTACATTAGGCGTTGATTGATTTAAAACATTTCTGATTGTTTTCTTTTTCAAAAGTTGTTCAAAGCAATTTAGGAAAATATGAGCAAACCTTTGATAAGATAAACATTACACTTAAACAAAGGCAAATATCACAAATCAAATATTGATGTAGAAGCTAAGAAGACGCCTTAAATTCAGGTGTCCACTCTACAAATATTTTTTTATATATACCTGCTTCTAGAACTGCACATATTATACCTATGATCTGCGAGTTGCATTGGTTACCAGTTTGCTTCCAGATTCAGTTCAAGGTGCTGGTAATGATCTTTAGAGCCCTACATGACATGGAGCTGATTTTTTTTTTCAATGACTGTTTCTCCCTTGTTACTTTATCAGGTCCAGCAAGAGGAGAGTATTGTCAATTCCATTGGAGCCCACAGAACTCAGGAGGAAAGCCTGCTCTGTTATGGTACCCACCCTTCGAAACATCATTCCCTGCAAGGTGAGATTGGCCCAATCCTGTTAGTCTTCCAGAAGGCCCTTAAAACTTGATTTTCTCATTAAGCCTAGAGATCTCATTGAAATATTAAGCTCATTGTGTTTCAGTTTAGAATATAACTGACTGCGTACACCACCCAAAATCACAAAATGGGATGGGACAGTATAAAAATTAAATGAATAAGTCTAGTGTAGGCAAATTCAACATTTTCTTCCTGAAAGCTCTTTCCATATGCACTTCTTGGATCCTACTAAACACTGGAAATTTCATGCATGCATTCATTCATTCAGAAACAAGCTTAGTAAATGTTTTATTATTATCAAATTTATTTGCCGCCCATCTCATGGTTCAAGGTACCTCTGAGCATTATCTGTTTTCATTCTCCTTTTCTCATAAAATCCAAAGTTAGATACAGCAAATCATAGAATCCACCATTCCATGTACACAACATTCATTTGTGGGATTCCCTTCATAAATAGTAGTAGTAGTAGTAGTAGTAGTAGTAGTAGTAGTAGTAGTAGTAGTAGTAGTAATAATAATAATAATAATAATAATAATAATAATAATAATAATAATAATAATAAGGTTGGAAGGGACTTTGGAAATCATCTAATAACCCAACTCCCTGCTTAGGCAGGAAACCCTATAACATTTCGGACAAATGGCTGTCCAGTCTCTTCTTTAAAACTTCAGTGTTGGAGCATTCACCGCTTCTGGAGGCAGGTTGTTCCACTGGTTAATTGTTCTAACTGTCAGGAAATTTCTCCTTAGTTCTAGGTTGCTTCTCCTTTTGATTAGTCAGCACAATCAGCACAATCAAATCTTTTCTTTTTCCTTCCATTCCAAATCTTATTTTCAAAAAAGGTGCAATGGCTAAGGTGTGAAACTAGGATCAAGGAAACTTGGGTTTAACTCTTTGAAAGCTCAAAAAGTGATTCTGGCCTAATCCCATCTCTTAGCTCAATTTATTTCATAGGATTACTGTTGTAGGAATAAAATTGGAGGAGAGTGGATAATGTAAGCAAGCTCTTAGAGAAAGAAGATGATAGAAGTTAAATAAATAAATAAACAACATGGATAATCTAAAATGCCCAGGATTGGTCTGTTGTTTACATGCATCCTCAAAAGTTCTAAGGCCATATTCCCTTTATAAAGAAAAGGCCAGTCATTTCCAGTCACAGTACTGTTTCCTAAGTAACAGTTGGTTGCTAAATCTGATTTGTTTCTGCAAATAAAATAAAAATAAGCGAAAGGCTTTTGAGAACCTCTAGTTGCAGCAAAAAGTATAGCTGGAGCAATAGCAAGCTCTTTTATGGCACCCTAGGGGGAGAGAGGGAAGGACAGAAATAGAGCACACTAAAACCCAGAATCCAGTTCAAAAGGCTGCTGCGCTTGAATTCTTCATCCAACTGCTTCAATAAACTATAAATTAATTAACGATCACCTTTGTGGGCAGAAGAACCAAGAAACAAGGAATAACCTCAGTTTTTCCTCTTCCTCCCTCTCCTCCTCCTCCTCTTCTTCCCCTTCCCCTTCTTTTGGAAGAGCAGAAAATTCCTAAGGAACTAGTGTCTCATTTCAAGCAAACACAAAATGTAGACTTCTTTTTTTACAACTATATTTACAAATAAAACTAGATGGAACTGGTAAATGCCCTTATTTATTTCTAATGTTGATTGAATGACTGTTCTTAAGCATCTACAAATCCTAAATATTTAACAGATGAAGCATAAATATTATGTTATTTAGAAGAAATGATTTGCTTTCAGTCCTCCATGTCCTGTTCAGGACACCTCAGTTATGCAGCCCAGGTGCCAAAACAAAAAACATGACTTCATGGTGTAGAACTTTTTTTTATAAAAGAAGAAGAAGCTGCCACCATTTACAGCTGCAGGAAAACATTTTATCCTGGGGATTTGTTGATAGCCATGCCAAGGAATTTGTCAGAAGATTTCATGGGGAATTGCTTAAATACAGTAGCATCTGCATCTGGGCTTGGATACAAATATTGGGGACTCTACACAGTGTTCAACTCAGGAAACCATCTTTATTTGTTTTCCTTCCCTCTGCAGAGGAGCAGCTTCATACAGCCAATTTTTCAGTTGCAAGAGAAGTATAGCAGGAGAAAAAAAATAGTCGATGATCCCTTTCCAGTGGAACCAGAAGTTGCTATGCATAAATGTATCCTGGATCATATTATTTATAAACAAAATAATAAAGGGTTATAAATAAATAAATAAAATTTTAAAAGGATGTGATGTGATGAGGTAGAACAGAATATCGAATATTGTTTCATGGAGAAGACAGGTGATCCACATGTAATGCACACATGAGTAAATTCAATGCATGTTTTTCCAAAAGGCCCTGAGGTTCTGAAGAACAAGCTTTCTACTGTTCTCATCTACATCAACTGGAGTCTCCATTCCCCCATCCAATGGAAATGGGAATATTTGCTCAGATGGTCTGCAGTTCCTTCAGACTTCCATTTCCCCACAAGATTACAGGCCAGTCTCAGGAATGGTTCCTTCAGAATGGGAGGAGAGAAAAAAAGCTGTTTTTGTGAAGCAGCTTGAAAACAGCCAGTGTTTCTACCAATGTTTTTTTCAACATGATCCATTTAAAGGCTTTTGCTGAACTTTGAAGGAAGTCATTTCCTTATTCACTTTCTAAACTGAAACACTCTCACTTAGCAGCAAGGATCCCTGGCGTAGGCCCTGCCCCCACCTCTGCCTTTGAACCAAGCCTCACTCAACAAACAGAAATCATGTTTACTGTGGAAACTTTGCACTGCAACCATTGCACTCAGTGCCCTGCCAGATTTTGCTCCCCCCCCAACTATCTTTTTATATCCACATAAGGAACAGATCCTGTATCTGAGATATACGGCATTCATTAAAGCCCAGAGGAGAGATACTTGAATCCCCTGTCTCATTCAGCTGATTTATTCACTTATTTTTAGAGAGGATGGAAAGATGGCATGTGAGCTAATGTAAGAGTGTAAGTCATATGGCAGGGCTTCAGAGATGCTGTAGTACTGAGCTATCCACTATACAGGGAACTCTGAGTTTTGAGGTTCTTGAGGCTAGCCACTTGCTCCTGGTATTATCAGGACACCTTGTACTACAATGGGCAAACATTATCAACTCACGTCAACATTATTAATGTATAGGAGAAACCAGCCTTGGGAAGACATTCAGCCTGCATGTAAGGAGACTAAAGGGTTATCATACTGATGATTCGCAAGCAATGCCCCTAACCACACGAAGGTTCCTGCCAGGGTCTCTTATCATACTCAGTCAAATTTGCTTAAATATTTGTGCTCACTGCCCACAGATATGCACAGGAGCCTTGTGTATAGGACTGTTGAGGATCAGGCTTCCATACACAGTCTTTTCATCTTGAGTCTCATTTTCATGACTGCATATGATAGTTTGTGGGTTTGTAGAGTTTAGTCACTAAATGGCATAAATTGTATCTGCGTGTAGGGAGTCAAGCATTCTTAGATTCAATTCTTTTTCTTATAGGTGAGGAATAGAAACCTTGACTAGGTCCCAACTTGTGCACCTTTTATGCTTTCTGTGATACAGCCAGACAAAAGAGAATTATTTCATTCAGGAGACTATTTAATGCAAGTGTCAAATTTCTGTGATCCTTGGAGTGGCGTGTTACAGAGCCCCCTTAAAGACAAGGACGAGGTGTTAAATGTCCTCGAATACTATGAATTACACCCAGGAAAACAAGTAGCGTTGATCTTTTTTTTTAATTTTTATTTTATTAAAATCATCAACATTAAACATAAGATTATATTATAGAGCAATTATCATATAACCTGTAATACAACTCTAAGGATCAGTCTTTGTAAATGTCTGGTTTAGCAAACATTCCTCACTCCTCACGTCCAGCCTCAACTATACGCCTGATACATTTTATTTGATTGGTGTTTCTCTTATATATGGTCTATCTGCTTTTTCTAGTCTAACACCTGTTGTTCATTCGAGCTTTAGAAGTAAATTCATCTCATTAGTAGTGCAATCTTTTATGATCCCTAATAAAAAATCCTGAGGTAGAAATTCAGTATCCTGAGGTCTAGACGCGCAGAAAGCATTTGATAACCTCAATTGGCAATTTATGTTCCAACAGATTGAAGATATGAAATTTGGGGACAAATTTAGTAATATAATAAAGGCAATATATAGAATACAGAGGGCTAGTGTGATAATTAATGGAGAGAACACAAAAAGTTTTGAAATAAACAAAGGGGTAAGACAGGGATGTCCAATTTCACCTCTACTTTTTATTTTGTCTCTTGAAGTATTACTAGTTCAAATTAGACGGAATGAAGAAATAAAAGGGGTACAGGTCAAAGCAGAGGAATATAAATTACAGGCATTTGCTGATGACCTGGTGTTTTTTTTATTGAGGAACCTACAGAGAGAGGAAATATTCTTATGGGTGAAATAGAAAAAATTGGAATGGTCGCAGATTTAAAAATTAATAGAGACAAAACTAAAATGCTAGTTAAAAATTTAACTGATAAACAGAAAAGGAAATTGGAAGAGAATTTGGATTTACAAATAGCAAAAAAGATTAAATATTTAGGAATTTGGATAACTTCAAGATGTTCCTCAATAAAAGAAGACAATTATACAAAACTAATACTAAAAATGAAACAAGATCTTGAAACCTGGGGAAACTTCCGATTATCATTATTAGGTAGGATTGCAGTGACTAAAATGAACATATTACCAAGATTATTGTATTTATTTCAAACAATCCCAATAAAACTAGAGAAAACTTTTTTTAAAGAATTAGATAAAATAATAAATAAATTTATTTGGGCGGGCAAAAAAGCCAGGATAAATATGAAAACGTTACAGGACAGTAAGAGTAGAGGTGGACTTGGACTCCCCAAATGGGAAACTTATTATTATGCAGCAGGGTTAGTATGGATTAAAGATTGGATAAATCTGGATAATGATAGGATATTAATGATTGAAGGACATGACTTACAGATGGGCTGGCATGCATTTTTGTGGGGGAAACAGAAGAAAATACATACATATTTTCAACAACATCAGATAAGAGGAGCACTGATTGGGATATGGGAAAAAATAAAAAAAGGCATTATGGGAAAATCCCAAATTGGTTTTCGCCGATGGAGGCAGTAATTCACCCTAATATGTTAGAGAAGAAAAAGATGAGGAGATATAAATAATTACTGGACAATCAAGGCAATCTTAAGACAAGAGAAGAGCTGGAGGAACAAAGAATTCCCATAGATTGGTGGTTTTATCTACAAATTAAATCTAGATACAATAGAGACAGGCAAGAATATGGAATAAACCAGACCCCACACTTACTTGATAAAATCCTAACAAGTAAGGAAGGAAAATCATTATCAAAAATCTATAAATATTTATTAGAAATAGAGTCAGAGAAAGAAATAGTGAAGGGGTCTATGTTAGCGTGGGCATGAAATGTGGGAAGAAATATAAACCTAGAGGAATGGGAAAGACTATGGAATGTAAATTGCAAATTGACGTTATCAACTGCATATAGAGAGAACCAATACAAAATGATTTATAGATGGCATTTAACACCAGCGAGATTGGCCAAAATGCATAAAAATATAGATCCAAAGTGTTGGAAATGTAGAATTAAAGAAGGAACATTCTTTCATATGTGGTGGCTGTGCCCTAAAGCAAAGAAATATTGGGAACGAATAAGAGATTGGATACAGGAGATAATGGAGATAAAAATGGATTTCAAACCAGAACTATTTTTATTGGGCATAATAAATTCAAAGATTAAAAAACAGTTCCAACACATCATTATATACATACTGACTGCGGCCCGCATAGCATATGCCCAATACTGGAAGAATGAAAACATACCCACAGAGGATATGGTTATCTATAAAATTTTGGAATGCGCAGAAATGAATAAACTCACGCTAGAATTAAAAGACAAGGAGGCAACAGAATTTTATGAAACTTGGAATAAGTGTTATATTTGGCTAGAACAGAGAAAGAAAAAGATATAAGGATTGAATGTAAATAAAATGTAAATAAGAGGTAATAGAGTAGTCAGAATGTACAGCACGGCTCTGTTAAAAGAAAATAATTTTGTTTATGTATGTATGGTTTGTTTTTGGTGTATGGTGTTTGGTGAAAAAATAAAAAATTTAAAAAAGAAAAAAAAGACAAGGACGAAGAAATCAATGGGACTATAGAAAAAAATTGATCACATGATTTTAGTGCAATCAACTCAGTTAAGTATAGTTAATATAAATAGTCCTCATATATTTGACAATTTCCTCATTCGGTTAGAATAAAAATGAAAATTTCATGGAATGGTTCAAGAACCACATTTAAGATTCTGCAACTACAGAACTCCAGATCACATCACTTTGATTTAATGTAAGGAGGAGTCAGACAGAATATCCTTCAGTTCTGCATTCTGTCTCCAATGCTCTTCAGGATTCCTATACTAGATATATAAAGTTGAGAAGCAACCAATGATTTATGGGTTCAATGGAAAATTTATGGAGTAATAAATAGGATTTTTTTTAAAAAAAAGGATATTGCCTGAATGGTTTATGATCCACATGTTGCTGTAATCATAGCAACTTAAGTGGAACAAGAAGCTGACATTGATAATATCCAGAAAACTGACATCTGTCTCACTAATGATTGTACAATTACTATTCATAATTCAAATTATCCTTAATGTTGTCTAGCTTTGGATGGACAAGGACAGTTGCCAAAATGATAAAAAAAGAATCAAAAGGGAATAGCTGTGTTTTTACAATTTTTCTTTATAGCATTGGCTTCAATACTGACCTCATCAAAATTTGGCTAGAGGTCAATATTGTACTTTTTTTTATTCAATCAATTGTCATGAGAGTTGTGCAAAATTGTAAAAAAGATGACAATGCTAAAATACACACAATTACAACAGGTTAGCTTAAAAACAAAAATAGAAAGCACTATCCATAAGTTTCAAAAGAAAAAGAAACAAAATTGATTCCATTTAATGAATCAAATATTTTGAAATTGCTATGGATTATACAAGAAGAAGTTTTGTATTTCCCTAGGGAAAAAATATTTATAAACATGGGCAGACAACCTAGATATGCCTTCTAAAGGCAAAAGAACCCCGTTGGTTCAAAAACAAGAACAGGGCAGTTATGTGACCTGTGCTGTTAACATTGCTATAATTATTGAGCACAAAGAAGTAACTATAAATACATTCTCAAAATATACTTTCCCCTCCCCCCAATGTTTAATCTTGGATATGGCCAGGAATGGAAGACCTTTAAACCAAAACAAAAAAACAAAAAAAAACCCACATAAACATATTCTAAAAAAAAAGAAAGAAAACAATTCTCTGTACTTGCTCTTAGAATTGATAGTTATATTATGATATAAGAAATGGAAATGGAAATGGAAAAAGAAAAAGGGGAAATATGCAGGTTGCTTCTTGAAGGTCTGAAGTCTTTGCTGGACCAAGGAACCTTCAGTAAATACAGGTAATGCTCAAATTACTACAGTTTGTTTAGTGACCGTTTGTCGACGCTGCTAACATGGGATGTTCTTGCTTTGACAACGTATGGAGATGCAGCCATTTTCCTTCTTATGTTTTACTCTTAGAATTAGAGTTAGAATTACGTGATACTGGGGGGAGGAGGAATGTGCATGGGAGTTTAGTTAGACATAACAATATTGTAACTAGGGTGAGAACCAAGGTTTTTTGAGATGATAAGAAATGGCGGGTTGAAGAACTGGAGGGAAAGCCGGCATTTCAAACTACTTGGAGGAGGGAATTGTGCTTTGATACTATGTGCTCAGGGGAGGGGAATTCAGATTTTGTCTTTGCCTATGTACGTGCTGATACTATGCTACTCGAATAAAGATTCTTTAAGATAAACAATGCCTCGAAGTTCTTTGAAGAGTTTCATCTGTTGGAAGCATGACACCGTTCAAAGTTATAACGGCACTGAAAAAAGAGACTTATGATCATTTTTCGCATTTACAATCATTGCAACATCCCCATGGTCACATGATCAAAATTCATACACTTGGCAACTGGTTCATATTTATGGCGCCTGCAGTGTCCTGGGGGTCAGGTGATCACCTTTATAACAGGCAAAGTCAATGGGGGAAGCCAGATTCAGTTAACAGTTTGTTCACTCATTTAACAGCTGCAGTGCTTCACTTAACAGCGGTGGCAAGAAAGGTCATAAAATGGGACAACATTCACCTAACCAATGTCTCACTTAACAACCTAAACTGTGGGCTCAGTTGTGATCTAAGTCAAGGACTCACTGTAAAAGGAGCATGTGGGATATACTTGAAATTCATACTTTATGTAAGATAAATGAAAAGTGGAAACTTCCTTGAAATGGAACAGCAAGAGTTCAAATGAGATTGCTCTGAATAAGGAGCATCAGGAGTTTCATGCTGAAGGAAAATAATAAAGGTGATTATGTGTTACATTAAAAACACCTTTTTGTTTGGCCTAAGCAACTTATGTTGGGTGATCCTGATGCAATATATATTGTTTTCTAAAAAGGGAATATTTTTACAGTTGCACCAGTCATAAATTGTGTCAGGTCCATAATTAAGTAATGCTTAGAGGAATATTATCATTTAGATAGATAGATAGATAGATAGATAGATAGATAGATAGATAGATAGAGAGATAGAGAGAGAGAGAGAGAGAGAGAGAGAGAGATATTCTCAAAAGAATTCCGGCTGCAGAATCCCACCCCATCCCCAATTATCACTCGTTATTATATATACTGTATTTTATACATGCCTACTGAGAATTAAATCCAAAGTAATTAATAAGGTTCATTTCCAGTAACTGAACAGAATTGTTCATGAAATACCCAACCCTAGAAGTTGAGTTTTATATTCCCTAATCATTTTAGACCAAGCCATGCTGTGCTTCTCCAACAATATATTCTAAAAAAAAAAAAAGGTAAGAATTTCTATCTGTTCCTTTTTTCATCTACCAGTCCTGGTCCAATGCAGATGTGTATGATTTATACATATCTTATTTATTTTATTTATTAAATTTCTATGCCGCCCTATTCCGGGAACTCAGGGCGGCTCTTATACATTCATTGTTTTGTTATCAGTTTCTTTCCTAATAATCACAAAAAAAAACCTGATTAAACCCCAACGTGCTCTTCTGTTTGCCAAACAATTATTTTTAAATTAAAACAAGATCTGGAAAGAATAACGGGATGTGAGATAGTTAAAAAAGTTAAATACTTAGGAATTTATATAGAAGCTTCAAATGGGAAATTATATAAGAATAATTATGAATTTTTATGGAATAAGGTACAAAAAGAATTGGAGAATTGGAAAAAATTACAATTATCTATGTTAGGTAGGATAGCCGCAATTAAAATGAATGTATTGCCGAAATTTTTATTTTTGTTTCAAATGTTGCCAATACTTAAAAAGGATGGGAATCTTGAGGAATGGCAGAAAGGTATAAACAAATTTATTTGGGATGGCAAGAAACCAAGGGTTAAATTCAAAATTATTCAAGACACAAGAGAGAGAGGTGGTTTGAAAATGCCTAACTTTAAATTATATTATTATGCTGCAGTTCTAGTGGCAATAAGTGATTGGATTAATTTAACAAATGAAAGAATATTGAATATAGAAGGATATGGGTTAGTGTATGGGTTCCACGCGTATTTAGTTTACGACAAAAAATTGGATAGGAGTTTTAAAGAGCATATACTAAGAAACTCTATGTTGCGTGTCTGGAAAAAGTATTATTATAAATTATGTGGTAAAATCCCTTTATGGACAGTTCCCAGGCATGCAATACAGAGTGTAGGTATACAACAAATTCAGGATGTGGTGCCATATGATAAACTTTTAATTAAAGAAGGGAATAGCCTAGAACTGAAATCATTAGATAGATTAAAGGAGGAAGGTATAGCTCACAATTGGTATCATCATGCACAACTTCAAGCTAGATGGCAAAAAGATGTTAAGATGGGTTTTTCTTTAAAGGATGAAAAATTAATTATACAAGCTAGAGACCAAAGAGTTATGCATATCAAAAGAATATATGATGCTTTAATTGAAATTGATTCTGGAACTGAATTAGTTAAAGATTCTATGATTAAGTGGGAAGGTAATTTTGGACACCCAATTATGATAGAAACTTGGAAAAGAATATGGGTGAAAAATGTTAAATTTACACAAGCTCAGCATTTAAGAGAAAATTTGTATAAAATGTTTTATAGATGGCATTTAGATCCAAAAAAATTATCGCTTATGTACCCAAATATGCAACCCAAATGTTGGAGATGTGATTCTATGGACGCTACTTATTTTCACATTTGGTGGACTTGTAAAAAAATTAAGGCTTTTTGGATAAAAATATGGTGGATTCTTCAAAATATTTTGAAAAAGCGTATTGAGTTTTTACCTCAGTTATTCTTGTTGGGTATTACAAAGGACTGTACCACCATAGAGACTAAGCTGATCTTGAACTTGATTACGGCCGCAAGATTGTTGGTGGGACAATATTGGAAGACATCTGAAATACCATCTATTGAAGAATGGACACTAAAAGTTACCCATCTTGTGGAGATGGCTAAGATATCAGCATACCTGAAAAACCACTCAAATGAAGCATTTTTGATGGACTGGAAAAAATGGATTGACTATATGCAAAAGAAATATCAATTGAAAGAATTAGATTTGATATACAGATAAATAGTTATAAAATAGTTATAAAATAGTAGTTTAGCGGGGTTTCTTGCGTTCTTACTCTGTATTCACTCTGGGAAGCCTGGGGGGGAGGGGGGAGGGAGATAATAAGTAATAGATTATGTTTCTCAACTGTGGTTGGGGGTATTAAGGGAATAGATTTTTTCTTTTTTAGGGCGCTCGGGAAAACTCTAGACACCGCATTGGATGGTGAGGAAGGTGGAGTGAAGGTTAGGTATGTGTAGAGGGTGGAGATATGTGCATGAATGTTGAAGGCAGGAATGCACAGTATGCTAGCTAGGTAGATACAAATATAGAAATTGTTACTAGGATTTAGATAGGTTCTCCTCAGGGCTGTGTCTTAAGTCCGCTGCTGTTCACCCTGTTGACCCATGACTGTTGTGCTAGGTTTGCCATCAACCATATTGTGAAGTTCGCAGATAATACAACAGTAGTGGGCCTCATTCAGGATGACAAGTTGGAAGCTTACCGCAAGGAGGTTGAGGGGTTGGTGACCTAGTGTAAGGAAAACAGCCTAGCTTTAAATACCAGAAAAACCAAAGAAATCACTGTCGATTTCAGAAAAGGCAGGCACAGCCACACTTCTCTGTGCATTAATGATTCACCTGTGGAGATGGTTACCAGCATCAAATTCCTGGGTGTGCAGCTAATGAGTAGGCTGACTTGGTCACTCAACAGTGAAAAACTGGTAAAGCGGGCACAGCAGCGCCTGCATTTTCTGCGTCGCATGAGAAAAACACATCTTCCTTCCCCTGTCCTGACCACTTTCTACAGGGGGATGATCGAGAACATCCTGTCATACAGCATCACAGTCTGGTTTGGAAGCATCACTGCTTCAGACAGGAAGGCAGTGCAGAGAGTGGTGAGGATGGCCGAAAAGATCATTGGCAGCTCTCTCTCCCTCCCATCCAGGACATAGCACAGAAGCGTTGCTTGAGCAGGGTCCCTAAGATCATCTGGAACACTATACATCCTCTTCACGACCTGTTTTCCTTGTTACCTTCTGGGAGGTATCCAAAGCAGAGCATCCAGATTCAGCCATAGTTTCATTCCATACAGCATTAACCTTATGAACTCTCAAGCTTCCTCCTTCCATTACATATTCAAGATGGACAGTATTTAATATTTATTTGTTATGTATATGTAGGGGTGTGGGTCTATACATACGTTGTACATAGTATGTTTAGGTGTGTGTCATGTATATGTTTCACTTTGAGAGCAGGCAACTAAATTTCATTTTTAATGTGTGCTGTTGTGCCCACAGTAAAAAAATGACAATAAAGGTTATCTTGTCATTCTGGCATCATACTAATTGGCAATTATGAGAAATCAAATAAACAAGTTGATACACTGTAACTTACTGCCAGTTATGTGTATGATCTGAATACCTTACAACAGTGGTGGCAAACCTATGGCATAGGTGCCAGAGGCAGCACTCGGAGCCCTCTCTGTGGGCACATGTGCTGTTGCCCAAGCCTCGCCTCCCCCCCATGACCACCTCCTCTCCAGCAGCCCCCCTGAAGGAGAGTCGCCCCTGAGTGTGGCCCACACGGAGCAGTGTAGCCAAGGACATGGCAGCTAGACAGCGTAGACAAGACTTTGCCCTCACGCTCCATGGCAGCCAGGCAGAGAGCGTAACCGCCATAGCACTGCTGGGCTGCCTGGGTGATCTGCAGTGGGCCCTGGAGGCGGTGAGTGGCCCTGCGGGCAGGCGGGGAGGGGGATGGGAGAGTGGAGTGGGGATGGGGCAGGGGGTGGAGCGGGGTGGGGCCAGGTTTTGGGCACTCGGTCTCCAAAAGTTTCGCCATCACTGCCTTACAAAGTGCAATACTATTGAGAGCTACTTCTTCCCATCCTTCATCTGACTTTCCCTCAACCCTTAGCCTCAGTCTTCTATAGAGATCTGTAGGTTTATGGTTAGGGTTTTTTTAGCCTAATAATCCAAACATCTTTTTGTGGCAAAAAAAAAGAGTTGAACGGCACATAGGCTTTATTTGTTGCCTACTCTTGAGCTATTGAAGCATGCTATATTTAAGGAAATTTAGCCAAATAATCCCACCAGCCAAGAAAACAAGGAATTATGTATATCCCTTATTGCATTTTTTAAATATTTATTTTATTGTTAAATTGTCCGGGTGGCAGCTGGGCTTGGTTTCAAGGCAAAAAAAAAACCCTCAGGTTGGTACATATGCGTCCAGCTGGGAAGCCTAGAACATAAGAACATAAGAAGAGCCATACTGAATCAGGCCAAAGCCCATCGAGTCCAGCATTCTGTGTCACACAGTGGCCCACCAATTGTACATGGGGATCTTGAGCAGAAAGAGAAGGCAAAACCCTCCCTTTCCCTTGACTCCCAACAAATGGCACCCAAGGGAATCCTGCCTGCCTCAACCAACATAGAGGCGGCACATGGACATCCGTTTTAATAACCACCGATACACTTTGCATCCATGAATCTATCTAGCCCTGCCTTGAAGCTGTCAAGGCTGACAGCTGTCACGACCCCTTCAGGTAGTGAATTCCATAAATCAACGACCCTCTGGGTGAAGAAATATTTCCCTTTATTTGTCCTCACTTTCTTAGCTATGAGCTTTAGGGAGTGCCCCCTTGTCCTGGTATTGTGTGATAGAGAAAAGAATTTTTCTCTATCCACCTTTTCTATCCCATGCATGATTTTATACACTTCGATCAAGTCACCCCTTAAACGCTGTCTTTCAAGGCTGAAGAGACCAAGGCGTTGCTATCTGGTTTCATAAGGGAGGCGCTCCATTTCCATGATCATTTTTGTTGCCCTTTTTTGCACCTTTTCCAGTTCCATTATATCCTTCTTGAGGTGCGGTGACCAGAACTGTACACAGTACTCCAAGTGTGGTCTCACCTAAAGGCTATTATGCTGAATTCAACGTGTTTAAAAATATAGTGAGGGACTGCCTTGTGCCGTATAAAACCCAAATGATGAGCCATTATTTTTCATTAGGAGAATATAGATTATGGCTTGCCATTAAAAGAAAAATAAAGCCAAAGCTTTTCATATTTATCTGAATAAATATTTTTATTCTTTTTGTACCGAGATAATCAATACTATGTTAAGAATTAAGAAGAAATCAATATTATATCAAAGCTTATCGATTCAAGATTCTTCCTTATCAGATGCTTTGAGAAATCCACAAACAGGGCACCCATATGGCTAATAGGTAACATAATCAAGAGTCAACATTCTAGTCTGGTGTCTTAATCACTAGACCAAACTCGCCTATTTCTCATTCTTAGTCTTTTCAGCTCTAAAGCCTGGGGCCTAAAAATATGTTTCATTATTTTAAAAAAGGAAGCTGGTATTTGACCATCGTTCCACAGAGTTGGGTGCAGATAAATGTTTTCCCTGCTCTCTTAGGATACAAAAGATCCTCCAATAAAGTTGAGTGCACAATAAACATATGGCATTTGCTTCCGTAATGAAGCTCATGGTGATGGCAGCTAATTCTGATGGCTCTAAAAAGGATGAGATTAAATAAAAATGGGTGATATTGACAGCAGCTAGTTAAGATGGTTATATTTTATTTTCAAAAAACAATTAAAATTCCAACTAGACCTGGGTAAATCCTTTGAAAGAGGTCTTTCACAAAGCTCAGGAATATATACAAAGGACCTGTCTTCCAATGAACAGAAGTCCCAGGCAGAAACAGTTCCCAAAACTGCCTCATACTATGCAAGCCTGGAAAAAGAAGCAGCTGTTTTATTGACTTGGAAAGAGATGTTTCATAATATCCCGCTACATAAGATGCAAAGGAGAGTTTTCAAAGGAGTTACACAACTCTACTTACTACAGGCCCCTTCGCGGATCATTATTTTATATTTGTTAAAGGGCTTCTATTGCAGATAGATCACACGTGATGGGCAGGGTTAGGTTAAATATGATTTCGAGGTAATCACTATAACATTTTGCCAAGAAAAGCAAATGGTACATGGTGTTAGAGTATGAGCCATCCATGCATGTAATAAAGCAAATGCTGTGAAGGTTCCGACTGACAAACCCAACCGAGCAAACACCTTCGAGACATTGCAATCTCTTAATGTAAAACTTTATTGAGTACACATATCATTTCAGCACATATGAAAGCAAAATCAGCTCTGGCAAACCCCAGCTCAAAATTTTATAGTAAAAGTATAGAATTCCCCCTCCCATCCATGAACAGGTCACATTGCCCAATTAGTGCAATTATATTGTTTTGAGAAAATGTCTCTGAGTCAGGTCAGACACCTGGTGAATCATCCTTGATTCTTATGGTCTGCATTCTTTATCTTTGTAGCCGGCATTCCATTTCACCATCCTTCCTACAAGTTCGTTGGCAATCTAAGAAGCAATAATTGTTGCACCAGCAAAGCAAGCTTCAAGCTTGACAAATACTAAGTATGAGTAGTACTGGTACTAATGATGTCACTGGATTAAAATTGAAAGGACATCCAATGGCTGATGTATGATGCAAAAAGGTATTTGAAGCCATAGAATTCTTTATTGCCCAAGTGAGATTGGACACAACAAGGAATTTGTCTCTGATGCATAAGCTCTCAGCATGCATACATACAAGCAACAAGTGATAAATCAAGATCACAATTGTAAAATACAATCATCATAAATCATAAGATACAACACTCAGCAATCTTCGTAGGATACTAAATAATCAATCAACATAAATCATAATAGGATATTAAATAAAAGCAATCAACATAAGTCATGAGATACAAACAACAAAGTTATAGTCATAAGAAGCTAAGGAAATAGGTAATAGGAAAGATGAGAAGGATAATAGTAATACAGCCCTACTAGGTGGTTTGATATCCCAGGGCATAAGACAGTGTTGTGGGAAGTGGTTGTTTAGCAGAGTGATAGCATGAGGGGAAAAAACTGTCTTTGTGTCTGTTTGCTTTGGTGTGCAATGCCCTATAGTATCATCTTGAGGGAAGAAGTTGAAACAGTTTATGTCCAGGAGGTGAGGGGGTCTGTAGATACTAAAATAGGATAGAGAGGGTCATTTTCCATATTAGGAGCATCAGGACTGAAGCACTTGCCACTATTAACAAAAGGATGTCAAAGTCAGGGTTTGGATATAACCCCTAAAATGATAACTATCTCTATTTGCATCCAAAATGAATTAATCAATATTACACTAATCTAGTTCTATTTCCCAAACAGAACTGAATAGGTAGGGAAGCTGAGAAGTTCTTTGGTAACTTGTAATACCTTGTTGACATGACACTAAAAATAGGCATATTTATTATAGGAGATTGAATGTTAAAGTGGAAGTGTAATAGCAACTTGAAAAGTAGAAAAGTTTATTCTTGGTATATAAAATAAAGCAGAAGTTAGATTAATAGGTCTGTCAAGAAAGCAACAGACTAAGTTGCCTGCATTGAATTTTGTTCCAAAGAAATAGCTAGCACAAGTATTAAAAGATGCCAGTACTGTAATATCATATTATAAGCATTAGCTTAAAAGCAAGAAACAAACTAATGTACAGCACAGCCGCAATTAAAATGAAGACTTGGAATCTGAAATCAACAAGGAAGAAAAAAAAACTAGTGTACCATCAAAAGAAGTTCAGACTCAGCATGCTAAGCATGCTAAGATTAAATTCAAACAAGCTAGAACAAATGAAAGAAATGAAGTTGAAGAACAAGAGAACCAAAGGATACCTGACTGAGAAATATCACCTAGAAATAAGAAAGATCAAATTAATAAAGCAACAAATAAAAGCTGTAGACAAAAAGATGAGCGGATACAAAGCTCCAGTTGCACACTATAGGCAGAATCTCCAATCCCAATTGAATCAGAAATGTTTCTACCAATCCATCAATGGAGAGACGGCAGTGAACCAGTTAACACCTGACAATAAGAAAAGTGCAGTTCTGGATGTAGCTGTGGGGTAACCCAAATACCATAAGAATGTAGCTTAAACAAAGGAGGTGGATAAGAATAAACAAAAAAGCTGAGATGGAAGAACTTGCAAAGCAGCAGAAATGGTAGTGAAAGGGGCAAATAAAATCAAGAATTGGAACCAGATGAAGATAAATTACATGGTTTTTAGTTGAAACATCTAACTAGTTTACACCCACTCATTGCCAAGCAGTTTAACATTATACTGCAACTAATTGAAATTGAAGATCAGCTAACATCTGGCAAAACCTACTTGATACTAAAAGATCCAATAAAAGGGGCAGCACCAAGCAATTACCTGCTTACCAACAACTTTCAGATTGCTAACTGGTACTGTAGCTGATGCAGTCTAGCAACATCTGCTTGAAAACAAGTTTCCACCCGAACAGACAGAAAACTGCCTAAATATCTCAGGAATAAAATATCTGCTCTTAATTGACAAGATTTCTGGAAAACTACAAGAGAAGGAATTTGAATGTTGTACTGAGAAAGAAGATATAAAAGAAGGATATCACAACAGTATGGAAAAAGAAAAAACATATTCCCAAATCAGTGATTCATTCAATGATTTGACTATTAAACTAGAGCCAAACATTTTGGAAAGTAAAGTGTGTCCTAGAAAAAAAATTGCCAACAAAGCCGCAGGTGTTGATAAAATACCATCCTAGCACTTTCAAGTCTTACAAGATGATGGTGTTATTGTGCTATTTGTTGTTTGTTATTTGTGAACTGGTATAGAAAACACAGCTGTCACCAAGGGATTTTTATATTCAAAGATCTAAAAGAGTTGTGCAAAAAAATGTTCTATGTTCATCTCATATGCCAGTAAAATAATGCCCAAGATTTTGCAATCCAAGCTTCAACAATAGATACAACAAGAACTGCCAGACATGCAAACTGCATTCCAAAGAGGAGAAAGCAACCAGGATCACATTAGTTACATCCAAAAGGCAAGGGAATCCCAGAAAAATATCTGGCTCCACTTTATTGATTGTAGTACAGCTTTTGATTGCAGACAGACCTTAAAAACATGGTTATACCAGGCTACCTCACCTGCCTATTGAGGAATTTATGCAACGATCAAGAAATATTTGTTAGAATATAATGCAAAGCAACTAAATGTTCAATATACTATCACTTTACAAGTAGTCCTTGACTTAGAACCATTTGTTTAGTGACCGTTCAAAGTTACAACTGCACTGAAAAAAGTGACGTATGACTGTTTTTGACAATTATGACTGTTGTAGCATCCCCATGGTCATTTGATCAAAATTTGGCTGCTTGGCAATTTGTTCATATTTTAGATGGTTGCAGTGTCCTGGGGTCACGTGATCACCTTTTGCAAGCTTCTGTCAAGCAAAGTCAATAGGGAAGCCAGACTCTTTTAACTTACGGGACTGTCTGCTGCCGCATGAAACCCAGCGACCGGTTAGGGCCCACAGGGTCGGCCTTCTCCAGGTCCCGTCAGCCAGACAGTGTCGCCTGGCGGGGCCTAGGGGAAGAGCCTTCTCTGTTGCGGCCCCGGCCCTCTGGAATCAACTCCCCCCAGAGGTCCGTATTGCCCCCACCCTCTCCGCCTTTCGCAAATTGTTAAAGACACATCTTTGCTGACAGGCCTGGGGCAGTTAACATCTTGCCCCAGCCAGTGTATGTTTGTTGTAAGTTTGTTTTCGGATGATTGGTTTTTAATCTAGGGGTTTTATAAATGTATTTAATGTCAGATTTCTATATGTTATTATCTATGTTGTAAGCCGCCCTGAGTTTTTGGAATAGGGCGGCATAGAAATCGAATTAAATAATAATAAATAAATAATAATAACAACTATACTACTAACTTAACCACTCTAGTGATTCACTTAATAACTGTTACAAAAAAGTTGCAACAAGCAAAACTGGGGCAAAACTCACTTAACAAATGTCTCACTTAGCAACAGAAATTCTGGATTTAATAGTGGTTGTAAGTCAAGGATTTCACTTAGGTGTAGTACATATTGTGAGAAAAACCAGAATAGAAGAAATTGGAGTTAAAATTCCTGAAATATCATTCACCTCAGAAGCTTCCACATACCATGTGATCAGATGATATCGCTCTGATAGCTAGAAATGAGGACATAAGAACTGTAAAATCTGAACCCTGAGATCAACTTGACCTCAAATCTTTCAACGAAACAGGAAGCATATTTTTGTATTATTTTATGTCTCTGGTGTTAAACTGTAACAATATCTGAGTTAGAATCTATCACCATATTTTGTGGTAATCAGTTCCCTCAATAACTCTCAATCTTTTGTCAAGTTTTAGTAGCTATACCTAAACTCTGGAATTACAGGTTATCATGTGGATTCAAACATTATGAATTTCAAACTCATTCCTATAGCAAGCATTTGAGAGCATCATTGATCTTTCAAAAGACTCTTATTGAACCCAATTCTAGACCTTCCTATATTCTTCCCCACACCCATTTTAAGCCTTATATTTTTAGCATTCTGATTATACTTTTCATCTTATTTACAAGAGAAATGCTTTGGCTAGTTTTATAGCCAGTTGCATTCTGTCACTAGATTACTTATCTCTCTGAAGAAAGTGAATCTTAATTACACATAATTCACATTATAACAAATCTGTGTTGGTTGATTGCGGTCTCTAAATTTCACAGCCAGATTCACTGATCTGCTATGCAAGGCAAAAGTTAAAAACAGTTCAAAGGCCATCCTACCCGTGCAGTACAGTGCAGTTTGGTGTTGCAGTTATCAAAAAGCGTATATGTAATATTGGTTTAGCAATTTAGGATGGTGAAAGTGAGCTGGTTCAGCTGCAACATAAATCATTGCAACCAGAAAAGATTCTTGGTCAAAACAATTGGGTCAGAGAAGCTGATGTAAAAGCTCAGGGACTTTGCCTTCTATACAATTAGCTAGATCACAGGGGTCAAACTCAATTGCGTTACGTGACATATTGTGACATTTTTTTGCCTTTACAAAGCTGGGGTGGGCGTGGGCTGCACGTGATGCATCCAGCCCGCATGCCACTAGTTTGACACCCCTGCGTTAGATCATGTATTTCTATTAACATCTGCCTGACACCTTAGATGAAAAATCTATTTTATTCTGAAAAATCCAGAGTTGTGAAGGTTTCCAGAAATCAGAGTCCCAGTTGTGCTGCCAGAGTTAGTTCCTGACTCCTTCAGTTATTTTATGCTAAATAAACAAAAGGGATTTCCCACATAAAGGGCTGAAAACAAAAATCTTGATATCCTGATACCAGTCCTGGCAACTGCTACTCTTATGTAAAGCATATTCCATCATCTTTCTGTGTTATCCCCAATAAAATAAAGATTAAAATGCTCAGCCTAAGCATGGCTTACACATTAAGTGAAACAAATCAGTGCTCCTGAGTGGGTAAGTGATGCATTGATCCAATAAACCTGCTGAAAAACAAAATACTTCAGACTTATTGAATGGACAGTGTGAATTTTAACACAGCTTGTTTCATCAGAGAGGCCTGAATCAAATGAATATGTGAACCAGTACTGCCTGAATAAAGACCACTTTTCAATTTTTAAAAGTGGGAAACCTATCATATCCAGACACGATTGCCTACATTAATGGATGACTGCTTAGCCGCTAGATGTAGTGAATGAATTACTCTTCTCTTTTCAAAATGTGTTTTTGAGGATTTCCAATTATTTATTGCAAAGACAGAAATCTGGAAATGATTGGTAAAATGAAGAACAACCAAACATTCAGATGATCAAATATTGCCTTCACAAATCCTGCTCTTCAACTACCTTTATTTCCTTTTTCCTGCTCTTCCTGCTTTTATTTTATACTCAGCACCCAACCTCAAATAGGAGATATTCTGAATTCAGCACTGTAATTACTGCTTGGTAAAGAATACAGTTGAGTATACTTTATAGACCCTGAACATGCCTTGTATTCTCAAATTTAACATACACAATCATTTTCACAAAGAGTTAACGGTGATATGTAGTACTGTAGGTTTCTATGCATCCTACAGACAACTGATTGAGGAGAAGAGAAGTAGAAGAAAGAATGATCCTTTATAAAATCCCATCAATAGAAAACAGGTCCTAGATGCAAGGTGGTTCCAGTCGAAAGAGAATAGAAAAAGAAAAAGGTCAGTCTGAGCAAATGAATTGTGCCTTCTTAGGCATGGTTGCATTGAGAACATAGATAAGCCAGTGATGGCCTGTTGAGAGGTCTCTGTCAGTTATTTAATTGGATTTATCCTTGGGGACTTTTTGCCAATATTGTTTCTGTTGTTCTGATAAATGCCTAAGTTACATTTTAAAGATGGCAGACATATTAATTAATGTAATATATGTACATAATTACAGGAAAAGATAAGCTTTCAAGAAGGATTTGATAGGAAAATGACATCACATTCCTACTGCAGAAGTGAGTAGAGTGTAGGATTGGCTAAGCATTTCATTTGATTTGCTTTATTATAATATATCAAAATGCATGAAAGTCTTTATAATTACAATGGCAATAATTTAACAAACTTCATAGTTTTCCGCAGCTTTTGAATGCTTCCTTGTTAAAAGATTAGGTTGAATTCAACTGAATTGATGGTACTGCTTAGGATTACCAGCATTTGTTTGTTTCTTTCTCCCTTTCTCTTCCTCTCCCTCCCTCCCTCTCACTCTCTCTATTTCTAACTCACTCACTCACTCACTCAGCAGTTATGTTATAACTTGTTGGAATGGTTGTAGCTATTAAAATTCAGCTATTGCTATTATGTGAAAATTTCCTACCAGAATCTGCATTTTTTTTCTGCAGAATGGGCCTCACATGCAAATTCAACAGATTGTAAGTGGGAGAATGTAGAGATGGCTCATTTGACCATTTCAAGTCTTATGCACAGAAATTATTTTCAAACCTTGAAGTGACCAGGGAAAGGTCAACAACAGTCTTAAAAACTGTCAGCTTAAGGATGTATGTATGATCATAAAAAATAATTTGTTACACCTAGCAGAACAATTTCAAGAGGCTTTTGATGATGATTGTTGCTGATGGAGGGAGGGAGGTAATGTTATTTTCCCTAGAGTTAGGTGATTAACAGATCACAAGTAGTTTTGATGGCTTTTTTATTTTTATAAAATTGGATTTACTAACAGCAGGGCTGCCTACTACAGAAAACCTTTTCTCTTGACCTGGTGTGCTTCCCAAGTAATTTACCATGCCAATTTTTTTGAGAGGGAAAGACCAGTGGTAGCCAGGCTGTGTTTATGATGAGTTGTGTTCCCTCACATATGCCTCTGGGGAATGAAGAATAGCAAAAACAACTCCAAACCCAGAAGTATTTGTGGCAGAATTCTTTTACATCCTCATTTCTTTGCATGCAACTCATGTTTGGCCTATTCTTAACTCCCATGCCTTCTTTTCCTGTATCCCTTTTCTCTCCCCACTCTCTCCCCAGTCCAAAAGTCTTTAAACTCATCTTGTAAATCAGTCCATGCTGTGCCAAGTCAGGACCAAGGTGAAACTGCAGTCAATTTGCATGATTTATATTGAGCCTAGCATTTGGGTAGAGGGGTTATTTTGGTCCACAGCACATACAGATCCATTTGTGTATTTTCCCCACTTGTAAGTGACAGAGAACCAAGTATAGGAATTGGCACTAATCCCAGTTGCTGGGTCTTTTTCTGTTTCCAGTGCACAACACATGCTCTCTGCAGGCTGAATTGGTAGACCTGTGTTTGCCACTCCTTGGCACAATAATATTTGCAGAGCATTTGCCCTCCCTTGCTGTCATTGAGGACCCAACCATCTCTCTGTTTTCCACTCCATGAGCCCTGGAACACGTTGTCCATGGAAAAATAGCCCTCATTAAAGAGAGCAGGACACAAACCAAGGTGACTACCTGACTGCCTTTTATAGGATACTGGAAAAAGACCAACTTGAAACCAGCCAACACACACGGTGTGTTTATGTCTCTCTTACATTTTGCTACAGGATGGCTTATTAAATACCTGGCATATTTGTCTGATATTGTAGTTAATATTCAAGCCTTAGCCAAGTGTTCACCGCCTCATTACATAAAATGATTTTCAAAAGTAGTAACAGCAATCTGCTTATTGAAATTGATGAAGTTTATTTATTTATTTATAATCAAATTTCTATACCGCCCCTCTCCCGAAGGACTCGGGGCGGTGTACAGCCTAAAATTTAAAAACATATAAATATACATAATTTAAAATAATTAAAAGTGAATTAAATAATTTGGCCGTAAAATCCCCATTTAAAACCCAACACTTACAAATCTTAAAAATTTACTTAATCCCCCTAAAACATTCTAACCCTACTGGAACCGAAGCTTCTATGCCAGGCCGGCCTGTCGAAAAAGGAACATTTTTAGTTCCCGACGGAAGGTGCGTAAATCTGTCACTGTACGGAGTTTGGGGGGGAGCTCGTTCCATAACGTAGGAGCTCCCACAGAGAAGGCTCTCCCCCTGGGGGCCGCTAGCCGGCATTGTCTGGCCAACGGCTCCCTGAGGAGGCCCTCTCTGTGGGAGCGTACCGGACGGCGGGAGGTATTCGCTGGCAGTAGGCGGTCCTGTAAGTATCCGGGTCCGATGCCATGGAGCGCTTTAAAGGTGGTCACTAACACCTTGAACCGCACCCGAAAGACCAGTTCTTAGAATAATGACCTGGGGAGACAGAATTGCTATGCCTGTGCCTTCCCCCCAAAAAGAGCAACAGATTATGTTAGCTTCTGCCCATTTCTCACACAATAGGGAACATCCTTATTTAAAACTGTGCCTGACCTGGGTCACAGCTTACCACTGAATACTTTTAGAGCACCTACTCTGAAAGATGGCTACTTACTTAGGTAGCTACCAGAGAAGCTAGTGAAGAATCTGGAAATTTTACTGGGCTGAAAAAATCCAAATGGTCACTTGGTGGCAGCAAATAGTTTAGATGTTTGCTACACAGAGTGGCCTTCATGAAGTAGCATTGCCATCAGTACTTGGCCAGTGCAAAACAGGGTGACACCAGGACAATCTGAGAAAACACCTTAGAGTCTTCTTAAACCTGGGAGAAAGACAAACTCAGTAATGGCAACTTTTTCCTATACTGCACTTGGATGGGAAACTTAGAACACTCTGACATAGCTTCAACTTCCTCTTGTGATGTATATCTCAGCAGTCATTTTAGACACATCCAATATATATAACACCTAATGTACTTGCTTAAACTGCCGTTTAACTTATTTTAGCTGTGTGGTTGATTGATTCAACATCACCCCAATTTAAATGATTCCAAACAGAATTCAAGATCATAATATAACAATGCAAAAACTCCAAACACATAACCAGAAACCAGATAAATGTTAATTTAATTAGGCTGCAGTCCTAAACATATGTAAGAAGTAATGCTAACTGAGAATAAGGCACATTCCTGAATAAATTTGCATAAGGTTGAGCTTGGGATCAATAACTAATTACAGCTGCTGGAACATTTTGTTTCTAGAGGTGGAGTGAATTTGAGATCATGAGAACCGAGAACTCATTACATAAGAGCTATTCTGAAATGTTTTCTGGCTTTGAGGGTATCGTAACAACAGTAAAAAAAAAAAAAGGTAACTTTCACAGAGATGACAAAACTGTGTGTTATGCTAATCAATGCATTTCAGTTAATATTTCACCTGAAGAAATAATGTTGGAGTAGAAATAACAAAGTATGTGCTTTTTTCAAACGCGTTTCCCTTTTCTTTTTGTGCTTCAACCCTATATATGTCTACTCCGAAATTTTACTAAAGTAAAGCTACTCCTGAAGCTATTGGATGTCGAATTGCCCTTAGCAAATTTATCTGAGACTCCCTAGATAAGGGATGTCAAACTGCTGGCCCGCAGGCCGGTTGCATCATGCAGAGGCCACATTCATCCCAGCTCCAGCCATGCAAAAAAAGTCACTATACGTCGCGACACGTCACGTGACACAGCGAGTTTGACACCTGTGCCCTAGATCATTAAGAATCTGAGAAGTAAAGGTTTGGAGAGATCTGTGGTCTTTCATGTAAAAGAAAAGCTTTTCCTACGCATGACCTCTTCTACAAGGCAATGGTGACAAATTGAAATCCAAGAAACAAATTGGTTTCTAAACTGTGGTGTTTTGGGGGTTTTTTTGGCAATCCATTGTGCCCCACAAAATGAGCTAGAAAAATTCAGTTGCAGAACACCATGTATCAGCAGTATTGTTTACAGCTATTTTATTGGTTACCTTAATGTTTCAACTCCTAGAATGGGCTTAATGTGACACAATAATAGCCACTGCCACCTAAAGTTGGAAAAAATAAGAATACAGTAATCTAGAAAATGCAATCCTCTAGAACTTTCAGTTGAAAAAGCCACAAGAGTCTTGTCTCAGAAATCAAATGTACTTAACATCTAGATAATGCCATCCTATTTACATTCACTGTAAAAAAAAAAAAGGCTTGTTGAATCTAACCATTTAGCAAGCATATCCAGTATTAGTTTCAATCTGGGGTCTTCAAACTTGGCCCGTTTATGACTTGTGGACTTCAACTCCCGGAATTCCTCAGCCAGCATGCCTGGCTAAGGAATTCTGGGAGTTGAAGTCCACAAGTCATAAAAAGGCCAAGTTTGAAGACACCTGGTTTCAGTCATTGGTATCATAGCATTGGCTCACTTGACGTAAAACAAGTGTACTTCTGACAATGTTGGAGTGTACTGTCTTAAAAAACATCAAGGGTTCAGCTTACATAACTCAGCAAAGGATCACAGTAATCATTAACTTTGCCCTCTTCCAGTTCACTTTGTTCTCAAGTCACCTGTTTGCTTGGATTAAACATATAGCAGGATGTTAGAGAAGGAAAAACATTTTGCAGCTGTAGCACTCTTTGATAGTGCATGGAATTCAAGAGAGAAGGAAACCAAGAGGACAGACATCTAAAAGTGGTACAGCTTAATGAACTAAAAATATAACAGAAAAATTTATCCAAAAAGGAAATGTTCTCAGTATCTCATTGACACTTATTTACTAAGGTATTTCAAGGCAAGCCATGGATCTTAATTTCCAATGAAAGTTCCTGTCACTTATGGCCAAGTTGTATCATCAGCAGAAAGATAGCATCTCTAAACTACGATGAAAGGTATCTTTGTTGAATCCCCTTTCAAGAGAAAGGAGGTGGCACACAACACGTGCAAAATTACAATGGCAGATACAGTACTAATGGGATATTAGTACTGTCAGAGAGCACAGAGTTGGTCTTCTCCGGGTCCCGTCGACCAGTCAATGTAGGCTGGCGGGCCCCAGGAGAAGGGCCTTCTCTGTTGCGGCCCCTACCCTCTGGAATCAGCTCCCTCCGGGGATTCGGACCGCCCCCACTCTTCTGGCCTTCCGAAAAGAATTAAAAACTTATTTGTGTCGGCAGATCTGGGAATGATTGGTGTTGAATGTTGGATGAATGTTTTTTTATTAAAAAATTTGGGGTATTGTTTTAACTTTATGATCATCTTAATTTAATTTATATTAGACTTATTAAATGCGATTGTTATTTATCTATGTTGTAAGCCGCTCTGGGTCCCCTGGAGAAGAGCGGCTTATAAGTCTAATAAATAATAATAATAATAATAATATTCCTGTTTTTTTTCTATGATTTCAGCATTTTTTTTATAAAGGAAGAATTAAAATGTGTGAGTCCTCTCTCTTTGCTTATCAGCCACACATAATACAGGCCAGGAATAGATACAGAATATGGTTCTCCTGATTATTTCAAACAGCCCCTAGTCATACCATGTTGCATCTTTTTTGTTAAGTTACAATGTTTATTCATACATTAAAAGTACTAGAGAGTGATTTCATGGCTTTCACAGTAAAATCAATGAAACTCCAAATGACTTCAAGTGCTCATTCATATTATCAGATTTCTCCCCAATAGTTCAGGCTAGACTGAAATCAATTAATCAAAAACCATAAGAATCCAAGAACTTCTGATAAGTACTTTATGCAGAAAATAACTAAGAAACCATTCTGAAAGAATTCCAATGACTGCTGTGAACGTAATGAGAATCCTATTTGTAATGAAATCGAAGCTATTTTTTGTCCCTTCCTCCTGTTCAAGCTACACAATAGGCTGCACAGATTTTTGTTTTTGGCAGAAAGACTGATTTCCGTTTGTCCCTCATTTTGTTAACTGGCAAATCTGGTATCAGTTTTTCTTCTGATCGTGTGAAAACACACCAGTATGACAACAAATTATATCAAAGGATCTACTTTAATCAGTCAAAATCCCATATGTGAATGGCACTATTGGGGAAGGTTTTTATAGATAGAAACTTCACAGGTTGGTGAGCATGATTTCGGTTTAATTTCTTGCAAAGTTCTTAATTGACTCCAGTTATAAGAAGCTTTCCTTTAGCATATTTTTAAATACATGCAGATAAATGATCTCCTCATAAATCCAGTTATTGCTGTTCTGCTATTTCTCCCATAAACATGTTCTTGGTTTTGCAATTCTCAAAACAGTCTCAAACAATTCTCCCTACATTTTATAGGGAGAAGATATTTATGTGTTCCAATTATGTGGCTCTGGGCATCTCACTTGCTTAAAGTAACAATAAACAAAATTCAAATAAAACAACAAAAACACATTAGCATAGTCATTGGCTGCTACTATTGTTTCTATCCAATTGTTTTTACCCATCTTAACTGATCTGGCAGGAAGCACATGGTCCAGGTACCCGTCAGCCAGTGTGGGACTGGCAAGGTCCAAAGGGAGAGATTTTTCTGCCACAGCCCCCACCTTTGGTGCATCGTTCCCACTGAAATTACACAGATACAATAGGTGGAGTGATATCTCTGGCACAGAGCGCTTTATCTCTTCTGTTCTTTTTTCACTTAGTCCAGGGGTCTTCAAACTTGGCCCTTTTATGACTTGTGGACTTCAACTCCCAGAATTCCTCAGCCAGCAGAATTCTGGGAGTTGAAGTCCACAAGTCATAAAAGGGCCAAGTTTGAAGACCCCTGACTTAGTCCAATGTGCTTACAATGAAGTGAAAATTAAAAGGGTGATAGAAAAAGAGTCCTAGAGAAGCTTCTTTTTCACATGGCTGCTTTAGGAGTACCACAGATGGGGAAAAAATGCATTATGTTGCTGGTAACCCATTCAGAATTCAGGACTCAGAGTTGTCTGAGTTACTTCTCTGGGCTAAGGGGTTTGTTTGCCTAACACGCTACTCTCCATGACCCTATTAAGCAGGTCATGTAAACAAGACCAATGAATAATGGGAGTGATTCTCAGGCTTCCATGTGATTCAGCAATTTTTAAAATTTTTCTTTTAAAACCAATACTGATTTACAAGCACGCTCCAGCCCAAGCCTTTATTAAGGCTTTTGCAGTCTGATATGGTATTAAAATCAACTTGGCTTTTTTCATAAGAACACCTTAACATTAGATATCAACATTAGAAATGAATTTCATTAACCAGTTATTAGTATTAATAATGGTTCTAGTAGTAATAATATTGCTTTTAATCTACCAATAATTGGCATTCTCTGGAGAGATTATAAAATCACCAAATCAGAAAAATAATCAAACATACATGTAGGAAGTATGCATCATATATTCACAGGAAATACTGTTGGAAAAATATTAATGAATTAATGCACCAAAAGGCCATCTGTGTGGGTTCCAGGGATGTATTCCCTTTTCTATGTGTGAAATCACAATTAAGAAGACCTTTTCCTTTTTAGGCACCTGACACATCTCATTAGCTGAAGCAACCAGATAAGGCCTCCATATCAAAGATCCAGGCAGATAGTTTTGAAAGATGATGTTCCTTAAAATATTTTGAGACAAAGCTACGTACAGTTTTAAAAATCAAAATTAACACCTTAATTTTGTTTATTTATATTCCACCTTTATAATGCTCTTTCAGTGCTCCTTTAGGCTCAGAAACTAGCTAACACATTGACCAAATTGGCATGTGATCAACTTTAAGCAAACTTTATAGCTTTATTTATTTTATTTTATTCAATTCCTATGGCCACCCATCTCAAACAAATGACCAAATGCAACCCACAGAGCAGCGATGTTATATGTGTCAAAGATTTACTACTCACGCACATGCATTCTACATCAGATGAAGCTTCCAAATGCTCTTCATGGGCAGCCCCATAGAAAGCGCATTGTAGTAATCCAGATGAGAGGGCATGAATGCATAAGTGGCTATGGAGATGGTCATGGAGGTTCCCCAAATTGTGCACTGGATCTATTTGGGGTAGTGCCACTCCATCCAGGACTACAGGTCGGAAACCTTGCCGCTTGAAAGCCCAAATGCCCAAAGCTATTCAGTCTTGCTAGGGTTGAGACGAAGCCCATTGCATCCCATCCAGGCTCCTATAGCCCCCAGGCATCACTCCCCACCCCCACCCAAAAAAATGGACTAATGGAACTTTCCAATCTTCAAGATTTCCTGGACTCTTGAAAGATGATTGCTTATTGTAAGGCTTTTAGAAAGCTTTTATATGCAAAAAGGTAGGAACATTTAGTATTGAGCAGAACATATTTTGTGGGAAAAAAGAACTTTGAATCTCAGTAAGGATTAAGTAATCAATATGATCATGGAAATAACATTTAGGGATAATTTCTCATTAAAGTCTCAAGCAAGCATAAATTAAATTAGAAAGGGAAAAAAACTCATTATATTAAAATCATTTATAAGTTCAGTTTAGTCTTGGATGTGCCAACCATAGTACACAAGTGTTGCCAATTACTTAAATTATTACCCCCCCCCCAGCAACTGCTGATGGCTTAAGATTTTTCAATTTATGAGTGGAAAACAAAAATTAATGTAACATTATTTGTAAAATTTCAAATTTCTTTTTATTGTCAAAGTAAATATATTTTATGAAGAACAAAGAAAAATATACATAATTGTAACTTATGTACACTGGCTTTAAAGATATTATTTTGACTCTAATTTACATCATCTTTGTGTTTTTAAAAGATATTTTATATAGATATGCAATATGTACAATTTATTTACATACATTCATAGGATGTGAAATAAAAACCAGTCAATAGGAAAGATTCACATACAGTATACAAATTTCCAGAGGACAAAAGGAATGCATTCCTAGCGTAAAGGAACTATTGCTCTTAAATGATAACGTAGTCTCTGTTTTGACCTACTCCACCCAGAAGTGCAGTGTTTTAATTCCCATTTGGTTAACAAAGAAAATAGAGATGATACTAAAATTCATTGCTACTGAGGCTCTCTGAAAGCAGCAGAACTGAACTGCTCTCAGCTAATCTTGTCCTATTGCCTTCAGTGAGATTCATCGATGGCTAAGGTTGCTCAGATTTGCTATCAACATGACAGCTATGACTGTACAACACATTTAGTTTTGTGATTGAATTGACCCATTGGGGGCTTTGAATTTTCATCTAAGCTAAAATAGAACAAAAAGCTGCATTAAAAATAATCCAAATTAAAATGTTGCACAAATGCCACCACAAGGTCCTTAACTGATTTGTTATGCATGTTGTATGATCATAGCCTATTCTTTAAAAATATCCAACAACCCTATTTACTACATTCTTGTTCTCTAGAAACATCCTAAAATCAATAGAGTACAAAAAGAAAAAAAATGGTGGAAGGAAATGTTGCCTAATACGATATTTTTTTCTGCTTCATCAGATTATCTATCTGTGGTGCATATTCCCTTTAAAAAAAATAAAGGCCCTTAAGACAGCTACCATGCTAGTTGGCTGGAACATCCAATGCTCCAGTTGCATTGCTCTCTGAGTAGTGGCCCCTTTGGGCACCCAGTATTTTAGTACCACTTACTGCTGAAATCTCTCAAAGTGCTTTCATAAAACATTCACTAAGTCTGAAGTCCTTCCTCCTCAGCCACTAGGAATATGGATTATGTTCAGTACTGTAAACAAGGGCAAATTGGCTCAGCAGGTTTTTCACCCTTAGTCTGGGAAGATGCTATAAGGTAAGGCAAAAGGATTGGCACAGTTAGAAACTAAGGGCAACATTCCAGAAGAAGTCACATAGATAGTTTTGCAGGAATGGTACTTAATTAAGGCTACCCACATATTGAAAGTCAATGGCACAGCAAGAAATTGGCACAGGATTTCATGCAGCTATCACATTTGCCCAGAACACAATCACGGGGGGGGAGGAAGGGGGAGAGGGGCTGGACACTATCCCACTGAAGGATCTATTGAAGACTATTGACAAGCATCATTCCTGGAAAAGAGAGGCATGACCCCGTTTCTGCTATTCAATAAAGCAGCAGAGGTGGTCACCCTTCCAGGACCAGGAGCAGCTTTGTAATTTTGAACCATATCATAGTTAGAAAATGGTCATCGTGAAGGAAAGTTTGCCTATTCATACAGTGGCTGTCAAAAGAGGAGATGGCCAATCATCAAACACCCATTTAACAATACTCAGACTGGGGAAATAGCTTTCCACTACCACTATCTCAAGCCTCCTGAATATTCTCCCTCTCCTCAGCTTATCCAAAGGATAAGCGTTTGTTTTTTCAGATTATGAGGCATTCTTGCATATGGCTTCCCATGATGGGGGTTGTATATTTAAAAAAAAAACAATTATCAAGTTGAGTAGAGAGTCTGGAGCAATGGCCATCACATTCCCTACATCTGTAGTAGCACCTTAGCTGTGTTATAGCTTGAACTCCATAGAAAAACTTCATTCATTTCCTCCACTGTACTAGTCAGCTAAATACACATGCACACATGCAAACACACATCTATCAAATCATTGGCCTACCTTGGTTTCTATAGGAACAGATTGTCCATGGTTGGATTTTGGCACTATAACATATAGTGCAGGATTGATGTGCTCTACTAGTAAAGAACCAAAAGAAAATTCCTAGATAAATGATTTAATACATTGAATAGATAAATATTTGGCCTTCTTAACTGCTGTGGTTGACAATTCTATTTATCTTTGGTATAAGTCTTTAATTATACAAGCTTAACTGTTTAAGACCTTGGAAAAAATATTATCAGATTCTAGTTACTAAATATGACAGAATTGCTTTAGCTTGGTCTTCCCCAACTTGACTGTGATGTTTGGGGAATTCTGCAAGACAAATCCACTTATCCACTTGTCCAAGTATCCCCTTTCATGTATCCAGTCCAGAGATTAGAATCTGAATGGTGCAAAAAAAAGGAGAACTGGGCCACAGGATACTTCTCTGACATTTACCATAGTTTTAATATTACCTAAAGAAGGTCTGTGCCTAAACTGTGGGGCAACCCATGCAAAACTGTTATCTCTGGACTGAATGACAAAAGGTTGTATTTTGGAAATAGAGGTGATTGGGTGAAAGGGCACCGTTGCCTTAGCCTAATTTATTTATCTCTTCCAGCCATGTGAGATGTAACAGGCATTTTCAAACATACTAATCTTTACATGGAACTAAGGACAAGGGAGAATGAAGTCTGCCAGTTCCAGTGAAGCTGATAAATCTGCAGATGGCAGCAACTGACAGACTCAGATATGGTGTGCATACATTCTGGAAAAATCTAGGGTTTATTCAGACTAGAACGATCATTCCATACACAGGTTTATTGCTTAGTCTAATCAATAGACTTGCCTATTGGCAATCCCTTCTTTCTATACGCACATATATTCAGTCACACATGTACACAAAATGCTGACGTGTTTCTTCTTTTCAGTCTCTTTTGAGAGCACCTATGAAGATCTAGCTAGTGAACCCAACACCAAATCATTGTATCAACAAAAATGAACTCATGGAAATGAAGTGGATTTCTTTTCCATTTCAAAAGGAAATTGCTCTTTCCAAACTGGACAAATAGGCCAGCTTAACAGTATTAATAATGCATTTTTTTAAAAAAAAATACCTCATGATGAATAGCCCTGTACATGAGCAAAAGCGCTCAGGAATGCCAGAACTGTAATTAACTAGCAGCAAGTAGCCCATATATTATCATGATGTTGGAGCTCAACTGACTAAAAATGAAACATTGTAAAGAAGCCGCAGCGGCAGCAACAAAAAGAATTGGGGGGGGGGGGCGGGAAGCAAAGTTGGTGAATGATGGGAAAGAAGAGGCACATGTGATGTCCTAATGGCAGCGGTTATATGTAGACAAATAAATTATCACAAGAAAGGAACAAATGCTGCTCGTGGCAGTTCTTAGAGGCGTGGTGGGACGGACTGAGCCGGATACATCAATTGACTGAGCGCACTGAGCGGCTGCTTCGTGGAAATCGATGGACTTTGACATGCTTGGATAGGTGGTCACTTCGTGCAAACTTCTTCTCACACACAGGGCACTGATAGGGCTTCACTCCAGAGTGGGAACGTCGATGTCGAGAAAGTTCATCTGATCGTGAGAACCTGGAAGCAAATAAGAAAAGATGATCGGTATTATGCCTTCACCTTTAGGTGGTCATAAGAACATAAGAACATAAGAAGAGCCATGCTGAATCAGGCCAAAGCCCATCGAGTCCAGCATTCTGTGTCACACAGTGGCCCACCAAATGTACATGGGGATCTTGAGCAGAAAGAGAAGGCAAAACCCTCCCTTTCCCTTGACCCCCAAACAAATGGTACTCAAGGGAATCCTGCCTGCCTCAACCAACATAGAGGCGGCACATGGACATCTGTTTTAATAACCACCAATACACTTTGCATCCATGAATCTATCTAGCCCTGCCTTGAAGCTGTCAAGGCTGACAGCTGTCACGACCCCTTCAGGAAGTGAATTCCATAAATCAACGACCCTCTGGGTAAAGAAATATTTCCCTTTATTTGTCCTCACTTTCTTAGCTATAAGCTTTAGGGAGTGCCCCCTTGTCCTGGTATTGTGTGATAAAGAAAAGAATTTTTCTCTATCCACATTTTCTATCCCATGCATGATTTTATACACTTCGATCAAGTCACCCCTTAAACGCCGTCTTTCAAGGCTGAAGAGACCAAGGCGTTGCAATCTGGTTTCATAAGGGAGGCGCTCCATTTCCTTGATCATTCTTGTTGCCCTTTTTTGCACCTTTTCCAGTTCCATTATATCCTTCTTGAGGTGCGGTGACCAGAACTGTACACAGTACTCCAAGTGTGGTCTCACCATCGATTTGTACAGAGGCAATCAATGTACAGTATATAAAAACAGAACAAAGAATATTTAACATTAAGCTCAATCTTTCAAAGAAAATACTCCTGAAAATACTTTTTCTTTTTATGGCCCTGTAATCCCTTGTATTGGGATGGAGTCAGGGTAGCTGAATGGAGCTGAATAATTTACTGGCTGGATGCCTTTCCTGACCCCTATGTGGAGTTTGCAGCAGATCTTTGCAGTCTAATAGAGAAACATCTGTTGCTGCCTAGGATTGAACTCTCAGCCTCCTGAGTGTGAGGCGAGCGTCTTCACCTCTAGATCATCACCCCACTCTGCTGAACAAAACTTCAATAATCCTGCCAAATAGATTAGTATTTTTATCCATCAGGGCATTTTTGGAAAATACTCAGGGAGACAATTGCCCCAAGATTCATATATGGAAAGAAAGTCATCCAAACAATGGTTCAATATCTGAAACACTTTCATTTCAAAGTGAGTTATTTCAGAATCTTGGATAATCTCCACCCTCCTATTTACTGGCCATGGCTTTCAATATACATACATATACTATGTATACACACACACAAACACCAAAACAAAGAGACAGAATGACAATGATACTATGAAAAATAACTGGGCAGAGACAAGTCTCAAATTGATATTATGCAACTCATATCATAATAAACCCCTTGTCGAGCCCTCTCGGGCTCAACATACAGGAGGGGGGAAGGTGAAGGACAGCACGTTGGGTGAAGGACAGCACGTCTCGGCGAAGAGCTCAAACAGCGATGCGCTGGCGGGGGCGTTTGAACCGCCGGACAGCTGATGGACAGTTGCCGTGCAGCGGACGCCAAGCGGAACGCCGGACAACATGGGGAGCCATGCCCATGCAGAGATGCCTTCACGAGTTAAGGAGCAGCCGCCGGACAGCTGACGAGCAGGAGAGCCACGCTGTCGGGGCGGGGCTTCCCAGAAGGCTGACATTGCGCAGACGAACAGGAGGGAGGGGGTCACGCTGGAACAGCTGCTGCGCTTTGGACTAACTACAGCTGGATGCTGATTGGGTGATTGGAGGGTGGGGTTGCTGGATGATTGGAGGGTGGGGTTGCTGGCTAGTTGGGCGGAGGGTGGGGTAGCACTGAGTTCTCGGAATAGGGCAGCATAGAAATTTAATAAATAATAATAATTTAACTTGCGCTGTGAGGCGGCTGCTCCCAGCGCAAACTTTGTTCAGCAAGGATCTGTTATGCTGTATATCTATGCTAATGCCAACGATGCCTTAAAGTAAACCGCTGCTTCCTGAGTCTGGTTTCTTTCACATCCTTCTTTACCCAGGGGTCCGGTAGTGTCGTTGACACCCGTTATTCATAAACTGTAGACCAGCGGTTCTCAATCTGTGGGTCGTGACCCCATTTGGGGCCGAATGACCGTTTCACGGGGTCGCCGGAAACCGCTGTCCGCCATTTTTTTCCCCGTTTCGCCTCAGCCGTCGTGCGCGTGCCACGCATGCGCGGTTCGGCCCGTCACGCCGCATATGCACGATTCGGCCTGTTGCGCCACACATGCGCAATTCGGGCTGTCACGCATGTGCCGCGCATGCACAGTTCGGGCCATCGCACCGCGCATGCACGGTTCGGCCCGTCGCGCGTGCCGCGCATGCGCGGTTTGGCCCATCGCGCCACGCATGCGCAGTTTGGCCCGTCGCGCCGCGCATGCGCGGTTCGGCCCATCGCGCCGCGCGTGCACGGCGCAGGTCGGGGTCACGTCGCGCATGGGCGGCGCAAGTGGGGTTTCGGCCTGAAAAAGGTTGAGAACCGCTGCTGTAGACTATAAAGCATTGTCCACAAGCTTTTTAGTATCCATTTGCTCCCACCTCCCCAAACATTAGCAGGCCAATCTATTTTATGGAAATATGGTTAAGGTTTCCCTGTCAGTTATATCTGACTCTAGGCAGGATGATCATTTCCGTTTCTTGGCCAAGGGAGCCAGCGTTGTCTGAAGACATTTTGCATGATCATGTGATTAGTACGTCTATATGCCAAATGCACATGCAACACTGTTATCTTCCCACCAAAGTGGTACCTATTAATCTACTCACATTTACATACTTTCAAACTGCTACCGGTAGGTGGGCAGGAGCTGGGACAAGTAAAGGGAGCTCACCTCAGGTCTCAAATTCAGGCTGTCAACTTTCAAGCTGAAGAGAAATTCTTTTAAAATCCACATTTTTTGCTAAGAAAAATTCTAAGGACTTTTTTTTTCTTCCATCCCCTCCAAAAAGATGGTCTGAATTTTCCATTTCCTATCCCAAAAGTGCTTTTTCACGAGGCAACAGGACTTTCTTTTTTCTCTTTGAAGACATTTCGCTTCTCATCCAAGAAGCGAAACGTCTTCAAAGAGAAACAAGAAAGTCCAGGTGCCTCTTGAAAAAGCACCTTTGGGACAACCATGACCTGGATGACTGAGAATCTCCATAGACATTTTCAATTTCCTAGGATAAAATAATTACTGCTGTCACCTGCAACAAATCTGAGGTAAAGAAGGGAAATTTCTCCTGCTCCAAGAATGGGTTTTTCCCCACAGAAATTGCATAAATATTCACAAAGTATCATTTGCATACAGAGTTAAAATGAAAACTCATTTGGAAAAATCTAAGAACTCATGAAACACATTTGGATTTAGACACCCTTTGAATAGTAGAATCTCATAGTTGGTGTCAGCCAGAACAGCGATGAACACTGGCACAGATAAGAATCTTTAAGATTAAGATTCTTCTGGTCAGCTGTTCCTATAGGAAATAAATGAAATTAGAGGTATTTCTGAGCCAAAAATTTTGTTGATCCCAATAATTTCCCCCTTCTGTCACATTAAAAGTGGGAAATTTTGGAAGAGTTTGGGGAACCATGTCCAAAGTACTGAGAGGCCACATGCAAGGACCCTGAGGTCTCAAGTGGTGCGACTTTGTTTTAAGAGGATAAAGTTAGTTTTTCTTCAAGAAAAAGATTGAACCTCCCTTCGCAACCTAGAAGAGAACTTGACTTTCCAAACTGAAACACTACCAATAATTATGTGACATTTTTGTTTATTTCTTTTTGTATTTGATCTCTATTCTTTAGGGAATTAAAAAAATTACTACAGCTAAATAGAGTTCTTGTCTATAATTTCTCTGATATTTATTAAGCATGTTTGAACAAAATATTTCTTAATGCTTGTAGTTTGAGTTTAGGAGCAAAAGCTCTTGGAGGAGGGAGGGAGAACGTTCAGGGTATGTGCTACCTGGCCCATGGAAAGAAACATGAGTTAATATGATAAAAATATATTTTGTATCATAGCTAAGCCTTCAGTTGATCAGGTAACAACATTGCTATGCTGGCATTCAGTTTGCTTGAAAAGATCAGTTTACTATAACTACAGAAATAAATTTGCAGCTCCACCCCTCCCTGCTGAGCAACTACTAAAACTGTAAGTAAAAGAGGGCCAGGGGTGGGAGGTGGGAGGCCGGCGGGCGCAGGGAGGGATTTTGGCGTGCGTGGGGCCCGGCGGGATTTTTAGTCGCCCTGTGCCGTCGCGGCCGCCCAGGAGCGCCTCAGCCTGCCTGCCGCCGCCCTAAATGGGCGGCAGCAAAGGTAAAGCTAGCGGGGCAGCGGTAGGTGCAGGGAATGGTTTTGGCACGTGTGGGGCCCAGCGGGTGTCTTACCTCCCTTGGGTTGGGCCAGCTGGTGGCCCAGCCCGTGGTTGCCCTGCACCGTCGCTGCTACGGCCACCCAGGAGCGCCTGGACCTGCCTGCCGCCGCCCCGAATGGGTGGCTGCGAAGGTAAGGCTAGCGGGGCAGCGGCGGGCACAGGGAGGGTTTTTGGCGCTCGTGGGGCCCAGTGGGTGTCTTACCTCCCTTGAGCTGGGCCAGCTGGTGGCCCAGCCCGTGGTCGCCCTGCACCATCGCTGCCGTGGCCGCCCCGGACCACCTGAGCACCTGGGCCTGCCTGAATGGGCGGCGGCCTACACCTCGGCCGGCGCAGGGGGCAGCACCACGCATGCGCGGCACAGGGGTCAGCACCACGCATGCGCGGCGCAGGGGGCAGTACCACGCATGCGCGGCGCAGGGGGTAGCACCACGCATGCGCAGCACAGGTCGGGGTCGTGGCCTGAAAAAGGTTGAGAACCGCTGACCTAGAACTAAGGAGAAATTTCCTGACAGTTAGAACAATTGATCAGTGAAACAACCTGCCTCTAGAAATTGTGAATACTCCAACACTAGAGGTTTTTAAGAAGAGACTAGACAACCATTTGTCTGAAATGGTACAGTTGTCCTGTCTGAGCAGGGGGCTGGACTGGAAAGGTCCCTTCTAACTCTGTTATTCTGTTAATTCCAAGGCATTTGACTGATCTGGAGATTCAATTATTTCTCCTAATGATATTCAGTTAGCAGAGCTACATTACAGAAAAGAATCTGAAGTCTAAACTAGATATAAACACTATTACTCCAGAAAGAGTCTTTAGCACAGGGGTCTTCAAACTTGGCCTTTTTATGACTTGTGGACTTCAACTCCCAGAATTCCTCAGCCAAGTATGCTGGCTGAGGAATTCTGGAAGTTGAAGTCCACAAGTCATAAAAGGGTCAGGTTTGAAGACCCTGGTCTTTAGAATTAATCATTATTTTAGTTGCTACTGGCAAATTTAACTACCAGAAAGTCCACTGAAGTCACCAGTTCTCCAAGAAACACAATTTAAGAATAACTGAAGGAGCACAATGATTAACATTCCTTACAGATATCTTCATAGGGCAGTAGTAACAAATAATTGAAGAACAAGATTCCATGCTGAATCTGCGCAAAAACATCTCTCCCAGAATAATTTTTGAAGGAGTTCCAAATTTTTAGGATTTTTAATTCAACTTTCCTATAAAATTGAACAGGAATCTCATAGACATATCTAATCTTTTGAAGGAATCACTGATATGTTTGAAGTTCTAAGGACTGTTGCATCTGTAAATTTGCAAGCATTGACTCCTCAAATATCAAGCAAGTGAAATTAGTGAAGACTAATTTCATAGGAGAAATATGATCCATGGAACTGAGTTTAGGTATGTGAATGCAACAGATTCTAAGCAGAATTTTTGAAAACAGAATTAATATATTGTTAATTCTATCACTTTCAGTACTTCTACCAATCTTCTACCCATTTACTTATCTCTTGCATTTTATATTTGCCTAATGCTTTTTTTTTGGCAATAACATACAGTTCAGCTAGGTCCAACACTGGAACTTTTTAAGAAGAGACTGGACAGCCATTTGTCTGAAATGGTGTAGGGTTTCTGCCTGAGCAGGGGGTTGGACCCGATGACCTCCAAGGTCCCTTCCAACTTTATTATTATTAATATTATTATTATTATTATTATTATTATTATTATTATTATTCCTTTAAAAATGTTATATGGGGAAAGAAATCAAAGGAAATTATTTCTATGGAAAAAAGATTTTTTTTTCATGTAACAACTTTTTAAGAATCTCATAATGGTACAATGAATATAAAAAATATCAATGCAATTATAAATTAATCAGGGCTAGCAAAGGAGTTATCTTACACCACTGCTTTGCCCAGGAGAATAATTGTAACTATGACATACAATGCTTTACTATCTTGTAAACTTTCCCAGTCTAGGACCCTGGCTGGGCTAGAGTGTATATCAGAATGGAGGGAGCTGTTTGACATTTTGTCAGAGCAATTTTATCTATTCAGTCCAGGGTTGTCTCTTCCAGTCCCCAGTCCCCTAATCTAGAGGTCCCCAACCCCTGGTCCGTGGACCGGGATCAGGCCGTAGCATGCTAGAAACTGGGCCATGCAAACCAGCGAAGCCCCATCCATGGGATGCAGGCAGCACACAAAACCATGCGCCCTCCAGTCCACGGAAAAACCTCTCCCCACAGAACTGGTTCCTGGTGCCTAAAAGGCTTGGGGCCTCTGCTCTAACCCTTTCACTTGGAGAAATGACTCCTTAATGTAGGACATTTTCACATTGAGAGGTTGCAATACTGTATACAGTTAGGAGGCGATGTGCTACCTGAGTGTATATATTGCGTTACCAGACATATTTCCACAATCTCATGAACACAGCTGCTGTTGCTGCTGCTGGCAGAGGCAAAATACTGAAAGCAAAAAAGAGGCCCTGCTCACACAACAGAAGACTGGAAAAAGGTGGAAGAAAATAGTAGATCACCTCATAGACTTTTATCAGATTTCCTGATGTTTCCTGAATATTGTCTCTTTCCAATGGGATTAGCCCACCCCACTCGCATCAGCAGAAGAGGCCTTTTCTGGACCCTGTAGGCCAAGGAATTTCACCTAGCAGGATCAAGGAGAACAGTCTTCTCTGTCATGGCCTCCCACCCACGAGAATGTCTTACCGCCAGAGGTGAGATCCATCCCCACCCCTCTGGCTTCCTGAAAGGGCCTTAACACGTGGCTCTGCCAGTTGGCTTGGGCCCATGATGGGGCCCGCTATGCTAGAAGTTTCTCAATTGAGTGAGAAACAAAAGTCACCATCACTACCCTTCCCCCATACTACCCGTGTCCTTGATTTTCATCTTTTATTTGTTGTCAAACTTAATTTTAATGCTTTTATATCTATGCTTTTATATTATTATAAGCCACCCCAAGTCACTGGAGATAGTGAAACGGATAGCCTATAAATTTAATAAATAAATATTAAACATCCAGGTTCTTTTGAGTTGGTGAGCAAGTATTCTGATCAGAAGTGGAGCTGCTAAGAAAATGAAAACCGCACATGCAAACACTCAAGCATAACAACCCTTCCATTCCTTAACAAAGCTGCTGCCAGGTGCCTTGCCTGGCTCAAGATTTAAATGGGAAAAGCTAGGCTCTTCAGAACAGCCGGAAACAAAGGGCCCTTTGTACTTTTGTACTTTTCAGAGTGTTTCTTGTTCTAGCACCAATGAGATGTTGAAGAAGAACTCTGAGCTCTAAAGCACATCAGGAAATGGGACCATCAATCTCCCAACCTATCTGTTTCAGATTCCCTCCACTCTTCTGTTCAGCTCTATGTTAACCTGGGCTTGTTCAATGGGGGTAAGAAAGAAAGTGGGGCTAATATTAAGCGCAGAGAATGGTGACAAGAAGAGCTTTATTTTTTCCTATGGAGCAAAGAGGGTAAGGCACAAACAGAATTGTAGGTAGTACCATCCAAATTCATTTCAGAAGCAGGAACATCTGATGCAGTCACCCATGCTGGCTGGGGAATTTTGGGAGTTGGAAGTCCACGTATCTTAAACTTGCTATGGTTGGGAAATACTGAACTTATCTCTTCTATCTACCCCAGTGTTTCTCAACCTTGACAATTTTAAGGCATGTGGACTTCAACTCCCAGAATTCCACAGCCAGCACTGGCTGTGGAATTCTGGGAGTTGAAGTCCACATGCCTTAAAATTGTCAAGGTTGAGAAACACTGATCTACCCATTTGCTCCTTAGCTGTTTTTTCACCTCATACCTCTGAAAAAATGGGTACCAAGCTAGAGGAGGCTCAGTGCCAGGCTGAGGTAAGCTAACATCTACCAAGCTGTCATTCAACCCTTTTTTCTAAAACTTATATTGCCGTTTGGATAAGCGCTCACTTGATGCTGGGACCCATGGACTACTGATTCTGGAAAAGACAACGAGTTACTTCATTTAAGAAACCTTGGGACAGGGAGTACAAATTTAATTCTGGTGCAGTATCCTTATAGAAGGGCTCTAGCTCTGATCATGAGCAATAAAACTACCCCAGCACAAGTTTCTGAACACTGTATGGGGGAGGGGCATTTGTAATCTCAGGAATATGGCCAATCAGTGCAGACTAGGACAGGGATCTTCAAACTTGGCCCTTTATTGACTTGTGGACTTCAATTCCCAGAATTCCTCAGCCAGGCACGCTGGCTGAGGAATTCTGGGAGTTGAAGTCCACAAGTCATAAAAGGGCCAAGTTTGAAGACCCCTGGACTAGGATATCATAACTTGGCATGTTTCAGTTATGTTTCATTACAACATGCCCAACCACACTGAAAGAGAACCAGTTTGTGCAACGCTGCTATAGACAACGCTGAACTAAATGGGGTAATGATACCGGTAGCCCTCGTCTTACGATCACAACTGAGCCCAAAATTTCTGTTGCTAAGCAAGACAGTTGTTAAGTGAACTGTGCCCCACTTTATGAACTCCCTTGCCACAGTTGCTAAGTGAATCACTGCAGTTGTTAAGTTAGTAATATATTTGTTAAATGAATCTGGCTTCCCCATTGACTTTGCTTGTCAGAAGATTGCCAAAAGTGATCACATGACCTCAGGACACTGGAACCGTCATAAATATGAGTTGCGCCTGAATTTTGACCATGTGACCATGGGGGGGATGCTGCAACGGTCATTTCAAGGGTGAAAAACTGTTATGAGTTTTCAGTGCTATTGTAACTTTGAACGGCCAGTAAACGAACTGTTGTAGGTCAAGGACTATCTGTGCTGATAATTAATAAGAGAAAGGAATTACCAATGAAACCACACCATTAAAAAAAAAACCAAGCTGCTATATTTGTGTATATATTTGATTTTCAAACAAGAAACAAGTTTTTCATTCTTCTTAGCAGTTCTGTTTGTTTTTAAAGATACACACTTTGAGTAAATAGCCAGCCTCTATACCAGCGGTTCTCAACCTGTGGGTCGCGACCCCATTTGGGGTCGAACGACCATTTCACAGGGGTCGCCAAACAACGCAATCTGCCATTTTTCCCCCTTTTCCCCTCGGCCGTCGCAGAGGGCAGCACCGTGCATGCGCGGTGCAGGCCGTCGCACCGCGCATGTGCGGTGCAGGTCGGGGTCGCAGCCTGAAAAAGATTGAGAACCGCTGCTCTATACAGTACAGAGCTCTGCTCTGGATTTTCCCTTTTTTTCTAAACTCCAGATCATTGCCCTTGGCGCCCACACTTACTATCCTCAACCAGATACGCTAATGCTTCTCTACTGAAACCACTAGTGGTTTATGGACCTCTGGTATTATATTCTTGTGCAACATTTTTCAATCTTCAATAAGTCCACAAGCCATTCTAAACGTTCCCTTCCCCTTTGTTTTTGAAAAAGGACCACTGATTTGGTTGATTCGGGGCACTATTTCTGAATTCTAGTTAGCCATTCTATATTTGCCCAAAGACGAGTACCCATGAATACAAATACAAAGCAAAATTCAGAGCTCAGAGAAGTAACTTTTTTGGGGAGGGAGTTGCACTTAAAATGGGAGGAGGGTAATGAGGACCACATTGGGGTAAGATGAAAAATGAGCCAAGTCTGGATTTTTGAGGGGAGGGGAGAATGAGGGTTGAAGGGAGTGGCTGTTGTTTAAACTGTTAAGCCTATTTTAGGACTTACATATAATTTCCCAACTTTCCCATTTCAAAATGGTGGGACACTATAGCACAATTTTTTGGCAATTTTGGTGAACAAGTCATTGAGGGCCAGACAGAAAGGCCTCAGGGTTACATTCAGCCTTGAGACCTCAGTTTGCCCAACACTGCACTAAACCAATATTCTAGCACACATCCAAAATACCTGGAAAAGGGCCATATTAGTAAGTATTCAACTTCTATGTTCTGAGAGTCAGAGAAACAGCCTATCATGCCTACTAAAGCATTATTAAATATTTTGCACATCCTGCTGACAAAAAAAATGGAAGCAAAAAAAGAAAAAAGGTCCTGGGGAAATTCATATGTCCAAATGTTCTTTAGGGTATCCTTAAATTAGTCCCCAACCTCCAAGCTGAGGGTAGAAGGACACTTGTGCTCCATGGCAAATGAATATTTTTGGCATAAGAAATGAAAACAAAGTGAAACACCCAACAGATAATTCTCAGCAGCTTTGACAAGGCAACCTCATGTACTCTTGTTTCTGGAGACCTAGATTACATCTATCTATCTATCTATCTATCTATCTATCTGTCTATCTATCTATCTATCTATCTATCCATCCATCCATCCATCCATCCATCCATCCATCCATCCATCCATCATCTATCTATCTATCTATCTATCCATCCATCCATCCATCCATCCATCATCTGTCTGTCTGTCTATCTGTCTACCTACCTACCTATTTATCTATCTATATCTATTTATCTATCTATATAATTTGTATCCTGTCTTTATTATTTTTACAAATAACTCAAGGCAGCAAACATACTTACCGTAATACTCCTTCCTCCTATTTTCCCCACAACAACAACCCTGTGAAGTGGATTGGGCTGAGAGAGAGTGACTGGCCCAAGATCACCCAGGTGGCTTTCATGGCTAAAGTAAAACTTGAACTCATAGTCTCCTGGCTTCCAGCCTAGTCCTTAATCAAATCCCTCAGCCATCTAAGATGCAGGATGGCTCTGTCTCTGTGTGGATACTCAATGGGCAATGGTTGCCCAGGAAGGTACAAGGTGATGTTCCAGAATAACCCAGGCTTAGTAAATCAAACCTAGCTAATGCTGCCAAGGACATCCATACCCCTTAAGTAGACCTGGTAGGATGCAGCTCCATTGGCGATGCTGCAAAGTCATTTCTATTATTATTCTCTGCATCTTCTTTCCCTTTAAGCAATTTGCCAGGAAGATATCAGTCATATGTTTTGCATAATGGAAAATAAATATTGCAATTGTCTATATAAAACCCTGTCATTAATAGACACCAATCCACTACCACCACCACCACCCAAAAAAAAAAAAAAGAATCAGAGGAGAGAAACTTTATACAATGCAAGGCAGGAATTCATATCAGTAATTTTGATTTTTTTTCATATTTCAAAATTCAAGAAATTAAGTCTTGGGTTTACCTGGCACCATGCTTTTACAAGGGACCAATCCTGAATATTTGGCCTAAAACCCCTACCTTTTTTTTAACTATTGGCAGTGACAACTGGGAGTCAAAGACATTTAAATTCTCTTTATCTATAGATTTAGGAATTATTTTAACTAACCTTTCCTTATCTTGAAAAAAAATGTGGATTAATTTGAATCAATCTCTCTGTATGCAAACATATATTTATAAACTCACACACATATACAGTAATAAACAATCTATCTGAATCTACTAGAAGATTACACTTGTGGCTACCATAGTAGAAAATATTTGGCATTTACATCTTAAATTTTTAAGAGAGTCTATTTTCAGAGACCAGATTTCAAACAGAATAGAACTGGAAGGGACCTTGGAGGTCTTCTAGTCCAGCCCCCTGCTCAAGCAGGAGACCCTATACCATTTCAGGCAGGTGACTGTCCAGTCTTTTCTTAAAAACCTCCAGTGATGAAGCACCCACAACTTCTGAAGACAAGCTGTTCCACTGGTTAATTGTGCTCACTTTTAGGAAGTTTCTCCTTATCTGAGAAAGTATAACTGCATTTGTGTTGTGTTAATTTCTGAAGGAAATTAAGCTATTTACATAACAGAGATATCCTTTGATCTGAGTGTTAAAAGGGATTTTGAAAACACAATTAACAGTTTATGAATTGTAATGGGAGAAATATAGGAAGTTGATTTACATACTTCTGAATTGGTGCGTTTTGGATATCCCTACTTAGTCTTGTCTTTTGAGTTGATGATACTAGATACAGTAGATAGAAACATGCTCTCTTGCTATCAGACCTCTTAAGTGAAGTAGGCAAGAATGAGCCTCGGAATTTCTGAATGCAAAGGGTGTCTTTTCCTACTGAGCTATACGGAGTATCTAAGATTTACTAAAATATAGTCTGCAAAAAAGCAAACTGTGATTGAGTCAGTGGCTTTCAAACAGCAGCACTTGCTTTGTCAAGTCTGACTTATCTTTTATAAATGGGATACCGCTGAGTATTTTTTTATAAAGCCCAATGTCCTGTAATGTAAACACAATTGTTTCTGGAAAGTTACCAAATTTTAAGGGAACATGCTCCAATTACTTTGCTCATTAGGTGCACAGTAGAATTTATGAATCAGATTCAACCACCAAATGACAGTACTAACCTCCATCCACAGCCAGGCCAAGTACATGCAAAGGGTTTTTCCCCTGTGTGCCTTCTTAGATGGGCTTTCAAATGGCTGCTTTTAGTGTACATCTTGGTACATCCAGGAAAAGTACATTTGTGCATTTTAATGAGTTCTGCTGCAGGATTCTTTTGAAACTTCTGACCCATGATGACCCCAGCTTGACCCTGCATTGTACCTCCTGGACCAATAGGTTTTGCAGCTATCGGAACTGGAGCTATGCGGACAAATTTGGAAGATGAGTTCAAGTTGGATGATTGAACAAGTTGTGGCACCAATGCAAAAGTTTGCCCTTGGATGTTGACCAAGAGCTGTGCAACTTTAATGTTTTCTTGCACTGGTCCTTGTGAACTAGGACTCACATCTGACGTTTGCTTAACTTGAACTTGTTGGATCTGGAGCATGACTGGTATCCCTCCATCAAGGGACATTGCTTCGTTAGACGTATGACTGCCTTCCATTGCACCATTTGACTGTTCATTTTTACTGTCTTTTAAAGTAACACTTGGTACCATCTGATCTTTTTGCTGTATGGAAGCTACAGTAATTTGGCTGCAAGCTCTCATATCTTTGGTCTCACTCTTAGGTCCTTCTTTGAGATCGGTCTCCATGTTTTCTTCCAGAAACTCCTCTATCTCCTCAAGGGTGGGCTGGAATGGTCCAGAATCTTCCATCTCCACTGTGAACTCAGGCATTCTAAAATTCTCCTCCTTCACAATGGGCTGAAGTCTCCTTTTATCCCACCAAGAAGCATGGCCATTCCCCAAAGATGCCTGGGACAACAAATAGTCCAAGATACTGTCCTGATTCTCAGCATTTGATGAACTCCCATAGCTGGAGCCTAGAACCTGTGAATCTGGGCTTGAACAAGAACAAAAACTTGAGGAATCACTATCATCTTCTGACACTGGTGAAGGCAGCATTTGGTATGACCTGCCAACAGCTGTCATGTCCCCAAAGTATCCAATTGAGGGCCTGGTGGATGAGAAAGTTTCATCCGCAGGAAGCAAGTGATCCACCATTCCTGAATAGTCCCTTTATGTGTGTTTCACCAACATGGACCAAACGAATGAAAACCTGAATGTGGGAAACACAAACATTGATAGTCAGAAGCCAGAATTAGTTGTTCCATCTCAATACGCTGAAACCGTATAGCTTGATTTGGAATACTTGCTGAGTGCAGCACATGTTGCTACTTGTTTCAGTCTAGTTTGTATCACCCAAGAGGATTTCTTGACTGCCTGAAAGCTTTCTTCCAAGATTGCACCACATTCTTACAAAAGCATTATCTCCCCAAACCATTTCATAACTATACATCCACGACTGTAGATTTATAACAGAGCTTTCTTTTCAAATGTTTGCTGGTAAAAAGATAAGAGTTCTATATTTTTAGTCATTAATCCTACAAATAAAATTAAAGAATACGCAGAAGGGGGGAAAAAAGAATACTGAGTTTTCTCCCATTCCTGAATTTCTTTATAAAATAGAGCATTTATCCCTAGGAAGCAGTTTTCTATCGGCTGCACTATTTATTCTTTCACATATGCAAATATAGGCTAATTACTGTAAAGAAAGGTTCAGAATAGCAGAAGCTAAAAATATTGGCTGGTCTTCAACAGCAAATATATCATGGCAATTTTCCTTCCCTAGATTAATGGATCAAGCTTCCATCATTAATATCTTCAGTGCTGGTCCTCATAAGGTTTTGAACCAAGCAGCATTCCTCAATAACCATATTTCTAGAGGTGGAATACATTTTTTGTCCTACCAGTTCCCCCCTCCAATAAATAAGTAAAGATTATGGACAAAAAAAATACATTGATTTTTTTTCCCCTTGCCACACTTGGCCTGACTACGCTGTTAATTGGTGCTGCCTCAATGCCTGCGTTAGTGAATATTTATCATTTGCAAACGCTGCCTTAGAATGATCAAAACCACATTCTATTTCTAAATTTGGTTTAGAATTAGTCCTTCATTCAAGTTTTGGATTTCAAAGCCTTGAGACCGATCCAGCCAGCTGAGTGCTGCCATCCATCAATTCATTCAACTTCAGAAAGAAGGTGTTCCAACTCTACAAAGCCCAGCATTCAAGGGGAGGGGGAAATCACTCACAGATATCCATTCTATTCATCAAAGCAGAATTCAAACAGACATGTATTACGTTCAGATGGAAACAGAAGCTGAAAATGTCTGCAACCAACCCTTGACTGTGTTTTTGTCCTAGTCAGCATGGCTGGTTGAAAAGAAAAAGGGTTTACGAACATACTGAAGAATATACATGTTTTTATGGAAGCTATGATGGTTGTAGAGGCGTTATTGGGTCTGCATTTGCAAGGCTTGCAGGGAGGGAGGGAGGGAGGGAGAGAGAGAGGGAGAGAGGGAGAGGGAGGGAGGGAGGGAGGGAGGGAGAGAGAGAGAGAGAGAGAGAGAGAGAGAGAGAGAGAGAGAGAGAGAGAGAGAGAGAGAGAGAGAGAGAGAGAGAGAGAGAGAGAGAAGAGTTAGAGAAGTTTCATTGTAACAAAAAGCCTGTAGTCTACCCTAAAAGAAAAAAGCAAACATGAATTTTTGCATTATTTTTAACATAATCTTCTGCTGTTGCTGCTATGACCACTTTGCCACAATGTTGTCCAAAAAAAGGAACATCATATTCACACAATTGATACAATTTATTCTGCATACTTAACTTCCCCATCTTTGTTTCATCTCACTTGAAGGAAATAAAATCCCACATACAAGATAAATGGGAAATTTAGCAAGAGTAGTTTTCACTTACTCCATCAGGACCCACCTGTTAACATCCTACATGACATCTAACAGATTACAAGCACTTTTCTCCGAGATAGGTGTTTTTTTTTTAATGATCTGGAGTGGGGATAGTTATAGTGGGGGGGGGAACACTAATTGGCCTGCAGTTGCACACTTTAATAGCAATAGCACTTAGACTTATATACTGCTTCACAGTGTTTACAGCCCTCTCTGAGCAGTTTAAAGTGTCAGCATATTATCTCCAACAATCTGGATCCTCATTTTACTGACCTTGGAAGGATGGAAGGCTGAGTTAACCTTGAGCCAGTCAGGATTGAACTCCTGACAGTGGGCAGAGTCAGCCTGCAATACTGCATTCTAACCACTGGGCCACCATGCTCTTTAAGCACAAATGCCAGGCTTTTCTTTTGGTTAAGAGACAACCTTTATGAAATGCTTGCATATATAGAAAAGCAGGAAGTTCAAGCAAAGGTTAGAGCCCACGTTGTGTGACTATCCTAGAAAAAGTTTGAATAGCAAAATTAATTCCTCACAACATTGATTTGAATATTTAGAGCCAAAGCAAACCAGTTACTTCTATCATTAGGTAGTGATGTATAGCTCTACCCAAGGGAATAAATTAACTTGGGTCCTTGGGATAACTTAGGTGTTGGGGACCTATTAAGTGAAACATATTATAACATATTTTTCAGCTTATCCATTGAATGGGCTATACCAGAATTTGTTGTGACAAACCTGGAATAGGACAAGCCAAGCCAAAATCCCCAAATGTTTAGGGAATGTATAACTGGGCAATATTTTCCCAACTTTAATCTCCTGAGTTCCCAATATTTAAATAGGAACATCTCTTCTTGATGTTTTACTGTCACTATTCTACCCAGAGCTAGAGACTCTTACAGCATAATTCTCTCCATTTCTAAATGGAAGGATTGAACTAGAACAGGGGTGTCAAACGTGCAATGTCACGTGACGTATCGCGATGTATCGCCGGCAATGGGGTGAGTGCAGTTTTGCCATGATGCATCTGGCCCGTAGGCCGGCAGTTTGACACCCCCTGAACTAGAAGGCTAAAAGCTAGATTAAAAGGTTGTAACTTTAATCCCTCCATTTTGTATTGTGATCACTGGATCTACTGTTGGAAACAAAGGTGCATCCAAGCTGCCATGAAACTAATGAAGAGATGTAGCATTGGTGAAAAGAAGCATCTATGCCAGTAAAAGATGCAGAGCTGAGTAGAAGAGTAGAGAAAGCAAAGAAGATAGAAAGTTTCTTTGTAAATTTTAAACTCTCTCAACTGGGTGCCTCCAGTTGTTTTGGCTTCATCTTCTTACATTGATTGGCATGCCCAGCACATCTGGAAAAATCCTAGCTGGAGAAGGAGCTTCCTTCTCTCAGTTGGATGCTACCATTTAAAATAGAAACAAAAATGATAGCAAAGTTCAGCATTTCTGAAGAATGTGATATTAGCAAGATATATGAGAGGGCAGTTGGAATACTAGCCAAGTCTCTGAATTAAAAGTATCCTTTCTAATTAAAGCTCAGCTATTCTTCGTCTTTCATTTATCGTATCAATGGAGCCCACAGGACTATCTCACTCTAAAAATATGAACATAGAGTAAAGATCAGTAGAAAGATGCAAGGCCTTAAGCCACTTCTCTTTTTCATTCAGTGCAGGTTCAATTCTGGATACTGCGGGAATGCAAATACAATTTGTATGTAAACAGTTAAAAAGTAAGTAGATGACTTCGTGTATCATGGAAGTATGCTTACTAAAAATAGAAAAATGAGTAGACAAATTTTAAGATATGTAAATGCTGGAAGAAAAGCTGTGAATGATGTGTGATCTGTTGCAAAGCACAAATATTGAAAAAAAATGAAGATGATTGTGTATAAGAGGGTACTCCTGCTTAGTTTGTAAGAGGGAAGTTGGAATTTGGAATGTCAGGAGAAATATAAAAGTAATCTGACAATGAAAATGGGATAGCAAAGAAGTGTGTACAGTAAATCAAGAAGACATAGGGTCAAGAATGAATGGGTAAGTGAACACCAGAAATCAATGATCAATATTAAAGAAGTATGTTGAGGTTGTTTGTCATATAAGGAAAATGAGCAATGATCAATTGAAAAATATGAAGAAAAAGCATACAGGGAGAGAAAGAGGGAGACCAAGTAAATTGTGGTTGTATGGAGTTGAAAATATCTTCAGAAACAATGAGGTGGGGAAACAAAAGACAAAAGGCAATATACAAAGTGCTGCATTGATACAGAAACCAGAGTGGTTTCCATGGATAGAAACATAAGAGATAGTCCATCTTGTTGGTGTAAAATAGATTTAGCTGTTTGTTTTTCTGTTTCTTATCTATGGTTTTAGTATTTGTCTTATTATTTCTTATTCCTTTGTCGCACTTTGCATGATATTTACTAGAAAAGGGAACAATACAATGACTATGTTTATATGAATGTATCTAATCCCTTTCTTACGAAAGTGAGCAAATTTCTTCTTTGACTTGAAATTCTCCAAACCTAATAAGAAATAATATTACAATCCTAGGCATAGGAGAGAATCTGTATTTTCATTTACTGAAATCTGCTCTCTCATTAATTGAAACTGGTTCTGGTTTCATAGAGAATAGATTCCTATCTGCTGCCACTGAAAAGAAGCCATGTCTAAGGAAAGACTCATTTCTCTACTCATAAAAGTCCCAAAGTTTCTGCTGGGCTGTTATCATATATTGCTTTCTTACCAACCTTATGACCAGCTTAGGAAGACAAACGGCAGAACCGGTAGCTAATTTTTTGTTGCTCAGGCCCAGAATGGACTTCTGGACATGGCATCCATACAGAGAACTGGTTGTTCACATATTTGAATCCCACCACTGGTTACTCTGTTCCAAAGCACAGTTGTCAGTTTAGGTCAGCAACTAAATATTAAAAGGACAGGAACTGTATTGCCGCATTTTGGACTCGACATTCAGAGAAGAATGTAGAAAGCTATGCAAAAACTGATCTGCTTGTCATTCTAGGAGGAGCTGAGAGCGTTACAAGGGAATGCTATGTCACTGCAAGCAACATCAGCTTATTTGGTGTTTTTTTAAGCAGCTGTGGATATGCTGACAACTGCATTCTAGAGCTGCCAACATCTCTTTTCCCTTTGATGCAAAACAATCCCATAAATCTCTACTTTCCTGACAGGACCAATTGCACAGATATAATGTGTAGATACTTGTTTACATTTGGTATAACGCAGAGTGGAGCATAGCGTAGGTACTTTCTACACTGGTGTTTGCCCAAATTCACTGGAATGTTGTGGCTCAAAAATTCCAAGAAACTCAGAACACAACATACCATTGCCACTGTTTTTATATAGGGAAAACATTAATCCAGAAGCTACTGTGCTCCAGCAGTCAGTGTTGGACTTGTTTGGATTGGAGAAATTTGAGCTCTAGACTCTGCTTAACTGCAAGGGAGCCTTCCCCATCCTGGTTCATTTTTTTCTCTCCATCCCAAAAGGTTTATTTTATGTATCTACATCCCACTTTTATTATCCTAATAAATAACTCAAGGCAGCCAACATACCTAATGCGCCTTCCTCTTCCTATTTTCCCCACATCAACAACCCTCTGAGGTAAATTGGGTTGAGAGAGAGAGGGACTGACTGGCCCTAAGTCTTTCGTGCCTAAAGTGGCACTGGAACTCGCAGTCTTCCGCTTTCTACAGTCCGGAATGGGACAACTCGCCACGGCCAATTTGCCACGGCCAACTCTCCATGGCCAACTTGCACAAGGACGACACACCACAGGACAACTCACTGTGGCCAACTTACTATGGGACAACTCACCATGGGACAATTCAACAATTTATATTTAATTATTTTATTTTTTTTAAAAATGATTTTTGTCCTTCGCTTTTCATTTTGTCCCTCCTTTTCTTTAATGAAATGATTCCACCATTTCTTCGGTGTTATGTAAATTTTGTCCTGCAGCAAGTTGTCTCGCGGCAAGTTGACCATAGCAAATTGTCTCGTGGCGAGTTGGCCACGGCGAGTTGGCTACTAAACAAAACAACCAGCCCTGCAAACCACACAAGGTTAAAGACAGTAGCACTGATTAGTGCTCCTTCTGCCACTGATACACATGTGTCATTTAGGCACCCAACCATCTGCACATTAGGCTGCCCTGAGAATGGGTCCTATTTGTGTACAGAGGTATACTTATAACAGGGGTTCTCAACCTTGGTAACTTTCAGACTTGTGGACTTCAATTCCCAGAATTCCTCAGCCAGCTTTGCTGGCTGAGGAATTCTGGGAGTTGAAGTCCACAAGTGTGAAAGTTGCCAAGGTTGAGAACCCCTGACTTATAAGGAATTTCTTTGTAGAGGCAATTCTGGACCAATCAGAATTCCTCTTTAATATGCAAGGAGTGCACACGGTCTGAATGTATTTGTATACTTAGTTGATGATGGAGGGGAGAACCAAAGGAGGGGCTAATCAATGATTTCTGCATTCTTGGGGTAGATGCTTAAGTTTGATGCTTAAAAGCTGTCAAAAGGAGCAAGAAGCAATGCCACACACAAATACAATTGAGTATTCATTACTTCTTATTATATTATCATATAGAGACACTGAGTAAGTTACTACATTGGGAGTAATTATCCTTCACAATTAACCCTTGGTGTTTTTGGTCCTGTTGGAAGTCCCTCCCTAGGTGTATCCATAGATGTGCACACACCAGAGAGGCTTCTCAGACTTCTTTGAATACACAAACTTGCTCGTTCTATGTCATTTCTTTCCCTTTAACAACCAGAAGCACTGTGCTCTTGATTATCCTCACAATATAAGCTTTGATAGCTCTGCCAAAAACAAAAACCTCCAGATGATAATCTTGAATACAATATAGAAGAGGAATTCAGATCTAATCCACAAAAATGAAACTACAGCATATATTATATGTATTTTGAGCAAGGCACTCAATAATCCAATGTTAGGTACTGGTATATCACAAGGCAGGGCAACCAATCTTGAGTGCTCTGATTTTGATCAATAATCCTATATGGCAGAGTGATGGAGAAACTGTGTCAGTCTCAAATTCATTCACTGTGTGGTTAACCAGAGATTTTAACTCACAGTCTGTGTGATCTAACACTCTAGAAACAATCTTGGGCACTGTTCAACTTGGTGGAAAAGTGGATATCATATGAACATTTTAAAAAGATGCATTTGAATCTGAATCATAGAGTACACTCTGCTCTTCATGCTGGGTCAAGAATGAATGAATGAATGAATGAATCTAATGTATACCGGTACTATATACTAATAAAAGCCTTTGCTGTCTCTCCTCTTAGGGAAGTTTAAATATATAGCTGCAAGAAAGGCGTTCCAGCTTAGGAAAGATTCAGGTCTTTCAGAACTGTTCATTTTGGCTGGTCATGTTTTACAGCAGGGCTCCCCAACCCCTGGGCCATCAACCGGTACCAATCTGTGGCCTGTTAGGAACCAGGCCGCACAGCTAGAGGTAAGCAGCGGGCAAGTGAAACTGACACAAGGGATCTAGATTGCGCACTCTTCCTCCCTCCTCCCTGCTCTGTGGAAAAAACTGTCTTCCACAAAATCTGTCTCTGGTGCCCAAAAGATTGGGGATCGCTGTTTCACAAAAACAAATATTTAGTAACATCAGTCAATAATTTCCATATATTAATTACTCCATGCATCCGATGAAATGAACTCATGAAATGCCTTCTAATAAAATGTATTACTGTAGTTGAAAAAAATGCTACTAAACCTCCAATTTTCACTACCACAGTCTAACACAGTTCTTCACCACGATGTAAAAAAGATATTGAGACTCTAGAACAGTAGTTCTCAACCTGTGGGTCGCGACCCCATTTGGGGTCGAACAACCATTTAATAGGGGTTGCCAAACAACGCAGTCTGCCATTTTTCCCCCTTTTCCTTAGCTGTGCTACGCCATTTTTTTTTCACTTTTCCTTAGCTGTGCTACTCCCTCTTATTCTATTGGCTTTTGAAAGCCAATAGAATAGACTCTCTTGAATAGAGTCTAATTCTATTGGCTTTCAAAAGCCAATAGGAATTATTATTATTTATTTAATTTCTATGCCGCCCTATTCCGGAGAATTGTCCAGGCTGTCTCCGCACTGCTGAGCCCGCCAAAAGTCCCAGTCTTCAAACGGTGCTGCAAGTTGTCTGCAGCGAAGGCGAGCTCTCCGGAGGTTTCCACCCATCCCTGCTGAGAACTACTAAAACTGTAAGTAAAAGAGGGCCAGGGGTGGGAGGTGGGAGGCCGGCGGGCGCAGGGGGGGGTTGGTGCGCATGGGGCCCAGCAGGTGGCTTATCTCCCTTGGGCTGGGCCAGCTGGTGGCCCAGCCCGTGGTCGCCCTGCGCTGTTGCTGCCGCGGCCGCCCAGGAGCGCCTGGGCCTGCCTGCCACCACCTCAAACAGGCGGCAGCGAAGACAAGGCTAACGGGGCAGCGGCGGGCGCAGGGAAGGTTTTTGATGCGCATGGGGCCCGGTGGGTGGCTTACCTCCCTTGGGCTGGGCCAGCTGGTGGCCCAGCCCGTGGTCGCCCTGCATCGTCACCGCCGCCCAGGAGCACCTGAGCACCTGGGCCTGCCTGCCGCCGCCCCGAACGGGCGGTGGCCTATGCCTCGGCCGACGCAGGGGACAGCACTGCGTATGCGCACCGCAGCACCGCACATGCACAGGATAGCACCGCACATGCGCGATGCAGGTCGTCGCGCTACACATGCACGATGCAGGTCGTCGGGCTGCGCATGCGCGATGCAGGTCGTCGGGCTGCGCATGCGCGATGCAGGTCATCGTGCCATGCATGCACGGTGCAGGTCGGGGTCGCGGCCTGAAAAAGGTTGAGAACCGCTGCTCTAGAAAGAGTACACAGAAGAGCAACGAAGATGATTAAGGAACTGGAGGCTAAAACATATAAGAAAAGGTTGATGGAATTGGGTATGTCTAGTTTAACAAAGAGAAGGATGAGGGGGGACATGATAGCAGTGTTCCAATATCTCAGGGGCTGCCACAAAGAAAAGGGAGTCAAGCTATTTTCCAAGGCGCCTGAAGGTAGGACAAGAAGCAACGGATGGAAACTAATCAAGGAGAGAAGCAACCTAGAACTAAGAAGTTAGAACAATTAGCCAGTGGAACAACCTGCCTCCAGAAGTGGTAAATGCTCCAACACTGGAAATTTTTAAGAAAAAACTGGACAGCCATTTGTCCGAAATGGTATAAGGTTACCTGCCTAAGCAGGGGGTTGGACTTGATGACCTCCAAGGTCCCTTCCAACTTTATTATTATTATTATTATTATTATTATTATTATTATTATTATTATTATTACTATATTATTATTATTATTATTATTATTATTATTATTATTATTATTATTATTATTATACAATGTCTACATAAGGGTGCATCTCTATATAATATAACAACAGGACATAATACCATCTGCTTAATTTTTTCAAGGAGAAGATTTCTTTTGTATATCTCATGGTCACTGAAAACATTGTAAGGATCTTCTGCAGGCCTCTAAGTAGGTTTAAATATGAAAGGGTGGATTCCCACTCTTTTTTTCCCTTTACTGCCCACCATAGATCATTCCCTAAGCTTACTGCACTATTTTGCACTTTATAATTTACAGTACATAACCCAGGGGTGTCAAACTGCATGGGCCGGTTGCATCATACAGAGGCCACAGCCACACCAGCTCCAGCTCCAGCAATGCAAAAAAAGTCACGATTGACGTGGCGAGTTTGACACCCATGACATAACTTGTCACACTTGGCTGGATGGGCAATTAGGTAAGAGTTCTGATTCTTAAAGCAAAAGAGCCATTAGGACACACTGATTCAAATACAAAGCAGTTGTCAAGCTTGTTTTCTAATTTTCAGGATTTCCTACCTTTATCTATACTTCTGCTAGCAATGGGACATTAGTGGGAAGTTTGGGACTGAGATCCCTTTCCTTGTCTAAGGTTAATTGGTTTGAATATATAGCAATTCCTAATTCTTTTCTGAAGGGGGAAGAGTCTGCTGTAAGGTACCAACATTTATAGGCTTTAATCTGCAGCTCTGGACAAACTACCTTAGGTTTGGTCATTCATGCTGGTCACACACACATGCAGTCACGAACCTGTCTATGCTCATCTATCAAACTGGCAATGGAGGAAAGCTCTGAGATTTATGGCAAGGGCGGGGGGGGGGGGGAAGAAGGGAGAAGAGATGGAGGACACAGCTGTATGAAATTACACTGCAGTTTAGGCAAATGTTTTTTAAAACTCCGACCTCAGCTTTACACAGCAGGTATTAAAGAAAAGGACTGCGGCTCAGTTTCACTGGTGCTATTCTCTCTTTCCCATTCCCTCCCTTTGGACTCTGAATTTGGAATGACCGAAAGTAACCCAGCAGCCATTTCTCCCTCCCTCTCTCTCTTTTTCAGCATTATCATAACAGAACAGAACAAAACAGGCAGCTGCCTCCTCCTGTTCCTGCTCTAGGTTACTTTCTCACCATTATCTTCCAAAAGGAGTCCGGTACACCCCCTCCCCCAAAAGTTCTGCTGGAAAAATACTAAATGTTTCTGCTGCAGTCATTGGAAACATCCATCTCCATCTCCAAAGGTAAAAGGTGTAAGCCAAGAGAGCCCATGAAGTTTCCACAGCAAAAATGTTGCAAGGCACAAAGGGAAATCTTCCTGCATTTCAGAACAAGAACACCTTGAGTGCTCTCCAGCCAGATGCAAAGAGACCTTTTCTCCACACTGATGCCCTCTGAATACGCGGATTACACCTCATTCTAACCCTTGGCCATACTGGCCAGGATGAAGATACAAACTGTATGTGGAAGGACAAGTCTGGAGAAGATCAATGGAGAGGAGGACAAAAATGAGTCTTTGCCTCAGCAACATTGGTGAAAAATAATAGGAGTTAGGTTTCCCCCCACATTCTTGAAAGCTGTCTCACTGACATAAGGAAAAATAAATGAGTGATTTTCAGACGGCCTTGTATAGTATATACAGCTTTCTCTTTCATGCACACACACAAAATGAAGAGCTTCCAAATAGGAAACAATCCTATACTTTCTCCAGAAAACTTACCCGCCTGCCCCCCAAAAAAAATTTATTTGGGGAATAGCTTTGGGTTATTGGATATATCCAGTCCTCAGACATGATTTGGGATATGCTCTTTGGTAGAGAGAGAACTCTTAACAATTAGAATTCTATTATTAGCTCTCCAAAAAAAGGGGGATTTTTTTCCTGGGCAAGTGAACAATACTGATGGCAGACTGAAAAGTTTCAAATCCCATAGCAGGTTTTATCAAAGAGACCTTCCACATAACTCTACATTGCTATTATTGCTACAAACTCCCTCCATTTAAGCATTAGTGTCACAACTTGTTAGTCGCTGCTTAAGACTTAATCCAGCAATTGCTGCCTTTTATGGTTGACATGGGTCAACCTTCCTGAAAGAAGCCACCCAACAGATATCTTCACTTCCCACCATTTTCAGCCCCCACCCCTCCGCAGCCCTATATTGGCAGGAATGATGGGAGATGTAGTCAAACACCGACATATGGCTTCCATATTCAGCGTTACCAAAAGCACCAATTAATTTCTCTTTGCTCTGCTCTGCTCTGCTCATGTACGCTGCCTGAAGCCTGTGTTTCTGTGTAGCCCGCTAGGGGATATTGAGGGGGGGGGGAAGGTGTTTAAAAAGAAAGAAAGAAAGAAGCCAGCAGCCCAGCTTTGATATCAACCCCTTTAAGAGCTGCTTTTAAGTCCCAAAAGGAACCCAAAGGCCAGGGGGACATTTGCGTGAACAGCACAAGAGGCAGATCTGGGCTGTCGTCAGGTGGCATTATAAACCGGCCTTCTCACGTCCCTGGGTGAACAGAAGAAATGGAAAAGTACCTGCCTGTTTATTTGCTACCGAAGGGGACGCGAACAGTCATCGCTCCGGCACAAGCGACTCCCAGAGTTTACGTCCGCCTGACGAAAACGAGCTTTTCTCTCTACCAACGGCTCTGCCCAGAACATATGGTGGGGGAAATGGCCCTTTTGCTCGTTCTTCGGAACTTGGGGGGTGCCAATTGATCGAGAGCAATCGCCGCGTTTCGATGGCGGATTGTGTCCTTCAAAGCGGGGAAGAGGGGGGGCTCCTCCGTAAACTCTCCCTCCCTCCGTGCCCCTCCTTTATTACAAACAACTTGGCGCGCAGAGAACGCCGCCTTGGCCTCCATGTCCCTGGAGCAAAGGAGGATTTTCGCCCGTCCTTCTTCCGTCCACTTGTTTAGCATCCCGAAAACCCGAGCCGCCGCCCCCCACCACCCCCCCATCCCAGAGGCTGGTTAACCGATCGGCCCGCTCCTCTCCAGTGACCCGGGAGATCTGCGAGCAGCTCGTTCCTTTCCCGTGTAACGCGGCTGCACGAGTGTGCGCGCACACACACATGCACGCCTGTCGGATTCCTTCACTAGAGCCGCCTGCTTTCTCTTGCCTTTCTCTCCTTCTTCCCCCCTTTGCGGGTTCCTCTTCTCCCGCGCCACCCACCGGCCCCCGTCCCTCTCCCAAGTCGCACCCTCCCATTCGGTGGAAGAGGCAGCATCGTGTCCTCTAACTCCTTACCTGAACTTTCTCGGTTTCTCAACGCCCGGAATGCGGGTGAGTCTGGAAGGTGGTGTGGGGGGGTGGGGGGTGGGGGGAGAACACCCCGCCAAACTTTAAATTACCCCCAAAGCAAAGGAGAAAAAAGATCCCGACCGGCAGCCACTCCTCCTGGCATTTAAGGAAGAAAAAAAATGAGGAAAAAAATGCAGCTATTTTTTTAAAACCCCAACGTTTTCCCCAAGATGATTGACAGGATGGCAATCGTCGTCGTCCCTGGGAATCGCCAACAGGCGAAGGGAGTTCCGACGTGCGACCAGCAATACAGAGGGTGATGTGTCCTTTAGCTCTCCTCGCGTAGTACTATATCCCCATCACATGACTGCCGGGGAGGTTATCACAGTAAAAGCAGGGGAAGGCTTGAAGGAGGCTCGACCGAAACTGGCGGCCTGATTGGGTAAGGAAAAATCAAGGGGCGGGCCAGAGATTTTATCGTCAATGGAAGCATCTGGCACGCTGGCGCTGTCTTGCCAGCCCGCTCAGCAGCCGTGGCTTCTTTCTGTGCGGTTTCTCAGCCATGGACGAAAAGATTTCCGCCTTCTCGCAAGGTGGAAATCTCCCAGCCTTCTAGACAGGGAAAAAATTCCTTTTTTCCCTTGACAGAAACCACGTGGGCACCTCTGACGATGGTTGGTCCTTGCCTGGCGTTTTCAAGGATGTCCTTCCTGGAAAAGCACAAATGGTTATAGACCCTGTTTAGAATAGAATAGAATAGAATAGAATAGAATAGAATAGAATAGAATAGAATAGAATAGAATAGAATAGAATAGAATGGAATGGAATGGAATGGAATGGAATGGAATGGAATGGAATGGAATGGAATGGGGAACAGACCCTGGAGATCTTCTAATCCAGTCCCCTGCTCAAGCAGGAGAACCTATACCATCTCAGACAAGTGACTGTCTAGTCTCTTCTTTTTTTTTTAATAAAAAATTCCTTTATTAAAACAATCAGCATTGTACACAAAATCTTGAGAAGCGATCATCGTAGAACATAACATACAACAATAGGGATACATTCTTCACTCCTCATTTCAAGCCTCTACTATACACCTGCTACATTTTTTGACCTGTGTGGTCCCTAATACTAGATCCTGAGGTAGTAATTCAATAACCTGAGGTAGATATTCAGTCTGCTTTTTCAATATTAAAAATGTTCAACATTAGCCATAAGATCTTATTAATAAACAATCACCACTTATAACACTAAGTATTAATCTTTGTCAAAAATCTCCAGTGATGGAGCACCCATGATTTCTGGGAGTAAGCTGTTCCACTGGTTAATTGTCCTCACTGTTGGGAAGTTTCTCCACAATTCCAGGTTGCTTCTCTCTTTGGTCAGTTTCCAACTATTGTTGGAAGTTTGGCTCTAATAATTAGTTGGGGTTGTTGCTGTTGTGCCACCCTTCCTGCTGTCTTGCAACCTCCCTATCTGAGCTCCTTGGCTCCCTTTCTGGGTTGCCTGTGGAGTTCCCCAGACTTACGTTTCTGGAGGATTTTACTCTGCCTTCCCTAGGACTAGGGTCTGAAGTGGCTTGGGAGTTCATGGCTCCCATGATAGCTGTGAATCCACATCATCCAGAGCCCATCTCAAGACACCGGTCACTCTCTAGTTCTGATGTTCCTATCAGAGCAGTGGCAATGTGATTGAAAATTGGGGGAGCTTTCCAACCGTTGTCATGGTTGGATTATGCCTGATTTATATGGGATTCTTTAGAGCCACTATCCACTGCAGAGAGGCTGAACCCATTAGTGGTTTGCCCCTGGCCACTACTGGACTTGACGAGGTCTCAGGGGACCTGGGAGTTGTCCCTGTTGGTTTGTTGCACAGACCTCTGAAATCTTGGTTGCCACTTGGAATAAGGGGACCGCTGAGGCCTTGGACTGAATTGCACCTATGCAATCTCTCTCCTTTGGTGAAGCCTGACACTCCCTATGATGTATGAAGACACTTGGTGAGATAAAACAGAAGAGGTGCCTAGAGCATTGCTGACATTCAGCAAAGGACAAATTTGACCAAACACAGATTAGAGCCACTATTAAGGCCTACTTCTCCTATTTCTACCCCGCAGCCCTATGTTGATTGATACGTGGTGTGGAGAACCTCTGACAGAGATATGCAGAGGAATTTGCACACCTTCTGTTGGATAAAAATATTCAGATTTGTTCCAAATTGGACACCGCACTTGTCAAAGGCCCAGAGGAGATGCGTAGGTTGAGCCAGGTGTCTTGCCCAATTATTTGGGAACTGTTTGAACCTTGTGAAGCTGAAAAACTGGATGAAGTCCTTAGAACTATGGGCTCAGCTCTTTAGATTCCTCCTGGCTTGTTAAAGTGGCTGGTTGGGGAGGGGGGGAGGAGGTTATGTGAGTGGATTCTGGCAATTCTTCTTTGAGTGATGGGGTTGTTCCTTTACCTCCTAAGGAGGCCTTGGTTTGCCTCTTCCTCAGGAAGACATCATTAGATCCCTCCATAGTGGACAATTTCACCTCCCTTTCTAGTGAAAAATGGTAGTAACACAAGAGCTTCAGAGGGACCTGGAGGAAGTGACTTACTTAGTTCCTTTTCAGTCAGGATTCAGACCCAGATATGAGATGGAAATGGCATTCATCATGCTTTTGAGTGAGATAGGATAGTGCACCCATCCTTGCCTTACTTGACCTCTTGGTACCCATCTAGATGAGTTTAGACTAGAGGATTGTTGTGCTGGCTAGCCTCTTCAGGACTGATTCCAGCTGGTGATGATTGGTAGGAGAGTCCCATTCTCAGCCCCTACTACCGGTATGTGGAGTGCCTCAAGGTTCAGTGCTTTCCTCTCTCCTCTTTAACATCTACATGAAGCCACTGGATGAACTCATCTGTCACCATGGGGTGAGGTATCATCAATATGCTAAGAGACAAAACTCAGCTGCCATTTCTTGTTATTTACATGGTTTCATTCCTGAATTTCTCACAAAAACAGGTCTTCTGATGGACAATCTGACTATGCCAGATTCATAATTCCTTGTCTCTTCTCCCCCCTCTCTCAGCCCCGGAGAAAATGTAGTCCTGAGAAATCACATTGGATTGGAGAGGTCAAAGACTATCTCAAAGGTAAGGACTCAGAGATTCTACCGTAGTACAGATCTTTCCTGCATGGCTTCAGCAAGGCTGTGGTTGAGAAAATGCAAGGCCAGTTCACAAATGAAGCTTTCAAACAAAATAGCCCATGACATGAATGAAAACACTATTCTCATGCCAAAATGGGGATTATTTTTACTGGAAGCCTAGCATTGGAGGAGACAACACTACAAATGATACCATGCTTGGAAAATAAAGTGTTAGCCAAAGCATCTGTGTTGGCTTTACCTATTGGTCCAAGCAATTTGGAAGAATTGGTTTTCAGTCCACCTACATTTAACTACTGTGTGATGAACTATGCAGTCCTTTGTTGAGAAGAGAGTCACACACACACACAGGATTGTCCTGAGTATTTGCTCACTGAGTATCCAAGTCTGAGAAGACTTGTTTCTTCATAAATTGTTTTGTTGGAATTATAACTTAACAAGTAGACTTTGTGGTGCTTTCCCTACTGAAGCATTTTCACAGTGTGGAGGGAAAGGTTTAACATCTGACTGCTCCCCCTCTCCACCTACCCATACATAGCATGCTATGGTCAACAATGTGACTGAAATATCACAGAGTTAGGCAACCTAATGCTTCAGCAGCTTTGGACTACAGCTGCCATAATCATTTTCATTGGCCATGCTGATTACAGTTGTTAGAAATTGTCATCTAAAGCACTAAAAGCAGTATTTCCCAAGGCTGGACACTCTTTCATTAGTACAGTTGATGTTAAGCATCAGACTGGGGAAAATTGACCTAGAACAAGGGTGTCAAACATGCAATGTCACGTGATGTGTCGCGACATATCGTGACTTTTCCCCCATTGCTGGAGCTGGGGTGGGCACAGTTTTGGCATGACGTGTCCGGCCTGTGGGCCGGCAGTTTGACACCCCTGACCTAGAGGATGGCTGCTCCTCTATCGCTCACACAGCATCTGTTCATGCCTTATGCTTGTCTAGGCTTATGATTAGCTCTGAGCACCTCTCAATTCCTCCTTCTCTTTCTCTTCATTAGTATGGTTCGTTTGAGGCAGGGGTCTTCAAACTTGGCCCTTTATTGACTTGTGGACTTCAACTCCCAGAATTCCTCAGCCAGGCATGCTGGCTGAGGAATTCTGGGAGTTGAAGTCCACAAGTCATAAAAAAGCCAAGTTTGAAGACCCCTGGTTTGAGGCAAGAGAAGATCACCTGAGCTCCAGGGCTTACTCCATTTTGTGGCCTCAGGAGACTTCCTCTGAGCACAGTTTCTGAAAACAAAGTTTTTCCTATTTTTGATTGGGAAACACAGAAAATATAGCGTAAATCCTAAAATAGGTTTAGTGCAATGGAAGGGTGGGAGAGAGGGAGGGACGAAGGCAAACTCTCCTTTCCTTGAGACCAAGAAAGATCTCAGCCTTGTCCTCTTTGTATAATTTCCCCTCCCCTTATTGCCCTTAGCCATCAAAAGAATGGTTCCAAAATGCATTCTACACTGCCTTTAGGATTTAGCATGATATTCGACTTCAGCCAATCAGGACACAGCTATGAATTAATCTGCCTTCGTTCTGCAGTTAGTTGTAAATAAAATATGTCCTAAGATCAAAACATGTGAATGCTACACTACACTAGGATTGGAAATAACGATTCCACTTTTTTCTGCTTCTCTTTGGTTAGGAGCCCCCCTCCCAATACTGTATCCAGTTCAAAGGTCCACACTTGTAAAAAAGATTAAACAAAAAGAGAACTATTGTCTAGAGGACAATTTCTTCGCATAACCCTGAAACAAATACCCAAAATCTTTTTTCATTGCTTTTGCCCTCATGATGTTGCACATATCTGAGGCAACTTTAAAATACGTTCAGCTGTTCTGCTCTTAAAATAGGATTTCCCTTTTTATCCCCACACTTTATTTTGCCTATGATATATTCTGATACACTTTCCCAGCTATTCTGTTGGAGATGCAGTCTGGTGACTCCTAACACATAGGTTAGCCTAGCTCAAGGGTAGGCAACCTCGGCTCTTTTATGACTCATGGACTTCAACTCCCAGAATTCCTGAGTCAGCATAGCTGGGAATTGAAGTCCATGAGTCATAAAAGAGCCGAGGTTGCCTACCCCTGGCCTAGCTCCTATTTAGGTTAGTGCAAGCAGCTCCTTCCACCCTTAATTGGGCAAAAAAACCAAGGAAGTTTTGACCGATGACTACAATAAACTTGCCATTCTACCCATACTTTAAAGCCCACCTTCTCCTCAGCCCCAACTCCGCCCCACATTAAGAAGGCTGTCCATCACTGGAGGCTCTTAAGAAGAGATTGGACAGCCACTTGTCTGGAATGGTACAAGATCTGCTGCTTTAGCAGGGGGCTGGACTAGAAGACCTCCAAGATCCCTTCCAACTCTGTTATTCTGGGTAATAGTCTCCGGAGAGGAGCGGCATACAAATCAAATAAATAAATAAATAAATAAATAATAGGACTGCTGTCAATGGTGACATTTGGTAGGAAGAAAGCAAAATAAAACCCTTGAAACTCACCATGCTCATGTAGGAAAGGGATTGGCAATAGAGAGAACAAATTTTATATCCACATGGTTTCCCAGTGCTCAGAAATTGATGGATAGCTCTGAAGAACAAGTTCTGTGAAGGAACTGACACGTGGAATTTGAGAAGATCGAGAGAACAAATGGTAGCGCTTCTCAAATACCTAAAAGGTTGTCACACAAGAGGTCAAGACTTGTCTTTTTGTTTTCAGAATGCAGGACATGGGATTAAAGCAGGGGTCCTCAACCTTGGCAACTTTAAGACTTGTGGACTTCACAAGTCTTGAAGTTGCCAAGGTTGAGGACTCCTGGGATAAAGGATTTAAATACAAGAAATTCCAGCTGAATGATAGAAAAAAAACTTTTGAGAGTGGAACCCGGAGCGGTGATAACTTCTCTCTAGGTGTTCAGCAGAGGTTAGGCTGCCATCTGTTGGGGATGTTTAATCTTAAAAGCCAGCCTCCATCTGCACATAGCTTAAAATCAACACTTAAGAGTTTGATAATTGGTTTGGGAAATGTGGAGACTGTTTCATCATGCTATGGTTGTTAGAGACAAACATAGGGGCCTTCAAACTTGGCCCTTTTATGACTTGTGGACTTCAACTCTCAGAATTCCTCAGCCAGTCCACAAGTCTTAAAGTTGCCAAGGTTGAGGACCCCTGCTTTATATAATGAACATTAGTATCATTACCTTCAGAAATCGTGGGCGCTCCATCTCTGGAGGTTTTTAAGAAGAGACTGGACAGCCCTTGTCTGAGATGGTATAGGTTCTCCTGCTTGAGTAGGGGGCTGGACTAGAAGACCTCCAAGGTCCCTTCCCTATTCTATTCTGTTCTGTTCTGTTCTCTGCTCTGCTCTGCTCTGCTCTGCTCTGCTCTGCTCTGCTCTACTATCATATGAGCCAGAATAAATTCCCCCCAGGAAAGATGGCAGATATATTGTTACTAATTACTGCACAGTAGCAAATATTCCAGCATCTCAAGCCTGAATGGTGTTTCAAGGGTAGCAAATGAATATAATTGTTCCTCTCTACTAATAAAGTAGGCAAAAACTCATTGCTCTAATTAAAGATCATGTATTTATTTAATGAATTTATAGGTCACTCATCTGTCCGATGAAAGTCTGGTAGCAAAGCAAAAAAAAATTAAAAGAATAAAAACAGAAGCATTCCACAAAATCTAACAAAAGAAAAATTAACAGTTTATTATTATTATTATTATTATTATTATTATTATTATTATTATTATTATTATTATTATTATTTATTAGATTTCTATGCCGCCCTATTCCAAGAACTCAGGGCAGCTCACAGCATGAATACTAACATAAAGAAATCCAATATTAAAATACATTATAAATCCCATTAATTAAAAAAACCAATCAACCAGAAACAGACATACAAACATACATACACTGGCTGGGGCAAGGTGTTAACTGCCCCAGGCCTGCCGGCAAAGATGGGTCTTCAATAATTTGCGAAAGGTGGAAAGGGTGGGGGCAATACGGATCTCCAGGGGGAGTTGATTCCAGAGGACCGGGGCCGCAACAGAGAAGGCTCTTCCCCTAGGCCCCGCCAGGCGACACTGGGACCTGGAGAAGGCCGACTCTGTGGGCCCTAACCGGTCGCTGGGTTTCACGGGGCAGCAGACGGTCCCGTAAGTAACCTGGTCCGGTGCCATGTAGGGCTTTATAGGTCATAACCAACACTTTGAATTGCGTTCGGAGACCAATTGGCAGCCAATGCAGCTCGCGGAGTGATGTTGAAATATGGGCATTTCTAGGTAGACCCAATACTGCTCACGCGGCTGCATTCTGCATTACCTGAAGTCTCCGAACGTTTTTCAAAGGTAGCCCCATGTAGAGAGCATTGCAGTAGTCGAACCTCGAGGTGATAAGGGCATGAGTGACTGTGAGAAGAGACTCCCGGTCCAAATAGGGCCGCAGCTGGTGCACCAGGCGAACCTGGGCAAATGTCTTCCTCGCCACAGCCGAAAGATGATGTTCCAGATCTATGCTAGATCTCCCATAATCAACATCCCAGCCCCAGTACTTGGGATAAAACCAGTAAGGCCTCCAAAAAAACCCCAGTGGGGCTATCTTTGGGGGGAGGCTGTTCTATAGGGTAGACACAATGGTGGTGGTGTAGATCATTAGCAACATAAGCATTGAAATCCGTGCTAAGGGAAGAACACAGTTCAGCTTCAGTCTGAAAGCACCACTTAGTTAGAGCTTCATAAACAAATATATGACAACCACGAGGAGGGAGCTAGCTTCTCTAGAAATATTCCTAATTGCTTTTGAATGTCAAGATTATTTTGGTAATGTTGGTGTCAATGTGCTGCTTTGAGGCAGAGAGTGCATTACCAATCTTATTTTGTGGATATGTCTTGTTCCAAGAGGCTAAGTGAAAAAGGGACTGGGAAGTCAGAACTCACATGAGTTTCAATGACTCTTATAATGATCCCATGATAGCCAGGGCCATATGTTGGCAAGGGTTAATAGGGGTCAATAGTTGTTCATGTGAAATGCTTTAAGTAAGAAAATTAGCCTTGCAAAAGTGTTCAAACTCTACTTCTGCTTAAATTGAAAATCAGCAATACAAAGATCTTACCTCTTTAACACCTTCAGCAGTATTCATATGGGCTATGATGAGGTAAAATGATGTGGTCAAAGCTACCAGCAAAGCCTTTTTCAGCTAAAAGCATGTACATCTTTTTTATATTATTTTCCTTTTATTTGGCAAGAATGCACCTTGATTCAAAGCCATAAGCTTGGCCTATTAATGAAAGTGTTTGGATTACATTTCTACACAGGCCGCTGGGCTGTTTTCACCGTGTTAATTTGCAGTCCTTGAACATTGCCAGATAAAAACTCCAAGTCCTCTTAATGCAACAGGAGTATTGACACAAAGAACATGTTTATCCTCTACTGCTGTATTGCAATACAAGGTAGAAACAGTGACGGTAAACCAAGAATTCGTCATTAATTGCTGAGAATATTTTTCAAGGGCATTCAGCCAACATGGCTGTGATGTTTTCAATTTTCATCTGTTTTGTAATTGCCGACTACTGGCTCATGGTAAAAAGTACTGAGTGGAGATCTAAAATTCTGTGTTAAAGATAACAGATACATTATCATTTCCTAAAAGTGGCCTCTGGCCTGTTTGAAAAGGTGGGCTTTTAGTGGTTTTCTAAAGGAAGGCAAGAGGTTGCTGGAATTGGGGATGTCTAGTTTAACGAAGAGAAGGACGAGGGGGGACATGATAGCTGTGTTCCAATATCTCAGGGGCTGCCACAAAGAGGAGGGAGTCAAGCTATTTTCCAAAGCGCCGCGAAGGCAGGACAAGAAGCAACAGATGGAAACTAACCAAGGAGAGAAGCAACCTAGAACTAAGAAGAAACTTCCTGACAGTTAGAACAATTAACCAGTGGAACAACCTGCCTCCAGAAGCGGTGAATGCTCCAACACTGGAAGTTTTTAAGAAGAGACTGGACAGTCATTTGTCTGAAATGGTATAAGGTTACCTGCCTGAGCAGGGGGTTGGACTTGATGACCTCCAAGGTCCCTTCCAACTTTACTATTATTATTATTATTATTATTATTATTATTAGTAGTAGTAGTAGTAGTAGTAGTAGTAGTAGTAGTGCCAGTCAACCTCTCAGGAGAGATGGTATTCCAGAAGTTGGGAGCAGTGAAAGAGAAGGCCCCGCTGTGGGATTCCGTTTAATTGGTGAGCTCTAGATCAGGGGTTCTCAACCTTGGCAACTTTAAGACTTGTGGACTTCAACTCCCAGAATTCCTCAAATTCCAGCAAAGCTGGCTGAGGAATTCTGGGAGTTGAAGTCCACAAGTCTTAAAGTTGCCAAGGTTGAGAACCCCTGCTCTAGATCATTCCCATCCTTCCTAATCTTATACAATGGCAGAAGTAATTAGACAAAGGTGGGTCCCATAAATAACCAAACTTATGACACCATACTACATGTTGATGAATGACTTAACCCAGCAGCTTCATCTAGATGTTAGAAAAATAAGAGTGGGGTGTCAAGCTCAAGGCCCAAAACAACACAGAGAAATCCAAGGGCATTCAGCCAACATAGCTATGATGTTTTCAATTTTTATCAGTTTTGTAATTACAGATTATAATCCTTTATTGTTTACTCTTAATGGACAAAGTCTTGCCAAACTAAGGCTATAATCATCTAACTAGATATAACCTGGAGAGATTCTGGGATGTGCCTACCCTGAACCTCTTTTCCCTCTCTCTCAACCAGCCTGGGATTTTGCAGTCTCTTAATCTAGGCTTCTTCTTTGATGAGATTTACTGCCTCCTCCACTGTGTTCCCAAAACTCCTCTCAATGTATTCTCTGTCACAAGGAAAAGAGTAACTCTCTGAGGCATTCTTCTCTACAAAGCAGGACTCTATCCCCACCCCCGTCAGTACTTGTGAAATCAGCTCCAGAAAAAGGAGAACCACTGTCATTGACCAGAAGGATCAATATGTTTCTTGGTAGTATGACCAGCCCTGAGTCCTGAATGGAAGGGTTCCAGATCATCTGCTTCTGGAGCTATAGGCTAACAATCTTCTCAATACTCTTCCCTAAAAAACTTGGCTGGAATCAGGACCCACATCACCTGATTTCCCTGGAACCCACTTCAGTTGATTGCTAGCTGAGTCAGTACTTATCAAATTCTAAGGTTGATAATCTGCTGAATCAGGCCCCTTCTCTTCCGAGTCCTCTGAGTCAAAGGAGACCATAAGTGTGATCTTACCAGTACAGTATAAAATGGTACAAACAATTCAGGTGATCCTTGATACTATCTCTTCAACTTTAGGTCTAGGTGTGAGAGAGAACTTGAAGGATGGATTTCTTTTATGGAAAGTGAATTAGCAACTGGAATGGTTCACAATGGACATTCACTCATAATAACCCATATAGAAATAAAATTTGACCCACACCCCAATCTCAATCAAAACCAAATGACACTAATTCCAATGTGCAGTCAAAAGAGGCTCATTGCAGCAGTGATTGGTTGGCTCCTGAGATAGTCATGAAGATTTTCCTTTCTTCTTTGCAGGGGTTTTTCAAATAAACATGCAAAACCCGTAACACTTAAAATCAAGGACAGAAGGCCACTTGAAGAATGAAGAACAGAATACTATCAAAACCATTTGCAAGTATTTGTATCTCCCAGGGAAGTAGGAATGTAATTTGTGATCCTATTTTTAAATAAATGTATATGTGTCTGTTATTGGAACTAAGGGAGCCCTATTGCTTCTCATTTTTAACTGACTGTAGTTCAAAAAAGCAGCTATTGTTGTTTTGGTCCTTCCGTTGGTTGAGCCTAAAGCACTGTAACAAATGAAGATAATTATTTATGTTGCCATTTCCTTCCTCCCCTGTACTTATTCATCGCTCACCATCACAAACCTTTTGGGCTCCGATTCATCACAGCCCTAAGGTGCAGAGTTTGTTCCAAAAGAAGAAAACAATCCAGTTGGACCAATCATGAGTCTTACCCAGCTTGACTTCCTTGTCACTGGTGGATTTACGAATGTCCTTCTTCTCAGCTAGCATAGCCAAAGGCCTGGGTGGGAAAGTTTGGGGTTGATACCCTTTCTTCTCTGAATAAGATAGTCAGTTCTGTTGATTCTCTTCCTGTCCAGCTAATCCCTTTTTCATTGGGCACCCTCTTCCCCTACTTTCCATATTGCCACTGATATTGGGATAGGAGCCACTGATACGATAGGAGCCATGGTGGCACAATGGTTAGAGTGCACTATTCTGGGCTAATTCTGCCCAGAGTCTGGAGTTCAATCCTGATAGGGCTCAAGGTTGATTAAACCTTCAATTCTTCCAAGGTCAGTAAAATGAAGACCCAGTTTGTTGGGGGCAATATGCAAATAATGCTTACATTGTAAGCTTCACAAAGAGTACTGTAAAGCATTATGGGGTGATATATAAGTCTAAGTGTGATTACTTTCATTCATACTTATCCAACTCTCTAGTGCCATATTTACTCACTTGCAGCTCAAACCACCTTCACTGGCTTTCTATCCTTATTTCCTAAGCATGTAATGGCCTAGCCCAGGGTTTCTCAACCTTGGTAACTTTAAGACTTGTGGACTTCAATTCTCAGAATTCCTCAGCCAGCAAAGCTGGCTGAGGAATTCTGGGAGTTGAAGTCCACAAGTCTTAAAGTTGCCAAGGTTGAGAACCCCTGGCCTAGCCTTTCCATACTTTTGACACATCTCTTCCTGTCACTTTTACTGATTTTGATCCATATGCTGTGTTACTGTAATTATATAGTGGGAAATTAAAATGGAAGTGTCAAGGTGTCCAGCTCTGAGCATACTAGAACTCCAAAAGCAATGGAAGGCAGTGTAGTATCAGCAGGCACTGGACCAAGAACAGAAACAGGTTCGGGTAGAACAATTCTTCAAGGAACCAAGATCTTCATTTGTTTGAGGATGCTAAATAAGGATTTTATACACTAAGCTCTGGAAATAGACAGGTAGCCAATGCAGGTTGTTTCAAAGCTGGTTAATAGGAGCTTCAAAGAACTCAAGAATTGTTCTCTTCCTCTACAAAATATTTAGGGTATGTACTCTTTGCAATTGGTCCAAAAATGGTAACTCTGAGGGAAAATCAAGCAACTAAAAGAAGGTGGCACATACTGTAATCTTTTTTATATATTTTGAGACACTAATATGGATTGCAATTGGTTGAGAGAGCCAAGGGGCTGGGCTGGAAGAATCTTACCCTTCAACAATAACAATGCTTGTAGCATTGCATTCCTGGAAATTATACACTCAGTATGAAATTGTCCTGGATCCTGGACAAGATGGATAGTATTTCCCAGACTATGCCAGAACATAGATGAATGCTGCAAAAGACCTGCTAGTCTACTACAAGCCATAATGAACACATCATTAGAGATCAAGAGCACTACCCCACCAAAAATGCTGCAAGCTATGCTGCAACACAATTATTGTTCTAACTTGCTCCAGCTTACCTTGCCTAAAGGATTGCTTCATTCTGCCACTTCTCTTTATCTAGAACGGGAGCCTTCCAGCCTTCTTTTTTCTTCTTGATAATGAAAGCTGGCGGTAAACATATGAAAACTACCTTGTACAAGAATTGGATTCAAGCTTTACCCTGAGCAAAGGCAAACAGATCAGTTTCCAGGAAGGTGCTAAATAGAAGCAGATAAAGGCTGGGCAACTATATTAGAGATGCATTGGGTTCCTGCATTGGGCAAAGGATTGGACTGGGAATCTCTACCCAGCCAATACATCCTAAAACTTTGTCACCCCAAGCAACCCTTCTTCTCCATTATCACCTTATTTAGTGATAATAATGTTAAGGAGGGCTTGTATTGCTATTACTTAAGACACTTGATTAAGCCCTGGTACTATGACTCCTAAACTCAATAATACACAACTATTTCCCTACATGTTGTTTTCCTTCTATCTTCATCACTAAAACAAAGAACATAAAAATATTTTTTTTAAACCTAATTAATGCATATTATATTTCTAATAGTTTTCTACCATCCCCGAAATGTTATATATTATTTAACAAATAATTATTTGTTAAAGTTTCTAGGCATTTAATTTAAATTAGCTTTTGATGTTCAACTTTTATTTTAATTTATGAATCATGTATAATTTTATCCAGTTACTGATTCATTCATTGGAAGCATCCATCTCAATCATTATCAAAACCTATATTTTATTTTTCAGGATAATGCATTATTATTATTATTATTATTATTATTATTATTATTATTATTGATGATGATGATGATGATGGAAGGGGCCTTGGAGGTCATCTAGTCCAAATCCTACCTGAGCAGGGGGTTGGACTAGATGACCTCCAAGGTCCCTTCCAACCATTTCACACAAATGGTATAGGGTTTCCTGCCTGAGCAGGAGGTTGGACAAGATGACCTCCAAGGTCCCTTCTAACATTATTATTATTATTATTATTATTATTATTATTATTATTACTACTACTACTACTACTACTACTTCTGGATAATGAGTTTTAAATAGCTGGAATGTGCATCAGTTCCTATTCTTCTTAGAGGCACTTTGCAATTTTCTGTTGACTACAGAAATTTCTGACTTTTATTGCCAAAGAAAAGGAGAGGAGGTAGCAATACAAGCTTTGGTAAATCTCACTCACATATGTTCCCTTTTGGTTACCCATTAACCATGCTGTGAGGAGATCAAACTCTCCTAATGTGATTTTGGTCATTCAGTGACAGCAGCTTGCAATCTCACCTGGAAACCTTACCACTGCTGGTGTTGAAATGATATATAGGGAGGCGATTGCAGGCTTTGACGTCATTCCAACAGTATGAACCTCAGCTGTTTGTCCAAAGTGGAATTGCAAGTAGATGGCTTGAAAAACAGAATGGTTGCACAAGAGCAGAAGACTAGATCAGACATAAAATGATTTTGAACATACAGCTATGGCTACCTCAATAAAGGAAATGCAAACTGATGAAATACATGTTACATTGCTGGCCAAAGATATTCAGAAGTATTATCAATTCTACAGAAGGAAATATTATGTACCTGGGAAAAGGTCAGTTAGGTTAGTTTTAGACAGTTTTTTTCCTGTGGGCAAGTCTGGTGGATCTCAGTGGGACTTACCTTTAAGTGGATATGCATAGGAGCATACTACTTATAGGAAAATGTAATGGTTGGCATTCAATAGCCGAGTTTGCAAGTGGCCTAAATCCTCAGGGCTTAATTCCTAGTACAGTTGCTAATTCGGACAAGGGGGGGGGAAAGGACCCAGCATAATCATATAATTATAAGATGATCTGCAGAAATAAGTAATCAAAGATTTTTAAGGGGCCAGGTAAGTGTTGTCATTAATAATTTCTTTGATATTGCAATCAAAGGTACAACCAGGAGAGTTAAAGCTAAGTAGGAACTTTGTTTCAAGATGTGTTGAATCTAAGTGTCAGTGCTGGAGGGCAGACTGAAAGATAACTAGGGATAACAAGCACAAATATAACAATCAGCCTATGGATGTATAGATTCGCAATACATTCTGCCTGAAGTTACGGGAAGTCATCTCCCCGTCATATAATTCATGCTATGGCCCTCCTGATGTCATTGGAATGGGGCTCCTATCAGCTTTCCCTTTGCCTATGCTGGTTAGATTCCATAAGAAATGGTATTTAGCAACATACTGAGAACCAGACATTGCCTCTAACTCCTATTCAAGGGGTAGACTGATCATTGCCGTTGTCTCTTTCACACACCAGCTCAATCAGATGGCTGAGTTTGGGTATCCAATCACTCAAAGTCAAAGAGCTTCCTCAGAGCAACAAAACACAGCAGGGACCATTCCTTCCACCAAGAAGTCCCATTTTGGGACTTTGTTGGAAGAATGCTGAATTAAACAGATGAAACCAGAAGTATCCTTCTTTTAGACTAGGAATCTTCAGGTCCTAGCTCCCTTCAGCAAAGCAATCAGTTCCACGGCAGCTTATTTCCATCCGTGCTGCTGCAAGACGAGAACAGCTGCAGCAGCCCTTCTATTTATAGCCTGATCAGGTGTCAGCTAAAATGTTTGTACTCTCTATGGATTGTAAAGTACAACCAGGGGTGGAGTAAATTAGTGGGGTTTAATGAAGCGGTATCCTCCTAACTGAATACACCTGGGAAAGAACACCTTCTGGCTCTGTGCCCAGAGTTTCTGCCTAGTCCTCAGGTAGCCAAGCAGATTGTTGAGCAAATGCCATTAGACATCAAGGAATGCTTTAGACAGTTGATTATTGCCATTTAAAAATAGGGCTACTATATTAGGCAACATATCCAGGGACAGTGAAGTATATTTTCCTTTGCAATAGTGGCGAGTATCTGTAGCTCAGGTGTAGGATGAGGGTGAAGGTTCGTTCTCTGAGCTGTTTAGAAAAACACTGACACTAACATCCCCTAAACCAGTGGCCCCCAACCTTTTCAACACCAGGGATTGTTTCCGTGGAGAGAGATTTTTCTGTGGACCGGAGAGGGTGTGGTTTCATATGCTGCCTGCATCCCGTATGGGGCTTTGCTTGTTTGCATGGCCCAGTTGCTGGCATGTTGCAGACAGGTGCCGGTCCATGGACCGGGGGTTGGGGACCCCTGGCCTAAACTCTGCTGAAGATGTTACCTACCTAATGTTCAGAAACCAACCCACAAGCTCGGAGAACGAACCTTCACCCTCCTACCTTCCTCTACTTCTGCATTTTGTTTAACTATTGCAGTTGCAACCATGTGCCATTTTTGCTGTGTCTGGTTTAACCAAACTGAGAAACTGACAATTGACTAAGGGTTGAATCTTAATTTCTGGCTATTCGTGTATCTCTGGACTTCCTGAAGCTTCATCTGAGCGGCTTCTTTTCTAAAGAATGGATGAACTGGAGGATGGAGGCTCCTGTTTACTTTTAATGCTTTGACAGCAGTGTGGTCTCCATGTCATAAATGCACTGGACTCAGCCAAATTATGGATCCCACGTCAGAGTGGAGTACTGTAATAAGGAACACATTTTCATTTCCCAGAGGCAAAGTGGACAGGTCCAATTTCATTCTGTTCCTCCACAAATCTCCGGTCTTGATATCTTCATCTGGAGCTCTAGTCCAGAGCAAGCCAGTAGCTTTAGGAATTGCAATGGAAATCACCATTTTACATGACAGGAAAAGGTAAACGGAGAAGACCTGCCTTTAAACAGTCAGACCACTATTAGTCCTTTTGTGGGGTAGATAAAACAGAGAGAGGTGGAAACCTCTTAACTTTATCATTTGGCCCATGAGTTTTTTGTTTTATTTTTCCCCTATACTTTGCCCTGAGTGGTTATGTGATTTTCCCACCTATCCTCAAATCTGCTTTTATATCAAAACCAAGAATTTTCCCTCTTATATGTCTTTCTCTACTCCTGATCATAGTACCACCCCCATCCGTTCATTCAGGAAAGAGTATCATCATTTTTTATTTTTTATTTTTACAAATAGAGCTTCCCTGACTGAAACTTCTTTAAGCAAGCAGTCTGAAATGTGTCATAAGCCTTCCCCATTGTAGAAACTATTAATTGCCGGTCATTTTTTCAGGAGGTTATAAGCCTTATTAAAGAAAAAGCATCAAAATATCTGCATCGGTTTTAATAAATTTTAACATCACTCATCCCCACCCAATATGGAAATCCAGCATGCAATTTCCATCTTCTTCTATTAGAAAACAAGAACATTATAGCTATTCATGTTTTCAGCTTCATGCTTGATTTGGACATAGAGCTCAACTGTAGGACTCTAAAGTGCTTCAGATTCAAAGGCAAAAATGTGTTTGGAGTGGGCAGGAATTGTAAACATTTGCTATGTTCATACCCCAGCAGATGCCAAAGCCCTTAAATCTGAAGAATTGAACAGTCCTGTAAATTGCACTGCTTCAGAGTAATCCACACAGGATTGTGCTTTTCCCCTGGCACTGGACATGAACTTTGAATCAGTCTGGATAACCTTTGCATACCCTCTACAACAGGGGTTCTCAACCTTGGTAACTTTAAGACTTGTGGACTTCAATTCCCAGAATTCCTCAGCCAGCTTTGTCTTAAAGTTGCCAAGGTTGAGAACCCCTGCTCTACAAGGTGCATGGTCTCAGTTACAGCATGCACAAATGGAATATCTGAAGGACCAGGTTATGGACAGCTTGTTCTGGAGAAAATCTATTGCTAGGTTGCTAAGAACTGACATCAGTTTGATGACACATAATCAAAAATGAGTCAATATAAAAATCAAGTGTCAACAAATTCAGAACTATCCACCACTGAATCTCTGCATTATTCCACCTTTAATGGCTTTTTTTTTTCTTGGTTCTATGTTCTGGCTATTCTGGGTGACCATTTGTAGGGAAAGAAAAAACAGAAAACTCTACCTGTTTCAGATCAGGAAATGGATTCATCTAACTGGGATGACATTTGAGGGCTTTAAAAAGTAAATGGACATGTTTGTGGAGAATAAGACCTCCAACAGCTATGGATCAAGTAGCTATGTGGTCCCTCTAAAATCACAACCAACATGGAGAAAAATAAATTACTATCGCCCTCAAGTCTGGCTATGAGGGTTCTTGCTAGTATTTTATTGTTTGCTATAGGAAATAAGATGCTGGAATAAAAAAAGTCTTTTTCTGATCCAGAAAAATCCTTATGTTATATAAAAAAGGTGGGATGATAACAACACAGAGTATGATTTATAATTCTTTTTGGCCATGCTCAAGGTTGATTCTAAACCTTAGTAGAGACATTATTCAGCTATTTTTTTAAAAAAAAAAATCTGCTCAACCTAAGGTTTCATAAGCCCTAACTAGACAAAGGGGGGGGGATTTTTTTTCAAAAAAAACTTTGACAAAAATCACCCCACTCACTCAGACTGAATGGGGTTAGTTTGGGACCCTTCCAGAATTGCAAGAAGAAGATGTCCTCTGTGTTATCATCCCATATATTAAAGTGGTCATCCCTAATAACAATCTTATCACCATACAGGGCACTGACCTGTGGTACAAACAGTGGATGGGAAAACTCAGGGAAAGCAATTAGATGCAATATTGACACAAGTGGCCTTTTAACTGCAAAACAGCCTCCAGGATATGCTGACATTCTGGTTCATGGAACTCTGTGAAGGTGAGACCTTGGGGAGATAAAAACGATTGATCATTGAGCTGGATCCTTGCAGTTTGAGTGTTGATTGGAATCAAACCAAAGAGTTTAGCTGCTTAGAACTTCCAGAGAAAGAAAGCCGAAACTTTTATATTTGGTCGTTGGAATTTCCAAATAATCTTAGAAAACCTGGTCTAATCAGGTTCTAGGTCTCTTAGCAACTACTTGAGCTGTAAAAATGCATTATTATCGGCAGATACTTGGAAATCCAGGGTTGAATAATTGTAACTGTGAGTGTTCCTGAAAAATAATCATATATTATTCAGAACATTTTCTTCCTTGTCCTCCCTAAATGGCCATTTTGAAATGGAACTTTGCAGCACCACTTTCTACATGACTACAGTACATACAACATGTGTATGTCTAGTTTAATGAAGAGAAGGACAAGGGGGGACATGATAGCAGTGTTCCAATATCTCAGGGGCTGCCACAGAGAAGAGGGTGTGAAGCTATTTTCCAAAGCGCCTGAAGGCAGGACAAGAAGCAACTGGTGGAAACTAATCAAGGAGAGAAGCAACCTAGAACTAAGAAGAAACTTCCTGACAGTTAGAACAATCATTGGAATGGCTAGCTTCCCAGAAGTTGTGGATGCTGGAGATTTTTAAGAAGAGATTGGACAATCATTTGTCTGAAATGGTATAGGGTTTCCTTCCTGAGCAGGGGGCTGGACTAGATGACCTCCAAGGTCCCTTCTAATTCTGTTATTCTCTCTATCTTCTCCATGATACTTAACACATATGAATTACATACAACACATTTAATGCAGAAAAAATCTAATGGTTGCATTGGCACAAAATATTAGAATTAGTTGTGGTGTTTGTGACTTACAGGTGTGAACATAGCACGTTGTGAGGTAATATGGAGTGTTATCCTAACCTATTTGGTTACTGTAGGCTTTAAAGTATTGAATGAGCTTGGAAGATGGGTTAATTTAATAATCAAGATTGGTATCAACACAACCAGCCTGTAGCATTTATTTCCACTTTTTAGAAAGTAGTCAGATATCAGCACATTGGCAGATTATATTCCTTTCTTCCCAGCATTGATACCACCCAAAAACGTCTGTCTTCTCACCTTGAGATGCTCTGCTCTGAAGTACGCTTACTCATTTGTTGGTGGTCCTGGGCATTTAATCTTGAATTAATGCCCTCTGGGGCCAGAAGCAATAAAATGAGAAGCAAATGTTCTGAAACCAGGTCTGTCTGTTATAGCAATAAATGCAAAATTATCAACCATTCCTTCTGCCCAGAAACACGGGGCTCTCAGCCTGTTACACATACAGCCTGTTATTGCATCCACTTTTGGTCATCATGATGTAAAAAAGATGTTGAGACTCTAGAAAGAATACAGAGCAACAAAGATGATTAGGGGACTGGAGGCCAAAGCATATAAGGAAAGGCTGCTGGAATTGGGTATGTCTAGTTTAATGAAGAGAAGGACGAGGGGGGGGACATGATAGCAGTGTTTCAATATCTCAGGGGCTGCCACAAAGAAGCGGGAGTGAAGCTATTCTCCAAAGCGCCTGAAGGCAGGACAAGAAGCAACAAATGGAAACTAATCAAGGAGAGAAGCAACCTAGAACTAAGGAGAAACTTCTGACAGTGAGAACAATTAACCAGTGGAACAATTTGCCTCCAGAAGCGGTGAATGCTCCAACACTGGAAGTTTTTAAGAAGAGACTGGACAGCCATTTGTCTGAAATGGTATAGGGTTTCCTGCCTGAGCAGGGGGTTAGACTAGATGACCTCCAAGGTCCCTTCCAACTATTATTATTATTATTATTATTATTATTATTATTATTATTATTATTATTATTATTATTATTATTATTATTACACTTCCCAGGCAAGAGAAGGGATATGAAAAGTGAATCTTGCTTCTACTATAAATATGGCGTGCATTGCATAAGTATAATATATAACTATTAAACACATACAAATACATACATGACTTAATATTTTATGGATTTTTAAATGGATTTTTTAGTTCTTACAACAAATATAACTTGTCAATTAATATGTCCTTGATGCAATATCTTGGAGGTTTCTAATACTTGTATTCAATGGTGGGATTCAGTCGGTTCGCACCAGTTCAGCAGAACCGGTAGCTAATTTTTTGTTGACCAGGCCCAGAACAGACTTCCAGAAGTGGCATCCACACAAAGAACGAGTTTTCACATATTTGAATCCCACCACTGCTTATATTGTTTGGGAGAAGCCTGACAATCATTACCTCATCCTATCCATTCAAGTAGGAATCTGACTTTGTTATAAGAGAGGCCTCAGTACTTTAAACCTAAAATTCTGGCAAGCAATATGCAGTTTAATTGAATTCATTAGGGTTTTTTAAAGTTAATTTTCTACATATGTGAAGAATAGTTTGGATTGGCTCAGCATGGCACCTACCAGGAAAGGGAAGGGAGGGCATGCCAAATGATAAAAACTATTTATTTATTTTTATTTATTTTATTCGGATTTGTATGCCGCTCCTCTCCGAGGACTCGGAGCGGCTCACAGCATATATAAAACAATTTCGACTAAATCCGAACAAAAAACATTAAAAATAAAACCCCATACATACTCATCAGTCACACCACAATCAACAATCATCCCCAGGCCTGCCGGCAGAGGTAGGTTTTTAAATTCTTTCGGAAGGCCGGGAGAGTCGGGGAAACGCAGACTTCAGGAGGCAGTTGGTTCCAGAGGGTGGGCGCCACAACAGAGAAAGCCCTCCCCCTAGGGCCCGCCAGACGACATTGTTTCGCTGACGGGACCTGGAGGAGGCCGACCCTGTGCGCTCTCACCGGTCGTAGAGAAGTATGTGGCAGAAGGCGGTCCCGTAAGTAATGTATCATCTTGACCTGTATTGTGATACTCCATGCAGATATGAAAGAGCTGACCTTGTATTGTGATTTCAGGATCAATAAAGGAGAATATTTGTAGCTCAGGGTTGAAATGAGCAGTCCTTGGTGCTCTCTGAGCTTGGTTGTTTTTATTACCCAAACTAGGCAACATTATCAGTGCTAATAAGGAGTGGGGTTTGTTCTCAGTTTACATTCTAGTACAGTGGTCCCCAACCTTTGCGGCTTGGCAGCTGGCGGGAGGGTGGAAGAAGGGAACTGGGCTATGTGAGAGGTGGGCCGGCATGCAGCACAGCTCAACTTGCACAAGCGGTAGGCCAGCGCACATGTACACGCAGCTCGACTTGCGCAAGTTGAACTGCACGCATGCCACCTTGCAAAAATTGAGCTACGTGTGCATGGGCGTGCACGCAGGCCCACCACTTGTGCAGTCCAATTGTGAATAGGCCACCGCCTGGTAGTGGGCTGCAACCCAATGTTTGGGGACTTCTGTTCTAGAGGCTTACCCTCTGATGGTTTTGGGTTGGAGTGTTTCCTGATGGCTTGTTTGGCAATTCCTTGATTGGGGTATTGTTTACTTGATCGTTGCTTTGATGTTAATCTTAGAGTTAATCTATGCTCATCTGGGTGCTGATTGCTGGTGGGGAGGTGTTTCGGTCTTTTTGCCTCTTTTTGGCTGGTTGATTGTTTCTTTTGCATAGTATACAAATATTGTTTACATCAATGTGTCTGTTGTTGTTAGTGGCGAAGTTGTGTCCGACCCATTGCAACCCCATGGACAACGTTCCTCCAGGCCTTCCTGTCCTCTACCATCTTCTGGAGTCCATTCAAGCTCATGCCTACTGCTTCAGTGACTCCATCCAGCCATCTCATTCTCTGTCATCCCTTTCTTCTATTACCCTCAATCTTTCCTAGCATTAGGCTCTTCTCCAGTGAGTCCTTCCTTCTCAATGTGTCTATTGATGGCTAATTTGTCAGAGTCCCAGGCTTCTAGAAATTCCCTAGTGTTTTGGGACTTGGTTTGGTCTACCATGACCACAGTTTCCCAATTGCAATCATGGTTAAGTCTGTCCATATGTTGTGAAATTAAAGAGTTTTCTTCATGACTTTTGACTGCTACTTGGTGTTCATGGACATGTTCTGCCAGTTTTCTGTCTGCTTATCCTACATAGAAGCTGTTGCAATTATTACACTGTATATTGTAGATGACTCCTGTTTTTTTTCTTTTCTTCTGGGGCTCCTGAGTCTCATAGCAGAATTGGTCTTGCCATTTGCAACCTAGAGAATAATAATAGCAAAACCCAGCCTGGGCCAATCTGTAGCCTTCCAATGAGTTGAGGCTGATACTTTGAGGTCTGCCAAGATAGATGCGCAGAATTCACTTGAAAATTTACACTCTTAGTACATGGCTCTGACCAGCCTATCCAAAGGAAGGAATTTTCTACGGCAGTAAATAAAAGTGCCATGGCATTCAGTGGCAGCCTTGCCCGTATAGGTATGCACTTTTCAATAAATTAGCTTATAGCTCAAATTAGCCTGACCTGGCTTCAACCTCATAGGAATGAAAGTGCTCCAAGTAACCTCCAGAGTGGACTCCTAAGTTTAGATGAGTGCAGTTGGTAGCCTTTTCAGCTTAGTTTGCTCCCTGCTTGTTTTAACTCCCAAGGAACATGGTGGAAAAATAAACTTTGCAAGGTTCACTTGTACAGTTTAATAAGGGTCGTTTTCAGGTGAAAATGCCATTTGGAAAAGAAGGAAAGAAAGAACAAGAGCTAAAAAAAAAGGTGAAACAGTTATACAGTAGATATAACATCAGCAACTTAATGCCCTCCAGATCTATCTGGTGGTGCAATTTTCAAATTTATCACACATGTGGCCTTTGGCTGCAGTTTCATTTTAATGGACCACAATTGACAACCCAGTGAGGTTAACAAAGTGGGCAGAGGTGGGTTCAGATTTGTTTTGGAAGGGGGGGGTTATTTTAGGCATAATCAAAGGGCTTTGTGCCTGTTGTTGATGCTTTTCTCTTTTTTTGCACTTTGTAGTGTGTCAGAATGGAAGGAATCCAGTTGCTTTAAAATCACTGTTCCTTGAAGGCCAGAACTCTGAAAATTGGAGGTGCCTTGGGTAATTCATAGTGCCGAGGATGAACAATTTAGAAACAGTCATACCCGAATGGAACATAATGTGCAAGTACTATTTAACTCTCCTAATATTTTTATTTCACTTTGTTAGCTCAGAAGGGGAACTCTTTATCATATGCACTTACCGAGATCTCATCATTTTAAGTCCTGTTAATTTCAGCGGATCTGTTCAATATATGGTTGAATCTGAAACCATCCAATTTAATTACCCAATTCTATATATTTATTTATCATACAACAGAGGCCTAAACGTACAAACTACCTTACAATGACAAATGTGCTTCTTCCATTTGTTAACAGAAGAACAGTTTCTGATTTTTATCATATCACACCAGCACAAGAAAGAAGCCATTTTTAACATTTCTTCCTTCTTCCCTACATCATGATTAATCTGGCAGGGCCTTATTACCCTTGAACTATATTTTAGGAAGACATAAGCTGCAAAGGGAAGAGGGAAGCAACCAAAATTAACTACTAGGACCACTGGTGGGAGCATCCTTTGAGTTGGATTCTGGTCAGAGAGAGTTTAGAGTAGTACCGGTACTAAGAGAGAGCAAACTTGGGAGGTTTCTGTAAAAGCAACAGAGCAGGAAGTAGAGGAAATTACCAGCTGTAAAACAGCTTCTTACTTTCACTTGGACATGCATAATTGAAAATGTATCTAAGAATACTGGCCATAGATTCTGCTGTGTGCATGCACACAAGGAAAAAAACAAGGGTTAGAAATGTTTTATCTGTTTTGGTCCTCGAAAGAAAATAAATCCCAGTGTGGAATGACACCCCATGGTACATCTGGGTAATGCACGTCTTAAGAGTGGAAAATTTCTCTGAAACCATTACTAGACGTTTTCATAACAAAACAGTTGCAATGAGGAGCCCTTGTTGCATCACACTGCTGCTGACATTTTAACGATATAGAATGAAAACAATGCGAACCAGCCATGTATGGCTTTTGACCTAAAATCTGGAAGATCAAATGCCAGGGCAAAAATGACACAGTAATATTTTTCTGAGCCTTTCACGGGCACAATAAAATCTCTCATAATCACAGCTGATTTTCTTGATTTTATGAAATGGCCATTTTCTTGCGTATTGCTTTACACTGCATAATAGCTAATTCAGTGAATTCAGTGCTGTGTCTAAGATTCTAATCATAGGCAAGGATTCTAATCAGTCAAATATCCCTACAGTTCCTTTTCAGATTGCCATCTTACATCTACTAAGTTCTTTGCAATCAGGCACATATGTAGAATGTGCGCTCATATCTGTATAAAATTATAACATTAATGCAACTATGTCTAATATTGCAGCTGTAGATGCAAAATAAGGCAGGATTAACATTGCTATGCTGTTGATCAGTTAGACTAACCTGTGAAGAAATGTCAATTTGGAATAATGATAAAGTTAAATGGTTGACTTGCTTTCTCCCAAAACCGAGAGATCAAATAGATCAAAAAGTATTAAGGGCTAGGGGCAAGACTTGCATTCATGTGCAATACTGGATTTTGTATTTTTAATGACTTTATGTGTGTGAATAATTACAGGGATGATCAAGTTGGTTCACTTTTGTTTGTGTAAACAGGTTGTTATTTTTTAAAAATATCCTAAATGGAAGACAGAAAATCTGTTTTTCATGGCTTGTGAGCAAGATTAAAGATCCTTGCAAAGAATAGGGCATTCAGCCTTTGGCAGGACATAACAAGCACCACCCTTAGGAAGACAGATGGGAAATGGACCAGCCCTGCTAAAGGCACCTGCATTCCTCATAAATGCAGTACATAGCCTGTAATTAGGTCTGTCATGTGAGCTGATGAAGGTATTAGCTTCTGTCAAATGAATTCTGTTTAATTATACTGTGGAAAATTAACCTAACAGCTCTAGGCTAAGAACTAAGTAAGAAAGGGGGCTCTGCACCCTTACCTAAACAGACCAAATGACTGCCTAATTAAGATACATCCTTTATTAGCACAGTATGGGGGTGGTCTGATCCAAACAGCATTGCATTGCATTTAAGGTGAAAGGATATTCAAAGTTCATCTGTGATAGCAACTAACCAAGTCATTATCAAGTGGAAAAAACAGCTGGGGCACATTGCATTTCATCAGGTCCAAATCTCCTGCATGATATAGGGAGATCAAGAGGCCTGGCAACTCTAATAATTACTTGCTCACTTTCATACCTGTCTCCCTGGTAGGTTTCCTTCAGTCATGTACTTCTAGGTCAGCGGTTCTCAACCTGTGGGTCACGACCCCATTTGGGGGTCGAATGACCATTTCACGGGGGTCGCCAAGCACCACAGTCCGTCATTTTTTTTTTGGTTGGCCATTTTTTTTCCCTATCGCGATGCAGGCCGTCGTGCCGCGCATGCGCGATGCGCCCCGCCGCGCTGTGCATGCGTGATGCGCCCCCGTCACTCCGCGCATGCCCGATGCGCCCCCGTCACGCCGCGCATGCGCGATGCGCCCCCGTCGTGCTGCGCATGCGCGATGTGGGCCGGGGTCGAGCCCCAGAAAAGGTTGAGAACCGCTGTTCTAGGTCTTCACATTCATTTTCTCCTGCTCTGCATAATATATCAAAAGTATAGAAATGATATGCTAATATTTTTCTTGCTCTATTAGAGCAGTGTTTCTCAACCTTGGCAACTTTAAGAAGTGTAGAATTCAACTCCCAGAGTTCCCTATTCAGCAGTTATGTTTGTTTGCTGTTAGAGTTACTGGTATTTTGTTGTCATTCCTTATAAGTGCATATTGCCTATAATTAGATTTATTGTATGAACTAGTGACTGTATTCCCATCTGTCAAATGAATTTCATTTAACTATATAGCAAAAGGCAGACTCTTTTTTTCCTAAGTTATGGAACGGGAAAAGTGAGGCTTACACCATGTTCAACATCTGTGTCTCCTACACACACACACATATATATATATATAATTTGAAGTTCTGCTTTGGAAATTCTAATTTATGACAAAAAGCATACACTTGGAAGAATCGATTCATCTCTCCTTGATGAACGCTGTGGGGTTTTCTCCAGCCAAGCAGATGTTTGGCATGTTGCTGTTTATTTTTTCCTCTGACACTATCACTCTTTCTTGCTTTGCTTCATTAAGTGTTTCTTATTGATTCCAACACTGGAAGTGGTTTTGGACACATAAATAAATGTGTCTGTGTGTGTGCATAAGAGAATAAGTATAATCAACTATTATAAATAACACCTAATCTCGGTGTTGAAATAAATCATCTAATAAATACAGGTAGTCTTCAACTTACAACAGTTCATTTAGTGACTATTCAAAGTTACAGCAGCATTGAAAAATGTGACAGGGTTGTTTTTCATAGTCACAACCTTTGCTGCATCCCCATGATCGTGTGATCAAAATTCAGAAGCTTGGCAACTGCTTCATATTTATGACCACTGCTATATCCCGGGGTCATGTGATGACCTTTTGCGACCTTCTGACAAGCAAAGTCAATGGGGAAGCCAGATTCACTTAACAACTTTATAAACTGCAGTTTATATGTGGCAAGCAAGGTCGTAAAATGGGGCAAAACTCACTTAACAAATGTCACACTTAACCACAGAAATTTAGGGCTCAATTGCGGTCGTATGTTGAGGACTACCTGTATTACAAACACATGCTTTCTATCCGATGGTGCTCAGCACTATTCCAACTCTGCTGATGGCTGCAGATTAAAGAACTATTAAGGACATAATGGCAAGCAAAGTAATGTTAGATTCTGAATTTAGGTGTCCCTCCTTATGGGATTAGTATTGTTGTGGTGTCTATGGAGATTCTCAGCCATCCAGATCATGGTTGTCCCAAAGGTGCTTTTTCACGAGGCAACTGGACTTTCTTGTTTTTCTTTGAAGAGGTTTTGCTTCTCATCCAAGAAGCTTCTTCTGCTCTGATTGGATGGTTGGGGAATGGAAAGATTTATACTCCTTGCAGACAGCTTCTTGGATAAGAAGCAAAACATCTTCAAAGAAAAACAAGAAAGTCCAGTTGCCTGGTGAAAAAGCATCTTTGGGATATTGTTGTGATGGGAACTCTTCAGATTGGAAATGCTGCCCTTCATTTACTTCAAAATGTGGTAAGTAAGGCCTGATTAATTTGGATGGGTTTTGCTGAATGACAGCCTGTCTTGTGCCTCAAAATGATCCCCCTTCACTGGACACTGACCTCTGTTCTAGGAAGTTTCAAAGGATTTCCCACAACACTATCCAAACTGTATCTGTATCTTCTGCAGCAATTAACGTTTTATGGTGTAATTAAGAATATAAAAAGTGTCTTGCTTTTTACGATACTCTCCACTGGACTGATCGTGGATTCTTTCGTGACTACTGTACCTTGTTTCATTTCGTCTCCAGATTAAGTTTCCAGAGTGTGAGAACTTGACGTAACGCGCTCGATTCCAGCTCGCTGCGATCTCTACGTCCACGTTGCATCCACCAGCGCTTCTTTTCATTGTGACGTCAGCAGCTCCTGGCAACAGGCGAAAATGGTTTCCTCGGCAACGTAAACAGGAACGGAGAACAATGGAAGAGGCGGAATGTTGAGAACGGGGGAGCCTGCCTCTTGTTGTCCGAAAGCGCTGCGGCTCTTGAGTTAAATTGGCCAAACGGAGTCGCAAAACCTCCGGGACGGATGTTTGCCGCGCAGAAGCAATTAAAAAGAGAAACGCGGGACCGGGAAATTGTGCTTTCCTTCAGTACAGAGTCATCCTCCCCCCCCCCCCCACCATCGGAAGAGAATTCAGGGTGAGCGCGATCTGCTTTCTTGAATTTCCAGCGTTGATGAAAAAAAAAAAAAAAGGCAGTTGTGCTTGGGTTGTCTAAAAGCAGGGGAAAATCTACAGGGGAAAAAAACAAAACAAAAACTCAATATTGAAATTAAAAATCTATTGTCTCTGGAGTGAGTTTACCCAGCAATATATTTACATCTGTGGTAATTTCATCTTATATTGCTATCAGGAGGTTTTAAACTACTTCTGCTACATTCTCCTCTCTCTCCCCTTCTCCCCATTGGATTTATATATTTGTGCTTTCAAGTGCAATATATTTACTCAAGCACTTTTTTGTACTTTGGTTTCCTTTGGGAAAGAGAAAGGATGGCAGCTTGAGGCTGTATTTGAACATCAGCAGTATAATATTAAACAGGCTGTTAAACAGTAATCCTGTCTCAGCTCTTGCATGATGGCAGGCCTCAAGTCAAAAAGTTTTTTCAGTCTACAGCAGGGGTCTTCAAACTTGGCCCTTTTATGACTTGTGGACTTCAACTCCCAGAATTCCTCAGCCAGGCCTGGCTGAGGAATTCTGGGAGTTGAAGTCCACAAGTCATAAAAGGGCCAAGTTTGAAGACCCCTGGTCTACAGCTTCAAATGGAACTGAAGATGGAATTAATGTGGTTTCTTCCTCACTCCCCTTCAAAGGCAGCTGTCAGCTTGCTTCCTCATCTGACACGGATGATGAGATGCTTTGAACGTTTTTTGCTCTCTTGGGTAAAATGCAAGTAATTCTTGACATACAGCCACAACTGGGGCCAGAATTTCCATTGCTGAGGAAGGCAGTTGCTTAATGAGTCATGCCTGATTTTTATGATCTTTTGTTGCCATGATTATTAAGTGAATCATTGCAGTTGTTAAGTGAGCCAGCTGGCTGTTAAGCAAATCTGGCTTATCCCATTGACTTTACTTGTTGGAAGCCCCTTTGGGAAGGTTGCAAATGGTGATCAGGTAATCCCAGGACTCTGCAACCAGAATAGCAATAGCATTTAGGCTTATAGATAGCCCCATAGTATTTTATAGCCCTCTCTGCTTGGTTTACGATATAAGCATTATTTGCTTATTGTCCCCGACAATCTGGGTCCTCATTTTACTGACCTTGGAAGGATGGAAGGCTGAGTCAACCTTGAGGTCCATCAGGGTCGAACTCCAGGCTGTGGGCAGAGCTTGCCAACAATACTGTCCTTTAACCACTGCACCACCAGAACTCACGAGTAAATACACACTTGTTGCCAAGTGCCCAGCTTTTGATCACATGACCAGGGGAATGCTGCAATAGTCATTAGTGAAAGGACCGGTCATAAGTCACTGTTTTCAATGCAGGTGTAACTTTGAATGGTTGCTAAATGAATGGTTGTAAGTCAAGGATTACCTGTAGTCTATATAATTCTGAAAGATGAGACCTGCTACTTCTGAGTGAGTGAATACACTACTGAGGCTTTAGGGCTTCAAGAACCATTTTACTAAGCAGAGAGGAGTTTTCTAAATACTTAATACCAAATTCAGGCCTTTGAATCAAGCTTGACTATTGGTGACTTCATGGTCATAGCCATGCAATTTTCTAGGCATCAGCATGGAATTATTTTCCATCTTTTTCTTGCAGGATTGTTTTTCTCAGCTTCTCAATCTAGCCTACAACGTTAGATTTCCCTGGTGATTTCTTTTCCAAGTATCAGACAAGCCCAATCCTGCTTATCTTCTCGGCTGAGATAAGGTTGGTCAAGGACTACTATCTCTACAGAAAAAAGGTAAAGGTTTCCCTATCCTGTCCTGGGCTCACCTCTGCTGCTTGGCTGAGGGAGACAACATTGTCTGATGACATTTTCCATGGTCATGTGGCCATCATGGCTATATGTACATTTCCACTGAAGTGGTAACTATTTATCTACTCACGTTTGCATGCTTTCGAATGGGAAATCTACCCAGGTCTCAAACATGGGCTGTCAGCTTTCCAGCTAAGCTGAGCCATCACACCTCCCTCATCCATTGATGTACTGTACAGTACATCAGATTAATTTATTAGAACTGAAATGAGTGTGTATATGTGGTAAGATAGTTTTCTTGAAAACAATTGCTTCAAAGTTACCCACCGATGTAACACTGAGAAAGCACCTCACAGAATTGATAGCCATTAATGTTATAGTGATCCTTCCCTCTGTTATACCTCATGGCTGAATGAGTGTTAACAATTGGGAAACAATTTCCAGCTGCAGATTTCCAGACCCCTTTAAAGCAAGCAGGCTATTTAAAATTATGGTGATGATGATTTCTACAGATCTTTTTTGTTCAGATTAGCAGCATTTTATTTGACTCCATGAATATTTTATGTGCATGTTTCCCTTTTTTGTTTTGTTTTTGCTTAAAAATGAAAATAAACAATGTGTCATCCTTTTGATTTAAAGCAGTGTTTCTCAACCTTGACAATTTTAAGGCATGTGGACTTCAACTCCCAGAATTCCACAGCCAGCATTGCTGGCTGTGGAATTCTGGGAGTTGAAGTCCACATGCCTTAAAATTGTCAAGCTTGAGAAACACTGATTTAAAGGATATGGCAGGGGTAGGCAACTTTGGCTCTTTTATGACTCGTGGACTTCAACTTCCAGAATTCCTGAGTCAGCCATGTTGGCTCAGGAATTCTGGAAGTTGAAGTCCACAAGTCATAAAAGAGCCAAAGTTGCCTACCCCTGGGTTATGGCAATAGTGATACAAAGGTTGGGAGTAATTTAGTTTTTTTTCTATGGTGGAAAAAATTGCATCTGCAAAATTCCTTTCTTCTAAGTGTCATGAAATTGTAGAATTTTAATGTTGGAAGGGGAATTACAAATCATTCAACCTAACCCTTTTCTCAAGAACAAAATGGATGCCCAGTGAATCGAAGCCTCCATCCTTTGCGACTGTTTGACGCAGTCTCAATTTCAGTTATTAGGAGGGTTCTTCAAAATCTTTTTCATTACCATTTCAATTTCTGGCCCAAATGTTTAGCAGTTATAAATTAGTTTCTATATCGTTCTATATCAGGTTTAGACGATCAATGAATAAAATCACATTTAACAAAGGTTTCTTTATTCACATTTCTTCCTAGGCCAAGATTCAGTGTTGCATCTTGAAACATCTGTTCACCAGGTGGGAATTCGTCAGCATTCTTGTTAAACTAGAACATCCTCAGGATGTCTGGAATCTCGTTTGCCCCTTCAAATGCATCTACAGGTTCAGTGGACTCTGAAGAAATTTACAGTAAGACTATTTTGTTTTATTTCCTAGAATGTAATGCTTCCTTCCTTTCACAGTTTTAAAATTCATGTTAGGGTGTGAGCAGCTCCTGAAGCAGAATACAGACCTATCCTTATTATACATGTAGGTTGTTCCTTCTGAAACAGACAACTTCACTGATGCTTAGTTTCTTTGGAGTTTAATACCTGGAGCATAAACGTCTTCTAGGTTGAAGTGAACACTTCTTGCAGGTCAGCAAAAAAGGTATCTGTTGACATGGTGATGCTAAGAGGTACCAGGTTGTTTATTGAGAATTTATGTTCATATGTCTCTCTCTCTCTCTCTCTCTCTCTCTCTCTCTCTCTCTCTCTCTCTCTCTCTCTCTCTGTGTGTGTGTGTGTGTGTGTGTGTGTATGGGGGGGAGAGAGAGGCCCCTATGGTTCTACTGTCAGGAAGATTATTTTTTCTTAAATCTTAAGTCTGTGGGAAGGGGGTGTTATTAACGAATGTGACTCTGTTCCCTATGAATAGAATAGAGCTGGAAGGGACCTTGGAGGTCTTCTAGTCCAGCCCCCTGCTCAAGCAGGAGAACCTATACCATCTCAGACAGGTAATTGTCTAGTCCCTTCTTAAAAATCTCCAGTGATGGAGCGCCCACGATTTCTGGGGGTAAGCTGTTCCACTGGTTGATTGTCCTCACTGTTAGGAAGTTTCTCCTTAATTCCAGGTTGCTTCTTTCTTTGATCACTTTCCAACCATTGTTTCTCATCCTTCCTTTGGTGCTCTGGTTAACAACGTGGGCCCTCTTCCTTGTGGCAGCCCCTCAGATACTGGAATAATGTTATCATGTCTCCCCTATTCTTTTCTTTAGACTAGCCAAACCCAAGTCCCACAGCCATTCTTTGTATGTTTTAGTCTCCAGGCCTTTGATCATCTTAGTTCAGGGGTTCTCAACCTTGGCAACTTTAAGTCTTGTGGACTTCAACTCCCAGAATTCCTCAGCCAGCTGGCTGAGGAATTCTGGGAGTTGAAGTCCACAAGTCTTAAAGTTGCCAAGGTTGAGAACCCCTGTCTTAGTTGCTCTTCTCTGAATTTTTTCCAAACTCTCAACATCTTTTTTGTGATATGGTGACCAAAATTGGCTGCAGTATTCCAGGTGTGGTCTTACTAGGGCACACCCGCAAAGTGCCCCAAACAGATTGGACTTCAGTCTTCAGACATTGAAGTATGATAAGTCCTGTGATGCTGACACTTACGTCCTAGCAACTTTCCCTATAACATAACTTGTTTCTGGATAACTAAGTGAAATTTGTTCTTTATTGGTTCAGGGACACGAATGTTATCTCAGCAAACTGGAGATGTGTTTACAATATCCTCTGCTAAGTCTAGTTCTGGACGAGAAACGAAGTCAAGTAAGTCTCTCTTTTTAACTGTCAGCTCCCAAATCCTATTATGCAAACAATCCTCAGCAGATCACTGAGCAAATTTAACACAATAGATCAGTTTTCAGAATTGCCGCACAACGGAGAAAGCCATCCCCATTTTAGCAACTTTGAGCAGATCAGTTACCATTCTTGCATTATTGTTTCTAAACTTCCTTGACAATGGGAGGTTTCAGGATCAGAGCATCTTTCAAACAATGTAGAACCAATGTTCTTTCATGTTCTCTTGGATCTGAAATCCAATTATGTGTTTTCATGAACATAAAAACCTTCCCTTTGCAATCCTCCCCATACCTTTGAAATTCTTTTCAGGGCATCTTGAGGTCACAGTGAAGAACAAAGAAAAGAAGAGGGGATAAAAAGAAACATTTGTTTTCAAAACCAATGTTTATCATGTGGCAGATGTAATAAATTGTCTTGATTTTAAATAAAGCTAAGTATAGAGCTATTCATAATTTGGAAATGATTTGGACTAATCAGTTCCCTTCGACCGGTGAGAGCGCACAGGGTCGGCCTCCTCCGGGTCCCGTCAGCGAAACAATGCCGTCTGGCGGGTCCTAGGGGGAGGGCCTTCTCTGTTGTGGCGCCCACCCTCTGGAACCAACTGCCTCCTGAAGTCCGTGCTTCCCCCACTCTCCCGGCCTTCTGAAGGAACCTTAAAACCTATCTTTGCCGGCAGGCCTGGGGTTGAATGTGGATCGTTGAATGAATGATGAATGTGTCTGGGGTGTTATTTTTAATGTTTTTAGTTTTGGACTTGTTTTTGAAATATTGTTTTATTTATGTTGTAAGCCGCTCCGAGTCTTCGGAGAGGAGCGGCATATAAGTCCGAAAAATTAAATTAAATTAAATTAAATTAAATTAAATTAAATGCTTGAGATACCATTTACTGTGTCCAAATCTCTTTTCTAGTATGATATGTTGCAAGGTTTCCAAAAGGTCTTTTAACACAAAATGGGATAACTTGCCTTAGGACAACTCGCTGTGGGACAATTCAATGCTTAATTAATCATTTCAATCAGTTACTTTTATTATCGGTGACCACATTTCATTGAAAGTAGTGTAACTCTTGTATTTCTGGATTGACTTTAGTCATTATTGTTGGCCAGGTTCCGTCGAAATTAATTTAACTTGTACATTTGTTGAACTGTCCTGCGATGTGTTGGCCATGGAATTATCAGTCAATTATATTTATTCAAATGGTCATTCATTTGTGATGAAGTTCACCAACTTTCTTTCATTCTTCTTTGCCCAGTTGGACACATTTTGGTTATTCTTATTAATTTCCTCATAATGTTAGGAAGACATAATGCTGCTCTGCTATTGCTTTCCTAATATTTTTTTATCTTTATCTTTTTTTTTTTTTTTTTTTTTGCAGCTCCTCCTCAAGACAGAGACCTGCTCTTGGAACAAAACCCATTCAAAATCCCTGCAGATATTGATATTTTTTTGCTGCGAGATAAACAGAAAGAAAAGGCCAGGATGGTATGCAGAAAATACAGGATGTTTCTGAAAGAAATTCTTCCCACCTGTGGCCAATCAGAATGCCGACTATGTGATGTGCCCTCTTCCCACTGAACTGGTGTACTGTCTCATTGAATTAAGTGATTTCATAGCAGAAATAATGTCATTACTCATGCAATATTATTTTGTATGGATTAAGGAGAATCTCTGAGACTTTTAGAAAAACTCTGTGTTAAATAATAAGATACACCAATGGTTCTGGAAAAGAGTCAAAAGTGAAACCTAAGCTGAAGTGGGGAGAGCTTATTTTTTTAAAAAAAGAGTACAGATGATAGGAGAGGATTGCGTGTTCAGACAGCATGGATAGAGAGACTCTTCTTTCTCGTAACATGGGAATCCAGCATCATCTAGTGCAGCGGTTCTCAACCTTTTTCAGGCTGTGACCCTGACCTGCACCGCGCATTCGCGGCATGACGGCCCGCATCGTGCATGCGCGGTGCTACCCCACGCATGCACGGTGCTGCCCCCTGTGCCGGCCGAGGGGAAAAGGGGGAAAAAATGGCGGACTGCGTTGTTTGGCGACCCCCGTGAAATGGTCGTTCGACCCCAAATGGGGTCGCGACCCACAGGTTGAGAACCGCTGATCTAGTGAAAATGACTGGCTATGATAGCTGGAGGTTATGTTAACTGGAACTCAATCCAACTGGAGGGCAGCGGGTTAAGGAAGCTTGATCTTTGCTTTCCTTGCGTAGTCTTGCTCGGCACTATTATAGATTAAACAAATGTGGAATAGCAGCACCAAAGCTAATTTTATAGTAAGTACTGAGAGAAGGATACTATACCTCAGGTGTGTGGTATGGTATAGGGTTTCCTCCTTGAATAGGAGGTTGGACTAGAAGCCCTACAAGGTCCCTTCCAACTCTGTTTTTCTGTATTCTATATATTTCATGTATAACTGATCTCATGGAATGAATAATTAGCTCAAAATGTAAGGACCTGCCCCAGCTGGTCCCTCAGGAAAGTGAAACTCTTGACTCCATTGAGGTTAATCAAAAGAACTTTTACTTTTACAGAAAAGTCAGGCTGAATCTGAAGGTCCCACACAAAGCAACTTTTTCACTTCCTCAAGCCCAACCCCTGCCCTAACCAGTCCATCAGCATCCAATGTGATGTTGCAGGATTGTTTTGAGAACACTGAGGTGCTGGGTAGATAACAGGTCACCCTCAGGGTATGATGGCCTTGGAGCCAGGCTGGAACCAGCTGGGAAGGAGTCTGCTTCCTCTCTGAAAATAATCCCCCTCCCTAATTCCCAAGCAGTTACAGCAAAAGTGAAAGCATGCGAAAAAGGCCAGCAACCTTCCTCCCTACTCTCCAACTGAATGACAAGACACCAGCATGGTGGATCTGACATGCTGCCCCGTGAAAAAAATGACACCAGTCCTGCAGAAGGAAACATAATAAACAGGGAGAGAAAGAAAATTAGGAAGTTAAGGGAAATATTATTTAGGTTTATCATGGTATTGATTATGAAAACGCTTTACAAGTCTGGGAGCTCTAACATGGCAGTGATTTACCTACGCATTTGGGGCTTTGGGGAAATCCTTCCATGCTACTAAATATTAGAGTTCTCCCCTATGCCTGCAGGAGTCTAAGATCTCTCCACCTTCAAAATGTTGCTCCCGCTCGGGAGGCTTTGAAGGCTTGGCCTAAGGGGAGAAATAACCTCAGGTTTTAATAAACTACAATGGAACAAAGGATAGACTCAACTAAGGGATTTGGCAATTCCAGTTCTGCAGTCACAGGGTTCATAATATGTTTGATGAGAAAGGGCCCCACAAACGTGGGTCCTAATTTCTTCGAAGGTTTTAGAGACTAGGTAGTGGGTGGAGTGGTAGACACAATCCTCAATATTGAATGGTTTGGGTTCTGTGTGTTTGTTGTCAGCCTCCTGGGCATCTGCAAGGGCTTTTCTCATGACTGGCCATGTATTTCATAACTGGGAGACCCATTCTTTTAAAATACAGTTCCATTTTGACCGCCTGGGCAACTGCATTTTCTTATACAATCCTTTACACTGGAAGGGTTTCCTGCCTGAGCAGAGGGTTGGACTAGATGACCTCCAAGGTCCCTTCCAACTTTATTATTATTATTATTATTAGTAGTAGTAGTAGTAGTAGTAGTAGTAGTAGTAGTAGTAGTATACATTTGCTGGGGCAGCCATCTTATAAAGCCTCCGATAACCAATGGAGCATTTAATCAACTCGCTCTTCCTTTACCTCTAGGAGCGAGAGCGACGGAAGACTCTGAAAGTCCATGAGAAGATGACTTGCTCCACTCTGCAGAGTGCCAAGCAGTCAGGATTCAAGAAAGCGATCGAAATGGAAGAAGAAGCTGAGGACAAGGAGTTAGCAGCAGAAGCCGAACGACTCAAAGCTCTCCGAGAAAGCCTCTCCTGGAAGATAGCAATTACTAAAGGTAGCTGAGGAAAGTATTCAGATCCTACCATGCTATGAGGCAGGATAATTACTTGGAATCAGAACATACACTGCATAAGCTTCCAGCTTCGGATTCTCATTTTTCACATTCATACTGAAATTATACTTTTAGATATGGTTCCTCAAAGATCCGATCTAGGTGAGGGTGCAAACTTGCTTTAGGTTACATTATTCTCTTCCTTCCTTTTGTTAGCATTATTGCTCAACAGTAAAATTTGGAGTTATCTTTTTCCAAGCTTTTAAAATAAAAATAGTTGGGAAGGAAGGATTATTTTGAATAGGGAAATAGCCAAAGTATCAGGCCTCTGCTTATTAATCTTTCTATAATATTACATTTGTTGGTTGGGATTTTTTTTAAAACAAGTCATTAAGGAAACATCTATGCAAATAATTTCAGAAAAGAGCTTATCATAGAGGGGAAAGTACGGATTCTATTTTTATAGGATCAACTTAAAATTCACTTTACATCTTGACCATAAGTTGGAGTATAAGAAGAATAACAATTTCTTAAGTGTCTTCAAAATGTTTCTAAAATGCTCTGTAATGTAGATGAGATTCACCAGAGTGTGAAAGTTTCTGAAGGGCTCTTTTCATATGCCGTGGGGTCATATCAAAGAGTTTCTAAATGCACCAAATTCTACAAATGCCTGCCATCTCCAGAAATGGTATTTTGCTGCTGTAATGTACACTAGTCAGCTGCACATCTAAGAAATCCCTGATAAAAGATCAACTGTTATTTACAAGTGCTCAGAAAATAAGATTAAATGAAATAAATAGAGCAAAGATGAGTAGAAGAGATGAAGAGCAATTTCACATAGAAGCAGAACACTTTTAGTAATTGAATAGCCAGTTTCTAAATTATGGAACTGATAAAATTGTTGGCTGTAAGTGTCTCTCAACCAACTCAGTCAATGAAAAGAGATTTTTTTGGAAGCTCTCCTAAAAACATTGCCCTTCACTTCACTGTGGCATGCTGCATTTGGGTGTTGTGACTTGCACGACTGCCCCTTTTTTCCTTCCTTCCTTCCCTCCTTCCTTCCTTCTTTTCTTTTCTTTTTCCCCCAGACCAGGTTGTAGAGAGAGAAACCATGCATGATTACATCAATCAGAAACGGCAGATGTTCTTACTGCAGGTATTTCATTTTGTTCTAGCAGTGTTGCCTGTACATCAGTTTGAGATAGTGAAGAGAAGCCTGGGATCTGAATTAGGGACAGCTGGGGGGGGGTTGTCTTTTTTGGTCATCAAGTTGACTTTTTTTGGTCATGAAGGTCATCAAGGGCCTTGGGGAGACTATTCCTCCCAACCAAATTATTGTGAGGATAAAAATGGGAGGTACCCGCACCAGTCTGATTCTGAATGCTTTGAAAAAGGAAGGACTGATTACAAATACAGCAGCAAATGGTGTTGCTTCATTGCAACTCGACAGTAGCTTTTAACAAGAGGAATCATTTCAGTAAATTGCCTGGTGGAAGATGCTAGATGACTTATGCCACGGGCTTCTCTGCTTATATAAGTTCTGGTGGGGAAATACACAACCACATCCAATTTATAGCCATAGCATATTATCCCATGTCTAGGAATAGGTGTGCTTTGTCTGCCTGAATTGTATAGCTGTATAGAGAAACACAGATACAGATACATCTTAACATAGCTCTTTATTTATTAAATTTCTGTACCACCTATTTCCCGTAAGTGTCTGTTGACTGTTATCTATCTTTAACAATGTATCTATTAAAAAAAAGAAAGATAGAAATCATTGGTCAGTTTGGGGGGGGGGCTTTTAGCACTTGAAGTCCATGAACTGAAAAGAGACATTTTTGGGCCTCCCTTTCTCAATCCTTTTGGCTTTTACATTTCAGTATGCCGTAACTGTGAAAAAAGATGAAATTCAGAAACTGGAAAATCTGGCTGTGGAAGAAGAAGTCAAGCTGGAAAAAGCTGAGGAAGACTTGGAAAAGGACGCCGCCATGTTTGATGAGTTCCTAAAAGAGAATGACAGAAACTCTGTCCAAGCCCTGAAAATGTAACACTCAACTACAAGATCGATGCTGTAGCCTTCATAGAAATCTCAAGTCCTGGGGAGGTCCTACAATTTTCAGTAGGAGACACGGAATCGGACACCAAGGGTTGCAGTAGCTTCCTACACACATTTATGCAATCATATTGAAAAAAGGGGCACTTGATATTTTTTGGGAGGGAAATCTCCCAGGGCTACAGAGGGCATGGTAGGGCATGATGTCAAAAAGGGAAGTATTGCAATGTTGGCTTGGTTTCTCCCCCCCCCTGTAGTTTTTCTAGAATTAAAATCTTTAAGAAAATATAATCATAGGCACACACAGGCAGACAAAGGATAAAATATCTGACACATCATTTTCATAACTGGTCTGAAAGGGATGGTCAGAGATGCTTGCTGAACTAAAGAAGTGGCTTAAGTGATGCTCACCTTCTATCTTCAGACTGGAGAACAAATTATTTCAGTAATGACATCCTGATTTTCTAGTTTCACCAAAACATGGCAGTTTCTGTCGAGAGAGAGAGAGAGGGGGGGGGAGAGAGACAGGTCTGTATAGGCAGTCAAATCATACCTCTTGAGTATTCTGCCTCTAATGCTTTCATTGGAGATGAATCTTTAATAATAATAATAAAGTTGGAAGGGAACTTGGAGGTCATCAAATTCAACCCCCTGCTCAGGCAGGTAATCCTACACTGTTTCGGACAAATGGCTGTTCAGTCTCTTCTTAAAAACTTCCAGTGTTGGAGCATTCACCGCTTCTGGAGGCAGGTTGCTTCTCTCCTTGGTTAGTTTCCATCCGTTGCTTCTTGTCCTGCCTTCAGGTGCTTTGGAAAATACCTTGACTCCCTCTTCTTTGTGGCAGCCCCTGAGATATTGGAACACAGCTATCATGTCCCGCCTCATCCTTCTCTTTGTTAAACTAGACATACCCAATTCCAGCAACCGTTCCTTATATGTTTTAGCCTCCCGTCCCCTAATCATCTTTGTTGCTCTTCTCTGCACTCTTTCTAGAGTCTCAACATCTTTTTTATATCATGGTGACTCAAACTGGATGCAGTATTCCAAGTATGGCCTTACCAAGGCATTGTAAAGTGGTATTAACACTTCACGTGATCTTGATTCTATCCCTCTGTTAATGCAGCCTAGCACTGTGTTGGCTTTTTTGGCAGCTGCAGCACACTGCTGGCTCATATTTAAATGATTGTCCACTAGGACTCCAAGATCCCTCTCACAGTTATTACTATTGAGCAAGATACCCCCTATACCATACCCGTACAATTGTTTTTTCTTTCCTAAATGTAGAACCTTACTTTTTTCACCATTGAATTTCATTTTGTTAGATAGTGCCCAGTGTTCAAGTCTGTCCAGATCCTCCTCTATTCTAAGCCTGGCTTCTGGAGTGTTGGCTATTCCTGCCAGCTTGGTGTCGTCTGCAAATTTGATGAGTTCTCCATCTATCCCCTCGTCCAGATCGTTGATGAAGATGTTGAAGAGCATTGGGCCCAGAACACAGCCCTAGGGCACCCCACTACACACTTCCCTCCATGTAGATGTGGTTCCATTGAGGACCACATGCTGAATATGGCCGGTCAACCAGCTATGGATCCATCTGGTGGTGATGCTGTCTAACCCGCATTTTTCTATCTTATCAAGTAGTAGGTTGTGATCTACTTTGTCAAATGCCTTACTGAAGTCCAAGTAAATTATATCCACAGCATTCCTCTGGTCCACTAATTTTGTCACTTGGTCAAAGAATGCAATAAGATTTGTCTGGCATGATCTGTTTTTGACAAACCTGTGTTGGCTTTTAGTAATGACTTTGTTTGCCTGTAGGTGTTCGCTGATTCATTGTTTGAGTATCTTTTCCAGAATCTTCCCAGGTATTGAGGTCAGGCTGATAGGTCTGTAATTTCCTGGGTCCTTTCTTTTCCCTTTTTGAAGATGGGAACTACATCAGCTCTTTTCCAGTCCTCTGGTAATTCCCCAGTGCTCCAGGATCTTTGAAAAATATAGTTCAGTAGTTCTGAGATCACATCTTCCAGTTCCTTGAGAACCCTGGGGTGTAATCCATCTGGTCCTGGTGATTTGAACTCATCTAGGCTGGACAGGTGCTCACTTACCATTTTCTTGTCTATCTTAACTTGTATTTCTATTTTGTTTTTTATGGCACTATTTTTGATAGGTTGGTCTGTTTTTTTCCTTTGTGTAAAGACAGATGCGAAAAATGAGTTAAATAGTTCTGCTTTCTCCCTTTTGCTTGTCACCTTCTTGCCACTTTCACCCACTAATGGACCAATCGTTTCCTTCACTTTTTTCTTGTTTTTTACATGTTGAAAGAAGCTTTTTTTGTGTTTTGTTTTACTTTGGTCTCAAGCCTTAGTTCATTTTGAGCCTTAGCTTTCCTCACAAATAGCTCAGGCTATTTGCTGATATTCTGACTTAGTTATGTGTCCCTCTTTCCACTTTCTATACTTGTCCTTTTTATCTTTCAATTGATCAGAGAGTTCTTTATGCAGCCATGCTGGTTTCTTTTGAGAGCTGTTATTTTTCCTCTTTGTTGGTATTGTGCTAGACAGGGCCTTTATTATCTCACTTTTCAAAATTTCCCAAGCCTCTTGAGTTGTTTTCCCCTGGAGGATTCTCATCCATGGAATTCTTCCCAAACCCTCTCTAAGTTTATTGAAATTAGCTCTCTTGAAGTCCAAGACTCTAGTTTGACTGTGTTCTATTGCTTGTGCTTCCATAATGTTGAATTCCAATATTGCATGATCACTTCCTCCCAAGGTTCCTATGGCTTCAACACCTTCTATCATTTAATCTCTGTTAGTGAGAATTAGATCCAAAATGGCTAATCCCCTAGTTCCCTTCTCTACTTTTTGGGAGACAAAGTTGTCTGCTAGGTTTATCAGGAATCTGTTTGATCTTCCACTTGGTGCAGAGTTTGTCTCCCAGTTGATGTCAGGGTAGTTAACCTGCTAGAGTTTCACATGCTTTGACAATGATTCAGAAATGCTTCACACCATATATCCCTGTAGCAAACCAAGATTGTGTCAAAAAAGGAAACACAGAGTGATCTCATCAGACAAACCCCACCCTTGCATTATTACATCCCAGTGTCTAATACAGTTATGCATGTCAGGGGTTTTATATCATAGCCCAGAGTTATTCATCTTGACTCTCCTGTAGACCTTTGTGCTTCAGATCTCACCAAGTGCAGCATCTCTCAGCTATCCCATAAAGAACTCAAAGACTACTCAAACTTCTGCCTAGCCCTGGGGGAAAAAATACTGCTGCTTTAAGAAACCCATTCAGACTTAATGCAATTCTTCATGGAATTCATAACAGAGACTTGATTTATTTGTAAAATCTTTTCTACTGGGATTCAGATGCCAAATAATTCATGAGTATAATTATGTCTAAACTATACTTTCTTCTTATATAACAAACACAAGAAAACCCACTCACTGGTATTTTTAAAGAGTTACAAAACTGCTAGATAACCAAGCAGTTAAGCTTCCTACAGCTAGTTAGGGTCCTTTACAGGGATGTCTTCCACTTCCCACCCAGACCAGCAGAACTCTTTTTCCATTATTTTAAAAAAAAGCTCATGGTGAAGTTCTAGAATTGAATCTATGTTGACAGATTAGGAACGCTACCTTATCTGTTCTCTACTGGGCTTTTTTTTGTCATAGAACGCCCAGAATGGAGTTTCGGCAACTTTTTTGGATGGAACCTTGTAGGGTAGGCAAGGCGGGTTGTATGACATGTGTGAGTTCCGGTATCTTTTTTTTTTTTTTTTTTTACAAAAAAACACTGGTTCTCTAAATAACATGTAGGCTGTCCACCCCACACCTTAAAGAAAGTTTTTACCAGACAGAAATCAAAAAGTCCAAAAGAAATTCACAGGTAGATGAAAGTTGCAGTAAAGCACTTGGAATGGTATATGAGTCTAAGTGCTATCGCTATATGATCCCTCCACAGTTGATTATGAAAAAGAGGATCACCCCACTGTTGTGTTGTTTAATACAATGAGTCAAATCAGCTTGATTGAGAATCATTACATCCTACATATTCTTCAGCCAAATTCCCAACCAATATATGAGTAGAGACAAGAAGGAAAGCACTGGAGGAAGGAGAGAAATAGAATAACACCAGAAAGAAGTTTATATCTTTTTAGCCATTGTCTGGCTTTTCATAGTGGCCTAAAACCTTGAGATCTTTCTTAATTCTGATATCACTAATCCCAAATCATACTCTGCAGGTAATTTCTGTCTTTATTTCTTCTTTCTTAGTGCTGAAAAAGAAACCAAAGCAAAACTGGAGAAAATAATTGAGATCCGAGAATTGACAGCGCAAATGATGAACATCCAAAGGTAGCAGTTACAGAAGATATAATCCAGGGTATATTTTCCTTCCTCCCTGTTTCCCTTTCCTGGATGTCCCAATACGGTTAAAAGTACACTAGTTTTTTAGATTTTTATAACATGCTAAATGTTTAGGCTTGATGTTATAAATTATATGCTTGAGTTATGGGTAACAAGGTTTTATAGGTTTCCATTTGTTTCGCTCGCCAATGAATTTTACATGCATAGATTGCTAAAAATATAAATTTCCCCAAAGATAACAATGTGGCTATTTCAACCAAGAATCCAATAGAATAAACCTGCCTATGAAACATTTGGGAAGATGTAAAGGAATGCTTTGGAATGCGTTAAAATGAAAAATGAAAATTACTATTGTTTTTCTAACCCAGTATTAGAAAAAAACAAATTAGATCTGCCACAGGAATTATTTTAAAATAAAACACTCTTCTGAAAAACTAATAGTGCCTTTGTCTCCATGGTTGTTGCCTAGAAATAATTAATTAAATTGATCAGTTCATCAAAATCAATTAAGATTTCATTTAAAAGATAAGGACAGAATAGAATATTGCTGGAAGAGACCTTGGCGGTCCCCTGCTGAAGCAGAAGAACCTATACCAGGGGTAGGCAACTTCGGCTCTTTTATGACTCATGGACTTCAACTCCCAGAATTCCTGAGTCAGCATAGTTGAAGTCCATGAGTCATAAAAGCCGAGGTTGCCTACCCGTGACCTATACCATATACTTCCTTGAGTTAAGTTTGACTTTGGATGATTACATAGATATAATAATGCTGTTTTCTTGGCAAGAATATGAAACTAGTTTTCCATTATGTTTTCCACAATGGGCTTTTTTTTTTTTACTACTGCTCTGGGATTTAATGATAGCCATTTAAGAGAATCATTTTAGTCCACGGGTGTCAAACTCACTGCGTTACGTGACGTGTTGCGATGTATTGCAACTTTTTTCGCATTGCCGGAGCTGGGGTGGGCGCGGCTTTTAGAAGGTCAGCTGGATGCTGCCACCTTTTGGGACAAATTTCATTTAGCCTTGTCTGAATTCTTTCTTTGAAGACAGAAGAAAAGGGAGTCAATGGAGTCACATCAGAGGAACCAACATTATGTTAGCAGTATGGGCCCGCAAAGTAAATAGCACCAGGAGAAAAATGGGGTTCTCAATAGACCAGATTCTTCTCATGACCAACCCACAAATCCAATCACCCATCAGTATGCCATATGCTTTTTATGAAGATGTCCTAACTTCAGGCAAGATAAAATTATTGCTTATCTTCCACCAAAAGAGTCAAGCATTCATAGTAAAATCAAGGGATATTTTTAGGGCTTCCACTTTCCCTCACCCTTTCCCCAAATAATAAAGAAGCAGTGCTGAGCAAACCTCAGCAGTGGCAGCAATGTCTGGCTGACCTTCTCTGGATTAGAAGCTCAGAGAGTCAGGGCTGGCAGTTACTTAGATGAGAGACCACCACAGAAGATCAAAGCTACAGACTAGACTGGGAAGCTCAAAAGCATCCTGGAAAAAAACATATAGCATTTTGAATTGTTGCTTGGATGTGTCCATCAAGTCACCAGGAGATGAGCTAAACTTTAAGATTTTCCTTTCTTCCTAAGCAATAACATCTAGCCTGCTCTTCTATCTACAGCCAAATGGCTTCCAGGATAGACCAATACATTTATTGGAGCATATATAACAGCAATGTAGAGTTAGGCCAAGCTATTGTTTCCCAACCCAACTTCAAACTAGGGTTTCAGATTCTGAATTGCCATCTGCTTTTAAACAATATTTTGTCAAAGGATGCCAGTGTTGAGTATCACAACAAAACAGCTTGATTCTGTAAATACAGTACAATATTATATCTGAGCTGTCCTTATAGAGGTCTTATTCTGAAGCTATACATGATGCTCTTGTAGGGAAGTGGGGAAGTCTTCATCTTTCTAGGTCAGAGAATACTGCCAGGTGTAGCTGAATGACATCCTGGCATCTATCACCTGTAGCTATGATAACCAGTGCTCTCTTTGCAGATCATGAAGATTTTAATCTGTTCCTTCTTTTTCTTTGGTAAGGAATGTAAAACATTGCAGCAGATTTTTGCTTGGAGAACTGGTTCCCTTGAGTGGTTGTTTTCTGGTTAGTGGTGTTGCTAAGTATTTCTTCTCCCCCTTTTTGTAGGAAGTAAGTTTGAAAGGATTCTTGAAGTTGTCCTATCCCAGCAGCTCCCAACATTTTGTTTCTGGTGCTTTAGGTTTTCTTGTTGTTAGTTGTGAAGTCGTGTCCGACCCATCGCGACTCCATGGACAACGTTCCTCCAGGACTTCCTGTCCTCTTCCATCTTCTGAAGTCCATTTAAGTTCACGCCTGCTGCTTCAGTGACTCCATCCAGCCACCTCATTCTCTGTCGTCCCCTTCTTCTATTGGCCTCAATCTTTCCCAGCATTAGGCTCTTCTCCAGTGAGTCCTTCCTTCTCATTAGGTGGCCAAAGTATTTAAGTTTAGACAGGGCTTTTTTTGTCATAGAACGCCCAGAACAGAGTTCCGGCACCGTTTTTGGATGGAACCTTGTAGGGTAGGCAAGGCGGGCTGTATGACATGTGTGAGTTCCGGCACCTTTTTTTTTCACTCTCTCTCTTTTCCACTCCAGCTACTGTAGCAACATAAAGTCATGCTTGTAGCTGCCCAAAAAGCATCTGGCTGCAAAATTGCCAGTATGCTACATTTTTACCATCACGGTTAGCAAGAGGTTTTTAAATGCAACACAAAAATGAAGGTTCGGTGTCTTTGCAGCTACATTTTTACGGCAACTATTCAGATATTTGTGTAGAAAGATAAATGCATTCACAGGGTAGTGAAAATGCAGGGCCAGCTAGTAATTTATTCCTTTTCCCATGGTTGGAGATGCTCCAGGACCTGCAGTAACTTAGGGCAGGCATAGGTTGAATGACTTTTGCACCCACTTTCTGGTCAGCTGGAACAATTCTCTGCCCATTCTGAAATCTGCAATGGGAAAGACAGAATGCCAGCTTGAAAATCATTTGGATGGATTGGTCTAAAAAATTTATGATTATCAATTTATTTTCTTTGGAAATCTGTACTTGTTGAGAGAAGCTTTATGCCTACACTAATTTTCCACAACGGTGTCATTTGGAAGTGCCGTAGAGTAATCTCCATTTTCTCTCGGTGCAATGACTGTTTCTTTTCTTCAGTGAGATAGCCCGGTTTGAGGACACTTTGCAAGAGTACGTGGTGTTCAAGGATTTCCTCTATCAACTGTCTCCCAAAGAATGGCAGGAAGATCATGAAAGACGACGGATGAAAGAAAAGGCGAATAAAGACAATTCTGAGAATAAAGATGAAAACTCAGGACTGTTAAAAGGTAAGCATTTCCATAATCCCAAGACTGTGTATGATTCTCAGATCTGCATAGAAATAACAATAGGTCTTCAGAGGCCATTACTGAACCTCATCCATCTTCAGAAGAAACCAACCAGGAGGAAAGCCAAGCCACATGATACAATTACAGAAAATAAAAATAATAGTATGGAGAACTTCTACCACATTAAACAGGTAAATTCTACTGTCTTGTCAAATTAATTGGTATTAAAGGTGCTTCCATTTAGCTATCATTGTTCAAATTATACTCCATACGTTCAAGTTATCCCACTTTTATGTCTCTTGCTTTTATATTATTAAAACTGGCTGTGGAATCCATTTTGAGGCAAAATCAATATAGAGTTATGCTTACATTTTAAAAACAAAGTATTTGAGCCAACTTTTTATCACTGCAAACATTTTAAATTTCTTAAGATTTCTTAAGGTATTTCACAACAGTACTCAAATGCTACTCTTGAATATTTTCTTTCCTTCTCCTGAAAAGCATTTTGCTTCACATGCACATATATCTATATTGATGAAACAAAACAACCCAATTTTGAGGTGATCTTTGTTCATCCTGTATAATTATAGTATGAATATATGCTTTCTAAAATGACTGGCTTGTCTATTGATTCTGTGAATTCACTCTCAAACCAAGAAAAGAAAATTACTGGTCATTTACATCATACTACTATTGTTTTTCTGTTCAGTTTTTCTAGAAGGTGATGAATAAACTCATTTGCCATAGAACATTGGAAAATCAATGTACCTTTTTGTTTTTTAGATCTCATTATGATCTAATAGTTAATGAGTATCTTTCCTTCATGTGTTTGATGTAGGCATTTGTGACTGTTACTAGCTATACAGGATATACCAAGTTATGGTAAAATACGTCTTATTGTGTCAGACTTAATTATAATGTGGGGAATAATAAAAGGCTCAAGAGGTGAGAAAGTGAGCAAAATACTGTCTATTTAAAATAATTCAGACACCATTCTCGTCATGTTTATTTTATTAATTATTACTTACGTTGCTCTAATTTCCATTTTCCTTGTATTGTTTGCTTATATTTAAAGGGTAACTAATGAGACTAAATAAGGGCTGTAACTTACAAGACTTTGGTCTTTTTCAGTCTTCAGAGTCAGGAAAGATAAATGTATTCTGCTATTGCTTACTGTCAAAAACAATGAGCAACACTGAGGAAAGTGTACGACCGATACAGATTTTCATTATATGATTTTTCTTTCTCAGTACTAGATCTGTATACAGATTTTTTTTTAAGTGCCCCTTCCCTTCCCTTGATTATGTACATTTATTTTTGGAAGAATGAAAAATAGTAGTGATATTAATGTTAATACAAATGATTAGAGTTTTAAAGAGATTTTTAGTTATTTAGTTACTTTATTTCTTAAATTTATACGCCACCCATTTTACTGTCAAGCAACTCTTATTTCTTACAATGATGCAACAAACCTAGTTCTACACATTTAATTAATTGAAAAATAATGAATTTCAAATGGCATAATTGTAAATCCTTTATTACTAATATTTTATTCTTCACGCTTTATGACTTTTTCCATTTTTTTATAGTATATAGTTATTCGGCTCTTCAAAAGTTTTAAACAAATACATTATTAATAATGTTAACAAATTATTATATCTGGAGTATGTACTCATGACAAAATTCACACTTTGCATATCTTATAATATGCACAAAAACACATAGTAAGGAACTTTGTCAGGCCCCAAACCAAGAATGACATGTGATGATTCATCCAAGCAGAGTTCTTTATTGTTTCCCAAAATTATACCATATCAATCACTATACTATCTGTATCTACAATATACTCTTAGGGGAGGGGCTGTGTTCACTCTCTTTCTCTCACACATAATATTTGAGCTGAGTTGCCTCTTACTCCTCTAGAATGCCTTGGAAATCCACCTCCTTACTACACTCCATCACAGATTTGCATAATATATATATATTTCAGAAGATATCTTCACAGAGGTATAGATGGGAGAGGTGGGTGTTCTCTTTTCTTTTGGTTGCATTAATAAACTGATGTAGAACCAAACTTTTAGTCATTAAAATGAACAAAACCAACAATTGTATCCATCCCTCTTTCTATCATGACTTACCAATAATAGCCTTTTTACCTTTTTCTCTCCAAACAGTAACACTCAAATGAGGATGACACAATTAATGGGCTTTTCTGTATTCAGATTCAGGGAAGGATCTTCAAGATATTCAAGACAAGGGCCGACGTCGAAAACATTCTACTTTTGATGTGGCTAACATAGAGCCTCCCTCTTCTAGAACACCAAGCCAAGTTTTGCCTAGAAAGGAGTCTTTCAAATTAAGCAGAGTATCTTCTAGGCAGACTCTAAAGTCTCAACAGAGCAGGAAACTGTAAGTATGTCAGGGAAGTGAGTCAGGAGAGAGACAGAGAGGAATCAAAATCACCAAAATTAGGTATTGGATCTCACAGGAAAATAATATATTACCTTACAATAGCACATCTTTCAAATTACGCCTTTATTTTGGCCTCTCAAATGAGAATAAATGCAAAGATGTAGGATGTATGGAGCACTACATATAAATGCTGGTGGCTTATGCAAGTCAAACTTTGTATATATTGCATTTGTGTGTGTGTGTGTGTGTGTGTGTGTGTGTGTGTGTGTGTGTGTGTATTTGGTGGTAACATCACTGTTGCATGGGAGATGCCCAGTTGAGGGCTCCTTTCATGTGGTTTGAAGTTGTTCCTGAAGTGGTACTCATTAACCTATTTGCAGTTGTCTGCTTTCAAACTGCTGGGTTGGTAGGAGCTGGAGTGTATGATGGGAGCTCACCCCACATCATGGGAACGATGGGTCTTGAATGCAGGTCTGCTGATTGTCAGCCCAGCGTTCTAACCTTGTGAGCCACCCGCTCCATGACGATGTCAGTTTACATCCATTTGGAACTGACTTTGCATCTTCAATGCTCTCTTTCCACTTTCTCTCCTTAGAATTATGCAGGGCTTTTTTTTTTTTTTTTTGGTCACAAAACGCCCAGAACAGAGTTCCGGCACCTTTCTTGGATGGAAACTTGTAGGATAGGCAAGGCGGGTTGTATGAAATGTCTGAGTTCCGGCACCTTTTTTTTTTTTTTTTTACAAAGAAAGCACTGGAATTATGTATCCACTGTTGTACAAATAGCTCTCTGCTTCTCTAATGGGACTTCCCTTTTCTCCCCTCCATTTTCCCATTTTGAAAATTTGCCATGAAATGTTGTCACCCTTCCAGGGAAAAAAAATGGAAGGATACAGAAGAAAAGGAAGTCCAACCATTAACTGAAAGGAAACAGGTAGTAGTAGCATGTAGCAGAACTTAGCAAATCTTGCAAAAGCTTAACAGGAGTAAATCTGGTTAACATTTGGATAAGAGACCATCAGAGAATGCTCAAGTTCTTGGCTAGATAAGAAAACAGAAAAAAAACCAAAGAAAGTAATGGCAAACTACTTGCATAATATGGCCAAAAAAATTGTCTGATTGTGTCTAAGTAGTCATCAGGTGAACATAGCATAAGGGCACCCTTAAAATAATCTATTAGAAAAGTGTGTGGATATTTCCTGAAAAAAACTACAATTCCCAGAGTTCCTGAGAAAGAGGATAAATGATTGAATCAGTTTAATAGGTTTCATCTATGGATATGCTGTCATCTCTTCCAACTTTCCACAAAGTGGAAAACAGTTGCTTGCCATCCATTTCCAACTCCAGTTCAAAATACATGTTGAGGGATCAGCGAGATCAGGGCTTTTTTTCTCATAGAACGCCCAGAACAGAGTTCCGGCACCTTTTTTGGATGGAACCTTGTAGGGTAGGCAAGGCGGGTTGTATGATGTGTGTGAATTCCAGCACCTTTTTTTTTTTTTACAAAAAAAGCACTGAGCGAGATAAATTATAAAATAAGCATTGCATTGTAATCCCTGTAAACAACTAACTCAGGAATAACTTCTACAGGAGCGTGCAGATTGCCCCATCAGAAGAAAAAATTACTCCAGAATTATCTGATGAAGATGATGATGAGGTTAGCAATTCAATGTTTTTAGCATATAACTGCATCACTGTTGGAGTTCAGCAACTAATTGTACATTTTTAAGCTGGAATTCTTAAGGTGAAATAGTGCTGAAAAATTTTAGTAGCTTAAAAGGTACTGAAAAGTTTAAACTAAGAAATGGAGGACAATCGCACCTTTAAAAATTATAATTTTCATCTTGAATTGCAAAAAATGTGGTTGGGCTCTATAAGATTATGAGTTGCCCACCCTACTCAACGTGGCCACATGTGGATGGGATCTTTCTTTATTTAATCTTTTCTTATTTATTCAATAATCTGGTGAAGTAGTTTGGAAGAAGAAATAGTAGCCCAGGGAACTCTGTCATTAAATAAGAATGTGAAGTGGATTTTTCAGAGACCCAGCCTAATATGTAACCCTATACTTCACTAGCTGATTTGGCTGTACTCATTGAAGTACAGCACCAAAGTGCAGATGATAAGACAGAGATAAATGATAACTAGCTAGCTAGCTAGAGATAGACACTGTAGATATTTTATTTATTTACTTATTTATTAAATTTAGATGCTGCCCATCTCACAGTTGAGATAGATAATTGTTTTTCTCTCTTTCACCATTTTTGTGCCACTAAAATTAGCTATAATTTAACTTTTTATCAGTGCTGTGGAGAAATGATTAGCGAAGTTAATCTAGGACCAAAAAAAAAAAAGATTGCTTTTTCTCTTAATCTCTAAACTTTATTGACAATACAAGACTCCTTCATGTTAATACTTTCCTTGGCAGGTACCTGAATTATACTTTACAGATCCACAGCAGCTGCTGCAGCTTTTCACAGAGCTGGAAGAGCAGAACCTGTCTCTGATTCAGAATTCTCAGGAGACAGAGGAAACTTTGGATGAGCTCCGGCACACTTTGGTTAACACGCGCAATAAAATGTAAGCAAGTAAAAATGATTGCCTACTGTATAATAATCCCCTGCAACACAAGGATATTCTATTTCTTTCCAAAAATGAGCAACAAATGGTCTTAGTTATTATTTGTGTACCTATAGCAGTGATGGCGAACCTTTTAGAGATCAGGTGCCCAAAAACCACCACCCCGCCCCTGCTCTGCCTCCTGCCCTGCCTGCTGCCCCCCACCCACCGCCTGCCCCACCCACCTGCAGGGCCATGCACCGCCTCCATGGCCTGCTGCAGCAGATCGCCAGGCAGCCCTGCAGCACCATGGCAGCCATGCCCTCTCTCCACACCCCGCTGCATCATCTGCACGCTAAGGGGTGTGAGGGCTGAGTCTTGTCCCTGTTGCCCAGGGGCGACTCTCCTCCAGGGGGGCTGCTGGTGAGGAGGGGGCCGTGGGGGAGGCGGGGCTGGGGAAACGGTGTGCGTGTCCACAGAGAGGGCTCCGAGTGCCGCCTCTGCCACCGTACCATAGGTTCGCCACCACTGACCTATAGCAATAGCAAAAGCACTTAGACTTATATACTGCTTCATAGTGCTTTACAGCCCTCCCTAAGCAGTTTACAGAGTCAGTATGTAGCATCCAACAATCTGGGTCCTCATTTTACCAACCTTGGAAGGATGGAAAGCTGATTCAACCTTGAGCTGTTCAGGATTGAACTGCTGAACTGCTGGCAGCATTCTAACCACTGTGCCACCACAGCTCTATGATAGCCACCCCTATCCAACAATATTGCTTTTCTGCCCTGCTGTTAAAAAAATGTTCTACCCTACATCTCCCATAGCCCTAGACATATTAGCATCTATTGTGAGAAACAAAAATGGAAGAGACATTTGTAAGATTTTCAACCGATTTCTTCCATTCCACTTTTGAGAGTAAAGGATCAGGAGATGTCAAGACACGCCAGCTTCATTCATCTATCTATTTCTGCCAGCTATTGCTTTCCATGCACTCTTGCATGTTTCCATAAGCTAAAACTTTTTAAATAGTTCAAATTGCCACAAATGGTAAGAATAGCAGCCTTAGTTAAAATGTGGACATGATCATTTACATGATAAAACCTTGTTAGCAGTAATTATTATGATTTAAATATTAGTACAGAGCATCTCAGCATAGAGCAGCGGTTCTCAACCTATGGGTCGCGACCCCATTTGGGGTCGAACGACCGTTTCGCGGGGGTCGCCGGACACCGCGATCCGCAATTTTATTTTTGATTTTTTTTTGATATTTTTTTTGTTGCGTGCGCGCCGCGCATGCACAGTTCGGGTCATCACACGCGCGCCACACATGTGTGGATCGGGCCGTCGCGGTCCGCCATTTTTTAATTTTTTTATTTTTTTATTTTTTTTGTCGCGCGCACGCCGCGCATGCGCAGATTGGGCCGCCGTGCGTGCGCTGCACATGCGCGGATCAGCCCGTAGCAGTCCGCCATTTTGGTTTTTTGGTTTTTTGGTTTTTTATTTTTTTATTTTTTTTATTTTTTATTTTATTTTTTTTCGTCGCGCGCGTGCCGCGCATGCGCAGATCAGCCCATAGCAGTCCGCCATTTTATTTTTTTGTTTTTTCATTTTTTTTCTTTTTTTTTTGCACGCAAGCGCGCACCCGGGTCAGGGTCGCGGCGCGCATGGGCGGCGCAAGTGGGGTCTCAACCTGAAAAAGGTTGAGAACCACTGGCATAGAGAGCCAGTTTGGTGTAGTGGTTAAGGTGCTGACCTAGAAACCTGGAGACTGTGACTTCTAGTCCTGCCTTGGGTGCGAAAGCCAGCTGGGGGACCTTGGGCCAGGCACTCTCTCTCAGCCCAACTCATTTCATGGGGTTGATGTGGGGAAAATAGGAGGAGAAGGAGTATTCGGTATTTTTGCTGCCCGAACTTATTTATAAGGTGGGATAAAAATCTAATAAATAAATAAACGTACTCATTTATGTTTATTTACATTTACTCAGAATTTTTTCCCAAGTGTTAACTGGTTTGGCTACCTCAAAGATCCTGTGCTCGCTCCTGAAAAGGACACAGGCCAGCTTCCACACACTTTATATCCTCAGTAATAGTATCGTAGTGCCACTATTCCGCTGTTGTACCCAGTTCCCCCATGGAGCCAAGAGCCATGTGTCAAGAGAAAAGCACGAAAAGCTAATCACTTGGAGAAAATGGAGGAATGCTGGTGAGACATCACAAAACTTTGTCAATAGTATAGAGGGGCTGGGAAAATCCAGGACCTGGGAGTCGAAAGAAGATAATCTTGCCTGTGGAAAGCTGGACTTTGGACTTACAACTCCAAAGAAAATGCTGCAAATGTGGTTTAACCAAGTAAGAATTGAGCATATATTGAATTAGCTCATCTTTCCAAGTAATTGCAGTGTATAAAATTACTCATGTCAAACTCTTCCAAACATGACTTCATTTTTTTTTTCTGGATTAGGGATCGTGAAATAGAACAGCTGAAATTGCTTGCTGTCACTCTGCAAGCCAACATTGTTAAAGAGGAGGAGACCGCAGCAGACCTGGAACTTAAAGCACGCGTCTTTTCTTTTGGGGAGTACAAAGCAGATGTTCAGGTATGCATAGCATCAAGTCAATTGATAAAGCTTGAGCCTAAAGATCAGAAGGTATGTGCAGTATAGACCCAGTCCCACAGAACGGTGCAAATGGGCTACAATGGCTGCGAAAAGGGGAAAAGAAAATGTTACAAGATCATAAGATCACGTTCCCGAGTCCATAAGATAACTTGGATTCTCTATTCTGATTGTCAACTCTGCAACGAGCCTGAATGAAGCCAGGAACCAGAAATAATGCTGTGATCTTGTATAGGATAAACGGATATTGGCAATCTATGTGGAGTGCCTCAGGGGTCTGTTCTCTCACCTCTGCTTTTTAACATCTACATGAAGCCGTTGGGTGAGATCATCCGCCGACACGGGGTGAGTTATCATCAATATGCTGATGATACTCAGCTTTATATCTCTACCCCGCGTCATTACAGCGAAGCAGTGGAAGTGATGAACCGGTGCCTGGAGGCTGTTGAGGTCTGGATGGGTGCCAACAGGCTCAGACTCAATCCCGACAAGACGGAGTGGCTATGGGCTCTGCCTCCCAAGGACGAGTCTAACTGTCCATCCATTACCCTGGGGGGAGCAGTTTTGTCCCCCTCGGAGAGGGTTTGCAACTTGGGTGTCCTCCTCGATCCACAGCTAAGTTTAGAACACCATTTTTCGGCTGTGGCGAGGGGAGCATTCGCCCAGGTTCGCCTGGTGCGCCAGTTGCGGCCCTATTTGGATTGGGAGTCACTCTTCATAGTCACTCATGCCCTTGTCACCTCGAGATTCGACTACTGTAATGCTCTCTACATGGGGCAACCTTTGAAGAATGTCCGGAGACTGCAGGTTGTCCAGAATGCGGCCGCGCGAGCTGTTTTGGGTCTCCCAAGACATGCTCATATCACTCCAGCTCTCCGTGAGCTGCACTGGCTACCAATTGGTCTCCGAACACAATTCAAAGTGTTGGTTATGACCTATAAAGCCCTTTATGGCAATGGACCAGGTTACCTACGGGACCGTCTTCTGCCTCATCAATCCCAATGACCGGTTAGGGCACATAGGGTTGGCCTCCTATGAGTCCCGTCTATTAGGCAATGTCATCTGACAGGTCCTAGGGCAAGGGCCTTCTCTGTTGCTGCCCCAGCCCTCTGCAACCAACTTCCACAGAGGTCCGCACTGCTTCCTCCCTCCTAGCTTTCCGGAAATTATTGAAGACCTATTTATGCCGACAGGCTTGGGGCGTATGAACAGTGCTCTGCCCCCGGGCCTAGGAATGTGCCTCCATCGTTGATTGTGTGTTTGTGATTGCATGTTGTGTGTATGTGTTTTAGATTGAATTGAATGTGTTTTTGGATTGGATGGTTGATTATTATTATTAAATTCCTCACATGTAATTGTATTGTTGTTGTAAGCCGCCCTGGGTCCTAGGAGAAGGGCGGCATAGAAATTTGAATAAATAAAATAAATAAATAAATAAATAAAATCTCCACCTCATGCTTTCCCTGAGATTCTTCACCCGGATCTTAAGAAAAGATAAAAAAGAGACATGGCGAAGATTTAGGTGGCATGCTGATAAAGTCCCAATCTCATTGAAGAAGAAAAACGAGATCAGATCTGAGCTCATCTAAGCATTTGTGTGTGTGTGTGTGTGTGTGTGTGTGTGTGTGTGTGTGTGTGTGTGTACATGCAATACTTTGTAATGTTTTACTTTCTGTAGCTCTCCCCATCTGGAGTGGTTCAAATGATTTTGTTTTTGGTTGCCTCCTACTATCCAGAGCCCATGTCACAGCTAGGCGTCAGATGGGAGGGCATTGAGGTGATGTTATTAATATAACTGAAAACTGATGTGAACGTCCTAGAACCTAGATTTGTGAGGCCTGAAAGTTTACCTTAATTTGCAGGACAAAATGTTGGTGAGTTTGCATCGAAAGGTGCTGGAAGTCTATCGTCGCTGCATTGGAGAGAATGAGGCAAACCTAGGAACCTTGCAGATGCTCACTGTTATCGAACACCAGTTAGATGACTTACTAGAATGCCTTGAGAGGGTGCCTCCAGTAAAGATAGAACAGGCTGAGAAAGCCAAAGAGAAAGAACGAAGGATGAGGTAAGATAAAAATCCTATTCAGGGTTGGCTCCAATATGGTGCCTTCAACAGAATGAGGAAGATTACATTCCTTCTTCACCTCCTTTTGTGCATCCTCTAGTTCAAGGGTAGGCACCTTGGCTCTTCTATGACTCGTGGACTTCAACTCCCAGAATTCCTGAGCCAGCCAGTCCACGAGTCATAAGAGCCAAGGTTGCCTACCCCTGCTCTAATTAATCTTATTGATGCCATGGTACTTGTTGCCATCAAAACTGCTTTGTGAGCATGGTAAGAGCATCAAATGAAGGCCACCATCTAGCTTTGATTGCAAATTGTAAGTCAGTGGTTCTCAACCTTTCTCAGGTTGAGACCCCACTTGCCCCACCCATGCACGCCGCGACCCCGACTTTTTTTATTTTTTTTTATTTTTTTGGTGCGCGTGCTGTGCATGCGCAGATCCGCCCGTCGCGTCAGAAAAAAAAATAAAAAAAACAAAATGGCAGCCACGACGGGCGGATCTGTGCATGCGCAGCGCGTGCGACGGGCCGATCCGCGCATGCGCAGATCCGCCCGTCACGCCGAAAAAAAATAAAAAAAATTAAAAAAAATTAAAAAAAAATAAAAAAACAAAAAAACAAAATGGCGGCCGCGACGGGCGGATCTGCGCATGCGCGGATCGGCCCGTCGCGTGCGCCACGCATGCGCAGATCCGCCCATCGCGGCCGCCATTTTTTTTTTGTTTTGTTTTTTTAATTTTTTTTAAATTTTTAAAAAAAAATTTATTTTTTTTCGGCGTGACGGGCGGATCTGCGCATGCGCGGATCGGCCCGTTGCACGCGCCGGGCATGCACAGATCTGCCCGTCACGGCTGCCATTTTGTTTATTTATTTATTTATTTTTTATTATTTTTTTTTCCAGCGCGACGGGCGAATCTGCGCATGCGCGGCACGCGCGCCAAAAAAATAAAAAAATTTAAAAAATTAAAAAATTAAAAAAAATAAAAAAATGGCGGCCCGCGGTGTCCGGCAACCCCCACAAAATCGTTGTGTGGCCCCAAATGGGGTCGCGACCCCAAGGTTGAGAACCGCTGTTGTAAGTTAATAGTACGATGTGGATGAATCTTAGGCTCTTATGCACAGAAAACATGCATAGAAACATCTGGCCTTACAAGCATCATTTGGATGTTTGCTTTTTGACGGTCATACAGGTTTAACAGGGACATGTGAAACTGAGTGTGAACTGCACCGGCGCTTTCAATAAAGGTTCTGGTAGAGGTAATAAAATTATCAGAAAGCTCCATTTTGCAGAGTACATGCCACAGAGAGTTGGTCAATATACAACACCGATCCCACAACCTGCTAAGACAATGAATCGGATAACAGACACACAAGAAGCATTTAACCCCTTTGGAGCTACTTTTTTTTTTTTTTTTTAATCCTGGGAGAGGTTTTCAACATAGCATTTATGTGAAGAGCAAAGGTCTTTGTGGATCCAACGCTCAGTAGAATTCTCCAAGACAATTTTGGGCTTATGTGACTTGCAATTCTGACTTTTAATCTGCTCTTTTATTTGGCCAGGATGAGAGAAGAAAAGATAAGGCAGCAGAGACAGTTGCAGGAGGAGAGGCTGCAGCGGGCCCTGGCAAGAGCACAAGCTGATGTTAAGAAGAAGGTATGTTGAGTATCTCCTGAGCATCTGGTGTTGCATCTTTTTGTGATTTCAGTAGCTCAGACTATTTTATCAATTCTCCCATCCAAAGCCTTTTGTAACTCTAGTTCAGAACGGTTTATACACGAGGCACCAATAAAGGAGAATATTTGCAGCTCAGGGTTGAAATGATGGGTCCTTGGTGCCCTCTAAGTTTGTTTGTTTTCCTGCAGATGTTTCATTAACCAAACTAGGTAACATCACTAGCACTGGTATTACCTAGTTTGGGCAATGAAATGTCTGCAAGAAAGCAAGGAAGCTCAGGGAGCACCAAGGACCCTTCATGTCTACACACGAACAAGAATAAGGTATGACTGGATTCAGTTATCTACCTTTGTGCCTTGTTTCTAAGACCAAAGATGGCAAGTCCAAAGGGGTTTTTGATTAGTGATATTTCTTGCTATAAAGGGAAAACCTAGCTCAGACTTTCCCCTTTCTACACTTTACTATTACATATAATGAAAATAGTAAGGATTACTACTACTATTACTACTAATAATAATAATAATAGCAACCGTGGTGGTGCAGTAGTTAGAATGCAGTATTGCAGGCTAGCTCTGCTCACTGCCAGGTGTTCGATCCTGACGGGATCTAGGTTAACTTGGACTTCCATCCCTCATTGATAAAAATGAGGAGCCAATTTTGGTGGGGGCAATACTGAGTTGAGGAAGTTGTTCATGTTCTGAATCAATGCAGGAGATTGACCACAATGGACTAAAAGAAAACCAGTCCTTATAAATGGAGATAATCTTAAAACAGAGATGCCTTAGTGGAAGAAAATAAAAATTTGAATAGTAATTCAGCTGATTTTGGATAAGATCATCTTTCTCTGAAGAATCCGTTTTTAGTACATATGCCAACTGGATCACCTCCTAACAAAGTTAGAAAAGACACATTTTAGTTACATGTAAGTTAGGTAACTGCAATGTGCTCTGCATGGAACTATCCTCTGGATCTTTCAGAAACTTTAGAGCTGCGGTAACAGAGGATCAGAGGAATCTAGCACATTTACAAGTAGAACCATATCTGCGTTGCTTATCAGGCTCTCTCCAGGCACAATTTGAAGCATTTATTACCTTTAAAATTCTAAATGGCTTAGATCCAGAATACCTTAAGGCAGGGGTCCCCAACCCCTGTCCGTGGACCAGTACCGGACCATGGCATGCCAGCAACCGGTCCGCATAAACAAAAGCCCCATCCACAGGATGCAGGCAACACACAAAACCACGCCCCTTCCGGTCCATGGAAAAACCTCTCCCCATGTAACCAGTCCCTGGTGCCAAAAAGGTTGGGAACCTTTGCCTTAAGGCAATAGTGTCAAACTCTATCACATTACATGACGTATTGTGACAGTTTTTGCCTTTGCAGAGCCAGGGTAGGCGTGGCCTGCATGTGATGCATCTGGCCCGTGGGCCGCCAGTTTGACAACTCTGCCTTAGGGGTTGCCTATGTAAGGCTTCTGGTGATTTTCAACACCACTACTATACCAAAAGTGTGATTGGTAATGCAAATAAATAAATTGGTTGTTGCTCAGCAAAGGAACATATTAGAGCACAGGTGTCAACCTCGGCGTGTCACGTGACATGTCATAACATATCACAATTTTTTTCGCATTGCTGGAGCTGGCGTGGGTGCGGCCTCCACATGATGCAACCACCCACGGGCCGGCAGTTTGACACCCCTGTATTACAGGATACATGATAATTTAGAACTCCAGTAACTTGGGAACCCAGGTTGGCACTTAACCGTGATTACAATTTCATTTTACAGGAAGCGATAAACCTTTTTTGTTTTTACTACCCATAATTTATTCCACTGTTTCAATGCTTTGTACTGACCTTAATTACTGCTAGCCACTCTCAGTGATGCAGAAGTACCAGAAAGGCAGAATTCCTTATGTATAAAAATAATACACATCTATCAAGCAGCACCAAGACAGTAGCGCTGATAGGCTGCTATTCTAGAGATGCAACACAAGTTTAGTTGTTTATTTCAGCAATGGCAGAGTAATACTACCTGGTTATAGATAAAGAGATAGAACTTTATACCTACACAAAATTGGAACATTTTGAAATGATTCTCTAGGGATTCTGTTGTTGTTCACACATGCCTTCCATAACTCATGAGGTCACATACTGAACCTAACTATGATTTGAGAATTAGAAATCACAAATCATAGAGAATTTTTGAGTCATTGTACATTAAATCAGGCATTTGAATGAAGTGGTAGAGAAATTATTACTGGTGTTCTACATAGGTTTTAGTTTACCAAATAATAAACGCAACTGTAATTATTTTTATTTTATTTCTGCCAAGAAAGACAGGTAAAAAATACTTCCAATTTTTAAATATTCTAAATATTTTTCAATATTCCAGGAAGGAATATTCCTTCCTGGAAGAAGCCATATTTCTTTCTGTTATATTCATATTGAATGAAATAATGATATAAGGGAAGAAGCAGTTAGAAACTTCTTTGTGGAAGGAAGAAATAAAACCGTGCTCAGGTAAAAAAAAAGGTGGTCAGAAGTTGGCCCTGCTTTGACCGATATACACTTAGTGCAAAATGAATTTATTTGCATTATTTCGGTATAAAATGTGCAGAGTTGTTCTTAAGTGTCCCTGTGATCATTTTTTAGACTGGCCGAAGATTAATTTTTCGTTCTGAGCCTCCCGCTTTCAAGGAGAAAGAAGATGAGGATCAGGGGCTGATCGATAAAGAAAAAGAAGAGCTGCTCTATTACTTTACCTAGCAGTCGAAAGCTGCTAGACATTATGAAGCATACGGCAAATGACAATCTTAACAAGAAAATGTTTCAACAGATAACCCTGCAAAGTTGGGGAGAAAGCTAACTCTATCCTAAGTACAGCGACATACAATAGATCAAAATATAGACAACATCTTTTCAGAGTTGTAAATCAGAAATCCAAATGTTGCTCAATTTGTCAATAAATGAAAACTTAGTGATAGAAAACAATGTCTACCAAAGTGACCAAAGACCACAGACTAAAGTCTTGCAGCTAGGAAAATAGATATATCTGTGACAAATATGATTTTTTTTAAAAAAAAAAATTCAATCTTCAATAACAGGTTCAATTTTTTTGTAATTAAGCAGATTCTATGGATATCACAAAAATAAAAGTTGAAATGAAGAAACTGGACATTAATTAATTTTATTAGTCCTTTTAACTCCGCGATTATAAATATCCATTGCCAGCAATGGACTTTGCCAGAATAAATCTAATGCTTGCTCTCAAGCAATTAGGAATTTACAATGAGAGTTAAAACTGAGTATATAAACTTCATAAAAGAACACATTTGTCTGTCCAAGAGAAGCAATTACTTGTTTTTCAATAAGCAAGACTCCATAAAACAGAAGCACCACAACAAATGGATACAATTCACATTCTTACCAAGTTAGGGATCCTCTTTGAGTTAAAAAGAATTGAGTGGCTTGCCCCATACATAGTAGGAAATGGAGGCCACACCTACTATGGAAATCACAAAGTTTTTTTTTTACTCAAAAAAAAAAGGAATAAGGAATGAACAGGCTTCTTGTGGTCCACCTATTTAATCTAAATCTTCCTGTGTGTCTTTATAACAGACAGGTGTGCTTGCATTCCAGTTTACAGAGGATCACACTCACAGTAAGTGTGTGAACTATTCCACTAAGTTTTTGAAGTGACAATTGTTGAGGACAAAATGCCCCCATTTATCTTGAAAACTGAACCTTGGTGATAGAAAGAAAAGACAAGATGTTTAAAAATAAGCAATTTCTTCACTTTTTCCACTGAGAGATTTTATATCAGAAATAAAAATAATTTGTTTTGATAATGTAAATGTATAGTAATAAGTCAAGATAGTCAGGTAAACGTTTTACAGTCAATGAAAAATACCCACCCAAGATTTTCTTTTTTCTAAAAAAAAATAATAATAATCCACAAATCAAAATCTGAATTAATGTAATCTGTATAAAATGCTTCTAAACTACATTCTTCTGAAAATGAAGTTCAAAAGGCACAGGCATCAATTAGTATATTTCTATTTATGGGTAAGTCTTCTTAATTTGGAATAATCTATTGTGAATAATCCAAGACAGAATTTATCCATGGTTTAATAACACAGTAGAAAATAATATTTCCAAAGCCATTCCAGACGTAATATCCTCCTGATATATTGTATAAGGGAGACCAAGCCCAAGGACCTCCCTTCGGATTTCAACAGGTCTAGGAAATATATTTCCTAAGGCTCCTGACTTCCAAAACAGAGATGGTCACGTGATGCACAGTGAACAGTATAAGGTCCAGAGAAGGCTGTTTATCTCTCTTCCTCTTTGTCAGTGCTGCTAGATGTTGAAGAGGTAATAAGGTAGGGCAAGGCTAGTTTTACTTAAGCATGAGTTCCAAGAATACAAATTTAGAATGTGATGGAAGGAGGGTCAATTTAGAGAAATTTGTTGCTCACTCATATATTCAAAGCAATTAAACTTTAATTTTCTCCTAACTATAAATAAATAAGCAAAATTCGAAAGTGTTCCTTTGTGGGATATCTTTGTATAAAAAACAACAATGGTCACACAACTTTTTAACTAAGCCGTACATATGTATAATTTTAATGCCATGTGGCATGTCATGAATAAAATGCTTTAAGTTCCAGACTTAAATTCTATTGTAAAACACTGCTTAGCTGAAGTCTTAGTATTTCTTCTTAAAAGTCTGTATGAATTAATTCTATTATCTTAGAATAAAAGATAGGTGTTTTAAAAACATATAAAGATGTATTTTTCGTTTCGGTCATGTTACTTTTATATGCTACTGACACTAGCTGGAAGCTCTTTCTGCAGCCAGATAGTCTGTATGTAAATAGTAGGCAGACTGCTATTTCAACATTAAGTTAGGAGTAAGTTCTACTGAAATCAGCAAAACCTATTTTTGACCAAAAATGCACCATGATGTACATGGTGACTTTGTACAAATTGGCAATACTGTTTTATATTACTGTAAACATAACCAAAGTGGTAAGAAATAACATGTGCTAGGCAGCTTTCTCACGTTCAGTGTAAAATGCTAAATTAGAGATAGCAAGAGCAAGAAATCATATTGCTCTACTAATTCAACCTTTACTATCCCTGAGTATGGTACTATTTTTATGCTCTTATCTCTTTAAAATGTCAGTTTGCAAAAATAAATTGGTCTTCCTGCTTATTCCTTCATTTTAACCCAAAATTTAATTCATTTCAAGAAAAAAGTGCTAAGCTTAATTATCTACTATTTTGAGAATTATTCTTAATTAATTCTTAATTATTCTTAAAATCAGTGTGGAATATCACCACTGCACGTTCACTCTAATGCAGGACTCTAATTCCCCCATATGTTCCTTTTCCTGACTCTAAGATAGAACATACCAAGATCTCAAATTGCCTTATCAAATAAAATTTACTGAACAAGTTTTCTGTTGCACGATAACCATCAAGCATCCCAGCACTGGTGAGCATGCTTCCATTGTTTACTTTTTCCTTTCAAAGCAGAAACAGACTCTTATTTCTCAGTATGCTTCTGTGTCTGAAAGTTCCAATGCTTCTGTCTCCAATGAAATCATTCAAGGTCTTGTAGATTAATGGTGCTTCCTGTAAACTGGGAATTATCAGAATTGGCATCTTCTTCAGCAGAATTGTGTGGCTCCTGTTTAATTCAAGATGTTAAAGAAAGGTTCAGAATTTCACAATTTGCAATTGATCAACTACACTCCTTAGATTACAAAAACACTGCACTCTTTAAAATCTATTAACTTCATGTTTATAGGAATGAACTACTCATATTTCTCAACAGTTAAAATCCTCACTAAAAAGTCTGCCACATGTTTCTATTATTTTCTTCTTCTTTATATTACACTATAAAATTTAAAAGACACAACCAAACACAGAAGGCACCTTATTGTAAACGTAAAGTAGTGGTTAATGTTACGATAGCGAATCAGCTGAAGCTGCATTTATCCAATGTTGCAACTTAAAAGTTTTGTACCTGAAGAATATGAACAGGTAAATCTACTGTCAGCTGAGAGTGTGAGGAGGAAGATTGAGAACTGAGCTGGAAGGGTAGATCTCCTTCTCCTGGAGAATCATCCTAACAACAAAGGAGACAAAATGAGTTTCTAACTACAAACAGCATTCTCCTATTCCAACAACCAATTGATCACTTTACAAACATAAAGTCCATTCCAGAGCTTCTCCATCTTTGTGTGCAGAATAAGCATACAGTCAATTTGATTTTAGCGTGGTCCATTTGGTGATACCCATCCATGGTGTCATATTTGAGATTGCCGGAAGAAACAAGAAACTGGAGAACCAGTTTGGTGTAGTGATTAAAGTGCGTGACTAAAGACCAGCTGAATGCCAGCTGGGTGACTTTGGGCCAGTTACTCTCTCACAGACCAAACCACCTCTCAGGGTTGTTGTTGTGAAGAAAATAGGAGCTGTTCCAGGTAATGATGTCTCTAAAGTATTTTTTTTCTATTGCAAGTAGTCCTCACTTAACAGTCACAACTGAGACCAGTAATTCTGTCTCTAAGTGACATGGTTGTTAAGCAAAACATCATGTGACTGTGACTTGTGGTTTTACCATTGGCTTCTCCATTGATTCCACTTCTCAGAAGCTGGTTGTGAAGCACCCAAACTTATGACCAGGGGGATGCTGGTCATAAGTCCAAGGACCAGTCATAAAGTTACTTTTTCAGTGGTTTTGTAACTTCGAACATCACTAAACAGAAAAGTTAAGTAAGGACTATCTGTATTCCAAATGCTATCTTAATTTCAACTTTAGCATTCTAGAAAGCTCCTATAATCCATATGATATTATTAGGTGCCATGTTAATAAGGCACTACAAGTCCTCATAGGTTTCTCTGCAACTGAAGACTGAGATCACTGGCTTGGTTTTGAATTTATATCATTCTATTGTTTGAGGACTTTGAGCCTTTTGACATCCATCTATTGCAACGCTGGTACTCCATTTCATCTATAATTTTTCTTCTCTGAAGTAGAAAATCTGATGCTTCTCTGATATAAAGTGGCTCATCCCACCCCCTTTAAGTTTGCTGGTTTCTATAATGTCAATACTGAATCTCAATACTTCTAATTTGACATGAAACACGTTTTGGTTCATGGTTCTGACATTCCATGCACCAGTAGTATATTTATTACTGCAGCAAGGTACCAGGATATATTTTTAGTAGCACATCTCTCTTTTCACAGGTGGAGAAATCCTAGAGCAGACATGTCAAACACAAGGCCCAGGGGCCGGATGCGGCCCACAAAGTGGTTTCATGTTGCCTGCGAAGCCATCCTGGAAATAGTGAGGGAACAGGCCGGCAGCCAATGTACAATTCTGTGGTGGCCATCTATGCTGAAACGCATTCAGCCTTAGCTCCACAAGGCCATCTAGAAACAGCAAGGAACCAGCCCCTGCCGCGTCGGTCCCACCCCCTGGGTGCATGCTGGGGAGGTGTCACCCTTTGTGAGGAATGAAGAAATGGACCATGCCTTGGCGCTTGCCCCAGTCCCACCCCCTTCGCCAGAGACCCTCAGATCTGTCCCACTTCTGCCCAGGCCCCCACAGGCACCCTTGACGCGAACGATGTAGAGCTGGCCATGCCCAACCAGTAGGCCACATCCACTCCATCCACGCCCACCCAGTAGGCCACACCCACCCTGGCCACACCCACTCACCCCCCCGAGGGCAACCGCAATGCTGATGCAGCCCTCAATGAAATTTGTCACCCCTGTCCTAGAGCCACTTAGCTGAGGAGCACAAAATTGCACCTGAACTCATTTTCCCCCTCCTCCCTGACTTTCTCATCTTTTTACATTTCTCTGTTATTTATTATCAGCATCCTTCAAAGAAATAATAATTGCAAATATTTATTTCTGAAGCAAAAGAATGGCAAAACTGATTTGGTCGTGTGATTAAAAAACCAGATGGAAATTTTAGACGATTAAAAAAAAATACTGGAAACTTAAAACTTTGCAATTATTTCCTAAGCAGAATTTGGGTTTGCTGCACCAAATCCTAACATGCTTACTCTATCTAGCTATCTCCACAACATATTGTATCACAAATCCCAGCTACATGCTCCTGGAAAAAAACCAGATTGTTTCCCATAAGTTAAACTGCAAATTGTTACCTGAAGCAACTGAATTTGAACAAACTGTGTGCCAGCTGAAGGGTCTCTTACTGTTAGATTTCCATTAGGCAAAATACTGTTGCATAACCGATTTCCAGGACTAAAACAGTTAACTTTATCATTTTTGCTTTTTCTTATACCAGAGTCAGTTGAGCCTGAAATAAAGAGGTGGCATTTGTAAATATAAAGCTGCATTCTGAAGCAAATTTCATTACATCTCTGAAAATACTTCTCCTAAACATCTCTGAATACAACATATGATGATCTTACCATGTAGGGAGCAGATTATTTAAACACTGTTATTAAGCATATTAATAGTTGAGGCCGCATACAAACAGTCTATTTGCAAAAAAAGAAAGAGCAATTTTTACACCTATTCATTACCTAGCGACTTTCATCTTCTAAAAATTTACTCCTAAGAACTGGGAGATCTTTCAGAATAGGAGGAAATATTATATATTCACTGGCCTTGGAAAGGAAGGCTTATAAAAAAACTACTTAATCTAAAAATGCCAACAGTGCTGTTTCTATCCTGTATAAAAAAATCTGAAACCTGACTGAGAAGGGCCCAGATCATCAATTTCAGCCAATATCCTGTGGAATTGAAATACCATCATCTTCTAAACCACCTTCCCTAAACAGGAAAGGTGGAAGATTAGATAAACGTTGTCTACAATAGCGGGGCCAATAACCGTTTCTAGTGGAGAGGGTACACTATTGCCTCTTTAAAAGCTGTCATCACCCCCTCTCATCAAGGATGAATTCATCATCGCTTGAGCCGCCCACATGAGTAGCCAGGAGGGATCTAAAGTGGTACCTATTTATCTACTTGCATCTGTATACTTTTGAACTGCTAGGTGGGCAGGAGCGAGCCCAGGGATAGGCAACCTTGGCTCTTTTATGACTCGTGGACTTCAACTCCCAGGTGATGGCATTTGTAGCCCAAAGGACTTCAACTCCCAGGTGATGGCATTTGTAGCCCAAAGGACCCTGCCCACTTCCTCAGGTCCAACATGGTAAAACTGTCCCCAGTAACGGATTAAGCCTGTTCCCTGGGAATCTCCACAGGATTTGAACCATGCTTAGCGTCCAACTGATGCAGATCCAGGCAATTTTTATCTACCAGTTATGCACAAAGTTCCTCTTTTCAGCTCCCTAAAGTCTTCTGTGAACCACAGGGAGAGCCAGCCAAGGCAGTTCGAATGGGCACAATCCTATCCAAGGCTCTGGCCATCTCCCTATTCCAGGTAGCTGCCAGAACACCCCACCCCCCAGGACTCGGCTCCCTTGTAGTTAACTATAAAGAAGACTCAAAACTGCTCTTTAACTTCCTTATTCCTTTGCTCATCTGTGCAGTTTCTATCCTTTTTTTCTACTTTATATACTTTTCCTCTTGTTTACCTTTTACTTATGTAAAAACGCTTGATAAAATTAATACAGACCCATACACAGAGGGAGAGAGAATATGAGTTATTCTGAGCAAGAATTCTAAATACTGTAGCCTACAGCGCTCCCAATCCCTCCCCCCCCTCCAAAATTATTTTGTAAATAATAGTTCAATATGTATTTCGGCAAGTAGTTTGTTGTGTGTGGATGTGTTCAATGGTGTTTTCTAAAAGTCTGGTGGGTACTTGGTGCCTGTAGGTAATGTGTGCTAATCAAGAATTGCTTGTTTCAAACTTCAAGGATCTAGTACAGTGTTTCTCAACCTTGACAATTTTAAGGCATGTGGACTTCAACTCCCAGAATTCCACAGCAAATTCTGGGAGTTGAAGTCCACATGCCTTAAAATTGTCAAGGTTGAGAAACACTGATCTAGTATATATTTATATGCTGCAGATGAAATTTATCTCACAACACTAAAAAAAAAAAAGTCCTGTGCAGCCAAGATAAATATTCCACTAGGAGCTTCAAAATTGGGGTAGCTGTGAGCCACCTGAAGGCTTGCTAATTCTTAATAAATGTGAATTTAGATCATATTGCAAAATTTAAGTTACAATTGCCACTCTATTTAACCTTGGGGGAGCGGGGCTTTGAGTCCTAGCAACGGCCTGGGTAAGTTTCTGCAGTTTTCTTGGCAAGGTCTTTCGGAAGCGGGTTTGTCCCTTGCCTCCTTTCAGGGCTGAGGAAGAGTGACTGGCACAAGGTCATCCAGCTGGCTTTTGTGCGTAAGGCAGAACTAGAACTCAGGGCCTCCTGGTTTTTAGCCCGATGCCTTCACCACTACACCAAACTGACTCTCTATTCAACTTGGGAGTCTAAATTTAACGATACTACCCTCAGATCCAGTTTGGTGTATACACAATATACTGTACTGAGATAATTAATACTCACCTATGTCATTCCCATTCCCATTTCCTTTCTGTTTTCTTTTTTTGGCAAGCTGAATAGCTCGGTAATCTGTTCTCGCAGACCCACCACTCTCCTGATGACACAAAAGGGTTTGTTCACATCACTAAATCCAGGTAGACTGTTAAGATGTGCAACTTTTCATTATGAATGCCATTTCCTCCTAATAACGTGGATGAATCCCTAACAGCTTCCTTGCTTATACTGAATCCCGGTTAAGTCCGTAGGATTTTTACTCTACTAGACGTTGCCGACTACAGAGCTGGTGCTCATCTTCGTTTCAAGGCCACTGAGCCAGCACTGCCCGAAGACGCTTCCATGGTTATATAGCCAGCATGATGTCATGGAGTGCTGTTTTCTCCCCACCAAAGTGGTACCTATTTATCTACTTGCATCTGTATACTTTTGAACTGCTAGGTGGGCAGGAGCGAGCCCAGGGGTAGGCAACCTTGGCTCTTTTATGACTCGTGGACTTCAACTCCCAGAATTCCTGAGCCAGCATGGCTGGCTCAGGAATTCTGGGAGTTGAAGTCGACGAGTCATAAAAGAGCCAAGGTTGCCTACCCCTGAGCTAGGTGAAGATGGGTGCTCAACCTGTTGCACGGTGCTTGAGTCTCAAACATGTGTCTTAATCACTGAGCCACTGCAACACTCCCTCTATTATTAAGTCCACAGACAAAATAAATTTCCCTTCCTTTTGCAAAACACCAAAACCTGATATAAAACCCCGCAAAACAGATTATGTTTCAGAGGGGGCTGCAGAAAATGGAGACATTTTACTGTGTAAGCCATCTTTGCATGCAATCCTGTATATATGTCAGTATACATTTTAATAAGATAAGTCATGCAATCAAAGGCGTATTTCAACAACATGATGGAGAAAACAAGGTCTAACAATGGCAAAACTTTTAAGAAACGTCTTTTTCTATGAGGGTGGATACAGTATACTTTTTTTGTCACTCAATCCCAAAGCATACCTAGAGTTTTAAATACGAGGGCAATTCGGAAACAAACCTCCATTTGGTTATCGATGACAGACACTCGCAGATACAGAACTTTTATTATACACATTGGAAAAACTACAACATTACATTACTTTTCGACATAATCGCCATTCAAATTGAGGCGCTTGTCGTAACGTCTTACAAGGTTTGAAATTCCATAGTGGTTGTCGCTCACCGCCAAATCGGGGCTATAGGCAGGTGATCAAAAACATCCCAACGGAACTGCTTCAAAAGTTCTTGGGTGCGTCTAGCGTTGTGTGGGTGAGCATTATAGTGGACCAACACCACACCGGAAGTCAGCATGCCCAACTCGTTATGGATGGCTCATCTGAGTTTTCATAAGGTTTCACAGTAGACATCTGAATTGATGGTCGAACCATGTTCCATGAACTTCACTAGCAGTACTCCTTTTGCATCTTCACATTCGGTGGGATTGTCTATGGCACCACTTCTGGTGTGGTGTTGGTTCACAATAATGTTCGCCCGCACACCGCTAGACGCACCCAAGAACTTTTGAAGCAGTTCCGTTGGGATGTTTTTGATCATCCCCCCCCCAATAGCTGAGATTTGGCGCCGAGCGGCTATTACTAAGGACTTTCAAACCTTGTAAGACGTTATGACAAGTGCCTCAATTTGAGTGGTGATTATGTCAAAAAGTAATGTAACGTTGTAGTTTTCTACTGTGTATAACAACATTTCTGTTTCTGCGAGTGTCTGCCATTGATAACTAAAAGGAGGTTTATTTCCAAATTGCCCTCGTGTTTACAACGGTTTGGGGAGGAAATAACGAATAAAAATTAAGCTTTGGTTTCTAAGCTTCTGCTATGAAAAAGACTATCCTCTTTCACTTAATACGATACACAACATGTAAAAGCACTGAATCATTTCACAGGCAGAAACAATTTATGCCACTTACATTATACAAAATACATGGTGACTTCACTCGGGGCAGACATTCCATAAACCTTTTTGATCTGGTAGAGAATGACTCACAGTGACAATATCGTCAAAACTAAGATAGTAATAAAAACTAGTTACTTAGTGTTATTGCATACCGGAATAGAGCTGCCAGTCCCTGTGCTCAGATCAGTTTCTTTCTGTGCACTGTAACTTCCTGAAGGGTTGGAGAACACATACTGAGTGACCATTTTGCTGCCCTCTTGTTGCTCCACAACGTCCAGGCTAGGAAGCAAAGTTTGCTCTGCTTTATTTGGAGCTAACAATTCAGCTGCATTGTTTCCACCGAGGCTGCTGGAAGGGGTTAAAGTGGCCGTGTCTACTGACAAGTTATTGCTAGAAGTCAAACCGTGCAAGTCTTGACTGGAACTTCTTGTTGACAAAGATGCTAATGAGCCTAAGGCTTCTGCATTCACAGTCTGTACCTCATCCAGATTTAAAGTGCTTTGCTGTAAAACAGTGGTGGTGGTTCCCAATAAAAGAGAGCTATCCAGGCTGTGTGGAATGTCACTACTAGCCACTAAAATCAGTGGGTCAACTGTCTGAGCCAGGGAACTGCTATTGACAGACAGACTGCCTCCAAGCGTAGAGCCCACTGAAGCAACATCTATGGTAAGGATTCCAGAGTTTATTAGAGCCATATCAGCTGAAATTCCAGAGGAGTTCCCAGATACGCTGGAAAAAAGGGATACCAGATCTACATTGCTGAGGTCACTTTGTCCTGAATTGGCAAGTTCGTTGCTAGGTGTGAGGGAACCAATGGTTTCCATCTGATTTAATAGATCTGAAACAAAGCAAAATGTTTTTATAAGATTACCTAGTTACTATGATAGGTATCCTATAAATCTTGCCTCCTTCCTCTCCCTCCAATTTGGCTACATATCCTCATTCCAAGAACTTATGTCTTCCATTTCCAATCGAAGCAGCCAACACTACCTTCATTAAATTTGGAAGAAAACAGTACAGGTAGTCCTCAATTTACAATTGATCCCAAAATTTATGTTGTTCGGTGAGAACTATATTAAGTGAGTTTTGTCCCATTTTACAACTTTTCTCGCCACGTCTGTTAAGTGAATCACTGCAGTTCTTAAATTAGTAACACGGTTATTAAATGAATCTGGTTTCCCCATGACTTTGCTTGTCAGGTCACAAAAGGGGATCACATGATTCTGGGACACTGCAACCATCATAAATGTGTGTCAGCTATCAAGCATCCGAATGTAAATCATGTGACCATTATGTGCTGCAACAGTCATAAGTGTGAAAAATGGTCATAAGTCACTTTTTTCAGTGCCACTGCAACTTCAAATGGTTACTAAATGAACTGTTGTAAGTTGAGGATTACCTGTAGTGTCAGAACTCAATGCTACTATGCCACGGTAGTGTAATTTTGTTAGGATTTCGGATAATCTCTACTTCTTGTTAACACATATTCAGACTTCCATAATATGCTATGCATCCCTAGCAAAATGGATAGTGCTAGAAGTAATTTTCACACAACTAGCAGTTAAATGCCAGCAGTATTTATAGAGGATGTGAAGGGAGGCATTATGGTGTAAAGCTCTGCTCTGTCCTTAAGTATGAGAGTTGTAATATCTCACTACATATAAAAGGACAGACCTTTTCAGCATTGTGGCACAACCCCACCCCTCCCTTATGTGCATTTTGTTATCACGCTATGTAAGAAAGACAGAACTTTGGGCAAAACTCAACATTTGTCATTCTCAACTTGCTAATGTTGGCTGAACCATACAGAAAAACAAGTCACACTGAATACTAGGGTTTCTATATGAATTATTCAGAAGACATTTTCAATAATAAAGAAGGTATTTGTAGTATCATCAACTGAGAAAACCTTTGAGCAATACCCAAAATGGTTGTTTCACTGCCCACACTTAGGTGACCTATTTATATTGCATTCAATGTTTATGTTTCTCCTACTATACCGCTTCTTGCTCCCACTGAACAATGTCATAATCACCTTTGCTTCTTTTGATAGGTATTCATTATTTGAAAGAGATTACTTAAAACCCTACACTCATATTCCTATCTTTCATAAACATTTTACCAACATTCATTTACTTGCTGTTGTTTTTCCCATTTATGTATAGCCTGCCATCATTTATTCATTTTCTTTGTTAAATACAACTAACTAATAACTAATTTGGTCTTTGATACATTAATTTTCAGATCCACAATCCTGGTTACCATAAAAATTGCCATAGTAGTGGCAATACTGTCTGCCTATGAAAGTACATACATAATATTACACCAAATAATACCTCTTGTAACATCACTACAAACTGTTCTTTATTCATTTATCTTTAAATAATCAAGGAGGATCACCCAACTACTCTTGGCTAACTCACTCCTCAATTCTGAACAATCTGCTAAGCATTCCAGTTATCCTTACTCATTACATCCAGCAATTAGAATAGAATAGAATAACAGTTAGAAGGGACCTCAGAGGTCTTCCAGACCAAGCTTCTGCTCAGGCAGGAAGCCCTATAAACACTACTATGTTACTATAAAATGTCTTATAGCTCAAAACCATTCATTTTACCATTATGCTTTCTGTAAATCAATAGTAAATATTGTTTTCAACATTTATACATATATCAAGTATCTACAAAAGAACAAATCAGATGTATAGACTATAGGTCCCCAACCCCCAGTCTGTGGTCCACAGCATGCCAGAAACTGGGCCGCACAAACAAGCAAAGCCCCATCCATGGGATGCGGGCAGCATATGAAACCACGCCCCCTCCAGTCCGTGGAAAAACCTCTCTCCATGGAACTGGTTGGGGGCCACTGATATAGACCCAAATAATTAACTTCAGTGAGATGAATAAATCTTTTTTTTTTTGCAAGATCTTTAGATATACCACATTCTATACATTATTCAAATCCCCAGATAACTCAGTCTTCTAAGGAAGCAAATCATACCTGCACTAAAGTTGTGTTGCTTGACCATGTGTGTTTTCATACTATGTTTTGAATTGAATAATTTACTACAACTGGATACGGGGCAACGCATCTTCAATGAATCCACATCCTGAAGGTGTTTTTTGGAGTGAATATATAGACTACTGCGTGCTGAGAACTTTGCACAACAACCTGAAATATACAACAACTGGATCATATGAATATAATATACATGTGTAGATTTAAACCCTATTATAAGAGTTTCCTATGAGATTGCAGACAGCACAGTTTCTCATAATCCCTTACTTCTAGACCTCAGTGTTTTCATTCCCCAGATCTTTGCTCCTTCAGTTTTCAATGATTTATAGATAAAAACTCAGACAGGTAACAAAGCTAAGAAAATGCTAAGGAGATAAACCAGTTTGAATGAGTTGTATACACAGTACTTAGTCTGTCACATCCCTACAGAGGAGCAAGAAGGACAGAGCTAAGCAAATATACTGACAGCAAAAATTACCTTTGAAAGGTGATCTTACAAATCTTAGAACAAAAGCTATAAATGCAATACCAGCTTCAAAAGCTTGTGAGAACAGAGTCAAATTAACTAAAACAACTGCACTATCCAACTACGGTTGCATTTATCAAGGCAGTGGGAGCTTTAAAGATAATACAGAAATTAAATCTCCATCCTGCCCCCACTCCAATTTTATTTTTCTTTTGCTGGTGGATGTCCATATTCCCTAAAAATGAAAAAGAAGTCTTGAAATTAAATAGTTTTCGAAAGAAAAATATTCCTTTGGAAGAAAGATTTATTTAGCTCCTTCTTCACAATTAGGTTGTACTTTGAAAGTATTTTCTTTCCTGTCGTGAGATTCAATAGCAATCCTTCAGCCCAGCAATCCATCTGGCTATATAATATAGTTTGGTCTGTTCTACGTATCAATCAATCTATGCAGAAATAGAATCAAGTGTTTGAATAATACCTTCCACAGGGCATTCAAATGGTTTTGTACCAAGATGAGTTATACTATGGCCTTTCAAATGTTCTGCTCTTGTAAAAGATTTTCCACAACCTTCTACAGAGCATGTGAATCTCCTGTCATCTTCATGTTTCCTACAAGAGTAATTAATTTGACATTAAGATCAAGCACTTCTTGCACAGAACTGAGAAAATTGTATACCAGTAGATTGAAGTTTGATAAGTTTTTAAAGCCTATTACTAGACTTACTCCAAAAAAATGTTTTAGTTAAGCAGACAGCCTTCACTCAACTTAAACAAAGTCTATTTATGTTAAGAGCATTTATTCAAGTTCATTTTCTATTACTGAACTTATAACTCTTCAAACTTAAACTGCAGTTTCTTTAAATATTTGTATACAATGTTTGTTTGGCAATGATTTTCAGTATAATCAGTTGGAACATTTACCTTTTATGTCTTAATAGCTTAGACATGCTAGTGAAAGACCAGCCACAGCCTTCAAAGTCACAAATAAAAGGTCTTTCTCCTGAAAAAAAAGGGATACAAAAATTGCAAATACAAAGGCTAACACATTTGTTTTCAAAAATTCCTAATTTGATTAGCAATTATAATCATTAACTTCTTTACACTGATTTTACCAATCAAATTCCTTACAACATACAGTTAAATCGTTATCTAAACAGATTATCAGCTTTTAAGGATAGCATCTATCCAATCAACATATTGTTCTTTAAGCCAACCAAAGCAAACTTTAACAGTACCCTAATTCACACCTGTGTGACTTCTCATGTGGATTTTCAGCCGGCAAGCTTTGTCATACTGCTTGTTACAGCCTGGGAAGGAGCAGGAAAACATTTCTTGTTCCCTGAAGTGGACTCGATTATGAGAAAATAATGCACTCACTGTTATGAAAGTCCTCTCACAACCTGGAGAAAAAAGAAACAGTTAACTGTGTTCCACAGGAAAGCAGAAACAACAAAACAAACCCCCTTAATTTTTCTGTATCATAAACAATATGCTACAGATAAATAAAAATACAATTTTCAAAAGCAGATTATTGCCAGGCACCGTATGCTGGGAACAGCCAATAAAGGAATGTTTTCATGTTCAATTTCTACATCTTCCATCTAAAAGTTTTTGAAAATAGAATACCAGCAGACATATTTTGCTCTACACGTCTTACATCTTACAATGTAAGAATCCATTATCTTGCTTCCATTCTACCACAATAGGGCCACCAAGGTCCCAAGAAATGATAGAAGCTGAGATCCAGCATTTGCAGAGCACTACAATGGGAAAGGATGCTTTACCAATTCCCAGCAAATGTTCCTCCCGATAAACTACAGAACATTAAACTAGAAATTAGACTTGCAGCAAAAATTCCAAAGAATGAATTTACCTCATCTTAAAAACCAGTGCACCACAATGGAAAGTATATTGGATTGAGGTTAAGGAGATTTGAGTTCAAATAAGAAAAATTACATTGTGTACAGAGGTAATACATTTCTGAATATTCCCTCGCAATCGGAACAGGCACACCACATTTCACAAAATTGCCTTTTTTCCAAAATGGCACTCTTTGCATTAATTATGAATTTAGCTGTGATAGTGCACAATTTTTTTTAAAAAAACTTTCTGTAATAAATCATGTAATTATTTTAAACAGGGTGTATTTTATTTAGAATGGTACTGAACAAAAGGGATTCTTTTTCATGTGAACACACGTAGAATTGCATGTCTGTCAGCCTCTCCAGAAATTAAGAAAGATAACAGTTCATACCAAAGGCCGCAAAAATATTCATGGGTATTTTTTATTTTTTTCTGATAACATGTTCAACATATAAACATACACAAACACACAAAGTAACAATACAATGGAGATTTTAGTATCGAGTAATTAGTTCAAGACTAAAGCTATTATCATATAATACTTTGATGTGAATTTGTGAATTGCAGGGTATTTTTTTACTTTGTATGGGTAGTCCTCAGCATACATCCTTTGTTTTTCAGTGATCATTCAAATTTATAATGACTTATGACCAATTCTCAAAGCTCCAGCCATTGCAAGGTTCCTATGATCATGTGATCACAATCCAGGTGCTCTGGTGCTTGGCTTGTGATTATGACATTGCAGCAAGCCATATTATGTGATCAACGTGTGACCTTTCAATATGGAAGCTGGCAAGGAAGGTTACAAATTGCCATGGAAATTGCTCCAGCTGCCTTTTCTCCTTGAGGAACCTACTATGAAATCCAAAAAGTCAGGGATCTTATACTCTGCAGCACCTCATGCAGGCTGAGGAATTCTGGGAATTGAAGTCCACAAGTCTTAAAAGGGCCAAGTTTGAAGACCCCTGCTTTAATGCATGCCTGCCCACAACACCCTGCCCTCTGGCCAAGACCTTTGCCACCCCTTCTATGCCTCCACCGGCCCTCCCATACCCCTTGCCAACTTGCTGTGACACCTGTGTACCCTCTCTACCCTCCTGAGTTAGGGTTCTCATCTCTTCCTGCTTAAGAACTTGGCAGCCCTAGGGGTTACAATGGCAACCACAACTGCAGTCGCTAAGCGATGCAATCACTTGACATTGTGCTTTGCAACTGCACAGCGGTTGCATAGCAATGGTCCCAACTGCAGTCATAACCCAAGGACTTCCTGCATTCAGCTATGGATTAAAAGTTAAATAACGTTATGCTTCTAACGCTTTAGGGACTTCCCCCCCTTCTCTTTTTATTTTCCATTCTTGTTAATTTTATATTAAATATTAATTATATTAGTGCACTGAAATCTGCATAGAAATAACACAACGATCATGATTTGCTATTTTACAATAAAGTATCGATGCGTACGTATTTTAATTCGGTTTCCCACATTCATTGGAATACACGTTTTGCAACACTTAAGATCTGTAAGTAACTGGACTACACCCTCGATTTAAAATAACCCCCCCCTTTCCCCACTCCCAGTTCATGGCAGAAACGCTACCCACGAGCAGCGTGAAAGGCAGTTTGCCCAAACCAACCACACCGGGGTCGACCAGATTACCTGGATACTCGCAGCGGTAAGGCCGGTCTGGCTCCAGGTGGCTCCGCCGCTGATGCGCCCCAAGCCGGGCGGCGCTGGGGAAGCGCTGTCCGCAAGCCTCGCATTTGAGCCTCGCCTCTTCTTCGTGAGCCCTGCCGTGCGCCCGAAGGTTGTAGATGGTGGTGAAGCGCTTCGTGCAGCCCGGCGCCGAGCAGGCGAAGGGCCGCAGCTTGTCGTGGGAATGCAGGTGGCGCCGCAGCTTGTAGGCCGTGGCGAAAGCCCAGGCGCAGCCGGGAACCGGGCAGCTGAAGGGACGCGCCGCCCGGCTGGCGCCTGCTGGAGGAGCAGCAGCTGCACCCGCCGCCTCTCCGCCCTCCTGCCCCGCGCCGGTTGGGCTCCCGCCGCGCGCCGACAGTTGATGCAGGCGCAGCAGCTGCTTGCGGGAAAAGGTCTCGGCGCGGCGGGAGTCCGGGCGAGGATGTGACGCCGGGGCCCGCGAAGATCCGCCGGAGGGTGCAGCCGGCGGGTGGGCGGCGTCGCTCGGCTGAGCCGGAGGCGGCGGCACTGGGGCTGCCGGCGCCGGGCCGCCGAAGCTAAGCGTCCCATTTTCGAAGCGGACCAGCAGGCTCTGGTTGTTGATGGTCAGCGTGCCCGAAAAGGAGGAATTCCCCTGCCCGCAGCCGCCACCGCCGGGCTCCTCCTGCGGCCCGCCGCCCTCTGAGAGCGGCGCCGAGGCCGGGCCTTCTCCTCCCGCCTCGCCGCCCGGCTTCCCCTCCACCCGCGGCCGCTGTGTCGGCGGGGAATCCTGAGAGGAGCCTCGCGAGGGGTTTCCGGAGGCTCCGCCCCGCACCAAGTTCAGCACCAGCAGCAGAGCGTCATTTTCCGGCGGCTGCCCGGGGCCTCCGGCTGGTGGGGACAAGGCGGCGGAGGCGGGCGCGCCGCCGGAGGTAGCAGATCCCGGCGGCGGCGGCGGCGGCGGCACTGGAGACGGCGGTGGCAACTGCTGAGGCGGCGGCGGCGGCGGCGGCGGCTCCGGCAGCTTCCCCTCGAGGAGCAGCAGCACCGGGAATGTCACGTCCAGGCCCCAGGCCCCCGCTGCCGCCGTCCCCGTAGAGTCACGAGGCTGAGGAGGTCGGCGAACAGGCCCTGAGGAGGGAGCCACGTCGTCCGCGGCGGCCGCACCAGCGCCATGTTGTTGGCTGGCGGGCTCGGGCTGGGCCGCCTCCGCGGCGGCAGGCAGCCCCTGCGTTTCCATCTTGGGGGTCCCTGTAGCAGCGGCTGAAACCGGAGCCGCGGGGCGGAGCCGGCCAAGAGATCGGAGAAACCCGGAGCGCGGAGCACAGGAGAGGAGTCGATCTTGCGCGGCCGCGTGTAAAACCAGGAAGTGGTAGTTCTGCGTGAAACCGGAGGACAGATCAGAAGCGGGGAGGAGTGGAGACCTTGAAAGATTCAAAGCATAGCTAAAACTAAGAAAGAAATCCCACTTTGCGTGGGGTTTATGCTACTTGAGAAAAGGGGATCTCGTAATCATTATATTAGAGCAATAATTAAGAAACAACATGTTAGATTCAATGGACGCCCCCTCAATATCTCCAACACTCTGCTACGGTAGCAACGAGCCTCGTAAATAAAATTCGATTTGTATAAATTGTGTTTTCCCTTCATTTCACTTCCGCCAGGACTGTGAAACTCTCACCAGACTTTCGCCCGATAGGTAAGCCGGCTGGGACTGCGGAGTAATGTCGGGGAGCTCAAGAGTTCTTGATCCCTTACCCTCGGATGTTCCATTATTACTGAAACTTCCTTTTAAAATGCTAAAATGAGCTTCCCAAATTTAGTTATAAAGTGACTTTCCTTCATCGTAACCTTCATGCACACCCTCACCCCCATGTTGGAAACTAATGTTTTTCAAGCCAGTTTTGACTCCGAAGGATTTATGCGCTGGTATTCGCCTCCAACAAAGCAGCTAAATGTGTTTCAGAATCATGCATTTTATGTTTGCAAGTCTGAAGTAAATATTTTAATGGTGCTGGGCTGTCTTAAGCTTAATGCTAATATCAGTGTTTGTTTTTCTGTGTTTCAGTTTTCAGTGTATACTTTGTTTAGTGATTTTTAGTGTGATAAGTTTCTTGAGGGAGATGAACTCTACAAAAGCAGAAATAAAGAATAACTGCTGTAGAAGAGAGAGGAGAAGCCAGGAAGAGAGGATTACTTCCCTGTAATAGTATGGTTTCCTACCATGATGTGAATTCTTCAAATTTATCTGCCCAATTTAACACGTTGAGAAGGACAATTAAATTATTAAAGCATAAGGAACCAAGTGTGAAGTTGAATTGAGATAAAAAAAAGAGTTGCTAGGATGTATGAGCTAAACTTATTATCTATTTTACACTGCATTCAAATGTAAATCATTCAGTGTGGTGCACACATTTAAAAATACGGAAGTATGGAAAAAACAACAAGCTGGATGTTCAAGCAAATGAAGGAAGTGGCAGTAAAATCTGGGTCCAGAAAGATATTGCCGTGGGCGGCCATCCTTAAACTGGAGTCTTCCAGTTGTAATGGGAAGTGAGATTGGTGGCATATAAATTTAATAAGTAAATGGGCTTGTAGGTCAGAGTATCGTATAGGAAGAGAACTATCAATGTATCTTCTAAAAAGATGGCATGCATTGTATATATTGAAAGAAAGCTGCTTCTTTAGTTATTAAAAATTGTTGAGATGTTTTATTTATTACAATTCTCTTTCCACCTTATAGAACTCGACTGCAGTTGACTCTGAAGCTAGACTCGCACTTCGTGTTCTAACCAGCCAACCTTTTTGACTAGATTATAGTTTGCTAATTTGCACAACACACTAAATCATAAGTCATTATTTACAAGTCAGCCACTGGGTTTACTCAATACATGAAGCAAAAGTCAGTTGAACCAGATTACGATGTGGTTCCAGTCTGAGTGGCATAAATAAAGTCTTCAAATATTTCCCATTCTGCTGTTATAGATTTTATTAATATTTTAATACACCAACTACTGTGAAGTCATGAAAATTGCCCCAAAACATTTAAAATGTTAGTAAAGGCAGTAAAGCAACAACCATTAAAAATGAAAATAAGCATCCATTAACATGTGCTTTAAAATCTAAAATACCAACAGAGGAATATTATACCACAGGTGGCAACTCTCAAGTAAATGTGCTTGCAGCAACTATGGGTAGATATCCCCAAATAGCAGGTGTGTGAGAGAGTGTGAAATCATATAAAAGAAAGTTAAACTGCTTAGGGCAATAATCAGCTCTTAAGATTCTACCTGAAAATGATTTGGAAGCTGACAGCATGCTTTTAGCAAAGGTGTAAATATGTAGCCCTATTGCAGTAATCAGGCTGGAGGTTACCAGTATGTACACCAGTTCTTAGTTGGCTTTTAGAAAGGCCAGGTTTGTGTGTTATTAAAAAATGACAAAGGGACTCCTGGCAATTAATTCAGCATGGAGAAAAAAAATATGGATCCAGAAGTGCCACTAAATTGGACTGTTTCTTTGAGGAAAATGTAACTCCAAGCAGAGCTGGAATATCTTCCAGTTATAAAGAAGGAAAGCAGATCTCAAATTTGTTGAGACTATTAACAAATCTCCAGAGAATTCATAAAGAGGTTAAATAACGGCCTGAGGAGATTAGTTAATGAAGCATGGCAGAAAAAGGTATACTGACTTTCTGGGAAAAATTAGCCAGAGGGAGTAGAAGAAATTACATTCTGAATCTTTCACGTGAAGGAAATGTGCCAAGCCCAGATGGTCTCTGCATGACAAAATTAAAGTATCAAAACCAAATTGAATACTATATAGGGAATTAAGTAGAACTAGCCAGGATCTAACATAGACTTTCACAGATGGTATCTTTTGAGCATCTTCAGAAAAAGTTGCTGGTGAAACATCAGGAAATCTGCTATCTACACCACAGTCATCAAATCCTGAAGCCTAATGCTACCCTCGTCAGGACTCATCTAAACCTTATTAATTTGATAAATGATGTTTCTTTCCTTAATGCACCAATATTGTTTGTGACAGTTTTCATCTTACTGCTTTCTTAGACTCCCTATAGCAGCATTCCAACATTTGGTGCCCTCCAAATCTCTTGGATTTTAATTCTCAGCTTGGACCATGCTGACTTGAAATCCCACCCATTTAGAAAGAGAAAAGTTGGCCTACCAGTAGAATTAGCCAGGCAATACTACAGCTGAGATTTAGTTTTACAAATATAAGAATTAGTAAACCGTAATTGTTTAATTATGGATTTCACCCCATTATTTCAGTGACATATGCAATATGATTGGCAACTAAATACTGTAGCATGTATTTTACTGTATGTAATATGATAAGCCATAAGGTGGTTGGTTTGGTTTTAACATAAAGTAAAACAAGTCTTTGGGTCAGATTTTCACTAAGGCTGATCAGTCTTCATTCAGTCCTTTGGAAAGGCTTTCCCCCCATTTTCCATTCATGGATTTTTGCTTTTGTATAAATCTTGAATAAGTGTCTCATGTTGGTTTGACTACATAAACTCCAGCATTATTTTGTATCTTGAAATGAAAATATTTGAAATTAAAATCTTAATTTTTAGCACCTTTAAGTACATAACTTTCTCAATTTGATCTTTATATCTTTATAAGTGAATAGTTCACTTAATTCATTTGTTTTGTCCCTTTGAATCAGTTTTTGACTCCTGGCTTCCCAGACTAATCTCTTGCCGTTTTCTTGGCGAGGTTTTTTCACAAATTGTTTGCCATTTGCCTTTCCTAAGAGAGAGTGACTGCCCAAGATCACCCAACTGACTTGGTGCCTAAGACAGGACTACAAATTGCAGTTTTTAACCTGATGACTTAACCATTATGATAGTCCTCGACTTATGACTGTCACTTAAGTGACCATTTGAAGTTGCAACAAATCTACCCACCAGGTTCGCCTGGTGCACCAGTTGCGGCCCTATTTGGACCGGGAGTCTCTGCTCACAGTCACTCATGCCCTTATCACCTCGAGGCTCGACTACTGCAATGCTCTCTACATGGGGCTACCTTTGAAAAACGTTCGGAGACTTCAGGTAATGCAGAATGCAGCCGCGCGAGCAGTGTTGGGCCTGCCCAGAAATGCCCACATCTCAGCATCACTCCGTGAGCTGCATTGGCTGCCTATTGGTCTCCGAACGCAATTCAAAGTGTTGGTTATGACCTATAAAGCCCTACATGGCATCGGACCAGGTTACTTACGAGACCGCCTGCTGCCTCACGAAACCCAGCGACCGGTTAGGGCCCACAGAGTCGGCCTTCTCCAGGTCCCGTCGGCTAGACAGTGTCGCCTGGCGGGGCCTAGGGGAAGGGCCTTTTCTGTTGCGGCCCCGGCCCTCTGGAATCAACTCCCCCCGGAGATCCGTATCGCCCCCACCCTCTCCGCCTTTCGTAAACTACTAAAGACCCATCTCTGCCGGCAGGCCTGGGGCGGTTGAAATCTTGCCCCTAGCCAGTGTATGTCTGTGTGTATGTTTGCTGAATGAATGGTTCTTAATTTAGGGGTTCTTCTTTTTATATATTTATTTTTATAAATGTACTATTTAGTTTGTATTGGATTTCTATTTATGCTGTAAGCCGCCCTGAGTTCCCGGAATAGGGCGGCATAGAAATTTAATAAATAAATAATAAATAAATAAATAATAAATTTACCACTTGGTTTCATAAGTTAAGACCACTACAGCACACTTAGGGTCATTCACCCTCATAGAGACCCTGCAGCTCCCTGCCACCTATTTTTCCCCTTATTCTGGTGCAGAACAGGGAGGGGAATTGGCTTTGTGACCTCAAAAGAGGCTCAAATCTTTGGGATCCAAGCCTAAATGGCAAAGACAGCCATTTTCCCTTCCCACTATGTGCTATCTAGCATCCCTGGGGAGAACAGGGATGGAGAGTTAAGTGAGGTAGTTCATTTGATGTTCAAACTTTCAATCATAATGAGTAGGCCCCATTACAGTTGTAACAAAAGAACTACCTGTATACCAAACGGCCTCTGTCATATTAATTATAATATATGGTAGTACTGTAATTTTTCTTATATGATTCAAACAGCAGGTGGTGCTATATTACCTTGTATCTGTTTGCAAAATAAGCTAATGAAGCTTATCTGGAAAATGCTTATATGGGGGGGGGGGGGCGGAACCCTACTGAAGAAGGATAAAGAACAGAAATCAATCCTGATCTTTGTTAGCAGACAATTCTGAAGCCTATAAACAGCCATTGAAAAGGCTCCTTCTCTCTCGTTCTCTTTCAGATATACTATACCTTTGAAGGTGATCAGATCATAATAAAAAGCCTCTCCCAACGATCTTAATGCTTGGCCCGTAAGGAAAAATGAGATCTTTTTTAAAGATCATTTTATATGACTTGGGACAAGGCTACGAGCCAACTATAACTCTTAGAGGTGAGCATACAATTTGGTTGGGACAGTTTCCACACTGTAAAATGGGCAAAGAACTGAAATCTGAATAAAGGTCGGACCATGTGATAGCTGTTCCTCACCCAGATAATAACAAGAAATCAACAGACTGAATTGTTAGGGAGCTAACTACCGTAGTGGTGTGATTCAGCCAGTTTGCACTGGTTCAGCAGAACTGGTAGCTAATTTTTTGTTACCCTGGTCCAGAATGGACTTTTGGAAGTGGCAACCACACAGAGAACCGGTTGTTTACATATCTGAATCCCACCACTGGAGCTAACACAAATGTATTATAAATCCTTAGTCTCCAAACGAGGTCCAGGCAGAAGAACATTGTGGCTTCAAAATCTAAGGGATTGGTTTGGACAAAACTCAGCAACACTTTTTCGTGCGGCTGCTGATAAAAACAGGATCGCCAACATGATCACCAACGTCCGATAACAGATATGGCACAACAAGAAGAAGAAGTCTCCATATAAATCAGCCAAAAAACACTATTGAAATCAAGGCTTTTCAAAATGCATTTTGAACGTTGCTCAGCGGGAGTCAGATTTTGCTGTGAAGTTGAATGCAGAAGAGGAGTTGTCAGCTAAATACAATAATGCTGAGTTTTGACCACAAATCTTAAAAAGAAACCAAGTTGCAACAAGCAGGAGAAAAAGTGTTGCTCACCTGTTGCTTTTTCTGCATGGATTTCTAATCAAATAACAATGGGTTTGTGCACTAATTTTAGAGAGCATACCAAGATTAATCAGTTCCTAGATTGGAAATCACTTGGTGATTCGTGTCTGAAAAGCTTGCATTAATGTTCAACATGTGCAGAAACTCATGTTACTAATGTTGATTTATTTTAGTATTACTTTCCTGAAAAAAAAATGCAGCCATTATTTTATTGTATCATAAATGGGAGCTTTGGAGTAGAACAAGAGGAAAGTAACAATTGGTTCAAAAAAGGCAGAATAAATGACAATTAACTCAGAGCTTGTTCCAAGATGCTGTCATCTGGCACCTTATGTGGAAGTGTCACTTTCAGATTCTTCTCTTTGTCCATGGCTTGACAGATGGTTTCATAAGCATTGTTGTTACCAGACCAACAACGTCTAGCAACCTACATTTATGGAATAAAAATGAATGGATACAATATATAAAGTATAAGATACCCAATGATTTAAATATATATTATTTTAAGAAAATACATTTAACTTTTTTTTCTAAATTGAGTGATTCTTTGAAATTCTTGCAGTAGCATCTGAGATGTTACTGTTTAATAAATACCCTGAATGATAAAAGATGATAATATTTTTAGTTCTAATTTAAATGTTCCAGCATAGCATCTTCTAGAGATTGACATAGTATAAGGAAGGCGTTTTGTGAGAGTACCTCCTTTGGTTTAGAACATTAGCACACCAAACATATTCTGTAATACACTGAATTATTTTAATTTGTGTCATTTCTTGTGCACTGTAATGAAAGCATTTCATGGAAAATACAATCACTTAATGCTGAGCTTAGAAACCTATGGCTGGGAAAGTATTGTCTGAATACTTTCAAACTTTTCTTCAAGCAAATATTGCTTGAAGACAATATTTGAAAAACACGCATATTGAATTATTCAGCTAAATTAACTTTTCCTGACCTTGGTGCCTTTTCCTGATATGTGCTGATTGACACAGTTCCTATCTAGTGTGGCTTTTGCAAATTTTAGGAATTCCAGTCCTGGTATATAATTGAAGCTGCCAAATTGGAAAGAATTATGTCACTGTTTCTCCACCTTGGCAATTGTAAGATATGTGGACTTCAACTCCCACGATTCCTCAGCCATCTTAAAAGTTGTTACGGTTGAGAAACACCAAGCTAAGTTAACATATGTTTAATTCAAGATTAATGATTCTCGAGAATAGAATGATATTTCTTCTGATTACTACATGTATGCCAGAACAAGGATGTAAAAAGATGAAGTTTGAGAGAACTCTGGTTATTACTAGCAGTATATTAGCTACATTAGTAAGTTATAACCGAACTTTCTCTAGTTTTAAATTTAACAAATAGTTCAATTTTCTGGAGTAAAATAATCATTACTCCTTTAAACACCTACATTGTTTGGAAGTTAAATAATGGAGGTTGGTATTAATACCCCAAAGCTTGCTCTGTCTACACCAGGGGTCTCCAACTGCGGCAACTTTAAAACTTGTGTACTTCAACTCCCAGAATTCCTCAGCCAGCATTGCTGGCAGAGAAATTCTGGGAGTTGAAGTCCACAAGGTTGCCAAGGTTGGAGACCTCCTGTCTACACTTATTCTAGAAGTAATCAAACCCTGAATCTAGTTGAGAGGCACTGCTAGGTTTGAGTGGGCCAAAGGTAAATATGTTCAGAGTAGTTTTCTTCAGCCTACTCTTTATTGCCCATCCTACTTAGCATCTGTAGCTATAGCCAGCTACTTATATTTCCTCATCTGCACAACTTGCTTAGGTTGATATCACGTAGCTTTACTTCATATGATTGTAGCCAGTGAGCATGAATGTTTAGAGAGCCAATCAGGTGTCATCTTGTTTTGGCAATGAGCCAATCAGATCACAGTAGGATTCAGTTATTGATGTCATGTATTGAAGCTGAGAGAAGGACATTTGTCAGTATATTATGTGATCACTATCAAGTTGGTTGGGTTTTTTTGTGTTCTTTCATTTAGTGAGCTTGTAAAATGTAATAAAATTAAAGTAATGGTGCAAAGAGTTGACTGGTTGCCCAGAAAGCAATGTAAAATAAAATTAAGTGAACAAGGCTACAGTTATAGAAGAAAAATTGGTGGAAACTTAACCAAAGGTGGCATTTCTACTGTACACTTTTCTCAAAAGTTTCCACAATTTTGGTCACTACTGTAGGTCTAACCAGATGAGTTTATAACTACCAAGAGAACCAAATTGGTGCTGGATTAGGCCTGAAAATTTGTTGGGTGACTAAGCTCTCAGTTGAACCCATCTCACTGGCAGGAACATTGGATGCCTCACAAGTTGTACAAAATAAAGAAGGGATATAAATACAATAATAATAAAAACTAGCCAGTTGACAATGAAGGAACAGATGAATGGCAGGCACCAAAAATAATTCATGTTTGCCTTAAATTGGGACCAATGAGGCCCTAGTGGCAAGTTGACAAATCTGTTCCTTCTCAAATGCTCTTATTAACTGTTAGCCATTACATTAACTGTGCAAAGTCAGCTGTTTTGATTAATTCAAATGGAAGTTCTTCTTTAAAATAGTGAGCTGCTATTGTTGCTGCTACGGTATCAATTAACTGCTTAGTTAACACACCACTCTTGGTTTCTGGAGGCTATTTGGAACTCAAATCAAGACCACTATAATGGAATATGGGAGCAGAGCCAGCTTGATCAAACTGAATCCAGAGAACTCATAATTGATAAGATGAAACTAAGCTGGTGCCAATTTGGTGATGAATGTAACTATTGTCAAAAATCACAGCAATAAAATGCTTTTTTACCTGTTCAGATAGCACAGTGTGTGAATACATGAATTGTGAGATAGTGGTATTTGTGCCCTTGAATGACATTCCAAGCATTGCTAGTTCAGAAAAAGCAATTTGGAAGTTATAAACTTTCAGTAAATGGAATAAGACAGATTTTATGATGCCATGAGATTGTATAATATAAATATGAAAGCATTTGCAATTAAATATATATGTATTATCTGGAAAGTTAATATAAGATGACAAGGTGGGGAAGTTGAATATTGCAGAAGATTTGGGTATATTTTTATATCTATTTTCCTCAGAGAAGGGGTGACTGGAATCATCTTAAATTCTATGTCATCTTCCTTTAACATAAAAAAGAAAGTAATACTGAATTTTGCCCTGAAAGGTTTGTTTCTCATTCTGTAATTACTCAATACAGATAGTAAAAAAGTGTTAAAGAGCCCATCAAATATGCAATCTACTGTATATCATTAGAATATACATAGCAAATATACCCAAATATCCTTGCTATATATAATAAATTTACTAAGTCACTTAACAAAATCTGTTTGTTTACACTTCTTTTAAAAAGTACAATAATTTCAAATCGAACGATCTATTTTTACTTACCCCATTAGAAACATCCCAATTCAACATCATCTTTGCACGCTCTTCAGCACTTGTTGAGCCATCCAGGACAAGACCAAATCCTCCATTGATCACTTCCCCCCTTCAAATTAAATAACAAAACAGCTCTTCATTTTCGTGCAGTTAATAAGAAAGATACTCAGAAGGGGGCGAGTTCTGGTGTGAATATTCCACGGGTAAAATTGTTCTACCCAGACAGCTGGTTACATTGTCAATAAATGGAAAGGTACCTCCTTCACCTGGAAGTTGATTGGGGCAGAACAGGAAAGTTCCTCCCCCCCTCCCCAAGAGTTATATTGGGAGCTACAATCTCTCATAGAAGAAATGTTAATTATGTCAACCATCAACACTCTTCTAGTTCCAAGATTGAAAAGTCCATTGTGAAATATCCCTTAAACTGGGAAAGGCAAGAAAAAGAAACACTAGACTTCACCACTACAGGCATAAGAAAGTCTTGACTTCAAACTAACATACAACAGTCATCAAGCAAAGTAAGTTCCTGTAATGTGCAATAAGAATAGAATAGAATAGAATAGAATAGAATAGAATAGAATAGAATAGAATAGAATAGAATAGAATAGAATAGAATAGAATAGAAGCTGGAAGGGACCTTGGAGGTCTTCTAGTCCAGCCCCCTGCTCAAGCAGGAGAACCTCTACCATCTCAGACAGGTGAATATCTAGTCTCTTGTTAAAAAATCTCCAGTGATGGAGCGCCCATCATTTCTGGGGGTAAGCTGTTCTACTGATTGATTGTCCTCACTGTCAGGAAGTTTCTCCTTAGTTCCAGGTTGTTTCTCTCTTTGATCAGTTTCTAATCATTGTTTCTCATTGGACTGAGAAGCTTTTGCTGAATTCAATTCAGGGAGCCTGATAATTGGAATGCCCTCACATCTTTTCCTACCTCAATGGGAGGAAAGCCACTGCATGCAATTCAAAGTTTAAAATAATAGCTCCTGACTCCACCTTCATAAACTCTGCTGATCATTAATCAGTTAGCCAATGCCTATATCCAGTATCGGAACCTGATGGTTACAGGAACTAGGCCAGGTATAAGGGAGAATCAATCAGCACATCAACAAATGTTTCCCCTCTCAGGGACAGTCCAGCTGACCTTGGCACCAGCTGCATTAATACCCATTGCCAAAGCCACTCGGTACCAAGGGCCTGCTTTTTTTGCCCAATGTTATAGTTATCTAGGCAGATCTCTTGTTTACCCTGCTCCTAAGTCAACTGTATATTTCCCAGAGATTTGAGGATTTGCCCATTTATCAAATCTACATCTGAGGACAGTTGCATTAATTTATGGCATGCCTGAAAGCCAAGTCTGAGAATCCTGTCAGAAATCTGACATTTAACAAATATAAAATGCACAGTTTGTGTATTTGGTGTTGAGTATGGAAATATGCTAGGGTTTCTGTCAGGCGAGAGCAAATGGATCCATTTGTGAAAGATCCAACTCAGCAACTTTATTATGTTCTACCTATATTACAATGATCTCCCCAGATTGCTTGCCTTCCCTTGGGAACAACTAGAAAAGGTTTCTTGGAACTTGTGGTGTGTGTGTGTTGGGGGGGGAGAGAAGGTCAGACTTATGCTTCTTGTAGTTGCCTAAGAACTCAAGACTAATTCCCTGCTTGGCTCCTCTTTGCTGCCTGGCCGGGAGTTTCCCAGCAATTTTAGATACTAACTTAAGATGTGTGCTACTATCTTTGGAATTCCCTACAATTCTTTTTGTACCCAATAAATCTTTTGGGATTAATCATCAACTAAATCTATCTTTAAAATAAGCAGGAACCTTGCACATAGGTCAGGATGGAGGATGTGTATCTCTACTGCAGCGGTTCTCAACCTTTTCCGGGGCTCGACCCCGGCCCGCATCGCGCAAAATAATAATAATAATAATAATAATAATAATAATAATAATGGCGGGCCCGCACCGCGCATGCGTGGCACGACGGGGCGCATCGCGCATGTGTGGAGCGACGGCCCGCATCGCGATAGGGAAAAAATGGCCGACCAAAAAAAAAATGGCGGGCCCGCACCGCACATGCACGGCGTGACAGGGCGCATCGCGCATGCGCGGCGCGACGGCCCGCATCGCGATAGGGAAAAAAAATGACGAACCAAAAAAAAATGGCCGACCAAAAAAATGGTGGGCCCACACTGCGCATGCACGGCGCGACGGGGCGCATCGCGCATGCGCAGCGCGATGGCCCGCATCGCGATAGGGAAAAAAATGGCCGACCCCCCAAAAAAATGGCTGACCCCCCCAAAAAATGGCAGACTGCGGTGCTTGGCGACCCGTGAAATGGTCATTCGACCCCAAATGGGGTCGCGACCCACAGGTTGAGAACTGCTGCTCTACTGGCTCTTGGAAATAGACAGTTATGGAACTGTAGCCAATTTGTTAACTCCAACTAAAAAAGAGCATTCACACATGGAGATTGAAGGAAAAGGAGAAACGTTAACCATTCCTCTCATTCTGAACTCAACAATCACCAGGGAGAAGGAGGAAAGGAAGAAACGTACACCCCTGTAGTTATGTGATTACATTTGGGGCACGTGGCAACCAGCTCACCTTTATGGCTGTTTGCAGCATCCTGCAGTTAGTTTGTGAGTTTTAGCCATTCAGTTTATCAATTCGTCAGGATTTGTAACATTTTTGCTAGTTTTTGTTGTTTGCCTCCAGTTTTTAGTAAAAAATTGCCCATTGAGGAAAATTGGTTTGCTTAGCAATTGCCCTGTTCGCTTAATGACCATTGTGAAAAATGTAAAAAAAAATAAAAATAAATCTAGTCCAATTACACGATGGCTCAATTTACAACCACAATGATTTATGACCGTAATTCTGGGCTAATTTATAGTGGTAAATTGAGGACTATCTGTATGCCAACAAACAACAGTAATCTAACTCCAAGATTGAAAAGCACAAAGCAAACAATTTATTAAATTGTGACTAAAGTGAAAGAAAGAGCTGCTCTAATTAACTGCTGTAGATATATACAAAAATTTGCACTATGTGTTGACAAGAGGGCAATCAACTGTTTAAAGTAGTTCCATTATTGTACACAAAAAGATATTATCTAGGGAGGAGATGTTAAGTGTGTGGAAAGTTGCATCAAATTCAAAATCTGTCAGCTGGCTGAATTCTAGCCTGGGAATCTGCCGTCCTTTTCACCAGGAGTGAAGTTTTCGATCAATGGCTCCAATTTCCATCCTTAACAGGGCTATTAAGGCTTCAGGGGTTCTCAACCTTGGCAACTTTAAGACTTGTGGACTTCAACTCCCAGAATTTCTCAGCCAGCTTTGCTGGCTGAGGAATTCTGGGAGTTGAAGTCCACAAGTCTTAAAATTGCCAAGGTTGAGAACCCCTGCCTTAAGTGGTATGGGGAGTGCACTGTGATAGAAAAGCCAGCACTAAAGTAAGAAAGAATAAAGCATTTTTGTTTTAATAAGGACAGCAAAAGAAAGACTTGAGGAAACAGGAGACTAGAATGAAGGTGCTTAAGACTAAGATCTGCATACTGAAACTAGCCTAGGCAAACAGAGAGATGGAAGGACAGAGAACGGGAACAAGAGTGCCTCAGTGAGGGAGATGGGTGGTTTAAAAATATGAATAAAAATGAATGAATAAATAGAAAAACAAAAATAAAAACTGGGCTAAAACAATACCAGGGGAAAAAAGACACATAACCTGGCATAGCCACTCTGTATTTTTCCTGCCAAATTTACATTATTGGATGTAGTTCCCAGGGAGATTGGGCAGACGGTCTACATTTTAGGGCCAGTCAAACAAAATACATTTCTTAACCTTACGGGACCGCCTTCTGCCACATACTTCTCTACGACTGGTGAGAGCGCACAGGGTCGGCCTCCTCCGGGTCCCGTCAGCGAAACAATGTCGTCTGGCGGGCCCTAGGGGGAGGGCTTTCTCTGTTGTGGCGCCCGCCCTCTGGAACCAACTGCCTCCTGAAGTCCGCGTTTCTCCAACTCTCCCGGCCTTCCGGAAAAACCTAAAAACTCATCTTTGCCGGCAAGCCTGGGGATGATTGTAGTTGATTGTTGCATTGAATGTGTGTTTTTTTTAATTGGTTTTTAGATATCTTGTTTGGGTTTTTATATTGTAATTCTCTGTTATATATATGTTGTTAGCCGCTCCGAGTCCCCGGAGAGGAACGGCATACAAACCCAAATAAATAAATAAACCTCCTTGCTTTTCTGAGGACTTCTGGCCAGGCCTGCCTGGGAATCAATAAACTTCTAATTCATTCTTTTCCTGAATCCCACATCCCAATTCTCATTGAAAGAATTAGCGATTTTAGTTATTTTTATTTATACATTTGTATCCTTCCTTTGTTATTTTTACAAATAACTCAAGGTAATGAACATACACAACACCCCTCCTTCCTCCTGTTTTCCCTACAACAACAACAACCCCGTGAAGTGGTTTGGGCTGAGAGTGAGTGGCTGGCCCAAAGTCAACCAGCCAGCTTTCATGGCTAAGACAAAACTAGAACTCACAGTCTCCTGGTTTCTAACCTGGTGCCTTAATAACTAGTTACTAGACCAAATTGGCCCTTTATGAAATAGTTACTGTGGACTACTTAAGTCACCAACTAGCCTGTAGGCCTCTAGATCCATTATAGGCTATTCATTTTTAAATTACCCCAAATCTGTGGAAAAGTAGAATTATTGTTCTAGAAAAGCATAACTATTACACGTGCCAGAGAAATTAGGTATAATTACTGTAAGTGTGCTGTTGAGTCATCTGTTGGGAATGTTAATATTGCAAGTTTCTCCCACAGAGTAGGAGTCTGACTGGATTTATTCCTCTGCTTCCCTGACCCCCTCCTCTCCTTCTGGGTGGGCAACAAAACACATAGATGATGACCTTTAATGAGGCTTTCCATTCTAAAATTAGATAACTTCACTGTTGAAAATTTCTTGAAGTACATGAGAAGATATGAGAATCTTAATATCTGGGAAGGAGGCAATCATTTTATTATTTTTACAGTATTAGTTTTACAATATATACAATGTACTCTACAAGATCAATTATTATCCTAGTGTGATTGCCAAGGCTTTTTGAGCCTGCTTACTGCAGTTCCCCCTTAAGACTGGCCCATCTAAAATGTACTTGTTCAGACAAATAATGAAAATGCCAACATGTCTGAGATTAAGTAGCTGTTGTCTTAAAGTCCAGATGATTTAAGACAAACTCATTTAAGTTTACTGCACAGCAGTTTTAAATTCCATTGTGATGATGTCAAATTAGCTGTTGCAAGTCACCTCAGTCGAAATAACCTCTCTTGCTTCTGCATTATCATGAGAAAATGCATTTTAAAACATAAATAAATTAGAGATAGTGAAGGAAACAAATTTCTTTAAAGGTAGTGCAAAACAGAGGGGTCCTTGTCATGGGCAAAAGCAAGAAGAATTTTTTTTTAGAATGTTTCTTGATTTTTAGGCAAATTTTGGGGTAGGATGCTTAGATGAAACAATTTGGAATAATATATGTTTAGCTTTTGTGGGTTTCTTGCCTTTAAGCACACTCCCAATTTTGGGCAATTGTTCAGAGACAGCTTAAGGGCATGCATACACAAATGGGGGCTGATGAAGTTTAAAAGCCTTACTTTGTCCACCCTTAGGTTTAGAGCTCCCAGAATAACTATAGCATACCTGGGCTGCAATAATCCAGGATAGCTGCAAACACATTTGCTGCAGTATAGTGATTGTCTGGTTTTCCTAGCCCAAATATGCTGTAGTATACTTACTAATTTACATCTTTAAATCGCAAAACAATAAAGTGGCTTGTTGTCCTTGCACATTAAAGTGTACAGCATAAAACCCCCAAAATCAGCTATATTTAGCCCAGTGTTTCTCAACCTTGACAATTTTAAGGCATGTGGACTTCAACTCCCAGAATTCCACAGCCAGCATTGCTGGCTGTGGAATTCTGGGAGTTGAAGTCCACATGCCTTAAAATTGTCAAGGTTGAGAAACACTGAATTTTAGCCCAAGGCAAAGCCAGTCTTAGGCTCTGGAAGTAAGTGAAGACTACCTAGTCAACACTATCATGGGAAGGCTGAAACTCCATGTGATTCACCCATATCGGCCACCTAATCATAAAAGATGCTGGGAAGAAAAGGCCACTGAATTAAAGCAAGCATCTCCGTTACAGAATTCCTTGCTGGCTTCCTTTTTGGCCCAGGGAAGGAACTTTTTTTTTTTAATATATTTTTTTTATTAAACATTTTTTATTAATAGATATATATTTATACATGTAAACCAGGAAAAGATTCAAGTTAACTGCTATTCAACTTAATACAATCGATTTAAATTTGTAGAGATGAAACCTTGCCAGACCTTTTCTGGCATAAGGCAAGAGACATAAAGGTGCCCTGTAGGCAAAGTGGGTAAGGATTTTGAACAACACAAATGATGACTTTTGTCCCTATTAGTGTGTTTGTCTCCTGCCACAACCACCCCCAAGGAAAAGCTAATGAGGAAAGCTAATGGAAGTTTTTAAGAAGAGACTGGACAGCCATTTGTCTAAAATGGTGTAGGGTTCCTGCCTGAGCAGAGGGTTGGACTCGATGACCTCCAAGGTCCCTTCCAACATTATTATTATTATTATTATTATTATTATTATTATTATTATTATTATTATTATTATTATTATTATTATTATTATTATTATTATTATTATTTGATACCATGTATAATAGTGTTTTCCTAAAGATATCTTATTACATTGTCATAAAATTCCCTTTTATCCCAAGAGGTCAGCTCTCTGTGGAATCAAAATATGAATGAAGGTGAATATATATGTCCCAGGATAATGTTGCAGGATCCGATCTGGGTCAGTCACCGGGACCAGAGGTTTTTGTCTTCTGAGCTTTCGGGACTCGTGTTGGAGCCCATCTTCAGGGAACATCTCTCTAGCAGAGTGTGTGCTGTTCTGTGTGTGGTATTTATAGTGCCTGTTGTAAGTGAACAGCACACACTCTGCTAGAGAGATGTACCCTGAAGATGGGCTCCAGCACGAGTCCCGAAAGCTCAGAAGACAAAAACTGCTAGTCCCTGTGACTGATCCAGATTGGATCCTGGAATCAAAATAGTCCAAGAAATGGGAAAATCCTGTGGAAGTAGTTTAACATGTCTGTTCCCCTAAAGTAAGGACAGGCAACTCATGTGCCATAAGCTGCATATGGTCCCAAGCACTTATGGTCCCGAGCATCATCTCATTGAAATTGAACAATGGCCTGCCCAGTTTCCAGCGATAGAATATTTCTAACTTTTGTTCCCTTCAAACATGAAGCCTGGAATGAAAACAGAAAACTACTGGGAAATAAACCATTCCTATTCCCCCACAACTGATCTAAAGAAATTATAAAAGAGTTAGACAAAATTGTACCATCAGAGTTTGGCAACTTTGTGGGAACTGCATGAATTTTAAGAATAGGAATGGGAATGTTTGCTTCTTTCTCATTCCTCTCAATTCTACTTTTAAATCTTGTTAAGCCTCCAAACAAAGCCCACATTAGTTTGGCCCTGTCACTACTGGTGACATCCACATGACATTCAAAAGTCTCCTACAGTTGCAGCAAGGCAGGGGACTGAGTTGTAGCTTTTACAAATTGTCCATCCCTGTCTTGAAGCATAATCCAGCCAAGCCCTTTTAGTCCTTGAGCTTAATGGACTTGTTAGGGAGGAAGCAGATGTGTTTTTAATGTATTTTATTATTATTTATATCCTTCAAAACACAATAGGCTGCTCTTCTCATCTTCAGAGGCTTAATGCTTAACTTACTTAGTGGGGCCTCAAATTTCTACTTGGAGGTCCCCTGGAGAGACCACTGCTGCTAAGTGACAGATGTGAGGAGCTGAGAATTATCAAAAGTTTGAATGAGTTCTTCCTCTGCTGTTCTTTAAAAAACACACTAAAAACAATTAGGGGCAGAAGCGAAGAAAAAGATGGCTGCACACCTGACCTGTTTTATGTCAGCAAATCCTGCTGCCTTTAGCATATGGGGATATTATATTGAAGCCAAAGGTCACAGATGTAAATGCTGTTTGATGGAAGTCTAAATGCACAACTCCTTCACAGGCACTTTGAAGGCTGATATGAGAATAAAAAATTAATATACCTACACACCTTAAGGAAACCTGCTTTTTGCTTCATAAATTGAGTTTTCCAAAGAGTGCTATGGTCACTGCCTAACAAACATGTGGGATATTAGAAAATTATTAAATGAAAAAATATAAATACTTAGGAGATAGTTAAAGTGACTTATGGAGAGGAGACGGTGGGGGGGGGGAGGGAAGGAGGTATTCGGTGTATATTGTCCAGACACCCATATTGGTAGATAGGAATTCTACTAATTAAGTGAAGTTGATTGTTTTAAAAATGGTCCTTTCACATATTCTGAAAGATTGGATATAATTGAAACATAATCAGTAATGAAAGAAGCCATTGGTTGAATATTGATTCTACTATCAATTCACAAGTAAACATATTAATCTGAGGTAATTTAAGGCCCAAAACAAGTATATCTTTCATGCTGAACAATTGTGCAGTATTTACAAATATATTCTAGTTTGTCTTTCCACTCTAAAGCCAGTATGCTCAAGAGAATATTTGAGTTTCCTAAAAAAAACAAACAGTGAAGAACAAAGTTAAATTTGCTAAATAAAAGAAAATAAGAAAAATATAATCATCAGTTGTTCCACAAAAAAAAAACCCACCAAATCAAAGAAATACTGCCAGAACTGGGAAAAGAGACATATTTCATGAAGTAGCCTACTTTCTCCTATTGTTTGGGGTTGACAGGAGATATTGCTGGAGAACACATTTAGGGAAGTAAGCCATATCAGATTTCCTCAGCAAAACCTTATTTTGCTACAATGAATAGCTGCAGCACCATCTATCTTTCCATCTGCCTATAGCTTCCATTGCTCATCTTTTTTCCCTTTGAAGGCAAAATCTCCTTACCAGCCAACACCACCACCATTGTGTAAGGCAACCCAGGTTGCTCCTCTAAATGCATCTCCTACAAAATTCTGAACAGCCATATCTGTTAGGGAAGAAAAAGAAAGACATGACAACAGCATTCAATGTAAAGGAGAAGAAAGATTTTTCTTTCAAGAATTGGAGCAAAAGTTTTGTTTCAGTACTTCATGAGCTGTATTTAAGTATTACTATTTCTCTTGCCTTATTTTTCAAAACCCAAAGTCTAGAGGACTTCTCCTCTGAGAAAACAGGACACTGAGAAGCTCCTGGAGATACAAACCTAGAAAATAAATAAATCTTCCCTATCTACTGATACAAACAAAAATGAGTCCATGAGACCTTTTGCCTCCCCCAAATCTCTCTTGCGTTTATTTGAATTAGTCATTTAGAATTAAAACATCCTATTTAGCCTGAGCTCAAATACAGATTTCCCCTCCCTTTTTACCCCCTTTTTTGCATCTCATCTTGCAAGTTGCAATTTCTCCCTGATCATATTTAATATTACCTTTTCTATCTACTTCTTGCATCTGACCTAAGGAGTTTGCTGTGAACTAACAGCAGGATTACTCTCCAAGGTGTTGCAGTTTTGGGGAGTTTGATTTACAAGCAACTATTATGGAAAATAAAATCTTTACATCAAAAGGTGAACCAGTTATAAGCACGAAATGTAGTTGTTCTTAAAGAAATTATTTTTACTAGAAATACTTGTAATCTATTCAGCTAACCTGCACAAAATGCAGAACCGTCATAGATATTTGAGGTCTCTCGGTAAGGACTGTCTGCCCCACTCACATCATGGTGGTCCCGACTAAGAACAACTGGTGCCTGAAAAAGAAGTACAGGTTTACAGGAAAAAAATAGAGTGGAATCAGCTGGGCTCCTTTGGCATAATTCTGCTCATTTAGATGAACAGATCAATTGTTTTATCACAGGTAAAATTCCTGAATAGGGAAATCAGCAATCTGATATTTGCATTTTTAGTACCAGAAAAGCTGGAAAATCATGCACCTGAAAACTGATAGTTTTCTCACTGAATTTTCTGACACAATCTCAAAGTGTTTCAGAAGCTGTAAAATGTAGATTGAGAGGTTGAATTTGGTCTTGGGGCTCTGCACCTCATCCGTGTAATGAAAGAACCAGGAAGCACACAAGACCTCCCTTCACTAAATTAGGAAATACTGTAAGGTTTTTCAATAAGAATTTATTAAGGAATCTGACAACATGGGATATGTTTACAACCTATGGTTAATATTACATTGTAGTCACACTCATTTCAAACAATTAGTCTTTGTTACTTTGCTGGAAATTCATTGACTTACATGGTTTGCATTTTTATAAGAAACATTCTTGTCCCATCATCTACTCTGTTTTTCTCAATATCACCTCTTCAATCTCCAGATCAATCTACCATGTCAAAGAAAATTAACAGGTTATGTTGAATAAAAATACAGAAGAACTGTACCTTAATTCTTCCTTCAGCAATGCCTTTGTTAATAGCCACTGCAATAGCAACACGGCCTTTTTGATCAGAATACAGAATTCTGGCTTGGGACCCAACAACCTAAAACATAGAAACAATATAATGATTATCTCCTTGGCTTATCTCCACAGTCCAGATGCGGATCAGAGACAATGACAGTCTGTTTAATGAAGAAAGCAGGACAGTGAACTTACAAATATCCATCTTCCATAATTAAGGACTTCTGCCTATGATTTTGTCTCCACTTACTTTCCATGATATCTAGCTTTAAATATACTTGCCATTTTCCACTCACTTAAAATCAAGATTCAAAATCTATTACTAGTTCTTACATTACTGTTAGATAAAATTGAGAATTTCTGATGGAACTGAAATCTAAAAAGGAAGTTTTTCTTGCACATAATATACAAATACTTCCAAATTGCATTTGCCTTTTTGCTAGAGGCATTGTATGGCTTTTCCCTGGAAAGATAAACATATTGGCTCAATATTAAAAATGACTAAAGGGTTTTTTTTTTGTATAGTCATCATACAAGAACTTTATTGCAATGAAAGCAAATTAGGATAAAGCTGTGTTTGGAATTAGTTTTTAAATCTATAAATTTTTCATATTAAGTATTCTGAGTGCCTCCAGGGAATAAACAGACTCACAGATTCAGACTCTGATTTTACCATTGTTAAAGCTGGCGAGGCAATGTTATTGTCCCAGGATCAGGGTATCTAAGGACACTGCTAATTCTATGGCCTGAAACTCAGCAAGGAGACAGTAGTTGTCATTCTAGTAGGGCCTAATTTTGCTTGCCAGTGATAGGACAGGCCATAGCATGAAAATCCAAAATTCACATATAAGGCATATCTATGTGGCACCCATACGCTGTGTTCTCATTGATTTAACTTCAAACCAATTTTAAGACAATGCTGTCCAGACTGGAATGCTTGCAAGGTATTCAGTCTATAGTTCAAGCTACCATGATTAATTCCCCTGCAGCTGGAAAGAAATTCCTTTCTTTCATCTTCCCTCTATAACATCTGCTGCAGATGCTATGACAACAGATGTTCCTTACTAGGATAATAGTTACAATCCTTGCCTGATGTGCAAAGTAATCCTGATTCAAAACCCAGCAGAAAGATTTTTTTTACATTGCCATTTTCATTTCCTGAGCTACCGAATTCCTTTTTTTAATGAAAAAATGCTTCAGAAAAATAAGTGAAAGAAAAATATTAATTGAAAAAATACTGCTGGTTTCAAACCAGGGACATTTTGTATGCAAGGCTTTAGAGTCACTATGGGGTCCCTGGTGCTCTCTGAGTGTGGTGTTTTTCTTGCAGATATTTTATTAGCAAAGTACAGTAGGAGACATTTTATCTAGTTTGGATAATGAAGCATTTGCAAGAAAACCACAAAACTCAGAGAGCACCAAGGACCTTCACAGTTCAACTCTGAGTTACAAATATTCTTTTCTATTACTACCATTTAGGCTATAGGTCACTTTTTCTATTTTACAAAGTCTAGTTTCACATATAAGCATCCTTACCTTCTCCTTGGCATCTGGTTTTCGAGCAAAAGCTTCTTTTTTTTTTAAATAGAAAAATAACCACGAGGGTCCTGCTAGCCATTTTAAATGTTAAGCCCAAGAAGTAGGTTAAGATGAGCTTAACAGAAAGAGTTTGGATTACAATATGTGGAAATTGCTTCAACAGACAGGCATGATGGGGTTTTTGACTTTGATTGGACGCCCCACTGCGCAATGGAGTTGGGATGATAAAAATGCTCCATATTCTTTCAAGCAATGATTTTAAGGGATCTTTTAACTTGTTAGCCACCTTCTGTACTTTATGGGCAGAATGGTAAGATAAAAATCATAAAAATAAATAGAATAAAAATATGAAATAATGGCACTGGATTCCAATTAAGCATCATCGTAGTTGGGTTTACATACCAAATTATGTCTTCTGGCTTCCTGAATCCAGCGTATGTTATCACAGTACTGCTGTTTCACAGATGCACTGGCTAGGCAAGAGAAGATTATACAAAATGATTCATAAAAGCAGTATCAGAAGACCACTGCCAGTTTACAAACAGACTCTGAAGTATCCACAAAACAGCACTGCCTTTAGGAGGAATCCAGTGATATTACACAAATTATCACAGGAGAAAGGAATAAAATATTTAGTTGTCTTTAGATTTATAGGTAACCTGCTTTGTCTGGAGGCAAGAAAAGGATAGCACAATTGTAATCAGGTTTAATACATTATTCACGAGAAATATAAAAGGCATCTGTTAATAAATGCTTGATAATGAGATATTTCAGGCCTACTGCAGCAATGTCTTTCTATCATAAGATACTCTGAATCAGACTACAAAAATTAATATGTCAACCTTTTAAAGAGAAATAACCAATATATTTGATTCTTGCAGCAATTATACTTGCATGACAAATTCTGCAAGAAAAACATACTATATGCAAGTATTTACCAGATAGAAATAACACTTATATCCATTGAGGGTTTGGTGAAATATAACTTAAATTATATAATAGGACAGCCTTCCAAAATCAGAGCCTCTCCAAAGATATGAGATTATATACATGTAGTCCTTGACTTACAACCATTTGTTTACCAACTGTTCAAAGTTGCAGCAGCACTGAAAGCAGTGTCTTATAACAAATCCTCACACTTATGACTATTGCAGCATCTCCATGATCATGTGATCAAAATTTAGGCGTTTGGCACCTAACATGGATTTACAATGTTCGCAGGTAATGTGATCACCATTTGTTGGCTTCCAACAAGCAAAAGTCAATGGGGGAAGTGTGATTCACTTAACAACTGCAATGATTTGCTTAACAACTGTGGTACAGAAGGTTGTAAAATCAGGGGTGACTCATTTAACAACTGCCTTCTTTAGCAACAAAAATTCTGGTCACAATTGTGGTTGTTAGTTGAGGACTATCTACAGTTCCCAACCAGTATGCTGGAAATTTTGGAACTTGCAATTCGATATAACCAAGGTTGGAGAAGGCTGAAATAACAGCCTTTAATTATTTTTTAAAAGTCATCCTGGAAAGCAAATGGAGAGAATCTGATATTCAAAAGAGTTAAGGACCTCAGTCTGCCTTCTCAATTGCTCTATAATTTTTCTTCTTTTCTTTAAAGATGCCTCTCACTGCAATGGCGAAATACGTGTCTCCTTAAAATAGTCACAGTCAGATTCTTACAACGATGGCATGGTGGTTGTCCCACATAGTCCAAAAAGGTTACACTGTGTAAACACTAACTGGAACTGTCTTTATAGCTGTCTGATAAATGTTGATACTATTGCAGTTTATAGACATATCTTCATAGACATATTGCAATTTATGTTTTTCAGCATTAGCATTTGACACGCTAATTAAAGCAATTCCCATATAATATCGGTGTAGATAGTATGTACATTCCATTAAATGAAAAAATGAGAAGAGACAATTTGTATTCCATTTGGATTGAACAAATCATAATTAATTTTATCTTCGAAGCTACTGTCTTTGAGGGGATTTTTTTTTCTTTAAGTGTTCTCCATTCAGAATTTTCTCTATGAATAAAAAGCAAAAAAGAAATATCTTTAAAAAATGGGGGAAGAGGAGCGGTTCAATTATTCACCAAGGGCTGTGGCAACAGGGAATATCCCATCAGCCATTTTCATGCACAAAAACTCCAGTTCAATATATTTGTGACTTAGGTTGACCTGAATACAGGCAGTCCTTGGTTGCTTAGTGACCATTTGAAGCAGTGGTGGGATTCAAATACATGAATAATTGATTCTCTATGTGGATGCCGCTTCTGGAAGTCCGTTCTGGGCCTGGGCAACAAAAAATTAGCTACTGGTTCTGCCGAACTGGTGCAAACTGGCTGAATCCCACCCCTGATTTGAAGTTATTGCCAGACATCTCCAAAGCTACTTACCACCCAGTTCTGAAGTTCCAACATCACCCCCTGCCCTGCAGACCTGTGGCTGCATTTCCAACCCTCAGCAACCAGACTGCATTTACAGCTCTTTGGTCCCTTGACCACAATTTATGTTTTTTGCCAAAAACTGGCATTTACTTCCAGTTTCCAGAAAAAAATGCCTCATAGTTCACTTAACAATCATAACATTCACTTAACAACTGTCACAAAAGACTCCTTCCCGGAAGCAGCTGTTCACACCATCATGGCGGCGGCGGTGCTTCTGCTGCGGGAAATCTCAATGACAAGGACTGCGGCGAGACACCTGCTGCGCGGGGGAGGCAGAGGAAAAAGGAGCGAAGCTGTCCTCGGCATTGGGGCCAGGCCTTTGAAGACTTCCACGTGGCCGCTGGCACAGGACCAAACCCAAGATACACAACTTATCACAGTTGATCAAAAATTGGACATTAGCCCTCTAACTGGTGTTCCGGAGGAGCATATTAAAACAAGAAAAGTGTATATTTTTGTTCCAGCCCGTAATGCCATGCAAGCTGGTGTTAATAACACAAAAAAATGGAAAATGGAATTTGACACAAGGGAGCGTTGGGAAAACCCACTGATGGGTTGGGCATCTTCGCTGGAGCTATGACGTTCAAGAGCAGAGGATTCCAAAACCTAAATCCAAGTCTTATGGCGCAAACTTTTCTTGGAACAAAAGAACAAGGGTGTCCACAAAATAGGTTGGCATTGGTTGTCTCTGCATCTGACTGTGAATAAAGTCAGCTGTGCTGTATTTATAGTCCGTGTATAATACATCTCTTAATCTCCTAATAAATTTGACCTTTAAACTAAAAAAAAAAACAAAAACAAAAAAACAAAAAAACAACGGTCACAAAAAAGGTTGCAAAGTTGGTTCCTGCCACATGGTAACTTGCTTTACAACCATCATGGCTTCATTGCAGTCATAAGTCAAGGAATACCTGTAAGAGGAAAAAGGGGGGGGGAGAAGAAAGACATGGAGGAGGGGGCACACGTATTTATGTACTGTATTTCCAAATTGCCAAATAAATATCATTCTCTGAGCAGTGTAGAAATCAGTACAACTTTTTTTTAAAAAAAGCATAAATAAAAAAATAGCAATAATAAAGATAAAATCAGCAGCAACAATCATTGCAATAGGTATAGCATATAAAACGACAGAAATATTTCTTTCAAAAAAGCTTGTGAAATTCTTTTTAAAAAAAAAAGCTAAAAGAACAATACCAAAAATGAGTATCAATGAAGGGTCCTGGACATGGAGAGAAGGTGCTGAATTAAGAATAAAAGGGATTTGCAATACATTATGAAAGAAACCTATGTGAAAAGATACGGAAACAACGTTAAAATCAGAAAAGCAATTAATATCTCATATTTTTCAAATTTTTTTTGGATATTTAACAAATATTCGGACACTATCCAAAGAAAGTTTTGTAAAATAAAAATTGCTGTTTCGTCATTATTGTTGGAAAGTGTGATGTTTTTAAAATGTTTCCAGAGCTTATCTTTTTTCATGAATCTAAGTATTGCTGTTCAATTTCTGCCCATCATAGATAGACTGACCATCCTTCCACTATCTTGGACTTCGAACATCTTTTCTAAAGTACTGAAGTTGTTGGAAAAGCTCTAATTTACATAACTTTCACACTCCTACAAGAAATACACACTTATGGCATGAACTTTAGCCTTGTTTCCTTTCCCCACTGTTTTGCAGCTGAGTATCTTCTTATAGAATAGAATACAACTGGAAGGGTCCTTGGGGGGTCTTCTAGTCCAAATTCTGGAAATAATTGCGTACCAACTTTTGATGACTTTGGATTTGCTTAATAAAGAAATCACCAAGCCTGAATGTTGCACCCATTTGTCTTTCACTTCTTTAAAAAGTTACTACCTCAGCTTACTTTGTCACCTCTCCTGTTTGATGGCCTTTATTAAGGGCATAAAAGATACTGAGAGCACACTGTGATCTCATCAACATTGTGTCAGAAAGGAAGTTGACTCCCACTCTCTCTCTCTCAAAATATATATATATATATAATTTTCTACTTCATCTAAATATACCCAGGACAGGGAGTACATTCTTCCCTTAAAACTATTTAGCATCATTGCACTCCCATTACAGCCCTGGTCTAGGGAAACTGTTTTAGCATATATTCTTGTTCTTACAGAACAACCATTTTTTTCCCATTAGTAGGGCAGCTTTGACATGCTGGCTAATTTTCAAGCAACTAATTTTGAATTTTAAAATATTATTTGAAATTAAATGGGTCAATATGGCCTCTATCTTCCCAGCAACAATCCTGATGCCAGTGCTTCAATGATCACTGAGAAACTAGTAAGAAATGTCATAGCAAAGGATTAGCAAATGTCTTTCTGTATATCCTGTTATCAAGAGTGAAAGGGCTTCTGAATACAAGAAAGCCAATTCAGAAGATCTTGACTGAACTGATTGTGAGTTATCTAACTTTTTACTTGGTCTTCCTATTATATACTTCACATTTCTCCTTGATAAGACAGAAAACAGGGTTATGAATTGGTTCAAAATTTATTCTCCATAGTCAAGCACTCAAATGATTGTCACAGTATGCATTCTGTTCATATAGAAATGCAAACTTATATCCATACATGAATCCTGAGATATGTGCACAAACAACTGATGTGATTCAACAACATTAAAAATGATTACTTAAGATCATAAAATCATAGAGTTGGGTGAGATCATTTAGGCCATCAATTCCAAAACATGCTCAGTGAATTAAATCAGTGCATATAGATGGCTGTCTAGCCTCCATTTGAAAACATCCAACAAAGGGGACTACATCACCTTTCTGGATAATCATAATCTGCTTTCCTATGAATTAAATCCATCATTTCATGTCTTGCACTAGAGAACAAGTCTTGACTTTCTTCCCTGTAACATTCTTTCAGGAATGTGAAGAGCATTATAATAAATCCACCAAGCAATCATTTCTAAAGGATAAACTTATCCAACTCCTCCAATCTCTCTTCAGAGAGGCATGATCCTAATTCTTTTATCATTTTTGTTGCTGTGGCTGTTGCTATTCAGTTTCTCTGAATCCTTTTTTTAAAATGTGACCAAAAACTGGATACAGTGCTTAAAATAAAATCTGCTTAATTATTTCCCATGATCTGGAAATTATATTTATGTTGATGTGTTGTTTTCAAAGTGCTTATACACATATTTGTATTTCACAAAACTACAAAACTTTATGAACTGTTCTAGAATCTTCTTGGATATTGATGTCAGACTGAGTGCTCTGTAGTTTCCTGGGTCTATTTTTCCCCTTTCGAACATACAGACATTTGTTCAGCTGCCATGCTCTGGCATTTCACCAGTATTCTCACATTTCTCAAAGATAATTAATAAGAGTTTGACCAGAAAATTAGCTAGTGCAAAATCCTAGGGTGAATATTCCCTGATCATGTTTCTATCTAGCCATCCATGATCCCTCAGCAACTTTCAAATTCATCAAACATGAAATCCATCTGGACTGGCTTGGGGGGCCTGGTTTTCATATCTTCTTTGGTCTACATGGACATATGTGGAAATTCTGAAAGTGCTTGTAGATGCTGCACTAAAACAGTGCCCAAATGCTTGTTATAACATGAATGCTATGGGAGCAAGTCCAGCCATAATTTTTTCCCCAGTTCAATTTCTATCCAAGTTGAGGAAACATACCAGAAGAAAACTGGACAATCACCTGTCTGAGACAGTATAGATTCTCCTGTTTGAGCAGGGGGCTGGACTAGAAGACCTCCAAGGTCCATTTCAGCTCTATTCTATTCTATTCTATTCTATTCTATTCTATTCTATTCTATTCTATTCTATTCTATTCTATTCTATTCTATTCTATTCTATTCTATTCAAACAATGGCAAATTGCTTGCCAAGAAATAGGTAGGGGTATGCCTATGCAATCACCAGGCCTTTTGCTTGATTCAATATATTTGAAGAATGGAAGAATGAATGAATATTTTATATATCCCTTTCCTGAAATATTAAAATATATGCAATGCTGAATAAAATATATCAGGTACAGTCTGAAGAAATTTGAGACCACAATTATGGTCACATGCAAGGAAGTGTCATTGGTAATGATAAACGCATATGCATGTTACAATACATACAATGGAGATAATTTAGAGCAAATACACACATGAAAAAATAGGCTTTTCATTCCTCAAAAAGTATAATAATTTGATAGTTACAGTCTAAAATTATAAAATATAATTAACTGCAAGTTATTTTTCTCATGCTCTATTATGAGCTGCACTCTGCCCCTGGGCCTTTGACTATGACTGTGTGTGGTATGAGTGAAATAAATTACTTAGTTTTTATACTGTAAATTAGTAATTTTAATTGATTTTATGTTATGTTTTTTTTATACTTGTATTCTTGTTGTGAGCCGCCCTGAGTCTTGGGAGAAGGGCGGCATATAAGTTTAATAAATAATAATAATAATAATATTTCCCCTCTATACCTAGAAAACAACAAGTCTTACCTCCCTGCTCCATAAGTTCCTCAAGCACTGTTGTGGATATAAAATCAGTGGTTGCCAAGTCTTCTGGGTCACCAGAGGTACAAACCCACCGAAATGGGCCAAATCCCATAGAAAAAATATCTCTGGGAAAAAAACACAGTTAAATATTGAAAAGATAGCTTAAATTCCTGTTTTATTTATACTTATGGTTCGCAATGCTTTTCTTTCATTATGCGAGGATAGAAGAATTTCAGCTATTTCGAACAGACTAATCCAAACACAAAGCTCTTTGAATCCCTATTTTAGAACTTTAAACAAAGCTTTACTTGCAGACATAAGCAATGTATCTGTGGTCATTTGGCCACTTGAGTTTAGCTGTAATTGCTGTGCCAAAGTAACAGGAATTCAGTTGCAACGTACTTTTAGTATTAACTATTCCAATTGTCTGTATTATTCTACTTGTATTTAACTTCGTTTAGCTATTCACAGCTATATCTTGTATGTCTGGTCTTTGGGTGTAATAAAGATTCATTGAATCATGAGTTGAAAGGGCCTGCCAATGCATCCTCCAGATTATGTATGGGTATCATAGGGAAGAGGGAAGAAAAAGAGTTAGCCTTGGGCATCTAGCCATGCAGAAGTTGGTACCCAGATAAACCTATTGGTCGTATCTCCTCAAGCCTGGGCCTTCTGAAGAAGAGTGAGGAGAAACATGTAGATTTATCCAGTGGTGGGATTCAGATATGTGAACAAACTGATTCTCTGTGTGGATGCTGCTTCCGGAAGTCCATTCTGAGCCTGGGCAACAAAAAATTAGCTACCGGTTCTGCTGAAGTGTGAACTGGCTGAATCCCACCACTGGATTTATCACATATACATTTGGATTGTTACTACTAGAACTGTCACGCTACTTTTCTCTATTTCAGATTTCTTTCACAACTTCCCAAAATATTTGTGACTGCAGCACTCAGAATTTAGTTTATAGCCTTTTAACTCCTGCAAGGCAATTGAAAATTACTTAAAGTGATTTAAGAAAAATAAAGTTCACATCTGGCAGCTTTTTCAGGTCTTCCCTTTTCCCACCCAGTCTCCAGATACATTCCTTTCTAGATAGAAAAGGATTGATGATCCGTATTTTCCTCTTGTACATACCCCATAATATGCTGAACATAAGAAGGGTATCGAAATTCTCCTTTGTTGCCTCCTCTTTTTGCAACATCAGCACCTTCCAAAGAATTTAAAGGCAAATGTTCAGTGAGAAGGAAATGCAACACCCAACAAAACAGCAGTTGAGTAAAATAAGACTGGATATTGCTGCACTGACTAAGAACATGGCTAGTTGGGGAACAGGATTGTGCAAGAATTTATAACAATCCTGCAGAGAAGTACTCCTGCATTCAGTGAATTAATAGTTGTTCTGATCAGGAAATTATCATATACAACACACAAGAGTAATACAAAATGCTGGCTCCCATGCAGAAATTATGTGATGCACTCCTTGCCAAAAAAAGGGAAGACATTCTCTCCTTACCAGCTCTCTGGGCTTCTAGAAGGAAAGCATTGCCATAATCCCAGAAAAACATTCCTTGATCAGATAGCTTGTTGATGGCAGCTACTTGTCTTCTAAGACTGAAAGAACAAAAGAAATGGAACATTATTTTTGGCACTGTCTTAGGTTATCAAAAAAAAAAAAAAGCTTCAGTTTGAACTATGGGACACTGTGTGAGAGAAAATAGTTTATTGAGTAAATGTGGAAGATGAGAAATCTGGATTCAGATTTCACTGCTGAAATAAATAATTTTTTTGCAATTTTTCTTTTATTAAAAGGAAGAAACTCCTGATTTCAATAGTAATGTGGCAATAGGATAGGGGAGCATACAGCAGTCCTCATCCACATTCTTCAACCAGGTTCAGAGAGTACTAAGGACTCCAGATTCTTCATTAAATTAACCATTCCCCTTTAGACAACCTGCGCCCCATTAGATCACCATTTCGCAGACATCTCCTTGCTTAACTAGAGAAACAGAATGACAATGGGTGGGCAAAAATTCAGGAGAGCTGGTTCAATCTCTAACTTCCTATTGGCTATTCCATTAAGTTTTTTTGTGAGACACTTGCAGGGAGTGTCAGAAATCTTCCCTCCCTTCTCCCTCCCTCCTTCAGTCCCTTCATTCCTTTCCCCTCTCCCTCTTCCTTCTCCCTTCCTTTCCCTTCCCAGCAGGCAGCCAAATGGATGCTGCCAGGTGGGGGAGTGCATGAGGGAGTGCACAAGTGGCCAGCACAGTGTGAGCGCAGAGGGACTGACCATTTCTCCATTGATGTCCTCACTGCAAATGTCCCATAAGTCAAGATTCCATTAATGAGAAGGTGGCAAGAGCTCTAGAGTTTATAACTAGATTTTGGCAGAACTGATTGTCTGACTCCTATTCAAAAATGAATCTTTTCTTTTTTGTTTAATTTTTGTTTAATTTCTTATTTTTTAAACCAACAAAACAAAACAAAACATAACACACATACACACACAGTGTATACTCCTCCCCCTTTTTAATTTCGTAACGGTAATCTTCTATTATTTATATTTTCCCCCCTTATTCTTCTTTAGAATATTTGTCCTTGTTGCCCCATTGTTTCTTATTTGCATTTTTCTTCCTTCATACTATACTTCATACTAAGAATACATATTATTATTACTATACATTATTATACACACATTTTCCACCTTTGACCTTTCCACATTTATTCTCCTCTATTATTTCTAGTCTCCAACCAGTCATATCACTTGTTCCATATTAGATAGTATTCTGTGTATTCCTTTTCTTTTATCTCTTTTGTTAATTTGTCCATCTCAGCACAGTCCAGAATTTTTCTTATCACTTCTTCCTCTGACGGTATATTCTCATTTTTCCAGAACTGTGCATATGCTATTCTTGCTGCCGTTGTTATATGTAAAATTAAGTACTGTATTTCTTTACTATATTTTCTGTTTAAATTACGCAGCAAAAAGATCTCTGGTTTCCAGTCTACGGGTTGGTCTATTATTTCTTCGATCCATCTTCTTATTGTAGTCCAGTATTTTTTCGCAACTGGGCATGTCCACCATAAATGATAATATGTTCAGTTTTACATTTCCAACATGTTGGCGAATTGTTCTGGAACATCTTGGCAAGCTTTGCTGGTGGAAGATGCCATCTGTAAAACATCTTCAACTGGTTTTCTTTGAATGCCGCTGACATAGTCAATTTTATGTTTATTTCCCATATTTTTTCCCATTTCTCCAATTTTATATTATATCCAAAAAATTTTGCCCATCTAATCATTGTGTCTTTGACAACCTCGTCTTCCATTTTATATCTCAGTAAGTATTTGTATAAATTGCTAATTAATTTTATTTCTGTTCCATGTATAATTTTATCCAATTCTTGCGGCTTTTTTTTGTATTTCATATATTTTTTTGTCCTCTGTATATTTAGATTGAATTTGTGTAAATGTCCACCAGTCAATCTCTCTGCCTATATCTTGTTCCAATTCTTGTTTTGTTTTCAGATTTCCCTGTTCACAAAAATGGATCTTTTCTATCCAAAACCTAATATCCCAAACTGCTAAAAGAACCAGAAGAGAATGAAAATAAACACTTTAAGACTTTACCCAGATGATTAAAATAAATCATGAAAACGATTACCATACCTTTCTTTTATAAGAGCCTGGAATTTTATGGGATCACTGGACATGAGTTGGTTGGCATCCTTAAAGCTTAGCTGTACTGGGTAATAACCACCATTAAATGGATTGTGACAAGATGTTTGGTCAGATCCCAAATCAACTAATAGTTCCCCAGTAGTATTGAATTCATCCACCAATCTTTCCCTACATACAGAAAGAGGAAAACAGGAAACTGAGAAAAAATAAGCAGAAAGGAAGAGGATCTTGAGAAAATTTAAACAAAATTATTATTCAATACACATTTGGTAAAAATGCATTTTAAGAAATAAACGATTCAGTCAACCCATAAAACATGTACACACTCCACTTATTTCAAACACGTGTTTCACTCAAAACTCTTACACATACTTTCTCAAGGGAAGCAAATTCAGCATCATTTTCTCACACACCAGTCAGTCTGCAATGATGATCACAATCAGACATGAAATGCTGTCACTTAACATATTATCAACTTTGTTTTGAAAAATAAATCACTTTTGTTCTACAATGAAAAACAAAAGGTGGCATTGAATCATTCACATTATAAATCAAGAAAATGAATTCAAAATTGCATCAAGGTTTCTAACAGAGTAGTTCTCATGTAGAAACAACACTAACATACGGTAGGAAGGATACTACACAAATCTGGGACAAAAGAAATTGAAATATTCAATTAAAGAGTAAAGATCTATTTCATTTTATGGCTAGGTCAGTAGGGTAGATAAAATAACAAATATTAAAAACATATCACTGTCAAGAGGATCCCTGATCAACTGCTTACTTACCAAAGATCTACCACATTCCCATGAAATCCCAAACTAAGAGCCATTTTGTTCTTCTTGGCTTCTCTGTGTAAATATTTTAAACAGAAAGTTAGCATTATGGATGCAAAACAATTTTTTATGCGGACAGGGAAATGCCATCAATTATGCTTTGATTCCTTACTGACTACTTATACTAGCACTGCAGGTTTTTGGCAAGATTTCAGAAGTGGTTTGTCATTGCCTGCTTCTAAGGGTGGAGTGAGAGAGATCGGCCCAAGGTCACAAAGCTGGTTTTGAGGCTAAAGCAGGACTAGTGGTTTCCTAATGTCCAGTCTGGTGCCCTCACAACTACTCCTAACTTGTCTCCACAAAACATTTGCCCAGAATAAAAATGTTACAGGGTTTAACCAAATGTGACAATTTGTAGAATATAAATGGTACTTATGTGAAAGGATATATTGAATTTATTTCAATATATATTCTTTTCCTTAAGAAACTTAATCTATATGTTATATTCTTAACTAAGATAATTTGGTTAACAGCACCTAACTGACCGTGATTCCTCTTTAAAATCTAGATTGGTTAGGTCCTGGTTAGGACTTGGATTGATGACCTCTGGGCCAGTTTATAACTAACTGTAAAGTATTGTATGGATGGGAGCTGATCAAAGGTCTGTGGAACCTGGAACCTACTTGTTTGTCCAACAGTCATCCACAAATGTTGCAAAATGTGTCAGGCTTAGAAAGTCAGTCTTTGGGGTGTAGGTTGTTTTTTAATAGCCTTTTTCTCCAAATTCAAAAGACATTCCAAAGTTTTGGACTGGCATATCATATTAATTAGTGAGACAACAAAGATGATTAGATGGTGAGAGGCTAAAACATATAATGAATGGTTGCAAGAACTGGGCATGTCTAGTCTAAAGAAGAGAAGGACTATGGGTGATATGATAGCAGCCTTCCAATATTTGAGGGGCTGTCACAAAGAAGAGGGGGTCAACCTTACTTACGGGACCGCCTTCTGCCACATACTTCTCTACGACCGGTGAGAGCGCACAGGGTCGGCCTCCTCCGGGTCCCGTCAGCGAAACAATGTCGTCTGGCGGGCCCTAGGGGGAGGGCTTTCTCTGTTGTGGCGCCCACCCTCTGGAACCAACTGCCTCCTGAAGTCCGCGTTTCTCCGACTCTCCCAGCCTTCCGGAAAAACCTAAAGACTCATCTTTGCCGGCAAGCCTGGGGATGATTGTGGTTGATTGATGTATTGAATGTGTGTTTATTGGTTTTTAGATATTCTGTTTGGGTTTTTTTATATTGTATTTTTTGTTATGTATATGTTGTTAGCCGCTCCGAGTCCCCTGGAGAGGAGCGGCATACAAACCCAAATAAAATAAATAAAATAAAATAAACCTATTCTTCAGAGCACCTGAAGCAAGACAAGGAGTAACAGATGGAAATTTACCAAAGAGAGATCCAATCTAGGACTAAGAAGAAATTTCCTGATAGTGAGAACAATTTATCAGTGAAATGGATTGCTTTCAGAAGTTGTAAGTGCAACAACACTGGAGATTTTTAAAGAAGAGATTGGACAACCATTTGTCTAGACTCTAGAATGATATGGAGTCTCCTGCTCAAGCAGGGGGTTGGGCTGGAAGATCTCCAAGATTTCTTCCAATCTGTTATTCTGTTAGACACTGAAGAACATACTTCTTGAGCCATACCTAACTTGAGCAATGCAATCATCCAGACTTCTAGTGATTTTCATCAGCCATCCCTGATGATGACGTTTTAAAAGAGCAGCTTCGTCAACCTGAGAGATTGTATTACAGGAGAAAAAAATCAGGCACAGCTAATCTTTCTGTATTTTATATGCATGATGAGTAGCAAGTAAAAATTAAAGTTAAACACCAACACAGTATGACAACAAGTTTAGTTTTGAAAAAGCTATTCATGGTCTAAGAAACACAAGTTATGAGTGAGGTTTCCTGTTAGAACTAATTTAGAAAAAAGATTCTCTCCCAATCAATAGTGAAAAATTACACAAGTAAATTGAAAGCTTGTTTTGCTGTATTTAATAGCTCTAAACTTGTAACCCTGAGGCTTGATCTACGTGAAACCATTTCATCTCCTTGGGGATTCTTGAATGAACAAGATGTGACCTCTTTGTCAACCTCTTTGCAGCAAAAATTAGGCTCTGCCCAACAACATTTGCATCTTCTCAATAGCAAATTCCCTCCTTACTCTGATTTAAATAGACAGAAGAATGTTCTCACGAAGCAAGATTGGAATGGCAGGACTGTGTGCAGCTTGTATAAGTCCATGGGGGAATTAAATTCATGAAATACTGTATAATATTCTATACACAAACATCTGGATGAAGACTTTGCTAAACTTTGTGGACTTAATATGCAGTATGTAGGGTTTCTGAATCTGGGCTTCAAATTTTTGGAGAACTTCTATGGTATGGAAAATTTTCTTTGTTGTCATCTAGTAGGTGTCTGGAGACTTGCAGCCCAGATATGTTTGCCCTAAAATAGATGGCCATCCAATCAGACTGTTTAAACCTATTGAAATCACTGCAGCTAACCTTATCTGTTTATATCAGTTTCTAAGAAAATATTGAGAAAATTGAGAAATAAATTAGAGAAACGTAAAGATTTGATTTTTACCTATAATCATTAATTTTACTTACTCATTCTCAAACAGTGAAACATCTCTGTTCTTACACATTAAGATTTTACCAATTATTAGCGAACGCTATATAAAATCTCTCTTATTACAATATACTTATTCATTAGCAAGCCATAATAAACTTACAAATGATACAGGATAGAGAAGGGCAGATTACATGATATTACTGATATTACATATAAAAAAAATTCCAGAAAAAAAAACTGGCTTGACATCAGTTTAATAAACAGTAAGATTCCAACTTTTAATCTTATATGTTCTGTTTGCATATTACTGCTATTAAAAATAATTACTGGCATCCAAAACCCAATATACTGACTTTGAAAACAGTAATAGTATTGTAAGCCAGTTATAAATAAAATGGAGTTGGCATCAGAAAAACAATTTAGGACTGTTGTCATTCTAGACAGAAAAATTAGGGAGATTGTCTGAAGGAATGCATCTTTTTTTACAGAATGACAATAAGTCTGTTTCAGTGTGGTTGATTCCTCCATCCATCATATTTTAAATATCAGAGAGAGAAAAGTTCCACGCAGAAGAAGCATGCAAGGGTAGCTGCTGTTTTTACCCTTTTTTTGTACACTAGCATTGTTTATTGGGCTCTTCCTAGATTCTTAGGCGAGGGATGAAATACCCGCAGTAGACATTAAGCATCCTGAATGGGGATATTGATGCATAAAAACTATGCAAGTTGCTTGGATGGATATAAAGGGATTATTTGATGTGGTATTTAAAAGAAGAGCAAACATAAATATATGAAAATAATAGTTAAACATTTCATGATTGGCTAGCTAGCCACAAAATCCTTTTGTGGAAGGTATGCATCAGGTATCTGAGAGTGCAAATGGGTATGGAACCTTCTTGGGTCTGCTGAAGGGATTGCGGTGACATCTGATGCCAATTTTTAAACGGGGAAAGAATGAATGGATAGAACTGGAAAGTGAAGAATGGGACAACCTGAATGAAAGCAGAAGAGTATAACTCAACACAGAGGCTTACCTCAGCAATAATTCCCACACATCCAGCAATGACGGCGGCTTTCGCTTGGGCACCACTCATTCCTCCAAGGCCAGATGTTACAAAAACTTTGCCAGACAGATTCTCCACCCCTAAGTATCGACGGCCTGCATTGAGCACTGTTAACTATAGCGAGAAATATAGGGACTGTAGCACATTTATAGTCTCATATACATGTTTATGCGTGTGAAAGAAAGGAGCCAAAGATAGCAATCCAGTTTAAACAAAATACCAATCATGTGGAATCCCGTGTGGCTAGCATGCATGCACATGTAAAGGTGTTTATCATATGGATTTTTATACATATTTGTGCATGTATATTTAGTGTGTACAAATACCACAAACACAGCTTCAAGTTACCACTGAACTTCACTTTCTCTCTATTTGCATTCCAAACTGCTGTGAAGACATGCACTATCCAATTCAGAAGTGCCAGATATTTTTCTATGTGTGACACAAATAGATCCGGACAGTTTTCATGGGGAAATTGCTTCATGATTTTTTTAAGGACTGCTTGGGGAATAATCAGGACACAAATGTCTCAGATAAAGAAAATGGATTTCAAAGCTCTTACTGGCAGGAAAGCACCATACAGTAAGTGCACCGAAAACTCCAGTGCCTACAGAAACTAATTTTCTAAATACATGCCTCCCTTTATAGCATGTTTAACAAAGAAAAGCTACAACTTAGGATGCTTCACCAGGAGAAGTTCCAGTTTTTGACACTGGCATCTCCAGTTAAAATAATTCCCATTAGCAATTGATAGGAAAGATTATCTATCTAAAACTCTTTCAATCATAAACTTGAATAAATAAACTGAACTGGCAGAAAGCAATGCTTCAACAGTATTTTCCAAGTTTCTAGATAAGGTTATTATTATTATTTTTTTCTGAATTAGTACGGGAGTCACAGTTGACTTTTATCTGTAGTCCATTTGAGAGCCTGTTCTGACATATACATCCTAAAGTGTAATTTTGCCATATCTAGACACTAGTTATTTTCATTGCTAGAAGCTGATGGCATTTTCTACATGCCAGAACAGTAACAGCAATAAGATCAACATTTATTTTATGATAATAATAGCTGGGTGATGCTATGGAAACTTGGTAAAGTCACTAGTGTGAAAATGGTGATTGTTTATGAGAAAAAGATATATAATATTTGAACTAGAAACATGACAGATAATTGAAAATCTCTTTAATGGAAAGGAGAAAGCATTAAATACATTATTCGTTGCAGGTTGTCCTCAATATGCCTCAATAAAAGGCATTTATTGACTCTGAAATTATCCATTCAATCTGGAGGTCTTCATCAGATTAAGAAAATGTGCATTGTAACATTACAAAGCACATTATACGCACATCAAAGTACTGTATGTGTTTTGTCATTTGTTTCTCTTCATCTGCGTGAGGACACCAATAGGTTTACAGTAATCTTAACGATTTAATTAAAGGAATTCCAGATATTTTACTGAATAGCTCTAATCAGCCTGTGCCAGCATGCTATGTCGATAGGAATCATAAGAGCATTACCCAAAAATATCTAAAAAACACCAGCTTGTGTTCCTTGATCTAGTTTATTTAGTCTTTCTTTTATGGCACAGAGTTAGGGAATTACTGCTTTATGTTTATTACAATAAAAACTCTCAAGCACTATAAAATGGATCCCTAAGCCCTGTCTTCAACAAAGCAGTAAAACCAGTCTAAATAAATAAATAAACATGCATAATGTATACATACATCTATATATTGTGTCTTTGAGTCAGTGTTGACTCCTGGTGACTGTCTAGGCAGAACCCTGCAGTTTTTTTTTTTTTTGGCAAAACTTCAGAAATGGTTCATCATTGCCTCTTTATTAGGGCTGAGAGAATATGATTGGCCTAAGCCTAAGGTTACCCAGCTGGTTTTGTCCTCAAGGTGGCCCTAGAATTTGGTTTCCTGATATCTAACCTGGCGCATTAATCACTACATCAAACTGGCTGTCTAGTGTAAATATATTGTGACAAACAACAACAATGAATTGGTGGTTTCATTTTCAAAAAGTATTCTTCTGCATTGGCCCAGTTCTTACCACAGTTCCATGGACTATCCCTTGTGGTCCAATGTAGCAATAGCTTCCAGCTGTCATCTGTCCATACCTGTAAAAGAAAAATTCTATTTTCTCAAATAGGTCTGAATGATATTACAAGAGCAAATAACAATGGTAACAATAAATATGCACCTACAGTGATTCATCAGCCTAGTGATATAGATTGTCCAGTTAATCACCAATACTTTTTCACAAAACTGAAATGTAATATCAAATGATATCTGACAAATTAAGTCTTGTACCCACTAATCTTCAATATTTATATTAACAGCTTGAGTAAAGAGAGAGATAAAATGTAAATAATTCTAAATTGGGTGGAACAAATAAAATGGCAAAAGAAAATGTAAACCTGTCTTCACAAGTTAGAGAAGAAAGCTGAAAATAATGACATTTGAGTGATTGATCCAAAGTTATAGTACGGAGAATATTTGGCTTGAAGATGTTCAAAGATTGATCACAAACTGGGTATGAATCAGCACTGTAATACGTCTGTGGAAAAGGGAATGAAATTTTAGGCTGCATTATTAGAAGCATTAATTCATATGTTACTTGAATTGAAATCTGCACGAGTCACAGCCATTCTGCAGTATTGTCATCAGTTTTAAAATGGATTCACAGAAACTGGAACATGGCAGTGAGAATTATCAATGGATTAGAACATTAAGTCCTATGCAGAGAGATGTAAAAAACTGGAAATGTTTGGAGGAGAAAAATGAAAGTGGGAAAATCTAATAGGACTCTTCCAACACCTGAAAAATATGTCATTAAAGAAGAAAGTCAAATGTTATAACCTCTCCTTCCATAATACAAGAAACAGAGCAATGAATTTAAGTATAGGAAAGCAGATGCCAACTGAATGTTAAAAGATAAAGTTTAATGATGAGATAAATAAATAGTGAAACCAATCACTCAGAGAGACTATCAGCTCCCCTTCACTAGATCTATTCAAGTACAGCCTAGACAAATTTTTTTACTGAAAATGCTCTAATTTGTATATCAGCAATGTGTCTCTCCAACACCATGATTTTACAGAAGAGATTAAAAAAAGAAACTTGAGAATGGATACTTACATTGTAACTCCTTTTGCAAACATAGATTCATATTCCTCTCTAGAGGAATAATTAGGGATTACCTAAATTAAAAAAAGTAAACAAAATTAGTAGGAATGAAAAATTAAGGAAATAGTCTCTGAACCAGATTTTGTTTAAACATATTCCCTTAAATTCCATTCTTATAGCCTGTGTGGGCTCATATTCTCATTCTTATAGGACATATTGGATTAATTTGATTTAATAAAGCCCTTAAAACAGGAATATTTTTTCAGGTTTACAGAATAAGAGTTGGAAGGTACTTTGGAGGTCTTCTAATCCAACCCCCATTCAAGCAGGAAACCCTGAACCATTTCAGACAAATGGTTGTCCAATCTCTTTTTAAAACCCTGCAGTGTTGGAGCACCCACAACTTCAAAGCATGCTCAATCTTAATAAATTTTCACAATGACCAGAAGGATTGTTCAATGGAAACAAATAATCCTTACTAATTGCAAACTGAGATGGCTGGATGATCTGGCTTTCCATGGAACAGAAGAGAGAGTTACAGAATGCCAAATGTGAGCTGGAAAATTAAAGTAAAGTAAACAGAAGGAAATTAAATGGCTTTATGCTTTGTACTGAGGGGCAGAATCTTTTTTCAACCAACTGTTATACTGACTGACATGCTGTGGGCCACCCTCCAAAAAGAGGGAAAGATCAGGACAAAGAAAGGGGGGACCAGAAAAAAACTAAAGTAATTTATTACACATAATAGATTGAATTCTGTCAATTAAATATAGTTAACAGACACATATCCTATGTATAGTCTTGTCGCTTATATAGTTTGGTAGCATTTTATGTGAAATTCTGGCAAGAGCACATACAGCCTTAAAACTACATATGTTGTAGCCTTGTCATGTGATATATTTGAGGGCAATGTAGCTGACTGACAGCTGAATAGGAACTCTCCATTAGAAAATGATGGGATTCTCATTTGATAAATCCTGTGTATATCAGCATAGGAATGTTTTTTTAGTAACTGAATCCAGACTTGTTCTGGATATCCAATCCTTGAAAATCCTGAACCCTCAATATCCAGCTTGGATGGTGGAACTTTCATCCACCTTGAAAATAAGGAGACATAGTGGTGACGAAGCAGTGGCCTAGCAGTTAAGAGGCTTGTTAACTGGAAGGTTGCAGTTCGAGACCCAAGTATCACGTGATGGGGTGAGCTCCTGTACTTGCCCCAGCTCCTGTCAACCTAGCAGTTCAAAAGCATGCAAATGCAATAGACAAATAGATACCACTTTGGTGGGAAGGAAACAGCATTCCATGCACCTCAGCATATAGTCATGCTGGCCACATGTCTACAGAAGTTTCTTCAGGCAGTACTGGCTCCCTCAGTTAGGAAACAGAAATGGGCACCATCCCCTAGAGTTGGACATATCCAGACAGGGGAAACCTTTACCTTTTTACAAGCTACTAGAAGAACAATAAATAACTATTGTGGACCTACTGAAAGGTCAAAACTAGAAGTGTCACAATTATAAAGATACAGCGAAGAGGAGATAGTGTTGCCTTTATTTACCATGCCATTAGTGATAACTAATCGGGGTGCATTGCAATGGCTTGGGAAGAGTCCTAAGGGATGTCCACTGTACATAACTAATGTCTGTTCCTCAGTCATCTCAGATAAATAGTGCATCACCAGCCAGAACTAGAGAAAGGAAATAAGTAGTAGATTAGCTTCTTGTCTTAAAAGGATCATTGTTCTACAGATTTTTAATAGCTAGACCAGACAGAATGGCGAGAGACCACTTGATGAGAATTCCTGAAAAGGGGTGAGGCTGATTAAAAATGCATTATCAAGTGGGAATAGACAATGAGCTCTTAATCTAAAATTTTCACACAGAAACTGTTTCTCCCTTATTGTTTTTATTCATAGCGGGAATTAAAAAATAAACTTTTTCCTATTCCTGGGGAAAGACAGCTAAACTGATAAGTGGGGTGAAAACATGGACTGGTTAACAGCCTTTTTTATGATGGCACAGTAGAAATTATCATTAGAATTATATAGAAAAGTACCAGTAGCTCTATTCATAGTGCAATTCAATATTTAAAACTGCACAATCAATCAGAACTTTTCATTCAAGACATTAAAACTATTCAGGCAATATGTAATCCCAATACAATTTCAGGTTTTTCGATTTCCTGTCCAAATCCTATTTTTAGTGGCCCATTGATTTCAATGAACCCCAGACAAAAGAAAATCCAGGGAAAAATATAGTGACTTGGGATGCAAGGAGAAGACAGGGCAGATGGGATGAGGAGCAGGCTAAGGATTCTGTTTCCCAGGTGCTGTGAATAATAATTTAGCTCCCCTCTCAGCTTTCCATACTGCATTTTTTTAAGTTTTTCCTTTCATCAAAGGACTTTGGAATGAGCATTTTCTATTACAAAGGTTTGCACTAGTAAATGCTTGGATTTGTGCCAGGAGCTCTAAAGAAACGTGGTTGGTTGGTAGGTTTGATTGATTGGTTCTTTGTATACTTTTCCTGCAAAAGAACAAAGTCTCCTTGCCCTCTTCTCAAAGTCTCCTTGCTCTCTTCTCAATTTCTTTTTGGAAAGGAGCTGTCATTAGAACTAATGGCAATTTTGATCCGGTCCCATCTCTCATATTTACCATTTTCCAAATCATCATAGGTATTTTATGATATCATAAGTTTTAGTCAACAAAGCCGTGATGGAAATCTGACTGCCTCTGGAGGTTATCGGTTGGTTGACAACAGTGGTGGGATTCAGATATGTAAACAACCAGTTCTCTGTGTGGATGCTGCTTTCGGAAATCTGTTCTGGGCCTGGCCAACAAAAAATTAGCTACCGGTTCTGCCAAAGTGGTGCGAACCAGCTGAATCCCACCACTGGGTGACAAGTAGACTTCTTTGTGCACTTAGTTGACCACTGTGTAAACAGACTACTGGACCAGATGTGTCACAGGGGTACAATCCAGCAGGGCACTACTTATATTCTTATGTTGTATTCATTAAAAATGTCATCCAGCCATTCTTAATCAATTGTTTCCCAAATGTATTGGATTTCATTGTTGAGACATTCAGGCATTCAGCAGAAAAACTTACTGGACCATTTTGGGCCAATTGCTATCACTGAGATCTAGTCTACTTCAGTAGGTTGCTATAAGGATCAAGGGAGGAAGGGAAGGTTAATCTCAGTTCCTGGAGAAGATACCAAACAAACAAATAAATAAATAAATAACGTGGATCAGGCATCTGTAAGAAAAAGGGTATTCCAGGGCAAACATGGCAAATTATAAATGAGTTTTTGTAACTCATTAAAAATGAAAAAAAAAAGGCAGCATTGATAACGTGCAGCAGGAACAACATTCTGAGGTGCGGTTTTGCTACAGTCACACATCTTTTAAAACAGTCTCTTTTTCACAATACCAAGCAGCGAGAACAAGCTAGCTTTATCGCAACGAAATAAAATCATTCACCCAATAGCTATTCTTAAGTAACCAGAATGACAAAGAAGTATTGTTTGTTCTGCTGTGAAACTCTTTTGAGGTATCACACTCCTATCAGAATAGGAGCAAAAGTACAGACAGAAGGCGTCCACAGATTGTGTTGTCTCGGTTGCACTGTGCAGTTCAAGATACATGCCCTAAAGTACACCAAGGCACGCTAGATACAAAATCATGCTCATCATATATTTTTAGGAAGCATAGTTGCTATTTTGAGAACAAAAAACTCAGAAGGCTCCACTCTGACTGGGAATCCGGGAATCCTAATTTTCAAAAAACAAGTCAGCAGAACTGGCCAGTCTGGCTCACTTCTGTGCATAGGGACTTGCTGCACATCCATCTATCTCTTTATTGAGAAAAGGTGAAAGCAGTGCATAAAGTTAGCAGTGAACTAACTGGCTTGGTGTATGGCAGGGGTCTTCAAACTTGGCATCTTTAAGACTCGTGGACTTCAACTCCCAGAATTCCTCAGCCAACCAGGCTGAGGAATTCTGGGAGTTGAAGTCCACAATTCTTAAAGTTGCCAAGTTTGAAGACCCCTGGTGTATGTAGTCACATAGGTCCTCCTGCACATTTCTGTTCAAGTTGGGATAGTCCTGGGTGCAATCTCCTTTGAGCTTTGCTTTATGGAAGCACAAAATTGTGGAGTCCTTGGTGATTTCTGAGTTTGGATGCTTTCTTGTCGATGTTTCATTATCCAACTAGGTTACATGATCAATCAGATTCATCCTCACTTTTCTCCTCATGCATAAAATAAGTAAAAACTACAATAGATTTCAGTTATGGTCAGCTGCTCATCAAACTTCGTTTAAACAGAATATTTTTTTCCATTTGTGATTGAAAATATATCTACAATATCATACCTGTGCCCAGTTGCTGAACACTTGTCCATTTCCTCCATATGTTACCAGTTCCTGAGGAAACTGCAAAAGGTACATTTTAAATCCATACAAGATTTCAAAACAACTCCTATACAGTGATATTAAGATCTCTTATGTCTATCTCCAGAACAAGATTTTTATCTTGAGGACAGTATATAAATGATGCAAAAAAGATGAAAGGTATTTTATAATATATAGACATAAAAGTTGCAAAAAATGTAGTCAAAGAAAGCAAATAATGATTAATATTAAATGAGATAGAGAAAATACAGAGCAATTTTGATGAAATAAATATTTATGCATTATATATTGATTTAGAGAAAGAACATGATACAGGCTTGGTTAGGGTTGCTGAATATGATAAGAAAAATATATGATGGAAGTAAAATGTGTGATTAATAGAATCCTTAGGAAATATTTCAACTCTGAAAAAGGAGTAAGGCAAGGAAATACAAGGCTCCCTTGATTGTTTAATGTATAATAAATATATAACAATGTGTCAGAAATATATTGTATAAGAAACCTTTGTGATGATGGTAGAGATATATTGACATGAGTCATGAACATATATAGTATGCATTTTGTGTATGGATAATGCTGTGTTTAAATCTGAGAAGACAAATGGTTTGCAGGGAATGATAAACAGATGCAACAAGGAATATAAATCTGAAAATGATTGTACCAAAGACCAAGATAGGTACATCTGATAGACAAAATGGAGTGAATGTCAAAAAACAAGAGCAAGTTGATAAATTTGTATGCATTGGTAGAATGTTCACTAAATATGGGAAAATAGATGGAGAATTTTTAAGACACAGAAACGGTAGTTTATAATATGAAGTTGTTGTGAGGAATGGAAACTGGTCAAAAGAAGTGAAATTGGAACTTGCTTATAAGAGCTTGCTTCTGCTGACTGCTTCTCTGGAAATGAGAGCTAGTTAAATTGGGAGACAATAAAAGTTGGGTGCAATGGGAATGGCAAACTAAGAAATGTATGTCTAAAAAGTTGTAGAGTCAAGAATGAATGGATAATGAATCAATTTTGACTAAACACAAAAGTGAGTCACCAGTTCAAAAATTGTACAGTGAAGTCGATTATCATATACAGAAAATAAAGGATTACGTTATAAAGAAAATATATAGAGGAAAAATGAATGGGTTGAAAGGAAGAGAAAGACTATGAAAATCCTACTTAGAGTTGATAAGATTCTTAGAAAGGGACAAGTGAAAAAATTAAAGAATAAAAGATGGGGCATGGTGCAGAACATTTATTTATTTATTCAATTTATATGGCTGCCCATCTCTGATGAACTTCTTGGATGAGAAGTGCAACATTTCTAATAAAACAATCAAGAAAATCCAGTTGTCCTTTGAAAAGCATTTTCGGGATAAAAACAGTTACAATAATACAAAACTTAGAATACAGAGAACAGGGAATAACCCTCTGGTTTACAATTTCTTTCTGCACTTTGATAATATTGCTTGACTGAAAGAGAATAGGATGATGGTTATATATGTATAAATAGTGAGAGCTGGATATTATGGTTTGTAAACAATGGTCCACAACTTATCGAATTTTTCCAATCTAGCTAATTGTAGGTTTATTCAACAAAGTACAGTATTGTTAAAACAACCATCACTTAATACATGATCCTAATCACTGTCCACAAGTTACAGGGGAAACTGAAATTTACCTCAAAAAAGGCAGTGCATTCTCATGAACATGCAAGGAGATTTCTAGACCATGTTTTCATCAAATATTCATTACCTGTGCTACTGCAGGATCAAGATTATTCATAATCATGTGCATTATTGCAGCAGCTTGTTTGGTTTTGCAAGGATATTCCTGAATGGGATAAGCTCTGAAATAAAGGTAGAGATGAATTAATTATTCTCTGTTTTTACAACTGAATTCTCTGATGGATAAATTAAAGGAAAAACCAATATAGAAAACAATTAATAAAGATAAAGTCAATTAGGATGCAGGGCACTCTGTTATGAATAAGAGCACCTGAACTCAGTCTAGATTATTAATTGGTAGATTAGGTTTCCTCTCCCACCCCCACCCCCTCAAAAAAAAGAGAGAGAGAGATTGGTGTACTAAGGGCTTATTTCTACATAGTGCCCTCTGGATATGTCAGATATTTCTTCTTTAAAGATTTGTAGGGAAGTGTTCTGTTCACATTCCTGGATGAATCCAACCATGTTTGCCAATTAATTCTGAACTGCTGTACAGCCCTGACATGGAATACATACACATGTGTGTACAGCACATACATAGATAAGAAATAGTTATCAACATTGAATAGAAATAGACATAGTGCCATTCGCAAACAGTTTGGTTAGCCAATACATCCATCTGCAAAAGAAATATCACAGTGGGGTTTGGTTTTTTTTCAGTTTATCTTGTTCTATGTTGATTTTGGAAGGATTCCATGCCGAATAAAGAAAATATATTGTTTATTCTGACTTTGTTACCTGATCTTATTTATTTAGAATCTCAGTCCAAAAAATCTGTATCATCTCAGCTTCATGCTTATAGAGCGAGAGCTTTGTGCCCTTGGGCACTCATTGTTTTTAACTGCTATGCAAATTTGGATTATGAGCAGAATTTGAACTGTTCATTTGAGAATCCAAATATAAAATCCAATTGGAACAAACAGATCTTGAGCAATTGTTAACAAAAATGCTTCAAAATGGAACACTACATTTGAGGAATGTAATTGCCTTTTATCAGATTTTCAAAACTACAACTCAGAACAATTCCAAAAGCAAACTTTTTTCAGCCTACACTCAATGTAGGATCTGTGGTGTGCATTACAGTCAGCTCAAAACAAGTTCAAAATAATTTACACTTTTACATTGGCAGAATGCGTTTGCCAAAAAACATTAAATGAAGTAAACAAGATCAGTCAATGAGAACAAATGAATTTTGCATCTAATGATCAAAGATATTTGAGAGATCAATGCAACAGTGTTTGGCTGTATCACGTTTTCCTCCTCTCTCCTTTTTGCAATCCTGGGGAGTGGGTGGGCTAAGAAAGAGAGATTGGGCCAAGCTTCCACTGCTAAGAGACAACTTGTACTTGGGTCTCTCAGCCCTAATTCTGCAGCTTAATCAATACATCTCACAATGCCAGCCTACGTCTGAGGCCATGTCTAGACCCATATCCTGAGTTTGTTTAGTAGGTTTAGGACTATAGATTATACATGGAATGCGCTATGGATGATGACTACTAGATGGTGGACAACAGGCACATAAAACTAATCCCTTGCTACTATGTGTTGGCCGTCTACATTTTTCAACCCAGATAATAGCCCTAAACATGCTTAAACTAAGCTTAAAATGGCATGGAGTGTTTTATAGTTCAGTAACAATGCATATATATCAGTGGTGGTGAACCTATAGCACGGGTGCCAGAGGCAGCACTCGAAGCCCTCTCTGTGGGCACACGTGCCGTTGCCCCAGCCTTGCCTCCTCCCGCAACCCCCTCCTCTCTAGCAGCCCCCCTGAAGGAGATTCGCCCTCGAGCGTAGCCCACACGGAGCAGCGCAGCTGAGGACATGGCAGCCAGGCAGCATAGACAAGACTCTGCCCTCACACCCCATCATGCAGTTGATGCTGCAGGGCACGGGCAGAGGGTGTGGCTGCCATAGCACTGCTGGACTGCCTGGGCATTCTGCGGTCAGCCCTGGAGGCGGTGAGTGGTCCTGTGGGCAGGCGGGGTGGGGGATGGGGGCAGAGTGGGGGTGGGCAGGGGGAGTGGAGCGGGGCGGGGCCAGTTTTTGGGCACTCTGTCTCTAAAAGGTTCGCCATCACTGATATATATCATCACATAGAACATTTTACATATTTGCATCAGACATTATGACATAATTATATTATTTACGTGATGATGACATAACACAGGTGTTACTATTTTTACATTATAGTTACTTTTTAATGGATGGTGCTTTGAAAAAGGCTTGACATTAGAAAAGCTTATGAGCTGCCAGAGAAATATAACTCTGTAATTTGTTCTTATATAGGCTTTATTGGAATCTAATAAGGCACTTGAGAGTCTCTGCCTTGGTGTTTTGATGGTCATGAACAAGCCAAGTCTTGACATCTTGTTTTCTGCAGATGTCTTAGTTCTTGCAGAAAAAAAAATTGTTATATGCTATATTTCCCATAAGAAGTCGGCCACAGAGAAGAACTGCATTACAAACATACAGATCATAAAGAGCAAATGGATGGAAATTTACTGTTACATGTTGATGAGTAACAATTCCCAGTGATTTCAAAGTGCTGTGAAGATGCTGGAAGTAGACATTTATTAGAAACAAAGGTCTACTGTTTTCCACCCTGTTATAAAGCTGTCAATATTGGCTCTAAAGTCAAATCAAAGGTTGAATTCACACTTTTAGAGGTTTTTTTTTTAACTGTGGTTTGTTTTCTAATCCACAATTAACAGGTTTGGTATATTGTCCTAAGTCATGGGTGTCAAACTTGATCGCATCACGTGATGCATTGTGACATCGCAACATTTTTTGACTTTACGGAGCCAGGGTGGGCATGGCCTGCATGTGACGCATCCAGCCTGCAGTCTACCAGTTTGACACCCCTGTCCTAAATCATAGTTTACACCGCCAGAAACAAATTAATTACATTACACTTTATTATGATGCTTGAATCCAGTCCAAAGCTCCCAGATGTCCAGCAGCTGCCTACATTGACCAATAAATCAGCTTGCTTATTTATCACCCTTGTTTTATCTCATTTTGCTGGTTAATCAGCAGGTGACCTCCTGCTAGCTTTGAAGCAGCCACACTGACAAACCTTTGCTAACTTTATAAAGATATGCTGGATCTACTTATGGCGCTAAGTAATCCAAAATCAGTAGTTTGATTGTTTCTGATAGATAGCACAACACAGCCATTTTCATTTTTTAAATAATATTTTATGGCTTAGGGTACTGTATGAATTCAAAAAATGGCAGTAAATGGCTTTATATGAGAATGGTTAGCATCCAGTACAAGCTCCAATGACATCATTTGAAACACGATGTCATCACTTGATTTGCAGTATGAGCATTCCCCCCCCCCTACATACACACAGATGCCCATGATGCCCAAGCTACTGAGTAAGGAATTTCAATACCAATTTGAAATTCCCAATCTTTTGGCAAATCCTAATCCTTACCTCATTTCAATCTGGGGACAGAACCGGTACATGTAGATATGCCCATAGAGTCTCAATTCTTTAGCAAATTCTGGTGCCAGGATTCCATGCAAGTTAGGTGGGAAATAACGCAGAGAATTTTTTAAAGCCAACTGCCAAAAAAGGGAGAAAAAAAGCAAACATAGCTAAGTTTAAAACTGACTGAGTGGGTGGCTATCACAATTAATTAAGCACATGCATTTTGTTAGGCTGAGTGGGAAACATGCCCAGCTCTTATGAAAGGATTCAAGGAGATTGATCCTGAATAAAAATGAGGGTCTATCCACTAAGATAGTAGCACGTTTTCAATGGAATCTTTTCATTCAGTCCTTTGTATGAATAAGATAATGTCCTGTGCCCATTTTCCAGAGAAGAAATGAAAGAACATTAATGTAGGCCTTTACATTAAGCACAAAACAAAGCAGAAAGCTCTGCTGGCTCTTTGGCAGCAGAGATGAGTTATGCCAAATCTGCTTTTTCATCACTATCCTAAAATGACAAAATATACACAGTGCACGTAAAATTACCTAGCAAATGAAGATTGTCTTTCCCTGTGCAAAGAAACTGTGAACTTCTGTACTCAATATGCAATGTGCTAGGATTACCAAATATCCAGATGTTCCCCTATTGCATCTTGGGTTATTTCCCCGCTAGTGATTTATAGCATCTTCTACACTCTTTTAACCACTGGTGTCCCTACATAACAGATAAGGACAGACTTAATGCCACTTTAGCAAGGGTTTGCTGCAAATCACTAGTGAGGAAATGGCTGTGGACGATTGCTGAAAAGGAGATGATGAAGTGAAGCCAGGAGAGAAAATTTAAATGAACTGTTTCTCCTGCTAGTCTGCATGGGTCGACTGCTGCAGCAGGTTTCGTATTTTTAGTTTTTCCATGTTACACAATCCCAGCAAATGATGATTTAATCAATATGGTGAAACAAACCATATTATGGTATGGACCCATTTTAAGTATTAAAAAAATGGAGATTTGCAATTTCCCCAAAATCTTCACATGCTGCCCACACATCAAGGGAGAATCCCTCTCTTACAAAGAAAAATGGCATACATTCAGGAAGTTTGTGCCATGCTCTGTAAGTGCCACTCCTCTCAGAGGAAGTAAGATCTCTGCTGACTTTGATGTACTCCAAAATGTATACCAAAAATTATGATTTAAAACAAACAAACAAAAACGCTGACGTCTGAAAGGCAGGCCTTCATAATTTATTCCATTACTTTTTGTTTATTTTTTAAAATGTTTTAATTTTTTTAAAAAATCCCTTTATTGTGCTGCAATGTTCACACAGAGTTTGAAATTCATGGGCAGAAACTAAATCAATAGAGAAGAACAGGGGGGAGGGGAGAGGGAAGGGAAGCAGGAAAAGCCACTACCACTTTAAGAAAGTTTACAGTAGGTTTTTTTTTTCAATGATATAACTGCCTGGGGTATTAGAATAAATTGCTTATCTTCAGGGAACCAAATTCAGGAGTGTCACAATTTGTACTCTGAAGCTCGATTTGTTCGCACAATGCATCTCTCTACATGGTTTCTGCTTGTGAACATGTGAATCTCTGTGCATAAGTATGCATGAGATAGTGCAAGGTAGGCTGCATAAGCTCCTCTCTGATGTGTCCAGCAGGAAGGAAGGAAGGAAGGAAGGAAGGAAGGAAGGAAGGAAGGAAGGAAGGAAGGAAGGAAGGAAGGAAGGAAGGAGGGGAACTTAAAATGAGTTGGTCAGTAGCATTCAAAGCTTCAGACCAAGGATGCATTGGGGAGATCTTTCTCTAGAATGCTAAGGGGAAGGCTGAGCAAACTGGTCTGAGTAGCACAGGATATGTGTACCATGGGGTTGAAAATGCATTGTCCTATAGAAACTATTCCATGAGACCTGCAGCACAACTAAAGTTATTGCACTATGTGAATATGCTCAGGGATTGTTATTATTTTTTTAAAGCCAGCCTGGTTATTAGGTGATTGAGGGATTGAGACTGAGACTGCATGCATTCCTATTTAATTCAGGAGTTACTGTTGTAAAAAGGTACTGTGATCTCTGAGGGCAGACAGAGTGGATCTAATTTCAAGGCCATGCTCACTGAATGATTTGGGGCCAGTTGTTTTTTTCAACCCAATATACCCCACAAGGGTGTGTTACTGTGATCATCAAATAAGAGACACTCCCTAGTAAGTCACCTTTAGCTCCTGGAGAATAAATCTAACAAATAAATAAATAGTATACCAAATAGAGAGGATGATTTCCAACATCAAATGTAAATGAATGGGTTTCCGGTGGCTGCCTTGGGGTCGATATAGCCTCATTCGGAGGCTCTGAGCTCCGGGACTTGTAAAGCTGCAAAAACAGTGCAAAACAGCTGTTTTTCGCAGCGGAAAAAAACCCTCCTTGGTCGGAGAAGGAGCGAAGAGCTGTGAGTGAGGGTTGAGATCCTCTGAAAACTCCCCGAAAAAATGTTCGGGGGGGGAGAAAGAGGACTCCCCGGGCACTCACAATAGCTCCAGCCCGGAGCTGCTTCTGTCAGCTGACAGACCAAGATGCTGAGACCAGCCACCGCTCGAGGAAAACTTTTCAAAGAGGCACAGAGATTGACGGACTGAACGCAGGAGCTTAAAAAGCAAGTATTTCTTATATTTTACCTCGGATCAACTATGTTCACAATAAACAAAATGTACCCAAGATGGCGACTACTTTTACTTTAAAGAGAAAGTGACCGGAAGAGAAAGGGGAAAGAGAGACTGCAATGCGAGAGTGACCACTAGAGGGCAGACTAGACGTAAAACTTAAAAACGTTACAAAATAAACCTAAGGAAGAATATAAGAGAGTACATCTTGGCAATATAAGCGTAAGAATTAGTCCTCTGCATAAAGAAGCTTGGCTAACAGCGGACTGAAGATAGGATGGCCACTATGCAGTCCAAACTGATGCCCTCAAAGGTGGCAGCATCCTCCCCAGCCCAGCTCCTTAAAATACCAGGGAACAACTTACCTGCCCCCCCATCTTCCTCCATATCTACAGAATCCCAGGCCCCCCTGCCTACTCAGGCCTCTCCAGAAATGCATATGATGAAAGAATTAAAAGATGCAATATTAACAATGTTTGGAAAAATAGTGAGAAAGCTGGAAATAATAAAGGACAATTCTGAGAAAAGGATGGAAAAAATGGAAAGGACGATGGAGGCAGTGGAAATGAAGATGGAGGGAATGGATAAGACGATAGAGGGAATGGATAGGAAGATGGAGGGAATGGATAAGGAGATGGAGAGACAAGGCAAAGAGCTAGAAAAGAAGCAGAAGGAACAAAGCAGAGAAGTGGAGAAGGTGGAAGATCAAAGCAAAGCAGTTATTGAAGACTTAGACCAAACCAAAGAAACAATACAAACGCACAATAAGAAAATGAGAGAAGATATTGGGAGAACTTTTAAGAGGGTCTGGGAGGGGGTTGAAGAAAAGATGGAAGAGGTGGAGAGACAAAAAGAGAGACAACTTGCTGAGATGAAAAGTGAGGTGCAAGACCACTCAACTATGATGCACTATCGCCAGATGATGACAGCAATTAGGGTCAGGGGACTGGAAGAATCCCCAAATGAAAAGCAAGAAGATTTGAAAAGAATTTTTGTAAAAGCCTTGGAAAAATATCTAGGAGAGGAGGCTAAAACTTTCTCTTGGCAAACTGACAGAATCCACAGAGTATGGCTTATATGGAATCAAGTGATATGGCAAGCAATAAAGAGAGACTTATTACTTGGAAGGGAAGCTTTGTTATGGAAATCCACCTGGCAGAAGAAGAAGCCCAGAATTCGACTGAAAAGAAGTGAAATTTAATATTTTATGCAATGAATTAAAGGCAAAGAATTATGGACTGATTTAAGGACTAAGTTTATGAGCAAGAGACATGAGAGGGTGATTAATGGAAGATATATATTAAATCGACTAAGAATGTACTTTTTGAAGTGATGGGTGTATTGATATGAAAATTATTATTTTTAATAAGATGATTTGTTTGTTTGATGTCCAATGGATTGAACTGAAAAGAAGTGAAATTTAAAATTTTAAAATGTATTTGGCTTATAGTTAAATCTTGATATACGGAGTGAAGAAGGTTTACAAATTTAAAATGATTGTATTAAGTTGAATGGCATTTAACTTGAATTTTTTCTTTGTTTACATGTACAAATGTATATCTAATAATAAAAATTTTTACAAAAAAAAGTAAATGAATGCAAAGATATATACATCAAATACTAAGCCAATGCTCAGTGAGATTTATTTGTTTGTCAAATGTAGATACTGCTCTCACTTACAGAAGAATATTTTAACAAGCTGGCCACAATTTTTTAAAAAAAACATTGCTTAGATTTTTGTTTAAATTGAACAAAATAGAAATACAGTTAAGTATTTGTTGTTGTGAGCCGCCCTTGGTCCTAGGAGAAGGGCGGCATATAAATTTAAGCAAACAAATAAATAAATAAATAAATAAATAAATAAATAAATAATGAATGAATGAATGAATGAATGAATGAATGAATGAATAAATAAATAAATAAATAAATAAGTGCAAGGAAGCAGGAACTTTATTGTCGCAGGAAGAGCCTTCTTATTGTAAATGTGAGAAAGTAAATATATTTACGTGCCTGTGAGAGAGGCGTGAACACATAAAATGTTCTTTATGTGATCACTGCAATTTCAACCAGGTAGGCTACCCAACTTGGATTTTTCAAATGTGTTGGCACTGCAGCTCCCATTTTTCTAGGACTTAGTCCTCATACCTCAGGAGGGCATCCAGCTCAGAATAGCTGACCTTACCAAAAATTTGTTGTCACTTAAAAGGCAAAAGAACAGGTTTCAAAACAGTAGCAATTGTCTACATCCATTAAGACTGGAACCTCACATTTTTTCCAGAAGAGTTTATTTACAATGAAGAGCCAATAAGGAGAGAATCTCCTGAAACCAGGCCCTAAGAATAATATGATAACGCCACAGTAGACACAATATTGTTGTGTCTTAAAAATACAGGAACAAATACAGCTGAGACAAAGCTATCTTTATCAGGAGGTGAGCTAGATGCAAAATAGGCTTTCCTTTTTATTAGGAGAGCTGTGTTAGTATCTGATGGCAAACAGTTTAGATTCTGGCAGTACCTTTTCCAACTAACAAGTCCTATTAAGACAGCAGCTTTTAAATATGCCTTTTAATAAAAGATGGAAAAGGTGCTACCAGACCTCTGACTTTTTGTTAAAAGTGTCCAATTTTTTTTTAAAAAAAGTATTTTCAGTTGCTGAATCACTGCTAGTTGCTGAAAATGGGTGAAATCAAAACACATCAGAGTAAAGTCATTCTCCCTTGGCATATTTTATCATATATATTTATTTATATACTGGATCAACTCAGGAGACAGAGGTCATCTCTAATGTTAGGCCGAGCAATTTCCTCAGATGGCTATGCTAGGAAACATCAGTAATGATGCAACAAACAGGTGTGTATCCAGGCCTGTAACATTCCCTCCCCCACTCCACAGATTGATCTCCTGCTTTCATATGCAGGACAGAACAAGGTGACCACAGATAGCAAAGGGGGGGGGTGAGGATAAAAAAAGTCAAGATAATGCATGTGATCATATAATGGGAGTACCATCCTTCTACTGTCCATGGGAGGAGGGGGGAAAGGGGGAGGAGATAGTTTCAAATATGCTGCCACAACTGTTATCAAAACTTTGACACACAAACTCCTGCAGACATTCCCAGTAGAGAATGAATCTTATTGCCAAAGCTACTCCAAACTCGTTGGTGCTCTATCAGTGGTAGTTTTCAAAAATAGACTGGACAACCATTTGACTGAGATAATACAATGCTCCTGCCTTGAGCAGGGGGTTGGACTAGAAGACTTCCAATGTCTCTTCCAGCCTTATGATTCTAGGCTCATGCAAGCAAACATGACCATTTCTGCTAGCTTATTCAGTGAGATACTGAAATGGATATATTTTACACGATAGGCAAAAGCACCTATTCAGCAAAATATTTGGGCAACCTGTTCCCCTGCCTGTAAGAACTCCCACCTCATTTGCCTCTAGCATTTAGCATCTCAGTCTCTCTTTTTGGCTTCTGTTCATTGCTGAAAGGCTGTTTTCTATGTTTTGAGGGTGAAAGGCAAGAAGAGAATCCCAAATTGACCTTAAGAGAATGGGCAGTGAAAACAGAGGCAAAGTATAAATTTGCTTAGGCTCCAGAGAAAGAAAAAGAACATGAAGGGTGCTACTGTCACATATTTCAGTAAACCAAGCAGTTTGGAAGCAAGAGAATTCAGGAAATAACCGGGGGAAAAATTCTGGCAAATATGTTTTGATTTATTCAAGAATATTAGGTTCCCATGGTTATTTACAGTAACCAAAGGACATGAAGTATAACCATGGAACAAAAAAATTATTAGTACAAATTCAAACTGAAAAATAGACACGGTATATAGGCCTGATCCTCAAGTTATGTTTGCTATCATTGTTCCTTCAATTAAGGTAAGTGTGATAAGTCATTATTATGTATCATTACTATTTATATAAATACAGCTTCTCCCGTTTTAAAATGGCATTATCTATGTAGAAGGACCTCACATTTTACTGAACAGAACCATAAAGAAAGATACACTCATAAATCTTAAAAAGTCCCAGCAACAGGACTTCTCAAAAATTGAAAATTCCTGAACAAGACCATGTTGTTCAGGGTGTGATGAGCAGAGATATGCACTTGAACTCAACAGACCTGATAGAAAGGCATTAAGGGCATATATATAATAGAACTGTGCAGTGTTTATATTCACAACTACTAGCTATCAATAATATAGCTGGACAGAGACCACCAGACCTGCTTTAAGAAGCAGATCTAAGTCTATCAGGGGTGATCCACCCAACTCAATTCTAGGGAACATTTTAGGAATACAGAGTTTGTATTCTCTAGGAGAACATAGCCCTAACTAATGGGGAGATTTTTCGCAAAAAAATAGGGTTAATGTCCAAAGAGAAGAATTGTACAAACTCTTACTTTTTCTTCTCTTGCCGTGAGATTTGGGCTTCTCACAGGAGCATGAGGGATTCCACTCTTTCGGCCTTTGTTTTCTGGAAGAGGACGGAGGGGGAGCCCAGCACAAATTGCTTTCAGAGTAGACATGGCTTGTAGATAGCAGTGGCTGAAGGACAAAACTTAGAAAAGGGTTGAGGTTCTATTTCAGCTAAGGTGATCTTTGACAAAAGCAGGGTTGGCTTTTTTCCTCCAATCCTCTGAGGGGAAATACCCTATTTGATACCCCTTGTCATCCTATTGGTCTGTCCTGCTGCCTCCTCCTGAGGAATCATTGACAGGTCTACTGTTTATTCTCCAATCTGGTTCTCCACATCTGGTTGCTCTGTTGCACTGAATGACCGTTGACATGCTCCTGTACTTTGTACACATCACAGACATGGGAAGGTTTTCTGTCCAGTAAAGGACCCAGCGATTTTGCAGGCTTTGAATTGGAAATTTGGCAAAAGACATCCATCTTACTGTATATAAACAAATGTTCAAATATTCAGATATTTTTATTTGTGAACATGACATTATTGTGAGCCTCTTCCACTTTTTTCCATGTCTTTTAATGAAATGTTTATGCCTCCCTCTTTCATTCCAGAAATCCCAAAGTGTTTTAATGACATTTAAAGTATGATCAACAATGGGCTTATTGAACAATATTCTAAAATAACAATATGGCAGTAAAACATTTATATGCTGAAACTATAAACAGACCCAGTAAATGTGTCATGCAATCTCAGGGCCCCTTAAGCAAAGTTAAAACCTGTTTTAGGCCACCATAAAAGTCCATACTGGCTAGGAAAGAAATGTGCTGAATTCCAGTGCACCTCCTTAAGAAATTGATTTTTAAATGTTGTAATAATTAAGTAAGTCTATCCATAAAAGTCATTCATACCAATATTGGTGAGGATAACCAAATTTCATGGACGACTCTCTCCTGAAGAGGACACAACTAACACATTCAAGTGACTTTAAATATAAAAAATATATTGCAGAGGTCCAGCTGTGAACTTCTCTGTGAGCTGATGTGATAACAGCAGTCAGACTGGATGCTTCAAAAGGATATTGGACCACCTCCTAGAGGAGGATCTGGATGTCTAAGGCTACTAAAATAACTGTGAGAGGGGTCAAGGAAACTTATGAACAACCACTTAAGTATGAGCCAGCAATGTGCTGCCCCTGCCAAAAAGGCCAATGCAGTCCTAGGCTGCACCAACAAAGGGATAGTATCAAGATCACAAGAAAGTGTGAGTAGTGCTTTATGCTGCTTTGGTTAAGACTTGGAATACTGCATACAGTTTTGGTCACCATGATATAAAATGGTGTTGAGACCAAATAAGTGCAACAAAGATGATTAGGGAGATGGAGGCTAAAACATAGGATGAATAGAGTTACAGGAACTGGGTACATCTAGTCTGACAAAGAGAAGAACAAAGAGTGACATGATAGCAGTCTTCCAATATTAGAGGGGCTGTCATAGAGAAGAGGAGGTCAACCTATTCTCCAATGCATCTGAGAGTAGGACAAGAAATAAGGGATGGAAACTTATCAAGGGGTGATCCAACCTAGAATTAAGGAGAATTTCCAGGCAGGAGATTTTTAAAAAGAGATTGGACAGCCAGAATGGTATAAACAGGGGTAGGCAACCTTGGCTCTTTTATGACTCATGGACTTCAACTCCCAGAATGCCTGAGCCAGCTATGCTATGCTGGCTCAGGAATTCTGGGAGTTGAAGTCCATGAGTCATAAAAGAGCCAAGGTTGCCTACCCTTGATATAGGGTCTCCTGCTTGGGAAGGGGGTTAGACTAAACTACCTCCAAGGTCCCAACCAACTCTGCTATTCTATTAAAACTGATGGCAGTTTTACTACAGTATCCTTGAATCATAGGCAGAATACCTTGAGTCCTAGATATATTAGAAAATATAACCGCACTGAAATTACTGCTCTCCTGTGAACCACTTAAATGCATTCAGCTCATAGTGGGTAGAGTATGAAATTAAAATGGCAAAATCCCAAATTAGAAGGGCCTCTTTACTGATTCAGGCCATGTGAGGCTTGCAAAACTCAAAATGAAGTTCAAAAGTAAACTTAAAACCAGTGAAGGTGTGGAAGAAAATTAGTGTTTAACTTTCAAAAAGATCTTTCCATGATCAGTACTGACAGCTACATTCTGTCGTAGTTGCACTTTTGAATATATAGAATAAAAACCTTTGGCCTTTACCAAATTTCAATTATGATTTATAACATTGTAAAACTGTACTGAATGCTTTTCAAGTAGAAAAGCAAAGGAAAAATTATTTTTAAAAAATGTAATAGGAGATCTCAATCACTTAAGGATGATGTTGATTAAAGGGAAACCAAGAGAGACCAACTGGAAATAAAATCCCCCCCCCGTAGAATCAACCTTAACAGGAAGTGAGTTATAATTGAGCCAGAGAAACAAAAGAAAAACAGAACACTGGAATTTTTCACCTTGTATCTTGCAGGGCCCAAGCCACTGTTTTCCTTTATTCTGTACTGATACTCATCTTGATCCAGGCGCAAAAAGACTTGGAAATCTATCGTTTTCTCTGCTTGCAACTTTCCCTTTAATCGGTGCTATCCTTAAGTGGCCGAAGCCCCTACACCGAATGGAAGAGGTCCATAATTCTAGCAAGGCCACAAAGAGCCCCCTTCCCTTTCTCTGTCCCATCTCGACCTCCCTCAGCTCGCGATTGGGAGTGATAGGGTGTGTAGTCCAAGAGAGGGCGCTGCAGAGACAGGTGAGAAAAAGCATCCCCGCCAAACTTCAGTGGCGGGCAAGAGGCAGGGCCCGGGCAGCTGGAGCATGGGCGCAGTGCCATCCAGCCTCCTTCTCCCTCTCCCTCTCCCTCTCCCTCTCCCGGTGGGCGAAGTCAGCTCCAACCAGAGGGGTAGATTCTGGGGGCGGGGGGTATACTTGCCTGACTCTCATTAGAAATAACCGAGTTTAATTAAACACACTGTCCATAAGTGACGGGAAGGAGGTTCGAGGAGGGCGTCCCTTTCCGTCGCCGTTGTGTTTGGGTAGGCTCATTCTTCCTCCTCCTCGGCCCCTTTCTCGGGTCTGATGAAAGCCTTCAAGAGTGAAGTGAGTGGAAACTTCTCTCCAGGCCGTCCGGAGTTTCCTTCGCCGGTAGACCCCCTAGGGGGTCAAAAGTCGCCCTGGAGGGGTGACCATTGAGGAGGAGGCCGGCTGATAGATAGGGGAGGGCGGCAGCTTCCCCCGAATCTCCAGCTTCTCCTTAGGGCCGACGGAGCAAAGATCGACCTGTAAGATGGCTGATCACCCTGCTACACCAGCCGAAAGTCACATCATCATCTAAGTGTTAACGACCCACCGTGGATGATCCGGGTGAGACCCCTTTTGTTCCTCTCCATACCCCTGCTGTTTTTGCCTGTAGAAGCTGTTTGTGCTATTATTTCCCCGTCTGGAGAAAGCGGCTTTAGTAATTGTGGGAACAAACGCGTTTTACAAAAAGGACAGAAAAAATAAATAAATATTCATTTAAAGACTATATTCTATTCCTACTTACATTGTGCTGCAGAAAAAAATGTTTTTTGTGTTTTTTTGGAGCAGTATTATATCGGCAGAGTATTTCTTTTTCTATTCTCCCTTTAAAAGATAGAAAAAAGGAAAAAAACTGTCATTTGAAGAAGTTTTTTTAGCTCACTGAGGACACCTACTGGTCAAAAGTTAATATTGGATTGTTGTTTATTTGGAGATGAGAGAGCTTTGGCCTTCAAACTGTTTTTCAAGAAAAAAAATTTGAGCTAGCTGTGTGATCTGTGGGGGTGGATAATGTTCAACTGTAACCTTCACTAAAAAGGAAAAGGACTCTTCTTCAACTATTGCTAAAATGGAGAAGCATCAATCACACTTAAACTGTAAACTTATACTGGAAAAGATCTATGAGGCTAAAGAAGAAATATGTACTACAATAAAAGAGGCTACTACTGAACTAAGAGCTTTAAAACTTAAAACTGACTCCCAGACTACACTTGACTACTCTACAAAACAGATTATACAAGAAGAGGTTTTAATTGAGGATAAGGAGAATCTTATTTTGCCTTACAAGCAAGACCAGGAAAAGCAAAGACCGAACTTTGGACTTCTGAAGTAACGAGGCTTTATGGACAAGAGAAACAAAGGATTAAATCAGAGATCAAAATGGTCGGAATCGAATCAAGTGACACTACAAGCAACAAAAAGAGACTTATTATCCGGAAGGGAAGCCCTGTTATGGAAACCTACCTGGCAAAAGAGGAAAGCTAGAATAAGATTGAAAAATGAAATTTAAACTTTCTTCAATTGGATTAAAGGCAACCTAGAACTATGGACTGATGTAAGGACTGAGATTTTGAGTTTGAAGTAAAAAGATGTCTTAGAGTTGGAGTGAATAAATAATTAATTGAATGTTAATTAAATAAAACGACTTGTTTGTCCTATAACATGTGAAATTTAAACTTTACTTAAATGATTGAAATGATTTAAGGTTTGATATTAATTTGTTAATTCAAAGTGATTAAGTGAAGGATTAGATATCTATAGAATAGTTTGATAAATACATACATTTAGATGTGTTTAGGATAGATTAATATTTTTGTTTAAATGTTTGTTTCTATATAAGGGATTAAAGACAATTTAGAATACTAGGAATGTTCCTTTTAGAATGTTAAGTTTATTTCTACGAAAATTATGATGTAATGGAGTGACAAAAATTGAACAGATGTTTCAGACTTGAAGTGAACTAATAGTTAATTGAAATTTAATAAGATGATATGATTTTCTGATGATATGGACGTTATTAGTCATGATAATTAATTGGAGATTTGAATTTTGTTTAATAGAATGACATGATTTAAGGTATGATATTATTTTTTTTAGCTTGAAGAGATAGCTCAATTGATAGATTTGATAGGTACAGGATAGATTAATATTTTACTCTAAATAAGGGAGAGTAATGAAAGAAGAAACAAATAAGATTTTGATAAAATTAAGGAAGTAGAACATATGTGGAAGGGATATTTGAATTGAAAATGTTTTTATTTAAAGTTAATTTGATTATGGTAGAAATTGATGAAGCTTAAAAACAGGTTCAGGTTGAATAAATTTAAGCTAGAATTAGATACTCTAAATATATTATGCTATTTGAGAGAAAAAGAGAGGGAATATTTGACGTATTGATTATATTATGTATATATGTCTTGTTTTAAGATGTTTGATTACCCCAACACCACGGTGTGTCCTGAATATGTTGCTTTAAGAACTTAAAAAAACAATAAAATTTGGGGTTTTTTAAAAAAAAAAGAGTTAAGTGAGTGTGTCCACCCCCCCCACCTCCAACACACAATGCCCATCACTAAAGAGTGTGCAACTATTGCCCGAGGCACATGATTCGCCCTGGTTGTGGCGGGACAAGACGAGGAAGGGGATCTAAACTACATGCTTGGTCAAATCCGGTCCTACGGAGAGGTGAAGGGAGCGTGAGATGCTACCGCGGGCTTCTGCTCCGTCTATAAAGTAGAAAGGGAGTGGAATCACAGAATAAGAGAGCTGGTAGGGACCTTGGAGGTCATCTAGTCCAACCCCCTGCTCAAGCTGGAGACCCTTATAGAATCAGAGAACAACAGAATCGGAAGGGACCTTGGAGGTCATCTAGTCCAACCCCCTGCTCAGTGCCTCATGCCCTTCAATCCCTCTTCTACTGGTGGGGCTTTCCTGTCCACTCTTTTCTTGGAGGGAAGAGAGGATGAACGGTGGCGACGAGGGTAGGGCGGTCGTCGTCCGATTTTGCTAGAGACAAGCGCCCGACCGCGCACGTCGGACAGTCCGGCAAACTACCGTCCTGAGGTTTCCGCCTGAGCAAGCCCCTCGTTTCCCCCCCACACACATACACACACCGGCCTGCTGCCTCGGAGTGAAGGAGCGAAAAGAAGAGCCGAAGGCAGCTCAGCCAGCGCTGGCTGAGGAATTCTGGGAGTTGAAGTCCATAAGTCTTAAAGTTGCCAAGGTTGAGAACCCCTGCGCGGCTAGGAGATCCGTGGTAGGTCGATCCATGGAGGGGAGGGGAGGGAGACGAAAGACCCTAGCCCAGGATAAGAGATCCCGGGGTGGAATCGGAAGCTCCGGACCCGGAGACCGAATGACGGCGCCGCGTGGAGCAGCAGCAGCAGCAGCAGCAGCAGCAGCGATCTTGGCGTGTGCTCCTTGCAAGGCTGCCTTTGCCAATCCGGCGCGGCTTTCGCCGATTCTCCGGAGGGGCGAGCCGGGGGAGGGAGGGGGTTCTCCCCCTCTAAGCCGCCAGCGGAGATTGAGCTACTTGGCGGCGATGGACGGTCGGGACTGACACGCTGCGAGAGAGCGCGGCGGCTTGGGAAAAGCGACCCCTTGGGAAAGGAAGGGGGAGGGCGCTTAGAGAGAAATGACAGGGCGAAAACCCGGCAGTCCCAGAACCATCCCAATAAATTACGAGGGGTTGGAGTTTTGTTTTCTTTTTCCTGAAAGAGGTTGAGTCGGCACCAGACATGTAAAATAGCCTTAATTACTGTTTTTCGACCTCACGTCGGTGGCGAAGATGGATTTCCTAGACGGAGTCACGCAACATAAAAGTTTAACGCTGATCGTATTCCTGGAGTATATTATTTTTGCCCAGCTTGGAGCAGGTAAGCAGAAATAAGCAGTAAAGGCGTTTCAGCTGCAAATGCTTCAGACGAGGCTTTAAAAGGTTTTCATATTTATTTATTTGTTTGTTTGTTTGTTTATTTTAATTAGATTTTTATGCCGCTCCTCTCCAAGGACTCCAATTTGAGTTTAGTAAATCAGTAAAAGTCTCCATTCACCCTCGTTTAGATCTATACATTTACAAACTGATGAAATTTACTTATTATAAATAGCTTTTGTCCTTGTTTTAAAACCAGAAAAGTGAGTCATAAATTCCCAGTTCTTACAATTTATTGTAAAGTGTCAGGGGAAAGAATGTTTAGTTTTGCCTAATTTTCAAGGGGGGGGGGAGAGATAAAATATATGATGTCAATGCCAGTTTGGATGTTAAGGTTTCATATTCTGCAAATGAGCTACTTTATTTCATGTACTGAATATGACTGTAATTTTGGGGTGGTTATGTGTATGCAGCTGTATGCTGAACATTTCTATACAACACCTGACACAAAGTACAAGTGGAATAAGGCATGAGAGGTGCATAGAAGAATGGGGATGGATATATCAAATCTGAATCAAGTTGTTCATTTATGTAAAAGTGCCCCTTTGGTTTTTCAATAAAAATACCTTTAGGAAGACTTTTAGAAGAACAGATTTATATTCTAAGTATCCTCCCGGCATAAGGATTAGAGATGTGTTTCTAACAGCCAGTTTGAGGCAAAGCCATCTATGTACAGACAGCCCCCTAGTGTCACTGAAGCATAAGGCTTCATTTCTTGAGACAGCTGTGGAATTCTGGGAGTTGAAATCCACATGCCTTAAAATTGTCAAGGTTGAGAAACACTGCCTTAGAAGACACTGATTTAGAAAACACATCAGGCTTAAAAAGTCATTGTGAAGCCATGGATTACTTAACAATGATTTATTAAGTTAATCATCATTGCCTATATTCATACAACATGCTAAGTCACAAATTATGGTTTACAAGGCATAATAGCGGGATTCATACATTGCATCAAGTGAAACCAAACAAGTTACACTGTGCTTTAGCAACTGACTGGCAAAGTCTTTTCCAGGTTTTGCATAGGAATCTTTCCCAGGTATACTTACAACATTGGGACTGAATTGGAGGCTGTCTGCATGGAAAACATGTGCTTTTCTACCAAATCTTTCCCTTACTACAGGCTTAAGGAAACTGTCACATAAAGAGCCCATTCCACTTCTCTGCTGGCTGGAAGTAGTTTTGATAACAACCTTTTCCAAACTGGCCAGTAATGCTATCCATTGAAAATGAGTGGGTAGGAATCAAAGATAGGTCATCTTCATAGAGACAGGTCCTTTCCCCCTTCAATCTGCACATGAGTGTATTTTCATTGGGCTGAGTGTTGCCTTCAGCCATTCCCAATGATGTAACATATAATCCAGTGACATGTTCCTCTTAGAACACATTTAACATACAACATTCTTCCTGTTTGGGAAGGGATGGGCAGCTGGACACCTAAATCAGCAACCCTTTCCAGCCTTAGGGATTGTTGTAGATAGAATAACACAATGGCCAAGGGCTTCCACCTGGCCAAAATCTTGTGAGACCTCATGCAGGATGGTTAACTTTTTGCAAAAAATCTCGTGATCCTATGAGATTGCAAGAAAACCATTTTGTAAGGCCAGATTCTTAAGGAATGCTGTGGAGGTTGATGAGCACTGTTGGTATATTGCTGCCATCTGGCAGAGCAAAACCCCTTCTCAGGATAAACCTTCATGTAATAATAGCTGGATAGTGCCACAGATTTCAGACCAGGATTTTCTGGCTCTGTTGTAAAAAATGTCCAAGTACAATGTACTAGTTCCTTTGAATGGCAGCCAAAGATCTGTCACCCTAGAAAGCCATAGAGCCTGCCTAATGATTCAGATATGATTTGCTAAGATTCCCTACTAATCAAATAATAATGAAAGCATTGAAAAATGGCTGGAGGGAACTGTTGACTCTCAGATCCAAAAGCCTACATAGGCATCCAAAAGCCTACATAACACACTGCAAATATGTTAAATGCAAGTTCCATTGCAGTTCAACAATTTAATCCAGATTTGCGTCTTGCTCTTTGTCCTTTCCACCACAACAGCCCTCAATAAGTTTCAATAAAGATTTTGGTCGAATAAGAATCACTATAGAAAATCAAAGTCCCTGGCTATCACATTTGTTCAATAAAGCAACAGACATGTGATATAATGCACTTTGGACATTACTGTAATAGAAAAACCTAACAATATTTAGCTTGGTTTCTTATGGGCATGACAGAATTAAGATATTGTTGTTTCTTTTTTGTTGTTGTTCTTCTTTCTGCTGCCAATCCAGATGTTCACAAATTCTTATTTGTTAAAGCATTGCAAAATCCCATGCAAGGAAGGAAGAAACTTGTTTTGTCTCCCCCCTATCTATGTTCAACTATCCCACACTGATATGAAAAACCTGAAGGCTATAATTGGCTGAATGTAGCTTTATTGTTTGGCATGACTAAGAACCCCACTGACATGACTTACCATTTTGTGATGGGAAGCAAAGGTTTGATAATTTGGCTTTCGGTTTGGAGATCATGTAAAACCATCTTGTGGTGAATTACAACATATAGCTGACCCAGGAAGACCTGGCATCTAAGGTAGGAAGGAGGGAATCTGCCTTTGATTCTTTCCTTTCTCCTTCTCCCCTCTTAGTACCTGATTCTACGATGAAGGGGCAATGGAGGCAGCCTATATTTTGATAGCACAGGTGCCCTTCACAGCCCCTTGCCTCATTCAAGGTCCTCTTGGAGCAAAGGTCAGTGTTTAGTCTGCATGCACTCTGGACAGCATCTGCAAAAATAAAGCCGCCAGAATAACTCTTGACACCTTGTTCTCCTTGATGCCTCAGTCTGAGGAATCCTTAAGAATTGTTCATGTTGCCCATCAATCTTATTTGGTAATGGTGATTTATTTGAAAAAAAGCAGGAAGCCCAAGTTATATTGATCCACTCTATTAGTTTGCAATCTTTCCCTATCATAATAAAGACTGGGCAGAAAATAAATCTGGAACTCTTGCTAGATATCTACATAATATCCAGATACTTGTACCATAACAACAAAAAGACACTATCCCATTCCTGCAAAAATCATGCAAATTTGAGCTGTTCTAATTGGTTTAATAGCAAACATAAAGACAGGATTGCATGCCTACAGACAAAGCTGCTGGGCAGTTTTAATCCTGGGTTAAAATTTAGGCAGGGGGATAAAATTCTGTGGGGTCTCCAATGACCCCAGTAACATCATCCATTAGCTGGATTTATGTACAGAACAATGTTGTGGTATTTTGAATGAAGCTATGGGCGCCTGGCTTCTATATAATTCTAGGCTATAAACTACACTCACTGGAACTCCACATCATACTGATCCAGAAAAACTATACCAAGTGGATTATTGCTTTAATAATACTTTTTCTCTTCCTAGTGTTTTCCTGCAAGTGCAGGGTACACTTTTCAAAATGGACAGCATATAATGTTTCTAAATGTGATGCATGTGCTTGTGATGCTTAATATTCTTGGTAAATCATTGGGATTATGTTTCCTGATCTCACTAGTTCTCAGTTCGAGAACTTGATCTGTTTATTTGTTGATAACAGAGAGGAATAATAATACTAAAGCATTGAAGTTGATTACATTCAAAAGGATAACATTAATGGGGCCCCACTTTAACATTGCAACTTTTCACAGAACACTAAGTCACATTGCTGTCTCAGGGTAGTCAAAATAGTTTAGTTACAGTGATTATATTCTCCCTCCCATCCCAATTAGGAACACAGAAGGGTGGGCAGTGAGATATATGAAAAGCTCTGCTGGACCCAGTTGAAAACCAAAGGGCAAATTAGATTGCAGCAGAGAATATGATTTAATCAGAGTACATAAGAAAATAAGCAAAGCAGTCAGGTTCAGGCCAACAGTTTTGTTTTCTGCAAGGCTCTGCCAATAGGAAGCTCATACATAGGACATGAGCACATAACTGTCCCTCACGTTTTCCACCAACATTGCCACACAATAAAACCATCCTGATGAGAAGCCCTGATAACCTTATTCTCTAGGAAGTTTTCCAATCCCCTTTTATTACAAGTGCTTTTATACACTTAATAAAAAAAATGAAGCTGCTTATATAAGTGGTATGCAGTAAACTACGCCATACATAAAATCTAATTAATATAATGAAGAAAATAACAATAATTGTGACCATTTCATGAACAGCACCCCTGTACTTCCTAGGTACGTACATCTTCCACATCTCAATCCTGAATGCTTCCTTAAATAATAAAAAAGTTTTCACTAATTTTCTAAACATTAGCTGCTTATTTTTGAGAAAAGCCAGTTCTACAAGGGAAAAGCTCCATAAAACAGTACTGACCTCTGGGGGAGGGATATTTATTTGCCAAATTTCATTATGTATGGGCACATCCAGGGCAAGCAGTTTCTACTTGGATAAGTGGTCCTGGAGCTCTCTGTACCCCAAGTAGCTATAATTATACATAGGAGTTGAAATTCCATACTAGCAGCTTTGAAGTATCACATTTATTTTCTCGACATTCATCTTCAGTGGATAAGAATTAAAAGTTGGCATTCTAGCTATATGTCACATCTGTCTCTGCTCTTTTCCCAAATCAGATCTGTGTCATTGTGATTCTACACTGTTACATGGTTTTTCCCATCCTGGTCTGCTTCCCTCCCTGGCAATTCTACCTGTCCACCTCTCACCTGTGCATTCTAGATGGACAAGTGAGTGAGTGAGTGAGTGAGTGGGTGAGTGAGTGAGTGAGTGAGAGAGAGACAGTGTAGTCTTTCCATTTGCCTGATTGGACCCCTTTGACATTTGTCTCTCCTTTACAAAAACTAGCTTACACATGGTACCTATATACCTACAGTTCATTCATATTCTACCTACTTTTTCTTCTGATGTGATTCCCTTTAGGTTATTCTTTTAAATTTTAAATGAACTTCAGTGCATTGATACAATTGCAATATATTAAATTCCAAATAGCAAGACTAGGACAATCTAAGAAGCACATCTGAAATACAACAGTACTCATAAGTGGGCTTACTTTTTAATATAAATAATATTGCTCTTAAGAATAATAACAAAAAAAGATACAAAGTAAAAGTACAGACATAATAGAAAATGCATAACAGGTGCTTAAAAAGTAAAGAATAACAGGGAAAAAACAAACTATAAAGTATGTTACATATTGTAACATTAATTATATATAGAATTATACACTTACAATTCTGTATATAATTAATGCAAACATTCTGCAAGTATATATGCACACATACACACACTTCTGGTACAATTATATAACTATCGTGCTTTTTAAAACCTGCTGTATTTTGTGTAAATGAATCCCAATTTTGTTATATTTATCCATACAAAGTCTAGGCAATCCACTTATAAGGAGCAAGTGAAATCAAGCTTTCAATCCATTCAGTAAATGGGACATATATTTATCTTTCCAATGTTCCAATATCAGTCTTTTAGTTTATTTATTTAATTTATTTACTTATTAAATTTGTATGCTGCCCCTCTCCCAGGACTCGGGGCGACTCACAACAAGAACATAGACATAGATAAAAATCAATAACAATAATTACATCCAATTAAAAAATCGACACATACAACAAGCAAACACAATCAAATAAACACTCAGCAATGGAAGGCGATTCCTTGGCCCGGGGGCAGAACAAAGTTCATACCCCCCAAGCCTGTCGGCATAAATGGGTTTTTAAAAGTTTACGGAAAGGTAGGAGGGAGGAGGCATTACGCACCTCCGAGGGAAGCTGGTTCCAGAGCGCTGGGGCAGCAACGGAGAAGGCCCTTGTCCTAGGGCCCATCAAATAACATTGTTTAACGGACGGGACCCGTAGGAGGCCAGCCCTATGCGCCCTGACCGGTCGCTGGTCAGTAATAGTTCAGAAAAACAATTTATATTGTCCAGTTATCAAGTTCCATGTACAAGTTCCATATAATTCAAGAGAATACTATCCTCTGAAATGTTTAACTTTGTGCACAGTCATACTTATATGTGGTGGCGCAGTGGTTAGAATGCAGTACTGCAGGCTAATTCACTGCTCACTGCCAGCAGTTTGATCCTGACCGACTCAAGATTGACTCAGCCTTCCATCCTTCCGAGGCCGGTAAAATGAGGGCCTAGATTGTTGGGGGGCAATATACTGACTCTGTAAACCACTCAGAGAGTGCTGTAAAGCACTATGGAGTTGTATATAAGTACAAGTGTTATTGCTATTGCTATATATTGTCTAACAGTTTCTCCAAAACCTAGCAAGTATAAGACATTATAAAGGCAGGATTTTTAAACAACACCCAAGTTGTAAACCTATAGTGCAAACCCATCTAGAGTAAGCTGGAAGATTTGTTTATAAATTTAAAACACACTGACAATAGAAATTCTCATGAAAACCAACACAAAAGAACAGAGACTATACAATAATAGTCAGGCCGCTTTTTTAACAAAATCATTTTCTTACATGATGACAACATCATCTGGAGAAATGTACTCAACAACAAAGGGGGGGAAAAACCTACAAAACCAAATGTTTTTTTCATTGAAGAAAAATAAAAAGTGTTGCAAAGTACCCTTGATGACTGCTGAAAATTTTTTTGTCCTACACCAGTGATGATGTATGAATTCAGTGAGAAAATTTCAGTTTTGTTTTCCAATTGTTTGGGTTCTACATATGATTTCAAAAAGGATAATACATCACCTACTTACTAGTTAACATTTAATGTCCACTGGAATTGTCAGATTCAGCCATCACCCATGGAAGAGGTTGCCCAGTTTTGTTTTTCCAGCTGTGTGGTTCACCCTCAATGGAACCACTCTTTAATCAAGCCACCTCCAGCAAACAGCCACCTCTCTGAACAGCCCCCTGGGGACTGTGGAATAAATACATAAATAGCCAAGGAGCAGGGATTATTGAAAAACCCATCAATCAAGAGCCAAATTCTCAATGACATGCAGCACCTGGGGCCCAGAGAAGAAAAATGCATGGCAATCCTGATTGTTTATCCTTTCTATGAATTATTCAAAGAGCCCCATTTGGTATTCAGGTTAGGTCCCAAGTTGCTTCTGTCTCTTCATCCATACTGCCCCGTGGCTGTGACCCCAGATTTCAGGGAATAAGTGAGTGATGGATGGGCTGTCTGATTGGGAAGCCAAGCAATCACATTGATTTTTTTTCCAATGTGAGGCTCTTAACCCAACAATTTGAACCAACCCTTCCCCCACAATCAACTTTCCTTGTGTTTATTTGTCATGTGTTCTACTGCTGTTTTTAACCACACAAGAGTTTAGTTTCAAGTTTATTTGCACTTATATGCCGCCCCTCTCCGAAGACCCGGGGCGGCTCACAACAAGAATTATTTACTTATTTTTTGTCCTGTGCCTTCAAATTAGTTTTTGACTCCTGGTGATGCTTGAGCTAGTCCTTGCAGTTTTCTTGACATGTTTTTTTTCAGAAGTCATTTGCCCCTTATCTTCTTGAGTGACTGGCTCAGAGTCACTGAGCTGGCTTTCATGGCTAAGATGGGACCTGAATTCAGTTTCTTGATTTCTAGCCTGGTGCCTTAACTAAACCAAACTGACTCTGTATGTTTTACAAGGTAAAGCTAGGAAACATAAGGAAGAGGGGAAAGGTTTTCTGATCTCATCTATAAGAACTGAGGGGGGAAAAGTTGGCTTGCTCGCTTGTTCGCTGGTTTTAAGTGATGAAACGTGTACCTTCATCACTTTCACCTCCATTCATCTCTTGCCTCTGATAATTCTTATTAATACCTAGGCAGGTTTGCTTGTGAAACAAAGATGGTGCAAAGGTTTCTGTTGGGTTGATCCTTATGCAAATGGAATGCATCTTACTCACCCACAGTGGCTTTAACCCTCAGATCAGAAGATCACAAAGAAGATTTCCATTTGCACAAGCCAAAATATGGAATCTGCTCTTCTCCGTATACATTTTCCCCCAATCTGCTACTCTTAAGGTGCTTATTTACTGTTTTCTCAAGCAATCTTTTGTGAATACAAGATGCTCATTAATTTCTGGAAATGAGTAGATTTAAATCAGAGATCCTTGGTGCTCTCTGAACTTTGTTGTTTTCTTGCAGACATTTCATTACCCAAATCAGGTAACATCAGTACTAGTCTAATGTAGTCTAGTCTAGCATTATCTAGTCTAATCGCTAGCCCTGGTGATGTTCCCTAGTTTGGGTAATGAAATGCTTGCAAGAAAACAACATCAAGGAACCCTCGTTTCAACCCTGAACTACAAATATTCTCCTTTATTGGACTCAGTAATACGTATGTCCTAATTTTCTACCTCTTCTTCTCTTTCTGCACTCGTCCCTATAAGAAATAAGAACCATCACAGAACTGACTGGTGTTTTATGCTCAACACAATTTAACAGAAGTAATCTGAATTAAAATCAACACATTGCTGCCAATTTTGATTGGCCTCCAGGTTAAATATTTTACTGCACCTGACACACACACACACACACACACACACACACACGCAGAAACTAAAGGAAAAAACCACACACACACACACACACACACAGAGTGCTTTTTTTGTAAGAAAAAAGGTGCCGGAACTCACATCTTGTTAATTTTTTATTTTAAAAAATTATATATTCAGCTCTTAGCAGGACCGGTGGTTGAGAAGTAATTTTTTTTTCATTTTTAAATTTGGGGTCACACTTTTACACTAAAAATTTAAAAAAGATTTTCAATTCACCAATGTTTTTTTAAAAGAAGAAATTATTTACCTTTCGCACGTAGTCAATCACTGTACACCCACCCACACATGTCAGTTGTGTAACAAAACATAACAGTTGCCGCTCACAGTAAGCACTCAGCACGCGACCACACGACCAATCACAAGCCAAACAGCGCCATCACAACCAGCGTGGACAAAGTACGCATGCATCAGACTTGACACACAAGCAGCCCGCATGCACCTTTTTAATGATTTTGCCGCCGACCTGCTAGCTCGACAGGGGGATTCACGTCCACGTGGACCAAACATTAAATTTTCAAAAGTTACTTTTAAAACTTGGAAAAATCCATTGAAAAAAGGTGCTGGAACTCTGTTCCGGTGCGTTCTATGACCAAAAATACATACATACATATATATATGGTTTGCTTTTTTTCCCGTTAGTTCCTTTCCTTCCTTTAGTTTCCAAAATGGAGAAGCAAAGGACTCAAGCCTGAGTACCCCACAACATCAGAAGCGTAGGGCTTGACCTCTCTTCTCTTCACCCAGCAACGCTGACTGGAACCAGCCCCAGAGGATGAAGAATCAATACAAAACACATCCTCCATCCTAATCTCATGAGCCAGTCCAAGAGGAAACCATGGCTGATGTCACTGAACACTTCTAAAAGATTCAGGAGGGCAGGATGGATCCACCACCTCCACCCCAGGTTATCCACAAGCATGACCAATGCTCAGTGCTGTAACATGACACGAATCCTGCCTGAAAAGGGTCCAAATATTTCACTTCATCCAGGATCCTCCAAAGCTGAGTGCTACCACCCAATTAGCAAATTTCCCTAAAATAGTTGTTCACACCTTGCAGATTTTTAAAATTGTTTGTTACCTCCATTATTTCTACTCATTAACTCTCATTAGATATCTCTACAGATTTTGCATCACATACCCTGCTCTTAATATAAAGGATTTCAAATAATGTAGTATTTTCAAAACTCTAAAATCAGCCACTCTCTTTAAACAGCCACCCATTGGTATGAAAGATAAAAAGGCAGGCAGGATAGGAGGCCATGCAACAGTATGGCCTTAAGTCTTCAGGAAGCATTTGAGGAAGCAGGTGGAACGGAACAGTTTGTCATCATTTGAATTGGTTTGTCATCATTTGATTTCCCTCTGTTCTTTCAGGTTCAACGAAGCCACGAGCTTTCCGTTGTGATGGGCATTCCTGCAATCCTGCGGTGGGAAATCTAGCAACAGGCAGGACACCAACGACACTTACCACGTGTGGACAGAACAGCACAGAACTCTACTGCTTTTATCCAGAGCACAACCTGTACCATGGCTCCTGTGGATTGCCCAAGTGTACCAAATGCAATGCCAACCAGCCTAATAACTCTCATCTTCCTGATGAAATGACTGATGACTTCTTCCTGCATCCTGGTTCCTGGTGGCAGTCTGCACAAGGGGTGCACAGGGAAGAAATCAGGCTGGATCTGGAAACAGAGTTCTATCTGACCCATGTCATTGTAGTCTTCAAGTCACCCCGCCCAGCAGCCATGATACTGGAAAGGTCCCAGAATTATGGGCAGACCTGGAGACCTTACAAATATTTTGCTGTCAATTGCACAGCTACATTTGGGCTTCCAGATGATAGCACCGAAGAGGGATCTCTCTGTACTTCCAGATATTCTGATGCAGTGCCTTGCACCAGAGGAGAGGTAAGCTATGGTAACTGAAAAAGGATATACTTTTCAAAAAGTTACCTTGATCTTATGCTTAGCAAAATTAGAGAGCTCCTCCAAAGAAATTGCCTCTGGATTATTAGTCAACCATATAACTCAGTGGTTCTCAACCTTTTTCAGGTTGAGACCCCACTTGCCCCGCCCATGCGCGGCCCGACCCCGGCGTGCGCACGCCAGGCCGATCCGCGCATGCGCGGCGCACGCACAATGAAAAAAAAAACAAACCAAAATAAAATGGCGGACCGCGACAGGCCGATCCGCACATGCGCAGCCGCACGCAATGGAAAAAAACAAAATGGCAGACCGCGACGGGCCGATCCGCGCATGCGTGGCGCACGCGACGGCCCGAACCGTGCATGCGCGGCGCACGCGACGGCCCGAACCGCGCATGCGCGGCGCATGATGAAAAAAACAAAACAAAAAAATGGCGGACCGCTGTGTCTGGTGACCCCTGCGAAACGGTCGTTCGACCCCAAATGGGGTCGCGACCCATAGGTTGAGAACCGCTGATATAACTGTTGTCAGGTATCCTATTTTTTGAGGAGGGGCCTCCTTTGAAAGATTTTGAGAGGATAATTCTCTGTTTGAAAGCATGCTCTGATGGAAGGATTGCTCAGTCCAAGTGTTTTAAAGTTTAAGAAATCTAGGGAAGTGGCTTTGAAGTTGCCTGTCAGCAGCACTCAGAAAGCAGATTTGGGTAAGTAAAGAAGTCATATTGGTCAAAAAATGCTGAGCAAAATTCTCTTTGAAACTTTGAAACTCTTTTAAACTTCCTGAAAATATTGGGGAATAAAAGGGAAGAAGAAAAATGCTATTTTGAAGTTATTTTGCGTCATTCTGCATACACTACAAGTATGGCCTGAGAGAAGTGGACAACCTACTTTAGAAGATTGGTCTAAAAGCAGCATGAGGAGTGCCTGGATGGTGAGAAGTAACAGAAAAGATCACGGCACTATGGGCAATCTGCTTTAATTCATGTTTTTTTTAAAAAAAAGACTGATATGTTTCATTTAGATTAATATTTCCTTTTCTTTTTAGCATCCAATGTCTCCTTCAGTCAGGGAAGAATTTAGGAGTAGAACATGTGCTTTCATACAGAAAAGCCCTTTCTGAAGTTCTGAAAACCTACAGTTCCTGTTAATAACATTGATTAGACAGGTAACTGATGTATCTCAGTATATAAAACAGTTCTTAGCACACAATGGTATAATCCAGATCTATACACATTTATTCAGACATTCCTTCCTAAGAGTATTTAATGGGCTCATGCACACATCATATACATAAGACAACAGCCTTAAAAGTACCATTTATTTTGAATGCTGTTTTACAAATGGATTATATTTGTTACCATCCAAAGTGTTGAATAGATAACCATAATCTATACCAAGCATGGTGATAGTAGTTGAAGAAGATAGGAGCTATCATGCAGCACATCTATAGAGTATCTGATTGGTAGTGTCAACTGGAAAGCCTACAGCCCAGGTTCGAGACCCAAGTGCCACGCAACGGGGTGAGATACCATTACTTGCCCCAGTTCTTGCCAAGCTAGCAGTTTAAAGCATACAAATATGAGTAGATAAATAGGTACCACTTCGGCGGGAAGGTAACAGTGTTCCATATTTTCATGCTGGCCACATGATGTTGGAAGGTGTCTTAGACAACAGAGGCTCCCTCGACTGAAAATTGGAGATGAGCACTGCCTCCTTCAGTTGGTCACAGCTTAATCTTTATCTTAAGATATGAAAAATGCATGAAATTGCCTCATAGTGCACTTTTGCAGAGGATGATTTCATAGGATGTCTAATACAGCAAGTACTGCTGGTGGATGGTGGTGCCGATATCAACATTCATATTTAATTTCTATAGCTTATTTCATTTTTGCTACTATGTTGATATAATACAAGCCATCATCTAACTTTACCTACATTGAACAGAAGTTATGATCAAAAGCAGAAGCTTATGTTAAAGTACTGATGCATTCAGCTTAAGGTCCCAAATGAGACAGAAATAGTTATGGAAATGAAATTTCTTTTTTCATCCCGTCCACCTGTACAGCCAAGGGATTTGGGAAATGAGAAGCACATTTTTTAATAAAGCAGAGCATGCGGAAATGAAGATAAGCATCTTTTTGGACGGAGGATCTTGGAGCAATGCAAACCAGCTCATTACGACTTTCTACTTTAATGTCACTGGAGCTATATGTCAAACTATTCTTCTAACAAAGAGTACAAACACTTGCTTGTTTCCTTGCTTGTTTATTTACACTTCCATTAGAATGTAGAGAAAGTTAAACTATCAAAAGGCTATTCATTTTAGACAAGAGCCTGTGTGACAGATGACACCAATGAAGTGTGCTAGAATGAGCCCATTACTGGAATTCACTAGGAAAAGAAGAATTGTGTATGCTTGAATAAGATAACCTGTTGCTATGGAAGCATGTTAAACATGCTTTGCTTGGCAGACTAGTTTAAGCTCTACAGTTCAAGCCATATTCTGCCCAACCTGGGAGGGGGGGAGAATAGTTAATATAAAATGCAACCAAGTGGGTTTTTATAATGTTTGAAATATATTTCAAAACAGAAAAAGGATCAGATCTATTCTGTTCACCTTGTACCTGAACTGGTAAACATGATTCTGATAGAAATTGTCTTTGGAAAAGTCGCAAATTTAGAATTGCCAACACCTAATTTGGACCAGCTCTGCTGTGCTTTTTAAAATGGCATCATAAAAAAGTGTCTAGAAGTTGGGTTCTTCCAGCATCAAAACAACAGCGAGGGACTTCTGTCAAAACTGAAGTGTGGACTCCCCTAGATCTGTAACTGCATGGATGCAAACCTACACCTTTCATATATTTATAAAAGAGTAACAAAAACTAGTTTTGTAAAAGAAAAAACAAAGTCAACCTTCTATTCACTGTTCTTCATAGGCTGGAGCAGGTACCTCGTCTTGCAGGATATAGCAAACAGGTAAGGCCAGAAACGATTTCAGGGGAGGATGTTGGCTCAAGGGGGGTCATGCCTATAAGGAAGAAGAGAAACATATGCTAAAAGGACAAATATGCTGAGAGCGAGAAGGGCCTTCAAGGCTACAATATCATTTTTCTCTGCTTATGAAGCTCCTGAAATACTGATCTGGCAACTTGTGACAAAGTGAGATGGGCCAATTGGATTGTGTATTTTGGGATGCTGACTGGACCACTGGGTCACAGCAGAGGAAGAGCATAAAAAAATATAAAGAAGGATGCTTTCAGCCCTTAGAGCTCCATTGGAATGGTGGGGAAGAAGAACTTAAAATTAGCCTGGAGATAAGCATCTCTTACAGATCAAACTTGACTCGTGGTGACTTTAGAGACAAATACATTCAGGGTTTTTTTGTTTTTGTGTTTGGCAATAATATGGCAGCGATTTCTGATTTTTCACCCCCAACTTTCCAGTTTAGCCATAGCCTAAGTATTTCCTGGTGAACTCCCTTTGAAAAGATAACCAAGCCTGACAGTGCTTAGCTTCTGAGCCCAGACAGGTCAGCCAGCTGCTGCCACGTGCTGCTATATACACACAGGGCAGGACAGCATATTTTTCCATTGAAAAGCAGGGCTAAGAAAAACTCAACAGGTTAAGCCAGACCCCACTAGGGCCAAGTTGCAACTTCAGGGTCACCTCTTGAATAACAAGTCTTTGACTCAGCATTTCCGCTTTGGACCTCATGCCAAAGAAAGCTCATTGCAATTCTGTAGTTATTTCAGCTTCCAGCTGGAAAAGATCAATCCCGGGATTAGTCACTGCTAAAGGCAAGTGCCCAAATGTTATGACTAGGGTTGTCTGTTCAGTATTTCACTGAACTTGAGCTGCAGAAGAGATAAAATACAGAGGCAGAGGTGGGGGGAAGCAGTTAACCTCCGCAGAATAAACACACAGACAGCACAGCCAGGTTCTGCTTCCTCAGAGGAAAGGCTTATAGTGTGCCTTATGTGCTTTTGAGTGGTAGTAAGGAATGGGAGTGTAAACAGAGAATGTGCAGAAAAGACAGAACAGAGGCTCAATTTATTGCTGCCCCAATGTAAAAAGAATTATATCCTTTCAACCAGCATTTTAATGAGCCACATCAACTGCAGGCTGGCTTCTTCTTCTTCTTTTCCTTTCCTTTTGACTTGAAACCAGCCAGAAACAAACCCTGTTTTCCCTAACATAATTTCTGCACTTTCTGACCTGCGGATATTAAATTAGATTTCTCATCTTTGCACTATGATAGAAGTGCCTGATACTGCTGCTTTTATTTTATTTATTCAAAACATGTACATAGCTGAGCCCACACTGAGCAGCTTTTGTTGAACCTTAACAGAAAAAAGACCATGGAGATGTTCTTAACTAAACTTGAACTTTCTCCATCTCCTCCTCCTTCCTCTTCCTTCTTTTTCTTCCAGAACTTATTGTTGCTAGGCTTATGTTTCAATCTGCTTTTGAAAAGCTGGAAGACTATTCATAGGGACCTCAATGATCTCCCAATGCAAACATTAATCAGAAGGGCATCTACTTAGGATGCAGAGTTTTACAGTACCAGAACTTTGCAAAGCCATTTCAGGACTCTATCTTAGGGCATCTCTTAGATCATTGGTGTACTGTATAAGCTTTCTTTTTCCCAGCTAAGTTCATTTGAGTTAACTAGTTCAAATCTCAGTGCAGTTGGCAAGCAATGAAGGGAATGAATTACTCTGCAGTGGCAATGTGTGTGTGCACGTGTTTGTGTGTGAAGTGACCTTGATAATTTACTGTCCCAGCTATTCATGCCACATGATTAGTACAGTGACCTTCAGAAGATACACTTGCTACTGTGCAAAAGCAAATTTGCAGAGCAATTAGTTGTTTACATACTGCCATTTTACGTTGGATTTTATGTCCATTAGAAAAATCCATTCTCCAAAGAATATGTAAATTTATCTGAAAAATATGTAAATATGTCTAGAAACACTCCAGGCAGGTGCTAATTTGCCATAGCACTTTTGTTCAGATGTGGTGGAAATATTTAAACAGACACAACGATTGATACTAGTGCATTTTGAAAACTTGAGAAAGTAAATGGATGGTGCTCAATATTAACTTTCAAAAAAACTTACAAGCAAAGATATTAAAAGAGCATTAGAACAAAAATAAATACCCCACTTAGTTTGTGTGGTGCAGTGGTGAAGGTGTTGAGCTGGCCCCAGAAAGATTTAAATTCTAATTCCCCTGTAGCCATGGAACCCCACTCTGCGGCTTTTACTCCAATCCATTTTAAGGACTAAAATAGGAGAGAGACCACCTTGAGCTTCTCTCCCATGGGTGAGATAAAAATCTAGAAATGCATTTTAAAAATGCACATGTAATCTAGGGAGAAATTAAAACCTGTATACATTATTTGCATTTTAAATGCAAATATGTGTATGTGTACACACACACACACATATACATATATATGTACACACACACACACACACACACACACACACACACACGGCTTAAATGAGCCAGACATTGGGAAACTCTCACCAAATGGAAAATCAACAACTCTCATTAGCTAAATGATTGGCTTTGCAGAAACTATAAGAACGTGTTTCTCAGTCCTGGCTTAAACTCTGATGATGTCAGCAGATGCTGATGAAAGCTAAGTTTTAATAAATGTTTGGTCTTGGTGATCTGTGTTTTTTGATGTTGAATATGAATATACCCGAGACTCATATTTTTAAGACTATTTTAGACATACATATGTACATACATACATATACACACACAAACACAAACACACTAGAATTTAGAATGCAAAATAGAAAGGTGTGTGTGTGTGTGTGTGTGTGTGTGTGTGTGTGAAAGAGACATTTTAGAAACACTGATATTGAACTAGAAACAAATTGCAGCTGCTGACCTCAGATAATGAGAACAAAAGCCCTGAGGTGATTCTGGAGTGCTCAAAGAACCTGTATAGAACTAGGGTTATGTAGTAAACATTTCCAGTAATTCTTCTAGAAGAATCTGTTAGAGAAATATCAATTAGTCTGAAACCATCCAATAATGATTTGTTCTGAAGAGACGATTATCTATATTCATTCAGAAGCTCATTACTAGTTTGTGGCTTGTTTTTGAATGTAGTACTTTTCAATAATTAAAGGAGAGTGAAAGAATAAGCATTATGGATCATCTTGAATCAAATTACTATTAAAAATAAACATATAACACATGTTCATTATTCAATATGTTATTGTTTTGAGAAACTGTTACTGAAACATACCGGTAGTACTTTATGGTCTGGTGGAATTAATAATATAAGCAGATTATTATTATTATTATTATTATTATTATTATTATTATTATTATTATTATTATTATTATTATTATTATTATTATTATTATTATTATTATTATTATTATGGCTTGTATGCTGTTCCTCTCCGGAGACTCGGAGCGGCTAACAGCATGTATATAAACATCAATTTTAATACAAGTCACAACTTGCTAGCTCAAACATGTATTTTATAAAAAAAAATAGGAGTTTAGTTGGCTTTCATCATTTCATGAGCATGTGTCTGTTTTTTCCCAAAAAAAGAGAGCCAGTTTGGTGTGGCAAAGATGCTGGCCTAGAAAACAGGAGACCGTGAACCTGCCTCATGGGCAGTGGTGGGATTCAGCCAGTTCGCACCAGTTCAGCAGAACCAGTAGCTAATTTTTTGTTGCCCAGGCCCAGAATGGACTTCGGGAATACCCCACTTAGCTACTTTATACCCCACAGCAATGCTGGCTGTGGAATTCTGGGAGTTGAAGTCCACATGCCTTAAAATTGTCAAGGTTGAGAAACACTGTATTAAGGGAACAGCTGGAGAAAAAGATGAGGTTTTCAGATTCTGTCTTTCACTTGCGTACATTCAGATAGTGTAATGATAAGACATATGGAGTGGGCTTTCTGGTATAAACCAAAAAAAACTATGTTCATACATGTATATAAATGGATACATAGCCTATTTACTATTTGGTGCAACTGGGATAGGCAGATCTAATAATTAGAACACATCTTTTACATGTCGAGTGAAAAGAGTGGGAAAACCCTAGGAAGGAAAAAAATGATTCTGTTTTAAGGAATTTTGATTTCCATTAGTCACAAAGGACATTCTGAGGGAAAAATTGGGAGAAGATATAAGAAAGACTTCAGTTCATATAGGATATATTTTCCCTCCATTAATCTTATGCTGGAGTAATGACTTAGGAAAGCTTCTGTTCTCTTGCTGCATATGACCTATAGGAAGCGATGCGTAAGATATCTCAGACTTCAGACTGAGATATTGGATTGTAAGAATAGAATTATTGACATTGAGGTTAAAGAATCACAACGTGGAGCCATGGATGGGAGGAAATAAAAAAATCAGAGACATTGCCTCTAGGATAAAGATGTCCTCTCTGAGAAAGATAAAATAAGAACAAGATGAAAAAAATGTCAGTTGCTGGAAATAAATTGGGAGAGAGGGAGAGAGCATTCTTTTCTTGATTGTTGTCAGCCTCAGTTTTTATGTAGCTTCAGGGCACACCCAGATTTCCATATGTTTTGTTAAAGGTCAGGGACAGAGATACCAATATTCTACTTTATTATGAATTGTAGCCAAAAATTTGGAAACAATAGCTTTTGGGAAATAAGAATGAAAATTCCAACAACATAATCCCGCACCCTCCAGCATCATTCTGATTATAACAGACATGGTTTAAAGGGACTTTTTTATGCAAGTCTGGAATGTCCACAATAAAATAAAATGATGCTTTTGTTCTATTACTCATGAAGAGAGGCAACCAATAGAAGTTATAGTTAGAATGGAACTGAAGCTGCAAAGAAGGATTCCTAGCTGCATGCAAGGCTAATTTCTTAACCTTGATAGCAGTGTTCCAATATCTCAGGGACTGCCACAAAGAAGAGGGAGTCAAGCTATTTTCCAAAGCTCCTGAAGGCAGGACAAGAAGCAACGGATGGAAACTAATCAAGGAGAGAAGCAACCTAGAACTAAGGAGAAACTTCCTGACAGTTAGAACAATTAACCAGTGGAACAACCTGCCTCCAGAAGCTGTGAATGCTCCAACACTGGAAGTTTTTAAGAAGAGGTTGGACAGCCATTTGTCCGAAATGGCATAGGGTTTCATGCCTGAGCAGGGATTGGACTAGATGACCTCCAAGGTCCCTTCCAACTTTATTATTATTGTTGTTGTTGTTGTTGTTACTGCTATTACTACTACTTGCCTGGATTGGGCTCTTTATCTGGCCCCGCCTGTTCTGGAGAAAACTCAGAAGTTCACATACAACAATAGGTGAGGGGAAGTTAAGATGGGGTGACTCAAACACAAGAGAAACCACCTTGATGGACCACAAAACCAAAAGCAGTCATGTATATTATAAGTGAGCAGGCTGAGAAACCAAATCATAGCAAATTAGTCTGCCTTGAATGGTTTTCCCCTGGGCGTTTGCCCAGACTGGTTGTTATGAGTCACTGAAATTCCTGCCTTCCCTTTCAGAACCCATTTGTACAGTTGACCACTGCTCCTTTCCAGCCAGAAACATTTGGCATGTTTTTGCTCTCAATGAAGGTTGGTTCTCTTTTAGGAAGATGCCACAAATGAATCGGCAAACCCCACTTTACTGAACTGTAAAGAACGAAAGGAAGATCTCATTGGAATAAGGCCAACTTTGCTATTAGGGAGGATAAAGTAGCTGCTAAAAGTGATGTGAGAGTTAATTCTCAGCCTGATAAGACCAGCAGTTGCAAAAACAGTCAACAGCTGCCTGTTCCTCCTTTAGTAAAAGAGGCTGCTTTCCACCCTATGTGTGTGAGAGAGAGTTTGAGTGAGTGACTTTGTCTCTTTCAACAATAAGGTGCTTGACTGAATTATTTTGTTGTATCCTTAACCTTCCTTCTAGTAAATGTCACCTGTCAGAGCTCTTGGAGGTATATTTCCTGCTAAGCTGTGAGGTATTAATGGGAGGCCAAGTGGCAAATTACAAAATGTGCAGTTGCAAACAGGAATGGTTGGTTTGCATTGCCACATGGGTGGTGTATGCTTCACCAGTTTTGCATCTTCACAGTTTATACTGCATGCCTGTGGCTATGATGAGGAGAGCGTGTGGCATATAAGAAATGGCAGGTAGGTCAGTAGATCAGGATGAAGGTTTTCTGGCCTCACCTCATCGCTTCTGTGGTTATCTCCCCTCCATTTCTTTCTGGTAAATTACCTTCAGAGAGAGAGGCCTTTGAAATGAGATGGGAAGAAAGATGGATGGAGCACTGGTGCTCTGGCTGCCGTCAAGAAGGAAGCCAGCAGTCAACTATGCAAGCCAGGTGGAGATGGGATTGGTTGGATGTAATATGAAGACAGGATGGCTTGATGCTGGTGGACAAATATACAATGATAGATATCTATCTGCTAATAGCAGATATGCATTGTACTTAAAGGCATGACGGAAAACAATTTTTTTTAAAAAAAAATCCCTTCCTGAGATAGTGTCCACCTTTGTTGTGCATCTTCAATATCTTAAGATTATTTTTAAGATAGATTTTTAAACTGGACATTATTCCAACAGAGGTTGCTTTCAGAGCAAGTTTGTCCATTCTTCTGGACAGTTTCTTGTCTTCTGTACAGAAGATATATTGCCACTCCTGTGACCTTTAGATTCATCAACAGAAAATGATGTTATGCAGAAACACACCATTCAGCAGTCAACTAACAGATTCAGGATCTTTGGACCTCAGAAAATTGGACTTCAGTAAAATGAATCTTAGTCATAAATAAAAGTCATGTAGAGGTTTTGAATGCTTTTTTATCAACAGTGAATTGGTGTGATCTGAACTGAATAAGTTGGTCTGTGAGTCTTTGTTTCCATTACCCAAACCAAGGCAGGCATGTGCATTGAGTAAACTTGGTCATTGGCCCTTAATTCCCTGGATGGAAGGAATGCTGGGCACCTGTGCTAAACAGAATGGGCTATTTGCGCAGGGTTTCATTCATTAGGGGAATGCAGGCAGCTGGCCGGAAAGAGGCTGGGTTGTTTTCTCATGCTTTCATTGATCAGGGAAAGTACAAGCACCTGCACTGCTTACACAGACTGGGCAATTTGCCCATTGCTCCCATGAGCAAGAGATATCTCTGGTTTGAACCCTAGGCCATCTCCTAAAGAAAGAAATGGAAAAAAGGTGGAAGGAAGCAAGGCTAAACTCAGAATAGCAGAAGAAATGCATGCACTGTTGGCTTCTCTATCATTTCTTTGTTAGGCATAGATGCTTCTGCAGCTCTCAAGTTAGACAGCTGACTTGTGTTCCCTTGGCAAGGTTCATTTCTTAGGATTCTATTGCTGCATCCTGGAAATACTGTATACCCCAAGTATATTTTCAGAATGTTTTTCCTTAGTCTGTAAAACAAGAAATAGGGAGACATTTTTTAGGCAGAGCATATTTGGGAAGGAAGGTTGTTTACACAATATATAAGTCCATAGAACAACTTGAGTAAGTTGCGGTGTCTATAGAAATATTTCAACCTCACTGCTCAAGCAGAAATAGCTGCTACACAAAATACAGAGCAAGTGAGAGAGCCCACAGTACTTTTGCTGGAATCCCAAATTGTATTTCATGAAATTTGTCACACTGCAACTTTGGAGAGGAGCGGCATATAAGTCCAAAATAAATAAATAAATAATAAATTTCTTCAGTGAGTAGTGTTCAGTCTGGAGACTCTTGTTCAATTATCTTGGATACTGGGATAAAGCCTTGGTGTATTTGCTGGAATATCCTCTGAAACCACATCACCTGAATTGCTATAAAAACACTGACTGTGTTTTCATAATCCATAGTTGTACTTGTGTGTGGGCAGGTTGATGGATGGAAGCCCTGCAAATTATATGCCTGCATCTAACATCACGATACAAGTATGAAAGGGTGGCTTTGTGATGTGATTTCATGACATACAATATGTTACGTCATTCTTTCATCATCTTGGTTTGTGGTGGATATCTGAAGCACAAGTTAGGCACTTTAAACTTCTACTGAAGTAAGCCATTTTTCTTGGTTTGGCACAGTGAATCATTTGCTGACTTTACTCAACCCACTGAGGTGAACTATGCTTGGTTGATTTCTATAAGATGTAAGCTGTTGATCATATATTTTAACCCCATTCGCTTTCCCTTTTCAGGTGATCTTCCGTGCTTTAACGCCTCCTAACAAGATTGAAGATCCATACAGTCCTGAAGCACAAGCTGTCTTGAAGCTCACTAATTTGCGGCTCCTTTTATTAAAGAGGCAAGAGTGTCCTTGCCAAGGCTCAGGAGTAGTGGAGAAACCACACAGATTTGCCCATTATGCCATCTATGACCTAATTGTCCGTGGCAGTTGCTTCTGTAACGGCCATGCAGAAGAATGTCAGTTTGCCAATGGCCCAGGTGTTGGCAGCAATATGGTGAGCATTAATGCTATCCTTTCTTATATTAAGAAAAAATGAATGCCTCTGAGTTTCTGAGTTCCCAGTAGCATTAATTTTATCCATGTAGCTAATGTTACGTAAATGTTGTATATTTCAATATAATTTTAATGCAATTTTGTTGCCAAAAGGCTATGCTTAATGGTTTAATTAATTCTATTTGTGTGAGAATAGCTACTCTATGTACACAATTTTATATTCTATCTATCACTTTTGCCCATTTGAATCTAAGAGGACTGGTACAAAGGTTTATTCATTCCTATTAATTACTCATTGCTGCTGAATAATATCCTGAGTATGATAAGTCTTCCTTCCTTAAATTATTTTAATAGCAAAGTGTGCTACTGATTAATCACCATTTTTTAATTCTAACTTCAGTTTGGCCTCTGGAAAAAAATCCATATTTGCAAGGAATCTGGGAATTCCTTGGAGATTTTTACGGGGAAAGGGATAAACTGAGAACAAGTTCATGATTACTTATTTATGGAACCTCATTAGAAATATATAAAACTATATCTAAAATAGAATTACAGAATGAGGGCAAAACTGTAAAACACATTTTAATTTTGTGATTCATACATAGACAAAACCATGTGCACATTTTTCCTTAGTTTTTATCTTTCCCAGTGGAATAAACTGAGATTTAATACAAAGAGATTGGCACGTGTTGACAGGATCTGGGAAACGTTGATTACAGAATACAAGAAAAAACAGTGGTCCTTATAGGAAATCACCTGATCCCCCCACACATTCTTTGTGTTCAGTTTCTTTTCCCAAGATCATAAAATCTAAATCCATTTTATATAGCTGGACCCAAGAGAGTAAACTTTACTATTCATGAAGTCTTTGAAGGTATAGACAAGTAGTTGGAAACCTCTGGCCCAAATCTCCAAATTTTCAAATGGCCCCACAATTACTTGAGGTTTCCAAGTACTGGTCTATACCTTCAAAGACTTCATGAATAGTAAAGCTTATTCCAGCTATATAAAATGGATTTAGATTTTTGAGTTGTGGAAGCGCAGTGGTTATGCAGTATTACAGGCTAATTCTGCCAACTGCCAGCAGTTCGATCCTGACTGGCTCAAGGTTGACTCAGCTTTCCATCCTTCCCAGGTCAGTAAAATGAGACTCAGATTGTTGGGGGCAATATGCTGACATGGTAAACCACTTAGAGAGGACTGTAAAGCACTGTGAAGCGGTATATAAGTCTAATTGCTAGTGCTACTTCCTTTCTAAATGTTGATATTATGATTGCAGACATTCAACAGCATGATTTGCAGTCATCGGGGGACAGGATATGACTATAATAGTGTACACATTAACATTGGCTTAGCATCCTTCAAAATGCAGGGTATTATTCCCAGACTTTAGAAAAACTAGTTCTAATTCTAGCACATGCATGATAGGACCCCATACATTTTGCATTATCACAGAAAGCAAGAACTGAATGGGATCTGGACCTCTTCTACTTCAAACAGTGCAGTCATTACACAGTTCAACGCTATACTACTATCATATCACTCTCAAGCTTCTGTTTAAGTATCTCCACCAAAATCCCCCATCTTCTAAAATATTGTTAAATATATCTTTTATTGATTGAACATATTTTTCCTGATGACCAGCTGCTTTTTTGTGTGTGTCTTTGAGTCAGTTTTGATTCCTGGTAACTTATGAACTTTTGACAACATTTTTTAGAAATGATTTGCCATTGCTAACCACTTCTTAGGGCTAAAAAAGACCCAGTTGGCTTTGCGTCTGACTCTAAGGCAGCGGTTCTCAACCTGTGGGTCGTGACCCCTTTGGGGGTCGAACAACCATTTCACAGGGGTCGCCTAAGACCAGGGCTTTTTTTCTCATAGAACGCTCAGAATGGCGTTCTGGCATCTTTTTTTGATGGATTTTTTAAACTTTTCCATGAGCTGTGCTACTCCCTCTATTCTATTGGCTTTCAAAATAGACTCTTAATCTATTGGCTTTCGAATGCCAATAGAATAGACTCTATTCTATTGGCTTTCGAATGCCAATAAAATAGACTCTATTCTATTTGCTTTCGAAAGCCAATAGGAATTGTCCAGACCTGGTCGTTAATGGCTGTCTCTGCACTGCTGAGCGCGCCAAAAGTCCCAGCTGGCAAACGTTGCTGCAAATTGTCTGCAGCAAAGGTGAGTTTGCAGGAACTTTCCACCCCTCCCTGCTGAGCAACTACGGTACGCCATCTTCTACTACTTATAAGTAAAAGAGGATCAGGGGTGGGAGGTGGGGAGCAGCACTTAACTCTGTCCTGCCGAAAAAGCGGAGTCCATGTGCACTCCTGCCTCTTGCTCATCTCGTGCGCCATCGGTGTGCATGGTGGCTGCTGCTGTGGGGGCCGCGGGACCCGCTTGACACAGTGGGGCTGAGCAGGACAGGCAGTGGCTGAGGTGGTGCTGATGGGGCAACGGCGGGCACTGGGTGTGAAGGTGGCGTGCGTGGGGCGCGGTGGATGGCTGACCTTCCTTGGGCTGGGCCAGCTGGTGGCCTAGCCAGTGCTGGACCTGCGCCACCACTGCCTCATCCTGTGCCTACATGGCCGCCCTGGAGAACCTGGCCCGCAACGTCTGCTGCCGCCTCGGCCTGCCTTCCGTTTGCACCCTCCCGCTGCCCTGCACTGGTGTCTGGCTCGGCGACTGAAAGCTCTGCGCAATTGGTGTGGTGTGCAGGTGGCGCTGTGGGAGCCACGGGACCTTCTGCTGCCTCCTGCCCCCCCCACGCTTGGCCTTCCCGGGACCTCCGCCCATTTTCCCATGTCCGGAGCAGGAGAGGAAGTGCTGCTTTCCAGGCATGGGAAGGGGCTTCCGCCTCCAAGCCCCCATCCACTGGGGCGGGGGCACTCCTCTGCACTGGGACTGGGGTTGTGCAAATCGCAGTGCGCCTCCTTTCCTGCTGCCCAGCCTGGCCCGGCTCATCCTCCTGTGGCAGGCAGAGCTCGGCAGGATTTGGCCCTGGAAAGGCCCGGCCCACTAGCCGGCCGGGAAGGCTGAGCAGCCCCAGTGAGGGAGCCGTTCCTGCCCCATGGCCGGCTGGCCAGGAATCTCATCCGGCTCAGGGGTCACCTGACCGCCATGGGGATGTCCACATCAGCTGCCTCCTGGTGGACCTGCTAATTGTGAGCTCCCGGCCGGCTTCCTCCGTGAGTCAGGCGCCTGGGACTCCGTGGAGCCACCCCTAATTGCGCCCGGGAGGGCCTGGCCAAGCCCCGGGCTGAAATGCGCAGCTCCAAAATGCCACTTGCCTGAATTCTTTCTGCCTCCTGGGGGGAAGTTGCACCTCATGGCCCAATTATGGGCGTTATTCCAGCATGGTCACTTAATTTGGATGCTTCTGTTGTTTTTATTGGTTTTGCTGTCATTACTCTTTTAAAAAGTTTTTAGTATTTTTAATTGTAATACATCTTTGAACTCTAACCTGCCCAGAGTCACTGAGAGGAGAAACCAGAGATATTGAGGGGAGAGGGGAGAGAGAGAGAGAGAGAGAGGAAAGAAAGAAAGAGAGAAAGAGAGAGAGGAAAGAGAGAAAGTAAGAGAGAAAGAGAGAAGGAAAGAAAGAGGGAGAGAGGAAAGAGAGCGGGGAAGAGGAAAGAGGAAAGAGAGAGAGGGAGAGGGAGAGGAAAGAGGAAGAGGAGAGAGGGAGAGAGGAAAGAGAAAGAGAGAGAGGAAAGAGAGAAAGGGAGAGAGGGAGATGAAAGATAGAAAGAGAAAGAGAGGAAAGAGAAAGAGGGAAGAGAGAAAGAGAGGGAGAGAAGAGAGAAAGAGAGAGGGAGAGGAAAGAAAGAGAGAGAGGAAAGAGAGAGAGATAGAGAGAAAGATGGAGGAGAGAAAGGGAGAGGAAAGAGAAAGAGAGGAGAAAGGGAGAGGAGAGAGGGAGAAAGAGAGAGAGGGAGAGGAAAGAGAGGAAGAGGAAAGAGGAAAGAGAAAGAGAGAGGGGGAGAGGAAAGAGAAACAGAGAGAGGAAAACAGGAAGAGGAGAGAGGGAGACAGGAAAGAGGAAAGAGAAAGAGAGAGGAAAGAGAGAAAAGGTGAGAGGGAGAGGAAAGAAAGAGAGAGGAAAACAGGAAGAGGAGAGAGGGAGACAGGAAAGAGGAAAGAGAAAGAGAGAGGAAAGAGAGAAAAGGTGAGAGGGAGAGGAAAGAAAGAGAAAGAGGGAAGAGGGAAGAGAGAAAGAGAGGGAGAGGAATGAGAGAGAGAGGAAAGATAGAAAGAGATAAAGAGAGGAAAGAGAAAGAGGGGAGAGAGAAAGAGAGGGAGAGGAAAGAGAAAGAGAGAGAAAGAGAGAGGGAGAAGAAAGAAAGAGAGAGAGAGAAAAGAGAGAAAGAGAGAAAGAGAGGGAAGAGAGAGAGGGAGAGGAAAGAGAGGAGAGAGGGAGAGGAAAGAGAGAAAGAGAGGGAGAGAGGAAAGCATAATCACTATGCTTTAATTATGTTCAATTTGTAACAATGAAAATACATCCTGCATATCAGATATTTACATTGCGATTCATAACAGTACCAAAATTACAGTTATGAAATAGCAACGAAAATAATTTTATGGTTGGAGGTCACCACAACATGAGGAACTGTATTAAGGGGTCACGGCATTAGAAAGGTTGAGAACCACTGCTCTAAGGCATTGAAACTTAGTTTTCCTGTTTCTAGCATTATACCTTTAATGCAATACCAAACTAAGTTTTCAACTTAGATCTAAGTCTTTATATTTTAAGCACATTACTTCTTCTCATTTTTGCTCAGACAATTCCGAATAATTGTATTTTATTTTTTAGATTATGGTCCTTCAGATATTTAAAAATAGTACTGTATTTTTCCTAATTCTCCACTACTCCAACCTAAAGAAAAAAGATAGATTGGTTACTGTATATTTATTTAGCTTTGTATGCCAATTTCAATAAACTGACTTGACATACAACATCTCCAACTATTCCCCTTATTTTTTTTCCTTGCTAAGATTTTTTATCTTAGTTGTCTTCCTCCAGACATAGTGTACTTTGTCGTATCCTTCCTAAAATGTGACCAGGTCTAGACACAATATTCTAAATCTGGGTTGACCAATGCAGAACAGAGAGAAATTATAACAAATATTGATATTGATATTATAATTCTCCCTAAAAACTCCTTTAACTGATCTTCTACTTTTACAACAAATTTATTAATTAATTTTACAAGGAAATAAATAAAAAAGGAGACAAAAACAATTTTACATTAATTAAAATAGCTAAAAGTTTCAAAACAACGATTGACCCATGGACCTGCCTGCCACTTTGTTGTGGGGAGGGGGAACAAAGCGAATCATGAACTATGATGAAAACTACACTCCTCCACACACACACACTCCCCACTGAAAGCAAGAAAGCAACCAAGCTCAAAAGGCACCAAAGACACTGCAGCCCAATGTGCTTACAATTGACACCCTTCCTATACAAAGTTCTAGTACAATGTTAATACAGTATAGCAAATCCTGGAGTAATGAAAGTCAGTGAAAAAAATACTGATTTTTTTAACACAGATTCCAACACAATGAGAAGAAAATAAAGTTACTTTAAGCTTTTAAGCAGAGCTCAGTGCTAGTTTAACTGTCAGGAAACCCTTTGTAAGGTCCTTGACAGGTCCTTGTTTCTTCCAATTGCTTGAGAGTTGCATGACTGATTTTGGAATTCTCCTGTGTAAGAGAGAGTTTTCTATGTAGAGAAGAAGAAAAAAGCTTGCGAAAGTAGAAAACTTCTTCTGAAATCCATTTTAGAGAACAGTTTATGACAGACTTTTCATTCCAATGACAAATCTAAATGGATTTAGCTGTTTTTGTCTTAAAACTCAATAATCTTATTTTGGAACAATGTCTTCTATTTAGAAAAAAGAATAAGGAGGTTCTTTTTTTTTTTTTTGCTCAGATACTTTTATTTATTTATTTATTAAACTTTTATACCGCCCCTCTCCCGTAGGACTCGGGGCGGTTTACAGCCCAATTTAAAACAGATAATAATAATAAATATTTAAAAATGAATTAAATTAATACATGGCTGTTACTAAAACCTGTTAAAATCCCAATTCTAAAACCCAAACAACCTTATTTAAAAATTTACATAAAAATTTACATAAAACCCGAGGAGGTCTAGGCCAGACCGGCTTGATTGAAGAGATGAGTCTTCAATTCTCTTCTGAAGGTGCTTTTAGAAACAAGTGTTTTGTGTGATTCCGCTGTAATAAGGTTCCTGATGAGTATATTGAATATTTGATTACATAAAAACAAAGATGCAAAAAGTCTTTGAATCATTGCATGAGGGGGGGGGGAATTGAATAAAATTGCCCTCTGTAAAGAAGTTTCCTTATTGGGAATGTTTGTGGAGTCCAGATTCAGGACTAGAAACAGAATTTGACTCCTTCAATTCTAAACAAGCAACACCAGTCAACTATTGAATGCAGCCAATATCTTTGTTTGGTTATTTGGCTCGCTAAAGAAATAGAAAAGCCAAAACAGTTTGAAATGCTCTAATCCTGGCAGAGCTTGACATTAAAAAGTCAAAGGGTCTTTTCATAAACTAATTTCACATCTCTCTAGATTTTTGTCATTTTGATTTGCTTCCCTCTGAAAGGAAATTTCTGACTTCCCTTTCACTGATAGTTTGACAGAATCAACAACTGCACACATTTCATGAAACTGTTAACTAAAATTCTAGGCTACCATACCTTAATCGTTGATTAAAAAAAACATAATAAATTACTGTAGAATCATAGTATCCCAGCAACAAGGAATGTTGTTATACTCCACCTAGGACAAATATGGATCCACTTAAAAAACGGCATAAGAAGAAAATAAACTGCTAAATATTCTAGTGGTCTCATCAGATGAATAATACATTAAATTAATACAGCTGGTAGAAGAATAAACAAACTGCCCATCACAAGAGAAAACATAATACACCCCACACTATTGGCATAGGGAGTGTAAACCATCACTAGATATCTTTTTTGAATTTTATTTATTTTCCACTGCCTGTTGTGCCATTAAATGACTTCATCTAGCAGCAGAAAATTAAATTGTTTTGTTTAACCAAAATTCATAAGTTACTCATTTCTCAGACTTCAATGGAAAGAAGAATGCATCCTGGAATGTGTACTGACACATTAACAACAGTTTTATTCTTCTGAGAATAAACTTGATGGACTCTTCCTCCTTTTCACATTAGATGTTTGTTTTATGACCATGGAAAAGTACATTCCACTATGAGTAATTTAATTTAGGTTGCTTCCTCTTCTCCTCCTTTATTATCAAGTCTCATCTGCAAACATTAAACATGGTAAATTTATGTTTTAGTAACTGATTTGATTTTGTGGGTGATGCTGTGGCTTTGCAGATGCCACAGGCATGTAAACACCAATCTTGGAAGCAATCACAGCCAACAGGACTGAATTAGCAGTGAAAGCAAATGAGGTTCAGGAAACGGATAGTCAAGATGACAAAGCAGTAGCTGTGGGAATAAAATAAAATTGAAGAACAAAGTTATATAGCCATGTTGTGCATCTCTTAATGGACTGTATCAATTAGGAACTGAGTGAGAGCAAAGTTGCACAGGACCAATTAAGCTGTAACTTAGCTGCTTGATAGATACACCAATTATTAAGATTGTAAATACCCAAACTTCCTTCAGTTCTAGTAATATTGGACTAAAAAGTCAATGCAACATAGATATCTCTTTGTGAAACAATAGTCTTTGTTGCCATTCTGGAATCTTCCTACAACAAATTTCTGATATCTGTATTTAACACTTCTAGTTTATCAGATTTACAGTCTTTTATTTGTCGTTCCTCTCTTAGGTTTACATTTGCTGAATGTTCAAACCTTCCCCTTAGATTAGGATTCTATGGGAATCTTCTTCCTACAACTCTCTTTTTAATATCATTGCTGATATGTATAGCCATGTACCTTTGAGCCACCATTCCTTTCTGTATTTTCCTGTTATTCTTGTTATTGATGTACTTGCAAACTTTCTGCTCTGGTGCACTTTCAAAGGCAGCTAACAAATGCTTTGTTTTGTTTTTTGAAAAAAAAAACCATTAAAAGTTAAAAATACAAAGTTTGGTAATAGTAACAATAGCAATTAAAAAATCAATGCTAAAATCAGCTAACTATTTAAAGATTGGTAGGAGAAATGTGGGTTTTACAGATTTTCTAAAGAACAAGAAAGTGAGACCCAAACACAGTTCTTCATGAGATTCCATCACATAGCCTGAGCAAAGAGCAGGAGAAGACCTTCTTTTTGACTGCCAGAAGATAAGTCTTGGCGTGCAGGGCCATCCAGGGATTGGCCTGGGATGGGCGTGATGAAATATGCATTATCCTATCATGTTCAAAAGCCACAAGGTTAAGGGATAAATATGTGAGAGTGGTATTTCTAACATGACATCACCACAGATATGTTTTGATTTAAACCATATGGCTTTGCTCTGGATGCCTTGAGAAGAGAACCTTCAAGAAAGACTCTCCTGTGGTTAACAAGACAGGTTTGTTGATTGTATTCAGATTTTAATGAAGGCACTAATAGTTTGCTAGGGAATAATAGTTTCTTCAAAACATTATATTGTCGGAATATAGAATATAGGAAAATATATCCATTGGATAAATATCTGAACCCTTATAGCTAATAAATAAAAATTTAGCATGTATTATGTATTTGCTAAGTTGGGTTCTCAGTGCACAATTTCCTAACGGAGCTTGGTCAACCAGGGACAGCACAAAAAGGAAAGGGATTCATATCCCAAGTCCTAAACAACACTATCACATTTCATATAATCAATTCTTATTACAAAATTACTGTTTTCTCATTATTTTTTCACTTTGTTTTGTTGACATCAAAGAGAGATGAGAAAAGGAAGTCAAACAAAGATATTTCATATCATCCTATTTCATTTCTTACTACTGTTATACACCGTACTCACTTTATACACAGTTGATTCCCAAACAGAGCATCATTTATTTATTTTATTTTTTTAAAATTTTATTAAAACAATCGACATTAAACATAAGATCATATTAAGAAGCCATCATTATAGAACCTGAAATACAGCACTAAGTATTAGTCTTTTGTAAACGTCTGATTTGGTAATTAAGCCAAGAAGTTTAATGCCTCTTTTAAAATATTTAAACAATCTGCAAGAATGCTAGTTTGTAATAGCGATGCTCTGGGGAAATGTCTTTCTTGTGACAGATGAAATAATTCTTCCTGGTGTTTTGGGGTCAGGTTTCAGACTTGTGGGTCCTCCTGGATTCTATTTTATCCTGTCGGGGAGCACAATTTATCAACAGTCTCCAGGAAGACAATTTATCAGCTCCATCTGGTGCATCGGTCTTGCCCTGGTCTGAATTCTGCCAATCGTTTCATGCTGTTATAGCATTCAGGACAAAGTCCTGTGATCTCCTTTACTTTGAATTATGCTCAGCAGGCTCTCCCACACGAGGCACTGAAGGCTTCCTGGTTGCATTTGGGAAGTAGGACCAGAACAATCCTATTTTCCATGAGCTCCTGAGCCCAACTGGTACCAGGATTTTAACTTTTTAACCCTCTCAAAAAATGGGGAATGGGAACAGTGGGAGCATAAGCAATCTCATGCGTCTATAAAGCAGCAGAGAAATCTGGATTATGTAGGATAAAGACTGCTGTTATCTGATCTACCCCTTATGATAGCTTTTTCCTATAGCATTTATCTTTTCCCAAGTACTTTTGTACTATACCACTTCTGCTTTCCAACTATGTGCTGAAGAGAACATTTTTTAAGTGGAGACAAAAGTAAGACTACATATTGTGGTTAGTAGTGGCGGCAGTACCAGCAGCAGGAGCAGTATTAATATTCAATTTGTTACCATTTTATTTTCAGAACAATGATCTTAGTCACAAAGCCGCTTAACCTACAAAAAACATCAAAGAGTTATTTGCTGTAGCTTGGAGGAACCATGAGGATCAGTTTTTGCTGAGGAGAAATTTGTTCATGAGGAGAAGACTTTGTGTTGAAAGAAAAGCAGTGTAAAATGTTCCAGTGAAGTTTTGGTTGTCGGGAAAAGCTACTTCAGACAGCAGAAATTAGGCTGCATTGCGCTAGTTGGGAAGAGAAAGCAGGCCTTTCCTATTTTCTGTTCTTCCCATCTAACCCATCTTTGTTTGCAGAATGTTTTTCCTCCTACAGGAAGTTAGATTTATGTTTAACTTTGTACATGTGCAATGCATCTGGAATTCCACACCAGAGTGGGGTGGGGAGAGAAGCAGCAGCTGGAAAGTGTTCTTAATAGATACCTGTTAATCTCATGCTAGATTTCGGGTAACACCTGGTAGTGTTCCTAATTACCAAAGCAGGCATCCCATCCCCTCAGTTGTTTGGACTTTAACTCCCTCAGCCTTTTGTTATTGGGTCAAAGGGAACTGAAATTCAAAATAACCTGAGACCCTCAGTTGCTTACCTTAATATAAGATGTGAATAAATCCCAAACGATGATTGAGGTTAGATCTGCAACAATTAATAGATCAGTACTGTGATAGAGATGAATTTATAATGTGGTATGTTGCGCTACAAATGGTCATAAATCAGTAATCCAGCTGCAGACCAAAGCTACGGTAACATCTGTATCCTATTTGGATTGTGATACTTCATACTTTTGGAAGCTATAATGCTAGCATCCTTAAGGCATTGTTTCAAATACAGAAAAGGCAATGCAATGGGGGAAATTATTTGCTCCTGGACCACACAAAATAGAAAGCTATTTCAGCACTTTGGCCTATTGTTGGAAGTGTCCTGGCCTTGCAAAAGGAACCTGATAGATGCAGAGATCTTTGTAGGGACCAACAGAAAGTCCCTGCATCACATCTCCCCCAAGCACAAAAACCTCATGGGTGACTCTGGCAAAACATCCGGGACATGGAGGACCTGCCGGTCAGGATTTTGGGGAAAAGGCAGGCTGAACAATAGAGAAATAGACACATATCATATAGATGTATGTGCTTCAAGAGAAAAAAAAAACTAAGTCACATACGCAGTATTATGTTTCATAACTGCTGGGGTATATCTCTGTGTGTGTGTTTATGTATTGTTGAAAGCTAGAGAAATCAACTCACAAAGTTAGACTTGTGTTGTTTAATAAAATCCAGGGAAATCTGTTGTTATCCAGATATTGGTGGGTTATATAACAGAATCTAACTAGAAAGGCCAATAGTGAGGAATGCTGGGAGTTGTTGTTTAGCCACATACTTATATAATGAATTCCTCACTACTTATAAAATGTTCGGATTTTGACATTTTTGTCATTTTTGTCATTTTCATCATCTTTTGCTCTTTATTTTTATTTCTTATTGTGTACCGGTATTTATTTATTTCTTTCTTTAACGGTTTCTCTTGTAAATGCCCAGAGTTATTGGGCATTGGGCAGAATAAAATTTTAATATTATAGTTATTCAGTTTCATTTTCTTTCCTACTTAACTTTTAGGAGCATATGGATTAAAATAAGTTTCTTAGAAGGAAAGCTTACAAACATTTAAAAGGAGAGTGATTTGATTTTTAATTGCTTAGCCATTTGTTGCATTAATTTTATTTTAAATATGGTAGGTCTTTCTATTTCCTTTTGCTGTCATCTAGTGGTTGCCAGGATTTTTTTAAATCAAATATCATAACTGTAACTAGTAGTCTTCTATTACTATCCTTTTCTCTGGGAAAAATATATTGCCAAATACATTGCTTTTGATTGGAAATATATATAAAAGTAGTAAAGATTAGTAAAGTATTCAGTGACTGCTTGAAGCGATACTACATTTTCCCCAAAAGAATATTTTGCCATTAAGTACATGCTATTGATTTCCTTTTTAAAGAAACAATCAACTTGATCAACTGCAAATGAGAATTGTTCTAAAGTATGTTCCTTTTCTTTTTGTCCAGTGAGTTATTGGTTGGTTCTGTCTATCATTTGTCAAATTTATTTAAAACATTATGTTCTGCTAATGTCTGAATGAATAGCCTTTTTTCTTCACAGCTGGTAAATGTCAATAGTAAGCAAAAAAATTCACCTAATGTATTCTCAGGGGTTCTCAACCTTAGCAACTTTAAGACTTGTGGACTTCAATTCCCAGAATTCCTCAGCCAGCAAAGCTGGGAGTTGAAGTCCACAAGTCTTAAAGTTGCCAAGATTGAGAACCCCTGCTCTTCACTGATATAATACCTGTGATGGATACAAGGGGGAGCGGGGGGAGCTTTGGGATTAATTCATCCCGTTTTTCTTCAAGGAAGATGTAAATAAATTGCCTGCCCTCCTCTCTGAAAATAATGCCAGAAAAAGACATGGATTAGCTTCTTCTCTTTTCAAGCAATCTCAGGAAGTTGTACAATTTAGGTTCACAGAAGTCAGGTGCCATTTGAAGGGGATAAAAAAGAGGCATACATGATAAGGTCAAATGGGTACGTGTGCACAAATGAAACAAGCAGTGCTGCATTGTCACATATACGTTTTGAGAGCTCGTATTATAAAATTCCAACATTACTTTTAACAAAAGCATCAGATCCTGTGGACACTTTTGCATCAGAATAACTTTGGCAATGTACAGAGAAACTTTTCCTAACATATCTCGATAATTTCATATCCAAGCACTTTTAATTATCAGACCATCATAGTTTCATCAATATAAATTACTAAAATAATTAAATTCCTATCTGTTGTGTCCTGAGCCTGCAAAAGCAGGCTTGGGACGTTGCATTGGTCCCGGGCATTCCAAAAGCTGCCCAGGGACCAGACAGAGCAGCGCCGGCATTGCGTGCATGTGCAAGGTGCGAAAACGCTCTGTTCCTATTGGTTGACACTGTCCGGGTTTCTGGCCATATAAAAAGGCCTCCGTGCCTTTTGCTTTTGCTTGGTTGTTGTAGAAGGAGAATAAAGTATTTGTTCAGCATCGCCATGTGTCTTCATCATTCGCACGTGAACGAAGTACACAACACTGGCGACGAAGGTGGGATCCTTTGCAAGCTGGAACAAAAGATTTGAGGACTTACCCAGGAAGTCCTGAAGAGAGGAAGATGACGTCTGAATCAGCGTCCCAGCCTGCCAGTACAGCATCGCTGGAGGGTGAGTCGGCTAAAGGACCCTTTCCCCAACAGCAGCTTGTAGAGGAAGTGAGTGGTGAAGGTCGTAAAGCTTACGATGTCGAAGATTGGCCGCTTGACTGATTTTGATGTCTCCCACCCAGAGAGATGGAATTCCTACGTAGCACGGGTGGAGAATTACTTCTGAGTAAATCAGATTAGAGAAGACGGCCTGAAGGCAGCAACTCTTTTGTGTGCCTGTGGACAAGAAGCTTTTGACATCGCAGAAAATCTGGTGGCCCCTGCACCTCTGGAGTCAGTAACATATGCTGACTTGAAAAAAATGCTGAAGGAACATTTCCAGCTGAAGTTATCCGTCATTACTCAGAGGCATGCATTCGAGCAGAGAGACCAGAGGCCGGGTGAATCTGCTGCGGACTTTATTGCGGCCTTAAGGCAAGCAGCCAGACCTTGTGAGTTCAAGGATCTGGAAGAGAGGCTGCGAGATCGTTTTGTCTGTGGCTTAAGGAGCAGAGACTTACAACAAAAGATTTTTGCAAAAGAAGATGTCTCCTTCCAAGATGCGTTGCGAGAGGTGGCAGCTGAGGAAGCAGCAGGCAGGGCTGTGAAGGCCTTGTGCCTCGCCAGGAATCCTCCAGACACGGCTACCGTCCATCAAGAGGATGCTAGAGAAGGATCAGAAGTGGATCCTGAAGAGGAGGTCGACATACTTCACCAGCCAGCTGAGAGGAGGCAGAAGGGATGTCCGGTCAAGGCCCCAGCATCTCTTCAATGCTTCGGGTGTGGAGGACGCCACAAGCGAGCTGACTGCAGGTTTTGCTCTGCCATTTGCAGGGCGTGTGGCAGGCAGGACCACATTGCATCCATCTGTTTGGGTCGCCAGAAGGTTCAACCTTGGGAAGAATTGCTTTAGAAAGGTACCAGGGTCCCCAGCCAAAAGAGGGTGGGTTTCTACGCATCGCGCAGGAGCATTCTAAGAACAGGGACACACAAGCCCCTTAAGAAGAAACTCTCCATTAACGTAAGGTTGCAAGGGGTTTCCTTACTGATGGAGTTGGACACAGGGTCAGCTCTTTCCATTATTTCAATTAATACTTTTAAAAGGATTTGCAGCAGTAGTGGCCTTTGAGTTAAACTCAGGCCATCGAATCTAATACTCACTGACTTTCAAAATTCTATGGTGTGTGTTAAGGGGGAGGCCACCCTTAAGATACAGTATAAGGATTTTGAAGGTTCCCTAGATGTGGTGGTTGTTGGGGGTGAACATACAAGTCTTACTGGACTCGATTGGTTCGAGGCTCTGGGAATCCAGGTAACTGGGCTCCACAGCTTGCAGACACTGGGCCTTGCAGAGTTTTGCAAGGAGTTTGCAGATGTGTTTAGTTCAGAGCTAGGATTCTACAAGGGGCCTCCCATTTCGCTACGGTTAGACCCAACCATCACGCCTATCAGGGTTAAGCCTAGGAAGGTACCTTTTGCCCTCAAAGGGAAGATTGATGCTGAGCTGGACAAATTGCTCTAAAGGCTAATGAGGACATACATATATGTGCAGACTATAAATGCACACTGAATAAGGTGCTGCAACAGCACGCTTATCCAGTGCCTGTGGTAAGTCACATTCTGGCCTCCCTCAAGGGGGGGTGCATTTTTGCGAAGCTACCTGTTGATGAGGCAGCCGCAGAGGCCCAGGCTATTGTAACTCACAGGGAGGCCTTCAAGGCCTCCTAACAGACTGCAGTTTGGGGTAAATGTAGCCCCTGGCATATTCCAAAATGTCATGGAGAGCACACTTCGAGGTATTCCTGGGGTCTGTCCCTACTTTGATGACGTCCTCATTGCTGGGGAGTCATCTCAAAATTTAGCAGAGAGATTAAGGGCTGTCTTGCTTCATTTTCGAAAAGCAGGCCTTAAACTAAAGAAGGATAAATGTAAGATAGGAGTCACTTCTACTAACTTCTTAGGATTCAGGATTGATGCTCAAGGCATTCACCCTGCTGAAACTAAATTGCAAGCTATCCAGCAAGCCCCAAGCCCTAAGTCTAAGAATGAGCTGCAAGCCTTCTTGGGGCTATTAAATTTTTACCATGCATTTCTCCCACATAAAGCTGCAGTGGCAGAGCCATTACACAGACTGTTAGACAAGCAGGCTCCTTGGCAGTGGACTAAAGTCCATGACAAGAGTTTCAATGAGGTTAAGGCCTTGCTCACTTCTAATGCTGTTTTAGCACATTTCAATGAGCAACTGCCTGTTTGCATTGCATGCTTACACACATGCTGACATGGGTGTTGTCAGGATGGCCTGACAAGTGCCCAGATACTGAGTTCCAAAGCTTCTGGCATAAGAAGCATGAGTTTTCCACTTTCAAGGGTTGCCTGTTATGGGGTAGCAGGGTAGTGATTCCAGCCTCATTGAGGTCTAGAATCTTGATCTCTCTGCATGAGGGACATCCTGGTATAGTCAGGATGAAAGCACTTGTGCGCAGCCATCTTTGGTGGCCTGGGCTCGATAAAGCCATCAAGGCCCAGGTGCACGGGTGCCAAGTGTGCCAACAGTCTCGGCCTGAAATGCCTCAGGCCCCAGTACATAGGTGGGAGGAAACTCAAACCCCATGGTCTAGGGTGCATATAGATTACTCTGGGCCCTTTCAGGGTCAATTCTTCCTGGTTGTTGTTGATAGCCATTCCAAGTGGCTAGAGGTTGTTCCTGTTTCCTCCGCTACTACTGCCAGGACCATCCAGGTGTTGAGAGGAATTTTTTGCATCACACGGTCTTCCAGATGTGTTGGTTTCAGATAATGGACCTCAATTTATGTCTTCTGAGTTCCAGGCTTTTTTTCAGGCCAACCTGATCCGGCATGCACCATCGGCTCCCTTCCATCCATCCTCCAATGGAATGGCAGAGAGAATGGTGCGCACCACCAAAGATGCCCTCAAGAAACTGACTTATGGTAACTGGCATCACAAGTTAGCAGATTTCCTCCATGCACACTGCACCACACCATGCACAGCCACAGGGAAGAGCCCTGCTGAACTCCTCTGGGGTCGCCTCTTCATCACTAAACTGGACAGGCTGCACCCTGACCAGGTGGCTTCACAGGTGTCACAACCGTGGGCACCTAGGAGACTCCAGGTGGGCAATCTGGTTTGGGCAAGAAACTATGGGCCTAGACATCTCTGGGTCACAGCTGTGGTCTGCAAGGTCTCGGGACCATTGTCATACGAAGTTGCCTTGGGTGACGGCCGTGTTCTTCGCAGACACATAGATCAACTGTGTTGGAGACTGGACTCGCACCCTTCCCCTCCTGGCTCTGCTCTGGGGGGGAGGAGGACCATAATATGCATTCTGGGTCACAGTTTCCCAGGACTAACAGGCCCTCACTAGCTGCTACTGAGGCTGTTTGGGATTCATCCCAAGGTTCCGCAAGTGCTCCTAACAGGAATTCACTGGATAGTGGGTCATCCCACACATCCATAATTACTCCAGACAGGGAGTCACACTGGGGGTATCCACAGTATTCACATATTTCAGATAGTGCTCCAGACAGGGAGACTGACCGGGGTAGCCACACAAATCACAAGCAGCAAGAGAAAAGGAATTCCATCAGGGGCACTTGCCTCATTCCGCAATTGCTTTCAAAAGGAGGTCACCAGCAAAGGGGGTTGCCGTGGAGGTGACTCCTGACTCTGGCACCTCGGGCATGTGCTTGGGGGCCACAGAGTACTGGGGCACTTCCACTACCCAGCCCCCTCCATCTGCTGGCCTTGGGTTCGAGGGACAGTGTTCCCAAGAGGGGTCCATTGTGGACTCGGGGACTTCCACCCCTCCAAGGTATGCTAGCTTGGACTTAGAGGGTCCAGCCAGCCAGCAGCTGGGTGGGTCAACTGGGTATTTGGGGCAGCAAAGTCCTGGCCTGCCTAGCCTGGTAGGTGAGCAGGTAGGCCAGGCAATCTCTCCGGGCATTAGAAGGTTGCAGCAGGCCAAGTGCCCACCCAAACATCTGAGACACTTTGTGAAGTTGCTGTCAAATCATAAGAGAACTGTTCATGAGGCCCCTGGATAACAGGAGTAACTCATGGGTAGATTATTTTGTATTATTTTTTTGATTTCGGATACATTTATTGTATTAATCAATATTGAAGAGGGTTTGCCTGAGGGCAGACTCAAGTATTCCACACTCCTTGCATTTGAATAATGCAACTGTATGCCACTCTTCCCAATGCATGATGTACATGAGTGTACACGAAGTATGTTCCATCTAGGGGGGAGGGGTGTTGTGTCCTGAGCCTGCAAAAGGAGGTTCGGAATGTTGCATTGGTCCCGGGCATTCCAAAAGCTGCCCAGGACCAGACTGAGCGGCGCTGGCCTTGCGCGCATGTGCAAGGCATGAAAACACTCTGTTCCTATTGGTTGACACTGTCCGGGTTTCTGGCCATATAAAAAGGCCTGCGTGCCTTTTGCTTTTGCTTGGTTGTTGTAGGAGAATAAAGTGTTTGTTTAGCATCGCCATGTGTCTTCATCATTCGCACACAACACTATCCATGAAAACCTTGGGTTGCTTTGAACCTCATTCTTAGGACGGCACCTTAAGCTTTCTCTAGAACTTCTTTTGATCGGGATTTAAAATTTTTATGGAGGTTGGTGCATGCTTCCATGTCTGTCCACTTCCTGATCTGAAAAAGACTCAGGGAGATTTGTGTAAATATAAAACTGAAGGTTAGTTGTTGAATTAAGAGTGGTATATGATGAAGGTAAAGCATATGCAAAAGAATAAACAATGTTAATGAATGTTTCAACACTGAGCAGGGAATAAAACAAGGACTATGAAGTCCCCTAGCTGTTTAAAGTGTTCATATATAAATGTATCAGCAGTGTTTATATGTGGTAGCCTGTTTTGTGGAATGAATGTGAGAATTGGAGAAATACAAATTGAATAAGATAGCAACTGTTTACTTAAGTGCCTGTTGTAAAAGGCCAGGAATAAATACATGTTGAATTAATGTGCTTCCAATACAAAAGTGACTGATCTGTAGAACAAAAGAACATTGAAGTTTAAAAGAATGAATGAGGAATTGATTGCAGAACAAACATGAAGGAGGAATGAATTACCGTTGAAAGGAGAGGTGAGATCAAGGAAGGCTGAAATCCTGAAAACAGAGAGAAGTTGAGATAAAAAAAATAGTGAATACACATGGTAGAAGCAGAGCAAGGATAGAAAGATTTGCAAGGATCGAAAGCTAAGGAGAGAGATATAATGACTGGCATTGTTATAAATGTGTATAGCATTTGATGATTATACTATTCATCTCCTTGTGATTGTGAAACTTTCAAGTAGAAGACAGTATCGTACTTATAAATCAATGTTTCTGGGGACACGTGCTTCCTGATTCAAAATTTTAGGAAACAGGCCATTGGCTTTTTGACATTTGTGGTCTGAGAGGGCTCTAGGATCTGGGGAATAAAAAACCTTTCGGAGGGGGTCATTTGTCACTGTGAGACTTCAGGTTGCTGACCTTCTCATTAGTTTCAAATCAAATTAAATCCTTTGTTGCAGACATGGACCAGATGTACGGTAGATACAATTTAGTAACACTATTATAGGAGGGAAAGGGACTGGGATAAAGGTAGCTGACCAATTTACATGAAAGACAGGAGAAGGAAGAGGAAAAGTAGAAATAGCAAAGAAGAAGTGAAGTGCCAGCCCACATTTAAGGGCAATGAGAACAGCAAGAAATGCTTAAATGTTAAGTAAGTACAAAGCTATATTGCTGTACAGCAATCTAGTAGAGTATTTAGATATAAAGGGAGAAGCTTCAGGTTTAATTCATCCCCTGTTTTTACTTAAGTACATAAATTGCTTGTTGTCCTTTCAGAAAATAATGCCAGAAAAAGATATGTCTTAGTTTCTTTGCTGTTCAATATTTTAAAACATTTAGTTGTGATGATACAATGCAGAAGTATATACTAAAATAATAATGTTATACCTGGAATTGAAAATGAACGTAAATGACAATGATCACTTAATTGTTAATTATAACCATAATTTATAGTTATATTATATAAGGAGATAGAGAGAGAAGGAAAAGAAAAAAAATGGTCCAAGAATGTTGAATTGTGATGTCAAGATCTGATGTGATGTCAAGGTGATGTCAAGATCTGAATCTGAAAGAAGGTAGCTGGCATAGAAATTGTCTGTTCTCCCCAAATCTACAATAAAAGAAAAGTTATAATGTTGTTTCAAAGATCCTTGAAGAAATTCCAGAAAAGGAGGCTTTAGTTTGTATTTATTGTGTTAAGGACAGGAACACATAAAACAGAAGAAATTTCTATTCTGCTCTCAGTCCCATCATTCCCTGAATGCTTACATAATTTTAGTTAATCTTAGAATCCTGAATATGCATTCCTATGCATTATAAAAAAAGCAGCATATGAAATACTTTCCTCCGTACACCCTGAATATGTATTTTTCAGAGATGCATTTTGCAACAAACCCAGAATGAAGAGCTGTCCCTTCCTAGGGCAAGCAAGTTTTGCTGATTACATGCAAATCTCTCCAAGGCCAAATTGGAGTTGGCATCACTACAAAGTGAACATGCACCCCAAAGAGAAATAATTTTGGTAAATGAGTGACTGTTGTCCAGTTCTGGAACAATTCCAAAGTCCTCATTCGAACAGGGTGAGCCCGAATGATGGGGGGGGGGGAGACTTGTTCTTCAAATATACTGATGATGGCCAGAAAGTCACAGCCAATACTATTGTCAGCAGTAACTATCCAGCAAGAGGATGAAAGGGGATAAGTGGAGTAAACAAATAAGAAGGAAGGGTGAAGTGAAATTCAAATAGTGGCACAAAGCTGGGTCACAATAGAAAATAAAGCCATAGCCTCTTCCTTGTGAGATCTTTACAGGTTTTGGAAGGCTGTTTCCCCTTAGCCTTCTCTTATTTACGCTAATGTTTGAATTTAATGGGTTAGTATTAGGGCTGACCTTTCCTTGGAAAAAGAAAGCTGGCAATCTTGAATAGCAGCAGCACAGCCAACTTCACAATCTTTTCCTCTAGCTTTTCCCTTCTTCTGATACTGACCTGAGTGTAAGTGCTGAAGCAAAATGTCAATCTTCTTTATGGGCTTTCACTCACATAGATCTAACTGAAGCATAAATTGTGCCAGCAGCTTTTTCTGCTCTATCCCCATGACCCCTCTTACCCCAGTCCATAAGTGTGACAGATTTCAGTCATCTTCAGCTGTACCAGTGTTAAGACAGGCTTAAAGTGGATAAAATCTGTTAGGCTTTTACTTCAGAGGGAAGTTAGATAATTGGCAGTAACTGGGAAGAAAAACAGTAGAGGCAGGAAAGAGTTTGGCAGTGGGGAACAGCAACTTTTCATGCTGGCATACTTTTCTGCCAACTCAAGGGTAAGTGGAGAGAACTTCAACTCAGTGGAGGAAAAAGGCAGAATGTGAGATGGAAAGAAGTCTCCATCCTTTCCCGCAGGCAACAAATTTTCACGGGTCAGTCTTGAAGACAAGAGTAGAGCTGTCCCTGCTCTATCCAGTCAAATGTTTCTTTCAGTCCTGCACTTATCTATATACCCTTTGTGAGTTAAACAAGGAGTCTGAAATGCTAAAGGCTGAAGCCACAATATTCCACTGTTTTCTAATCCCATCCCTAAAAAAGTAATTCTTCTTTCATTCAAATCAGTTTAAAACTTTGCATGACTGGGTTCTTAAAGAGAATACCTAGAGATGCTCTGTATCATGTACCCTATAGAGATCCAAAAAAGCAAAGCAAACATGAACTAGGCTTTGAAAGTGAAGGGAATCCTTCAGCAATTTTGGGTAGCTGTGGACCCTTAAGGAACTATTTTACAGTCTGCACCAATTAAAGTAAGGATGGTCTAACATCTCTCTGCCAGTTTTCATCAGAAAATCTGTCCTGCTTCTGATATTTGATGTTGCTGCTCAGAAGGAGCTACAAGCCCAAAATTCTTAGAGCACATCATTTCCATATTTAAGTCTTTCTCAGTGCGACTAATTGGGTTGTTGTCAAAACAAACCCTTCCCATAAATCTTAGAACTGTTGAAAGGGAGAATGGGAAGAAGTTCTGGGGAAGACAGGAAATAGAAGGCAGGGGTCCTCCTTGCGTCTCCTTGTGAGTCATGTCAAAGCAAAGAATTCAAGTGAACAATTCTTTGGAATGCAGTGAACATATGGCCAAGCCCTATAGACCCTCTCTTTTAAAGTTCTTGCCTGCCTGCAACTTTTGTTCAGGTCACTCCAGTCCTTTTCGTGCTTGCAGCTACTGTGTACAAGTATTACTTTTTAAAATGATTTTTTTCCCCTTTGATAGATCCATGGGAAGTGCATTTGCAGACATAACACTGCAGGACACCATTGTGAGAAGTGTGCGCCATTATACAATGACCAGCCATGGGAGCCGGGAGATGGAAAAACTGGGGCAGCAAATGAATGCAGAAGTATGTGGGTCTCGGGGAGAGTGGGAAGGAGGGAGCAACACAATAATGAATCTTTCCAACCTACGAGCAAAGCCCTGGTGACTAAATCTGGATTTATGATGTTTTAGCAGCAGATGGGGAATGGTCTAAGAAAATGTATGAAAATGCTTTTAAGCCTTCCTTTCTTTTGCTCTTTGCATAAAAAGACATCAGCCATGTTCTGCATCCCAGCAAAATTCAGCTAATCATCAGAATGGAATTATTGACAAAGCAGAAATATTAGCACTTAAAAGCAGAATGGGTTTTCATCCCTCGGCTTCTGTTATATAAATCCTACATTCACTAGTAAATGTGTTTCTAGGTGTGCATTATGTAGAACATAGAATCATATATTCATGAATTCAAATATAAAATATATTTGGCCTACTTGCTATGTTGCAAATTTAAATATATTATAAAATAAAACAAAGCTCTAGTTTTAAAGAGACCTGTCTTTTTTTTTACTGTTTTCTAATAAAGCAGGTGACTATATGCAGTAGGATTTTTAGAATTTACCAGTTCTTAGCATTAAAGGGAAGAAAACATTTATTTTCATTGAATTAAGGGTAAAAAAATGGCAACACTTTGTTTGCTGTTGTTTATTGTTATTGCGCAGAATACAGTGTGGATATCAAGCTGGAATAATCTTTGGTAAAAATACACTGGATAAAACAAAAACTTTAGCTATATTGTAGTGAAGTTCTTTATATTGGGGGTAAATGATTTCTCTTTATAAAATTTCCAACTATTAGAAACCTTTTGTCTTAGAGGTATGGCACAATCCATCCCTGCTTCTTCCTTGTTTTGCTGGCAATTTTTTTTATAAGCAGGTGGTCAGCACTCCAGAGAAAATCAGGTTGAAACTAGTCAGAAGAGGAATAGCCTAAGATTGGACAATGGTTATTCAGGTCAAGCACAGCAATAAACAAATTTTATTTATATCCCGATGATTCTATAAGAAATAAAGGAGGAAGAATTCTCTATCTTTCGCAATTGTTTAATAGCTTAAAAAAGCAACAAGGCAGCCACTTCACTCACAGATCATCATAATAATTAAGAACGTAAAGGAATCAACTGAAATGTTACATTATTCAATTATTGTTATTTGTAGAGCAACCTTAGTTACTCTTAGAACAGGTACCAAAATCAATCCTACGTTCCTTTACTCAAGGTATTTTTTTTTCCAGACAGAGGGATGATAGACAGACAGACAGACATGTGCAGGCACATGCAGTCTCACTTTTCTTCAACTATAAGTAAGATCCATGTTTTTCTTTCCCTGAGCCTCAGCTTTGCCTTCTTTTTCTCTTTATCCTCCCTCTCTCAATTTCCCGCCTGCCGGCTACAGAGTGCCGCTGTCACCATCGTGCAGATAGCTGCCATTTTGACCAGAAGGTCTGGCTGGCCTCTGGGAAGAAGAGTGGCGGGATCTGTGATAACTGCAAGCACAACACTGAAGGTTTCCGGTGTCAGAGGTGTAAGCCTGGTTTTTACCGAGATAGAGCCAAACCTATAACTTCTCCAGACATTTGCAAAGGTAAGTGGCTTTGTTTTGCTAAATGTAATACTGAGAAATGCACAAGGGACATATTTATCAATAAAATATTTATAGCTCACGTTCCTTAGTGCTCTCTGAGCGTGGTTATTTTCTTGCAGATGTTTCATTACCAAACTAGGTAACATCACCAATGCTAGTGGTAGAAGTGTACTGATAGAAAAGAATATCTGTAGCTCAGGGTTGAACTGTGAGTTCCCTTGGTGCTCTCTGAGCTTGATTGTTTTCTTGCATATATTTATCATTATCAAACTAGTTAGCACTGATGATGTTACCTAGTTTGGTAATAAAATGTCTGCAAGAAAACAACCATGCTCAAAGAGTGCCAAGGAACCCACAGAATATGTTGGTAGCTATCAAAAGGAAAATGTCTTTATTCATTTCTTTTAAAGGTGCCCATTCACTCCTTTATTTTGGAAGGTTTCTGTCCCTTAGAAATAGAGATATTCATTTGTTAGTAGCTGAATGCAAACATATTTTACACTTTTTACTAATCCATGAACTAATATTCAAAGATTTTTCAGCTCTGTGAATTTTGCAGTATAGTTTGCCAATAATAAAGGTGTATTAGCACAAAATGAAATATCCTTCAGATTTATCTGTTTAATGCTTTTACCATTGAAATCAGGATAAATATATATATATTTGTGAAAATAATTTATTACATAAGAGATGTTTTAGAAAATGATGCAAAACTGCAAAGCAAAATGCATGCTTAGAGAAATGTCCACCAAACTGCATATGTATTTTAATATGCATATGTGTTTTTAAAAATATATTGGAAAAATCAAATTTGAACTTGACATTGTTATAAATATGGGTTGCTGAAGACATCAGCATCGATAGATTGGTCTACCCATATTGAAGACTCGCAAGCAATCTGAATCTACTACATGCTCCACCATTGATTTCCTTAGCCAAGAATGATTTGCTAATTTTAATTTTACTATGGTAGGGCTTTGCATCTCATGCGATCATAATACTTTAACCCCCGTTTCAGATTTCAAAACTTGGAGGCAAAATATTTCCAGTGCAAATGTCTCCCTTAATTAAAATATGAATTTCCATTCTGGAAATGGCTTCATGTTCAGGTTAGTGGGTTGAAATTATATCCTGAAATTATTACACTTGTGGCTGTGGTGTGAAAACTGCTGCAGATCAGCTTTTTATCATGCAGAATGGATCATGCCAGAAGTTCTGTGGGTGTCCAGAATGCCCAGGGCTTTTAAATAAGACCAGAGGACAACTTATATTTGCCACCTGCATTTCCTTTAAGGCATTCATGTTCATTTCATATGTAATGTTGACACTATCACGGGGAGATAGGGCTAAAGTCTGCCTCCTTATTGGTAGAAGTAAGCATTGCAATTGCGAAGGCAGGATCTCTTTTTTCCTACTACACCTGCTTTCCCTCCAAGATTTCTTGACTCGAGTTACTGGCTGACTTCTTGGATTTCTCCTGCTGCTTTGATAGACTTGATCAAGGTTGCCTTTAAACTCAGGTTACATACGCTTTTCACACTGGGATTGCCAGGGCTCTGATGTTGTTCAGGTGACCTCCAGTTCACAACACTTCCTCTGTTTTTGCTCTTTTGTGTTTGCCTTTCTTGAATACGAGTGCTGGCTCAGCCTTCATACTGCTGCCCCCCCCCCCGCCTTCACCTATTTGTAACCTTTTGTGAAAGCACATGGATCAAGGATCTATATAACCTACTGGTATTGCCCAGCCGTGGTGTGTGACACCAAAGGACTTCCCTTGTGGCTCTTTCTTCCATTCTCAGAAGTTTTGCTAAAAAGGAAGCTTTGTAAAGCCATTGTTGCGCCCGATTAAATTTCAAGACTTAGTTGAAAGAGTTTGCGTCCTTGTTCTAATGCCTGGTCATGCTGCCAACACTCCCTAATCAGTAAGAAGTATTATTAGATAGTCACCTGGAGGGGAACAGCTTAGAGGTAAAACTATTATAAGCTGTGGAAACTTTACTAAAGACTGCATGAATGAAACTGTATCTCAGTTTTCTTCATGGCTCTTTGATCTGATCTGGCCACTGACTGCCCAATATAGGAGAAGGCAATTTCTCTCCGCCCCCCTCCCAACAAGTCTGTGTTTTAAATTCACCTCTGTGAGTATTAGCATCGGCAGCTCACCAAATTATTCTCATCAAATAAGTCTCTTTGAAAATTACAAGCTATATTGGATGTTGTATTTGACAGCATTGGTTACCTGTGTATTCAGCGGTATTTTTGTCTTTTGAATCTTTTGTCATATGCCACCCTTAGTATTTTCTATATGATACGGAATTTAATACTTAACAGTTTATCAGATATCATAATCCCCTTCTGTAAATAGCAGAACAGATTAGATGCGAAAAGGTGTAAAGCATACTTAAAAAGATAAATACATTTGAAATTAAATTTCAGATGTGATAATTTCAGATTCTCTGTTTAATTTTTAATTAAGTTATCCCTTTTAAGGATCAATCCTGCCCTTCTATTGCAAATACATCATATACTGTTATCATGCCTCATTTGTAACGGTCAAAAACTTCATCACATTTAACATTTTTTTCTGGCTTTGCCAAAATCTTGCCAAAAAAGAAAATAACAGAGAAGGGTTGGGAGTCTACCTGAAGGATACAAAAACAATTTAAGTGGAGCTAGATTTATAGTCATGTGTTTCTTCTATGGATCTGCATTTGCACTGCCCACCTCCCAAAGGAGGATACGTAACTTTGAATGTCTTTGGTCACTCTGAGTACATTCTAAGCATCATTCATCTGAGATGATGTCTTGCATTCCAAAGGTACACATTTGCAAATTAACCGTATTGCATAAGGAGAGATGCTTGTTTCCCTCTGATAGTAACATAAGATGGATATGCTTATATAGAGTGACAGTATTCATTCCTATGTCACTGGGATCAGTTACTAGTAGATGTGAAAATGGGAATGACCTTGGGAGACTGGGCAAAGAGAGGCAGCCAAAAGTAGATAAAAGACACCTGCCTGGGAATGTGCACAGGGCCTGAGGCTCAAGAGAGACCTCCCTGGCTAGGGGATGTGGGGGGAAACATATTTACTTTCATCCCAGCTTTATTGTTGATAAACAACTCAAGATGGTGAACATACTTAATACTCCTTCCTCCTCCTCCTATTTTCCCACAACTACCTTGTGAGCTGGATTCGGCTGAGAGAGTGCCTGGCTCAAAGTCACCCAACTTGCTTTTTCATGCCTATGGTGGAACTAGAACTCATGGTCTCCTGGTTCCTAGGCCAGCACCTTAACACTAGACCAGGGGTAGGCAACCTTGGCTCTTTTATGACTTGTGGACTTCAACTCCCAGAATTCCTGAGCCAACCATGAGTCATAAAAGAGCCAAGGTTGCCTACCCGTGCCTTAGACCAAATTGGCTTTACTGTTATCCTTAAAGACTTATAAGATTCTGTTAGTGTAATGTTACAGTAAAGTAGATTTAACTTATCTGCCTGTGTTTCCCATCTGGTCTACCTTGCAAGGCTGACATCAGCATGCTAAAACTTTTTTAAAAAAATATTTTATTAATTTTGTAATTTTAAACAACAAAAAATCCACATTAAATACAACTGAACTTAATACATTCTTTTTCAACTTTCTCCCACACTAAACAAAAATCAGCATACATTCTTTTAAATGCATATATACAATACTTTAAATCAGTGGTTCTCAACCTCTTTCAGGTTGAGACCCCACTTGTGCCACCCATGCGCACTGTGACCCCGACCTGGGTGCGCGCGTGCCCCGAAAAAATTTTTTTTAAAAAAAATAAAAAATAAAAAAAAACCAAAATGGCGGACCGCGACGGGCCGAAATGCACATGCGCGTGCAACGGCCACTCTGCGCATGCGCATGCGATGGGGCCGAACCACGCCATGCACGCGACGCGCCGAACTGCACATGCACAGAACCGGCGGGCTGGCCGGCTCCAGACCAGGCCGGCCTCGCCTCCCACCGCTGCCTCAGAGACAGTCCGGAGCAGGCGGGCGCAAAGCTGCCTCCTTCCCCCTCCGCTCCGCCACGTCCCAGGCCCGGCCTCCAACTCGCCCTCCGGCAGCCGGCCAAGCGGTCGGGGTAGCCGGACCTTGAGGCGGGCCCGCACTTCACCGAGACCGGCTCGGCTGTGGCGAGAGGCGCCCGGCGGCCGCCTCCGGCCCCCAAGTCCATGCTTTGGACTGGCGTCCAGGTCGCAGTGCTCTGCCTGCCAGGCTCATCCGGGACTCCAGCGCCTTCTGCAGGGCCGGCAGCGGCCGCAGGTAGGTAGGCGGGCGGCAGGACTGGGGAGCCCGCCCAGGCCAGCTCGCTCTCGGCGCCAGTCCTGCTCGGGTCGGGCCGGCCAGCCGGGTGGGGGGCGTCTGGCCAGGCTCCCTGACTCCCTCCCTGGCTCGGCCTCCCTCCACGCCCGGCAGGGACTCACCAGGTAGTTCATCTTGCCGATCCGCTGGCTGGGCGCCTTACCGCCTGCTTCGGCCACCGCCGCTGAGCGAGGGAGGGAGGGAGCTGGCCCGGGCGGGCTCCCCAGTCCTGCCGCCCGCCTACCTACCTGCGGCCGGTGCCGGCCCTGCGGAAGGCGCGGGAGTCCCGGACGAGCCTGGCAGGCGGAGCGCTGCGACCTGGACGCCAGTCCGGAGCGCAGACTTGGGGGCCAGAGGCGGCCGCCGGGCGCCTCTCGCCACAGCCGAGCTGGTCTCGGTGAAGTGTGGGCCCGTCTTGAGGTCCGACTGCCCTGACCGCTTGGCCGGCTGCCAGAGGGCGAGTTGGAGGCCGGGCTTGGGACGTGGCGGAGCGGAGCGGAGCGGGAAGGAGGCAGTTTTGCGCCCGCCTGCTCCGGACCATTCCTCGGTGTGCCTGCCGGAGTCTCTGAGGCAGAGGTGGGAGGCGAGCGGCCCGGTTGCGCTGCGCATGCGCAGTTTGGCCCGTTGTGCTGTGCATGCGTGGATCGGGTCATCGTGCGTGCCGCACATGCGTGGTTCGGCCCGTCGCGTGCACGCGACGGGCCGAACTGTGTATGCGCCGGCCAAAAAAGATAAAAAAATGAAAAAAATGAAAAAAATGAAAACAAAATAAAAAAATGAAAAAAATGGCGGACGGCGGCGTTTGGCGACCCCCGTGAAATGGTTGTTCGACCCCAAATGGAGTCGCGACCCATAGGTTGAGAACCGCTGCTTTAAATAACTATGGGCGTTGCTCGGCGGCACCCCACCACCACATCCCCCTCTTTCTTCCTCCCTATCTCCTACTTCCCTCCTCCTCACACCTCTCTCCTTCCCTCTCCACCCTCCTCTCCTCCAACCATCCTACTTCCTCCCCCTCTTTCACTCCTCCCTCACAACCCCCTCCAGATGTAGTACAGAGGTACCGTCCGAGCAACCCCTCTTCTATCAGTAAGTATTTCTTTCTTATATATTACGAGTATTACAGTTGAGTACATTATTACACCCCCAACCTACCCCCCCCCAGCTTCCCAGAGTGAATACAGGGTAAAGAAAAAAAAGAAAAAACCTACTATATTAAACAAAATTATTATATAAATGGTAATAAAAATTTAACTATATGCTAAATACAGTTTCTTAGATTGATATTTCCCTTGAATATACTCTATCCATTTTTTCCATTCCAACATATATTTTTCATTCGAATAATCTTTCAAATATGCAGATACTTTGGCCATTTCCGCCAAATTTATAACTTTCAAAGTCCATTCTTCGATAGATGGTAATTCTGCCTTCTTCCAATATTGTCCCACCAACAGTCTCGCTGCTGTAATCAAGTTCAAAATCAAGTTCATCTCTATGGTAGTAGAGTCTTTTGTAATACCTAATAAAAACAGCTGTGGTGAAAATTCAATACGTTTTTTCAGAATATTTTAGCATGCTAAAACTTTTATTGCCAAGTATTTTTTTAAACATTTTTTATTATTAGATATCCATTTGTACATGTAAACAAAGAAGGAAAAAAATAATAATTTCAAGTTAAAGCCATTCAGCTCAATACAATCATTTCAAATTTGTAGACCTTCTTCACTCCTTATATCCAAGTTTAATTCTAAACCAACTACATTTTAAACATTTTAACTTTCACTTCTTTTCAGATCAATCCATTGGACATCAAACAAACAAGTCTGTGCTTCCCAATCATTCATAGGGATTTTTTTTTTATTTGACATTAGTCACATAACAAAAGGCAGAGACTCATTGCCCCAATCACATTAAACTTTGAAGATGCTAGGAATACAGCAGCTATACCTTTCTTGACAAATTCTGGCAACTTTTTGTCTCATTTACCAAGACTAATGACATTTGTGGAACCCTGTCAGTTTGCTTTTATTCTCCTGAAACCACGCATGTACCATATGCATAAAGAAGTCACTAGTAGTGTTTAGTTATGTTATGAGTCCTTGGGGTGATGTTAAGAAAATATCTACATGAGGCTAAAAACACCTGATGGTTCTTTCTTGCAATGTTTGCATATGTTTGGTATGAATGTTGATTACCTTTAGAAAATGGAGCGGGATGCATGATCTCTTTTTTGGTATGTATTCTAAAAAAAATTACTGAGAAAACATACCATGGTGTTGCCAGTGTTGTGTCCGTAAAATTGCTTTAAATATCTGTCTAGCATCAACAGAAGTTTTTAATTAGTGTTTTGTGCTTCTTGATTTCCCCATTGGTAGGTGATTTCATAAGAGCCCCATTGTCCAACTGGTTTGAGGACTAGCAAAAACATTTTACTGCCTGAAAAACATGTATTGTACATATTGTACATACATACATACATACATACATACATACATACATACATACATACATACATACATACATATACATATAATAAGTTGGTGTGTGTTTGTCTATGTATCTTTTTTCTTATCTGGAATACAGCTACTTATCCAGTCCTGTTAAGTCTATGAAGTTTCTGCTGTTATTGAATGCAGATTTGTGTTTCTGGAGAGTTGATACTTATTTTCATGTTTATTGTGAAGTCTGTTAGTTAGGGACTTCTAGAGGAGGCAGGGTGAATTAAAGAAATCTCTGTGGAAGCAGAGCTGGCAACTGTGTCAAAAACCAAAGAGCCAGTGAGCAGAATGGTTCTTCAGAACTCTCTTGATAAGGAAAGGTTGGGAGATCACCCACATGTGCTCTAGTTGGCTACTCCTCATGGGAACATCATAGGACAACTGTCTTCTGCAGGTTTGAGCACTAGGAGACAAAGGGATTAGCCATCTTGCTTCCAAATGCAGTAGAGCAGGGGTGTCAAACTCGCAAAAACACGTGACATGTCACAATGTATTGCAACTTTTTCCCCACTGCCGGAGCTGGGGTGGGCACGGTTTCAGCATGTGGGCTGGCAGTTTGACACCCCTGCAGTAGAGTATTTTAAACAACACTGCATTCACAAGCCCCACTTTCTAATGTCTTTTGGATATTGCCTATTAACCATTTTAGAAGCTATTAGAGACCTTTAGTATGACAAGTGTGAAAAGTCACAGAGTGAGTTTAGCCTCAACTGAACAAAAAAAAAAATATCACAAGTTTAAGAACTTAAAGAATTTGAAATCAAATTCAAATAAAAAAGCTAAACAAGAGTTTGATCTAAGAAAGTTATAAACAGATTAAGGTTCCAGATGAATTTGGAATAGTGATTTTACTATAAGATTTTGGAATTAATGATAAAAAAACTTTTTCATAGTTTCTCATGGGAAACAACTTATTTTAGCTATTTTGGTTCATAAAAATAAGTGACTTCATAATTTTAGAAACTGGGCTCTAGATGGTATTAAAGATTCTAAAGAGAAGTGAAAAAATTCAGGCAAGCTTCCAGCTTCTGGTATTGGTTAATTGAAAGATGCAAAATGACACATAATGTCATAACTTTGGAAATATTAAATGAGATCTTTGAAGAATTGGCCAGAAATTAGTAACCACAATATCAACATTATTCAGTAATGATGTATGATTCTATGGATTAGATTCTGTCCAAAATATGGACAGAATAAAGGAATGACAGAAGCGCAGTAATTTTGTCTATTAAGACAGAGAAAGTGCTAAAAGAATGATTTTAAGGACGCTTTATTGGATATACAAAAAAAACTAAAGCTTAAAAGTTAAAGAGGAATGATATATCAAGCAAATGACATGCAAAATTATTTTTATGGGATTTTGAAGAAGTCTGTGTGATGGGATAAAGAAAAATTGAAGAGAAATCAAATCCTATGACAACATTGGAATAAACTAAACATTAAGACTGTTAGAAATAAAAGGAAGGGATATAAAGTTGGTTTATTGATCAAGATTAAAATAAAATAAAATAATTAAAATAATTTATTTGCAAAGTTCTGGCAACTCTTTATGAACTTTTTGCCGACACTAGGGTTGAAAACTTGGTGTTTTGTAGATTTGCTTATAGATAAGGGGATGTAGAATGAAGAGATATCTATAACTTTTTGAAGATGAAAAGTAACTAAATTTGTCTACACTTGTTTTAAGAAAGGTTGGAAATCACTTCTTTATATATTTCTTTTTTCTTTGTCATAGTCTTCCTTTTTTCTTTATTCTTACACTTTTTATCCTTTCTTGATATTCTTTTCCCCCCCTTAAGTTTAGATTGTATTAGTTTTTACTATTGTAATCAAAATCTTTAATGAAAAATTACATGTGGAAAACATAACCTCTTTTAGCTGATTAGATCTTGGTTAAAATCCCACATATGGGACCTAACTGTTGTAATAAATGCCTTACTTATTGCACAATAATAATGAACTGAGGAATGGGGATGGAGCCTGGTATACAGTATAAGCCAAAGGATCCCCTAAAAGAGCAACAGTTTATCACTAGATTTCCTCAGGTTATTAATTATCAGCCAGTTTCAGAAACGCTGCTTTCTTCATTTTGTGGAAGAAAAATGCAGTGCTGCTGCTTGTTTTCTCAACTCTTGATGAGAAACAGTCCAGGTTTTCAACCTGGTTTACCTGCTTTGACATCCAAAGAACTGTAATGGAGAACATGAAGTTACACCTTAGACTCTCTGTTCCCTATGCATATTCAGAATAATTCTGACGAAGACTGTGAACAAATTGTAAAAGAGTGGGTTTTCTCATCATACAATCTGAGCTTATCTATACAGGCAGGTTCTTTCATCGATGGAGGCTCCTTCTCAAGTACTGCAGAAGTTGATGGATGGGGAGAATCTTATTCCCCCTCGTGATGTACATTGAAGATAAACCAGAAGATGAAGGTCAAGAGTCAAACCGGCTGTCCTTTAATCAGATTTCATTCTCAGTAACTAACCCTCCACACAGCTCCACAGCTTTTGAGCCTTCATTTGTTCCACACTTTGTCCATTGGATATTAATTAAGCAAAATGCCTAAGGGTTTGATATCGTGTTCTAGGAATAACTCTTGTGTCTGCTTCTTTTCACTGGGAAAACACCATGATAAAAATTGCTGTGAAATACCAAAGAAGAAAACAACAAATTTGTCACAGTAGATAGCACAGATGTTTGTGGGATGAGCAACATAGTTCTCAGCTCCTTTATGAGAAAACCATCCTGTCTCTCCCTCCCTCCCCCCCCAACCCCCCCAGTGAGCAGCAAGTTGCAGAGTGAAGACAAATGAAAAGTCTGAATGAAATACCTCATTAATCCCTTAGTGAGAGCCTGTTTAAAAAAAGTCTTCCATTCAGAGAGTAGTCCTTGGGCTTGTCCTCAAGGATAAATCCTCAAGCACCCAGGGGAAAAGAAAGGAACAGGATTCAGATCTGAAGATATCCCTCTGCTTTTGTCATCATGATCAAACACGTTCTCACTTGATCACCAGCATTGGGGATAGCAAGTTCAAATATTCAAACACTAGACCAATTCTTCTTTATTGACTTCCTCTTAGTAATGCTCAAACAGCTCTTCAGAATATGAACTGCCTTAGCCAAAATATAATATCTAACTATGTAGCTATATTTGACATTTCCAAGTATTCTAGTAGATTAAAAGAATAACAGAATAACTGAGTTGTAAGGGACCTTGGAGGTCTTCTAGTCCAGACCTCTGCCCTAGCAAGAGACCATATACCATTCTGAATAAATGGCTGTCCAATCTCTTTGTAAAAACTTCCAGTGTTGGAGCACCCACAACTTCTGAATTTACAAAGACAAGCTGTTCCACTGATTAATTGTTCTCACTGTCAGGAAATTTCTCCTTAATTCTAGGTTGGGTCTCTGTTTGATAAGTTTCCATCTGTTATTTCTTGTCTTGCCCTCAGATGCTTTGAAAAATAGGTTGTCTCCCTCTTCTTAAACATTGGAAGACTGCTATCATGTCACTCCTAGACCTGTACCCAGTTCCTGTAACCATTCATCATATTTTTCATCTCCTTAATCATATTTGTTGCTCTTCTCTGCACTCTTTCCAGAGTCTCAACATCTTTTTTGTATTGTGGTGGTGAGCAGAACTGGATGCAGTATTCCAACTATGGTATTACTAAGGCAGTATATAGCAGTACTAATACTTTATGTGATCTTGATACTATTTCTCTGTTGATGCAGCCATTGGCTTTTTTGGCAGCTACAGCACATTGCTGGCTCATACTTAGATGGTTGTCCACTAGAACTCCTAAATCTCTCTCATAGTTACTACAGTTAAGACAGATGTTCTGCTTCTGTGTATGTACGGATGTATGAATTGTCACTAAATGACTGGTAGGCTGCATTCGCATTTTGATTTTAACAAAGGCTGTAGCAGTTAATAGTGGACTAGACCTATGCCATATTTCCTCACTTAAAAAAAGGAAATAGATGTCCATAGTACTATCTAACTGTTGTGTCCTGAGCCTGCAAAAGCAGGCTTGGGACATTGCATTGGTCCCGGACATTCCAAAAGCTGCTCAGGACCAGACAGAGCGGCTCCAGCCTTGTGCACATGCGCAAGGCGTGAAAACGCTCTGTTCCTATTGGTTGACATTGTCCAGGTTTCTGGCCATATAAAAAGGCCTGTGTGCCTTTTGCTTTTGCTTGGTTGTTGTAGAAGGAGAATAAAGTGTTTGTTTAACATCGCCATGTGTCTTCATCATTCGCACGCAAACAAAGTACACAACACTAACCTACTCCCACATACTTGTTTTCCCAATTTGAATCACAGGGCCAAGTTGTTATTAATCTTTATGGGAAAGAGGATGAAGAGAATCCAAATATAGACAAGGTTTAAGTTCCTGTACTGGATTAATAGAACTCCCAAGGGAACAGCATGGGAAAAAGAAATGGAAAATCTCCTTATTGTGTCTTTTTGAGGCGTAGATTTGCAATCCTTTGAATAGATAGACAAGGTCCTTGGTATTCTCTGATCTTGGTTATTTTCTTGCAGACATTTCATTACCCAACTAGGTAGCATCATCAATGCTAGAGGGGAGTGGGGTTTGCCCTTCTAGCACTGATAATGTTAGTTGGGTAATGAAACATCTGCAAGAAAACATCCAAGGTCAGACAGCATCAAGGATGCACAATTCAACCCTGATCTATAAATATTTGTTTCTATTGGTAGGTAGATGAGTTGCAATTTAAGTTTTAATAGGATTTATTCAATTCAGCTTTACAGGATTGTAGTTTAGGCTTACCATCTTATAGTTTGGCCAGTTTAAAACATTTTATTCATAAAACCAAATCGAAAAATGCAACACTGAGAATAGGAAAGCAATCAAATAAGCAGGCAGAAAGATAAACAAGCAGACGATTCATTCCCTGCAGAAATCCAAATGCTTCATGAGCATGTTATTTATGGCTAGCGATAGAGACAGACATTTGGTTTCCATTTAAACAGAACTGACCTATTCATATTTCCTGACATATTTCAGGAATCAGAATACAATTATCCTTCAACTTTCACATTCTCTGAATTTTCAGATGTATAAGAGGAAATGCAGGCAGAGATTCATCAGTAACAGCTGTATCTAGTGAATATTTGGTATAGAAACTTAATGATCTTTCATCTTAAATAGAGTGCCACAAAGCAATAAATAGTCACACCAGTATTGCAACATGAGTTTAAAACTCATTTGACTTAACCACTTCCTGACCTAGAGCCCTTACTTCAAAATTTTCAAGGGGAAAAACCCATATGGTCTATTATAATTTTCTACTTTCTTTTCCAGCCTGCTCCTGCCATCCCATGGGCTCACTGAACATAACGCTGAACCAAGCCCAGAAATGCCATCCAAAGACAGGCTTCTGCTACTGCAAGCCAGGTGTCACAGGACCCCAATGCGACAGGTGTCTGTTGGGGTATTGGGGCTTTGGAGAAAATGGCTGCCAACCCTGTGCCTGTGCTAGAGACTGTAACAAGCATACTGGAGAATGTCTCCACAGGTAAACCAGCTCTCAGTAGTGGAAACAGAAGGAATTTGGGAACTTAAGAATGTTCTTGGGAAGGATCTCCAGGGCAATTCATTTTGGGTCTTTCCCAGGGCTTTTTTTGTCATAGAATGCCCACAACTGAGTTCTGGCACCTTTTTTGGATGGAACCTTGTAGGGTAGGCAAGGTGGGTTATACAACATGTGTGAGTTCTGGCACTTTTTTTTTTTTTTTTTTTACAAAAAAAGCACTAGTCTTTCCTCCCTGCTTGACCCCCACCTGGAACTGACTCTTTCTGCTTCCTCCAGAAGATCCTGTCCTTGCTTCTGCTAGTACTTCCTCATACTGGCAAGAGCCCCTAAAACAGTGTTTCTCAACCTTGACAATTTTAAGGCATGTGGACTTCAACTCCCAGAATTCCACAGCCAGCATTCTGGGAGTTGAAGTCCACATGCCTTAAAATTGTCAAGGTTGAGAAACACTACCCTAAAACATGCCAACTAATAAGCTATTTGTCACTTTAAATGTCTATGGAGATTCTCAATCATCCAGGTCATGGTTGTCCCAAAGATACATTTCCAAAAGGCAACTGGACTTTCTTGGTTTTTTTTTTCTTTGAAAACATTTTGATTTTCATCCAAGAAGCTTCTTCATTTCTGAAATGAACTAAAGAAAGTCCAGTTGCCTTTTGGAAAGGACCTGTGGGATTGTCATTTAAACACAATAAAACCCTCAAGCTATCAAGCATAGGCATTTCGACTGATCAGATATTGCCTAGAGGAGACTGTTAGGCAATCAGCTGTGGGAGAGCCTTATCACTGCTCTAGTGCTTTCCTTGGCCAGGCACAAGAAGGCATTGGATTGGCTCCAGTGCCTGAATTAAAGAATACCATCGCAGCTGTCTGTAGGATTAATTAGTGGAGCTTCGGGAGATCAGTAACATTTAGAACCTTCAGTTAAGATAAACCATTATATTTGATTCTTAGAATAGCCATCAGTGCCTAACATAAAGTATACATCAGGAAGAAAATTGTGGTTTTTTTTAAAAAAAAGTTTTCAAATTATTTTTAAAACAAATAAAAAGAGAGTGAAGGAAATGAGATTCCATAACACTGGGGTTACCGTGGAGAAGGTCCCGGTCCTAGTTTATTCCAGCTTTCTGGGCAGCGCCCTCGGAAGACCCCAATGGATTAGCAGAGCTTCCAGGCAGTTAGAAATGGATGAATTATTTTCCAGGAAACATTCGACACATCTTTTTGTGCAGCAATTGCTAACAGTTGGTTAAATGTTCCGTGTTTCATTGGCTCGTTGGTCCTACTTCTGTATTATTGAAATAGATTAAACAGATGGTTAAAGAAAACATCCTGTAATCTCATTCTGTTCTTGTCTGTCTGCTCTTCTCTTTCCAGTTATGACAATTCGGCTTTTTTAAATATTCCTATTGGTGGGAGGATCCCTCACTTCCTCCATACCCCAGCCAACGAAAGTGAAAATGAATGGCAGTGGAGTGATCACAAGCAGGGTTTTTCAGCCTTGAGACATCCAGGTATGATTTCAAACCCCACCCCCCATCCCATAAATAGACTGAGAAAAATTACAATGTTGATAAGGTATGAGAACATTTTGGGTTAATTAGAAATATTTATGATATGGTTAACAAAGCATTGACTAAAAATGATAAAAGTTCTAGGAACTTTCATGGCAACATATTCTATATTGAATACTGAAGGAGCTGCTGATATAGTTCGACAGGAATTTATTAAGTCTGTCATTTGTAACTCTGTAACTGTCTGATTTGATACAACAACTAAACAGGACAGATACAAACTTCAACTGATAGCTAAGCCTAAGGACCTGTATACTGCACGAACCTGCAAGAGGGCTAAGAAAATATTTACAGACCCCTCACATCCTGGTCATAAACTATTTCAACTTCTCTTCTCAGGATGCCACTATAGGGCACTGCATGCTAAAACAACCAGACACAAAGACAGTCCTCCCCATCACTCTGCTAATCACATAATTCCCACAGCATTGTCTTATGCCTAAGGATATCTAACCCTGTAGTACAGGGGTGTCAAACTGCCGGCCCACGGGCCAGACGCGTCATCCCAAAACCGCGCCCACCCCATTGCCGGCAATGGAGAAAAAGCTCCGATACGTCGTGCGATGTCACATGACGTCGCAAGTTTGACATGCCTGCTGTAGTAGGACTGTATTACTATTATCCTTCTCATCTTTCCTAAAATCCTACTCCTATTTTATGGCTATCACTTTGTTCGAGATACGGTATATTATGATCTGTGATTGTATTTTATGATTTGTTACTTTGTTGCTTGTATGTACACTGAGAACTTACTCACCAGAAATAAATTCCTTGTGTATCCAATCACACTTGGCCAATGAAGAATATTCTATTCTATATTTTATATACTGCCTAACATCTTTTAAAACTGGTGGAATCCCAAAATCTCATGATCCAAGTGAGCATGAACAGTTTCTGGGGCTGTTTGTGGTTCTTTTTTATGTGTGTTTTATATATATATATTATTTTAAATTACAAGCTGCCCAAAATTGTTTGGACTCAGGCAGCTTATTAATTGTATAACAATATAAATAAAAAATAAAGTCATTTTGGGAAAGAAAGTAATTCTCCAAAATGGAGGAGGGGCATTTGTAATCCTTTATTCTAAATTCTTTTAGCAGATTAAGTTAAACAGATTGGAGAAAGTGAATGCTTACATTCAATTATTTTACACAACTTGAAACATTTATACAACATCTCAGCTAAGGAGCTTACACTTCTACAGCTGTTTCTTAAGTATTAATTTATTGCAAGCATTTATGAAAATCTGGGTGACTGGTTTCTCCCTCTCCCTTTTTTTTTGTTTTTACTGCAACCCAACTTCTTTGACACATTGGTTTATGATTTCCCGGCTAGAAAAGTGTGTGTGCAAAGAGAGGATCCTAGGAAGCGTCAGCAATTTTTGTCAAATGAAATACGCCTATGGTAAGTGAAAGAAATTACTTTAAAAAATTGCAACGTAGAATAATTTTCTTGTTGCTTCTTCCATCTTCCAAAAATCTGAACTCTGAGTAAGAATGCTTCTGGGTCAAAGAAACTTAGGTTCTAGGCTTCCTCTTAAATAAAAATTAGGCAATTAATGTCAAAGAGGCCATAATAGGGACTTTTAAGGATTTCCTTTTCCATACACAGAATGACTGATCCATGCACACATTTGGCCAATCATAATTATATGCCCTTCTTAGCAATGCAACTTTTTTTCTGTATTGGGATACAAATCTTCTTTAGATGCCAGGCTCACTCGGTAGATCAAATAGGAAATCAACTCTGCAGGAAGGCTACTTTTATTGAAATTATAACAACACAATCTTGCAAGTCTGAATGTGCTGTACCTCCTCTTCTTATATACTCCACTGGATTAGGAAGGCATCTGCCTGACCTGTTTCAATTGTTATCTTGTTTCTCTGGGCTTAAAAAAAATACCCTTCAGCTCCTTTTGCCTCAGCAACAGTTCTTGCCTATTCTGCAAATGCCATCTTTCTTACTTTGTACATAGAGTCAGGGATGGGTGTGCTGCAATTTATCTTTGGGTCAGCAATGTCTGCAGGATGGCTGATGTCGCATAGCAGTGCAAGGCCAATCCTTTTCTGTACAGGTGTTTTTATTAATTTGCACATCGACACTTAATTTAGAGTTTGCAGGAATTCTTTGGATACCAGAGAAGGAGAACTTGAGATGCCTAGACTTTAAGCTTAAAACAGGTTTATTAGGAACATTTATTTATTTATTTATTTATTTATTTATTTATTTATTTATTTATTTATTTATTTAACTTATATGCCGCCCTTCTCCCGAGACTCAGGGCACCTCACAGCAAAAATACAAGTACAAAAATATAGTATAAATCAATTAAAATACTAATTTACAGTGTAAAAACTATATAACTATTTCCAGTCATACAACGTACAGTCACAATCAGAGGCCCAGGGGCAGAGCGCAACTCACACGCCCCAAACCTGTCTGCATAAATGTGTTTTTAAGAGTTTTCGGAAAGCTAGGAGGGAGGGAGCAGTACGAACCTCTGAGGGAAGTTGGTTCCAGAGGGCTGGGGCAGCAACAGAGGAGGCCCTAGCCCTAGGCCCCGCCAGATGACACTGTCTGACAGACGGGACCTGTAGGAGGCCAACCCTATGTGCCCTAACCGGTCGCTGGGTTGCCCAAAATATTTACAATGTCAGGAAAACACAACCTCAGTCAGCCAGGTGAGCTCTAATGGTGGGGGAAGATTTATGTTTTGGAATTCAATTCACAATTCACAAAGTAGCTGGGGCAAATTGTATAGCCCCTTCCCTCACTCTCCTGCCCTTCAGAATCCTCATCTCGGTTCTAGAATAATTAGCCAGGGGAAATCAATGTTTGTATTTATAGTAATTGCAAGGGAAGAGATTACAAGAGAGTAAGCAAGAACATGCCTTGACGCTGGAAGCTTACCATGCTCCTGGCCTGGCTGCTTAGGATATAAAGCAAGCCTTTGGGACCAAAATGATTAGGATCATGCCAATTTCAGATAGCAATGCAAACTGGAAAATCTAATTAACTAATCAAGGTTGCAACTGAGCTAGCTTGCAGTTAGCACCTTTCAGGGAAGCACAGCCTGTACACAAAGAAAAACAGTTTAGGAAGAGATAGTGTGCAATTACTTCTGTCTGCAAAGAAGGAAACTCTGGGAAGAGGGGAAAGGAAGAAGAAAGGACAAAAAAAATATAAGGCAATCATATAGGACAACATATATGTGTAACATTGACTCTCATAGAAAAAGGGTGCGGCTTGAACCATGATGTCATATTTGCCACCTTGCCTATTTCAACTTCCCCATGCCAATATTTTATATCATGCATTATAAAAATATTATACTTTTTATCTGTCTTATAATATCTAGATATAAAATCCTTTTTAATCAGTTATATTTCACTTATATATTAATAAAAGTTACATCTACCTACTATTTTAACATTTCATATATTATAAAACATACTATATTATTTAAATCTCTTATCCTTCTTGTTATAAGGCCCCTTTGTGTTCAAAATTCTCTGTTCTTTTAGCCATATTCAAACAAATGTTTATTCACGTAATAGTCCATCTGGTAGGGCGAGTCAAATCTCTTGTATTTGTCTCTGGTCTTCTTCTTTTGCCGAGCAATTTTCCAAGTTGATGTAATCTGCTTACCCAGCAGTTCCTGTTTTTTTTACAAATGTTGTTGGGAATACAAAAGATGAAGTAAGATAAATACTTTCTGTTTTCTGATTGTTCTCCTGATAATTCCATTTTTCTTGTTGTATCAGAACCTTGAAGATTTTTTCCTGTTTGTGTCAAATTGTAATTCTTTTCCTTTGTTGTTTCATCAATTTGATCATACTCTTCTAATTTGTAGTCTGCTGTCTGATTTATTTGTGCCTTTGTTGTTATTTCCTGGGTATTTTCTAACTGTAAATTTAGATTGGAAATATGCTTATTTAAATCATCGAAGTTGTTTCCGATTTCCTCGTGGTTTGAGTCTATTGTCATTTGTATTTGTCCTAACATTACATCTATTTCCTCCTGCAAAGTATTTATCTTGCCTTGAAGTATTGCTTCTGAAGGCCCTTGATTTTCCAGGCTATGTCCTTCAGGAGAAAATATTGAATGTGGCATCCTGTCATTTTTTAATATGTATGTGATATCCATTTTGTCTCCCCCCTTCAAATAATCTTTCATCAATGTTTTAATTCAAAAGCCAATTTATCAATCAGTCAAAATTACAGTTCAGTATGTTAAGCCATTTTAAATCCTTCCTACAGATTCTCCTCTAAAAGGTTAGCCAAAAAGCCAAGGTTTTTCTTTTCCATAAACAGTTCTTAGATTTAAGCAACAGTCTTTCAAACACTTTTTAATCTTATAGCTGGCTCTTCCTTTGTTCCCAGCTGTCTTCAAGGTTATTTGCAATTCAAAGGAACAACTTTTTCTTTGTTTCTAGGCACTCTGCCAATTTCTGAGTCCTTATTGTTAGTGTTCTATTCTCTGAGTCTCCACTAGATGTCAGCAGTTATTTCTTTTTTCAGTTTTTCTTTCAATCAAAAAGTTATTTTTGTTATATATTTTTATAATTCCATTAAAAACATTTTAGGATATAATCTTGACAGTTTCTCAGTTCCTAAATTTGTCCAGACTGAAATATTTTAAATCAAATTTTAATATATTTCTTCCCTCCTTTAATATTAATTCGCCGCTTCCATCTGTAAGGGAATGGGGATATAGTCCCCTCCCTTCACTTCTGGAGGTTTTCTTGCTTTGGGGATCTTTTCAAGGATTTAGATAGTAGATAGAAGAAAGAAGATCAATACTCTCACCAATTCCAAGCATGCTGTTCACCAATGTTTAGGTTCGTGCTCTGGGAGTTCAGCTGCAAGCAGCTTGGGCTAGACACTGATCTCATGCTAGTCTTTCTCCTCTCAGGTTCGGAGGGCTTTCCCCAGATCAAACAAAGTGATTGCCATCATTTTGTGATCAAGGGGGCGCCCCTCTCCGGGGCAACTTCAGACCTATCTAGGGTCCCCCAAGCAGGAAGAAACTAGCCGTGGGGAGCGGAGGTCCGCTCTCATGTGGCTAGGTGCTGTGGGCATAAAACCCCATCCCATTGAGGCTGACTTGTGCCTGACCTGGTGGTTGCAGCTATTAATGTCTTGTCATCCTTGAAGTGGATAGGGCTGAAGCTTTTGGCCCCGACTTATATTTTAAGGAGATGGGAGGAGTTTATAAGGAATGAAATAATTGGCTTGAACTTTGTGGATGCTGAAGATAGCTTTAGTGCCTTCTGAAATTTCTGAGCTTTTAAGGAGGAAATGGGTACTCAACCTTCTAATTCCTCAAAAAGCCATTGTAAAAAGGCTCAAAAGTTCAGATCTGCCTGCACCAAGTGGCATCTTGGTAGCCACAAATGGGGGTTTCCTGCCCCTGGTTTATGTGATTCCTAAGCCATCATGCACCCTAGGAACAAGCTTCTATACTATAGCTTCAGAAACAGAGCCGTCTCCTTTAATTTATATTGTTCTCATTTTAAGGGAATCAATCCTGGTAGTACATAAATGATAGGAGGAGCTAATACCCAACACCAATTATACATACTGATATTCGTATGAAAAGGCGGTTGGGTGAAGGCAGATTTTTAAAAAAATTAAGATTGCAGTGTGATGGAAAATATAAACTTTCTTTCCTTGCATTACAATTCTGGTTCTGTTCTGATGTTCCTTTGGCAGTTGCTGTAATGCAATTTATATTTCACTTATAACCTAATTGAGCTTTTAAAAAAGCTGAGAAACTGTTTAGTTTCTCCCAGGGAACTCAGAGGAAAAGGCAGGACCTTTTGGTTAAATCTGTTAAATCTGTCTTGCAGTTTTAAGAGCAAAAGTTCTATCTGCTCATGACAAAGGAACCCATGCTGAAGTAATAGTGAAGATAAAGAAGATTCTGAAGTCAGGCAAAGTAAAAATCACCAGGAATAACCGAAGCATATATCCAGATTCCTGGACCAACCGTGGGTGTACGTGTCCTATTCTTAATCCTGGTAAGTATTCAGCCCCACTTTTCTAGCAAGCTGAGGATCACTGTCATATCTTTAACACACAATGATGAAACTTGTGCTTTTTCTCACTCATATGCACAGGACAGATCTTTTAGTTCAGTGCTGGAGCATAGCATTATCATGTAGTACAGGGGTGTCAAACTGCCGGCCCATAGGCCGGATGCGTCACGACGAAACCGCGCCCACCCCATTGCCGGCAATGGGGAAAAAGTTCCGATACGTCGCGTGATGTCATGTGACATCATGAGTTTGACATGTCTGATGTAGTAGGATCCATCTCTACCTGTAATGATTTTATTTTTTTATAACCATATTTTTTTAATTTTTTTATAATCACAAATCCTTAATATTTTAACAGCAACATGTTGTCTGGGTTCCAATATTTAGCTTACTAATACATGTTAAACTCCTTTCTCTCTACCTTGTTTTTCTAGCCATTGATAAAATGCATCCCATGTTCTAAAGTATTCTGAATCTTCTTTCTCCTTCATTTTCAATGTAAGTCTGTCCATTTCTGCACAGTCCAAAGTTTTCCTGATTATCTCTTCCTCCACTGGTAATTCTTCATCTTTCCAATGTTGAGCAAATAGAATTCCCACTGCTGTTAATATAATGATTAAAAAGCTCAATTTGAAGAAAGAAAATTTTTTCTCAGAGAATTGCTGTCAACACCAGATTCATGGTTCACACATGCTCGATCAGGTTTGTTTAACAACAGTTTGCTGAAGTCAGGATTCGTGCAATATGCAATAGCGAAACAAACCGTGATGGCTACAATCATAGAACTTAGAAAACATAGAATAACAGTTGGAAGGGACCTTGGAGGTCATCTAGTCCAACCCCTGCTCAAGCAGGAGACCCTATACCAGCGGTTCTCAACCTGTGGGTCGCGACCCCATTTGGGGTCGAACGACCATTTCACGGGGGTCGCCAAACAACGCAGTCCGCCATTTTTTCCCCTTTTCCTTATTTGTGCTACTCCCTCTTATTCTATTGGCTTTTGAAAGCCAATAGAATAGACTCTCTTGAATAGAGTCTAATTCTATTGGCTTTCAAAAGCCAATAGGAATTGTCCAGGCTGTCTCCGCCCTGCTGAGCCCGCCAAAAGTCCCAGTCTGCAAACGGTGCTGCAAGTTGTCTGCAGCGAAGGCGAGCTCTCCGGAAATTTCCACCCCTCCCTGCTGAGCAACTACTAAAACTGTAAGTAAAAGAGGGCCAGGGGTGGAAGGTGGGAGGCCGGCGCGCACAGGCAGAGTTTTTGGCGCGCGTGGGGCCCGGCGGGTTTTTTATCTCCCTTGGGCTGGACCAGCTGATGGCCCAGCCTGTGGTCGCCCTGCACCGTTGCTCCGCGGCCGCCCAGGAGCACCTGGGCCTGCCTGCTGCCACCCCAAATGGGCGGCAGCGAAGGCAAAGCTAGCGGGGCAGCAGCGGGCGCAGGGAGGGTTTTTGGCGCGCATGGGGCCCGGCGGGTGTCTTACCTCCCTTGGGCTGGGCCAGCTGATGGCCCAGCCCGTGGTCGCCCTGCACCGTCGCCACCGCGTCCACCCAGGAGCACCTGAGCACCTGGGCCTGCCTGCCGCCGCCCCGAATGGGCGGCGGCCTATGCCTCGGCCAGCGCAGGGGACAGCACCACGCATGCATGGCGCAGGGGGTAGCACCACGCATGCGCGGCGCAGGTTGGGTTCGCCGCCTGAAAAAGGTTGAGAACTGCTGCCCTATACCATTTCAGACAAATGGTTGTCCAGTCTCTTCTTGAAAGATTCCAATTATGGGGCACCCACAACTTCTGAAGGCAAGCTATTCCACTGGTTGATTGTTCTCATTGTTAGAAAATGTCTCCATAATTCTAGTTTGCTTCTTTCCTTGATTAGTTTCCATCCTTTGTTTCTTGTCTTGCCTTCTATGCTTTGGAAAATAGTTTTGACCTTCAGCTTTGCGACAGCCCCTCAAATTTTGGAACACTGCTATTATGTCTCCCCTACTTCTTCTTTTTACTAGAGTTGACATACTTAGAACTTGCTAAGCCCAAATCAACAGATCACATTATTTCTGCTAATCTGTATGGCAACTTCTACACTCTACATTTGGGGTCTGTATTTATTTATATCCATGGGGCTGAGTGGGTACAAGGGTTACAGATGGCATGGCTGTGAGGCAGAGGTGTCCTCAATGGGTGGGTTTGCATATTTTCCATTTTATGTATTTTTCATGAAAGTCATATAGATACATTAAGCACAATGGAGACGTAGCACATATATTTATTTACTATTACTTTAATTACAAAAGTGCAGGTCTGACTCCTGAATTCCACTGATATGTCAATGAATTTCAGTGGCCTCACAATTGATCTTTGAGGGCTCGGTGTGCGCAAAACAAGAATGGGTCTTTGTGCTTGGTGTAGCAGATTGTGTGAACTTATCTGCTGCAGTTTTTCAACTACAGTTCATGCTTTGCTATATTGTATGCACTTCAACAATCATGGTATATTCAGTAAACTATAGGTCAGTGGTTCTCAACCTTTCTAATGCCGTGACCCCATAATACAGTTCCTCATGTTGTGGTGACCCCCAACCATAGTGGGCGTGGCCACCAAGTGGGCGTGACCAACAAGTGGGCATGGCCGCCAAGTGGGCGTGGCAAGAAAGACAGCCCCGGCCACCATTAATGCTGCATGTATTTTAATGCATGTATTTTAATGCATGTTTACCCTGCCTTTAAATGTGGGACCAAAATTTACAGAAAGTTAGTAAATAATAAATAAGAACAGGCTGCTTTCATTTGAACCATAAATTATAGTGGGGACCTGGAGGGATTTTCTTTCAGCGAAGATGAAAGAAAAGATATGAAAGAGAGGGAATAAAAAGCAAAGCAGAAAGGAATAAGAAGAGTGAGAAATGGCATGGAGGTTATAGGTTTCCTGGATCAGAAATAAACAAAACAATTAAATCCGTTTTAAGAGAATAAATGGCAACAAATGGAAGATTCAAACTAGTTTTAAGGGAATAAAAGGAAATAAATGGAAGTATTAAACCACAATAAATGGAAGAATCAAAGCAGTTTATAAAAGGAAATAAATATCAGCAAACAAGAATGCTTTAACCAATTTTTTGTAGCCCAGATGTGATAGCCTCAGAGATTACATGTATATTTATGCAGTTGTGCATTAGAATAGCACAAAATGTTGGTTTCAAATAATTTTATTGTGCAATAAATGAATGAATAAATGAAGCCACTTTGTTCAACCCCCCCCTCCCATTTGCTAACAAAGTTAATAGCACATGGGAGTCCACCCACCCCAGGGGTAGTGTTTTTCAAAAACACTCAAAGAGCCACTTGGACCCATTTCCCACCGAAAACAAATCACTGGAGCTGAAAAACCCTTTTGATATCTAAAATGAAGATAACACTGCAGATATCCTTTTTTACCTTTAATGTGTGTGTGTGTGTGTGTGTATATAAAATAAAGGTTAAAAAGGTGTTATCTTCATTTTAGATGTCAAAAGGGTCTTTCTCTGTCACTTTCCTCTCTCTCTCTTTCTTTCCATTCTTTCCTCTTTCCCTCTTTCCTCTTTCTTTTTCTGTCTCTTTTATCCTCTTTCCTCTCTTTCTTTCTTTCCTCTCTCTTCTTTCTTTCTTTCTCTTCCTTCTCTTTCTCTCTTTTCTCAATCTTTTTTCTCTTTCCTCTCCCCCTCTTTCTCTTTTTTCTTTCTCTCTCTCCCTCTTTTCTCTCTCTTCTCTTTCCTCTTTCTCTTTCCTCTTTCTCTCTCTCTCTCCCTCCAGTCCAGGTGAAGAGAGAGAGAGAGCGAAAGGCAGACGGCGCCAAATGGACAGGCAGACAGGCTCCCAACCTCCCCCCCCCATCTTCAGCCGAGAATCGGCGGAGAATCTGCGGAGGGCAAGGGGCGAGAAAGGGAAGCGGAGAATCTGTGGAGGGCAAGGGGCGAGAAAGGGAAGCGGAGAATCGGCGGAGGGCAAGGGGCGAGAAAGGGAAGCGGAGAATCTGCGGAGGGCAAGGGGCGAGAAAGGGAAGCGGAGAATCTGCGGAGGGCAAGGGGCGAAAAAGGGAAGCGGAGAATCGGCGGAGGGCAAGGGGCGAGAAAGGGAAGCGGAGAATCGGCGGAGGGCGACGGGCGAGAAAGGGAAGCGGAGAATCGGCGGAGGGCGGAGGGCGAGAAAGGGAGGCGGAGAATCAGCGGAGGGCGACGGGCGACGGGCGAGAAAGGGAGGCAGAGAATCGGCGGAGGGAGGCGGAGAATCGGCAGAGGGCGACGGGCGAGAAAGGGAGGCGGAGAATCGGCGGAGGGCAAGGGGCGAGAAAGGGAAGCGGAGAATCGGCGGAGGGCGGAGGGCGAGAAAGGGAGGCGGAGAATCGGCGGAGGGCGACGGGCGACGGGCGAGAAAGGGAGGCGGAGAATCGGCGGAGGGCGACGGGCGACGGGCGAGAAAGGGAGGCGGAGAATCGGCGGAGGGCGACGGGCGAGAAAGGGAGGCGGAGAATCGGCGGAGGGCGACGGGCGACGGGCGAGAAAGGGAGGCGGAGAATCGGCGGAGGGCGACGGGTGAGAAAGGGAGGCGGAGAACGGGCAGATGGGTAGGGGGAGCAGGACGGACGGCAGGCAGCCAAGCAGAGGAAGCTCAGCAGCAGGCAAAACTTACTGTTTTTGCTTGTTCTCTGTCTCGCTTTCTGCCGCTTGTTCTCTCTCGCTTTCTGCTGCTCGTCCTCTGTCTCGCTTTCTGCCATGTGCTCCGAAACCGAAACTTCCTTAGTTTATATTGGCTTTCGAACGCCAATAGAATAGTCTCTTGAATAGAGTCTATTCGCGTTCAAAAGCCAATAGAAAGTAGCGTAACTAAGGAAAAAAAATGGCGGACAGCATTGATTGGCGACCCCTGTGAAATGGTCGTTCGACCCCAAATGGGGTCGCGACCCACAGGTTGAGAACCGCTGCTATAGGTAATCCAAACATGGATTAGCACAATGTATCAACTAACCCACTGTGAGCCAGCATAAGGCTGGATATACGATCAGCATAATACTGGATGTTGATGGGATAGCTTGTGATACAGGAGCAAAGTTAGGGATTATTGTCTACATTCTGAAATATTCTTCACAGCCTGGTGCCTTTGGATAAGTTGTATTTTAATACCTGCAGTCTGGCTGCACTGACTAGAGATTATGAGAGTCAAATCCAGTCGTTCTGAAGGGCACCAGTTATAAGAGTGCCTTAGAGAACTCGCCAGACATGCGCATGGACTGATATGCAGATTCTGCTGTCTTCTCATTCTTGAATTCTTCACAGCTAAGGCCAAATTAAGTCTCCAGCATCTTGTTTCACATTTCTCTCCAGATGGTTACTGGTCTTTTTTTCTTTACCTTTTTTTTAGAGAACCAGTAACTATTGCTTTTTCTCAATTCAGTTGGCAACAATTTAGCACACCAATTTGAATGGCATAGCAAATTAATTCATTTGCATTCACTGTTGAGCCTCACGGGGCCGACTTACACGGGCTGATGGGGACCCGTCTGCCACGCCGCCCCGCAGGCCCTCGCCATGGCTCTTTCTCGGCACCAAGGAGGCCATTTTGACATTCACCTTTTAAAATGTTTTCTCCAACCTAAGACTACATGCTTCATAGGATGCCACAAGCACACTTGAAAATAAAGTATTGTGTCTGACTCTTGAGCATTTAATGGACATGCCTGAGTATCATCTTGGCAATACCATGAAATCAATTTGGTATTGCTGTTTCTTCCAGAATTTTTAATTTTCCAGTTTAGGTTAAGTATAAAATTTCCTTGCTCTGCAAGGAAACTCATTAACCTTGTAATTACGTAATTTGCATTTTAATTCATCTTGAGCACCGTGTTTAGGTGGAAAGGGAGAAGAAAAATTAATGAATGATCTTAATTAAGATTATCCCTGTAAAGTCTTCTGGAAAATCTTTGATTCTGTACCTTAGTTAATATTGAGAATTGATTCTTACAATATGTAATCCTTTTTCAAACCAGGTGTAGACTACTTAATAGCAGGACAAGAAGATGCACAGAGGAATAGACTCCTTGTGAACATGAACAGTCTGGTGAAGCCCTGGAAAGCTCACTGGGGGAAGTTTGTTGCAGATATACTACGAACTGGATGCAAATAATGTATTTTTTTTTCAAGTCAAGTCACACATTTGTACACTTTCATAATATGGCAGTGAAAAGCTTAGTTCTCTAATGGCTAATCATAATTTTTATAATTAAGGAGAATTTAAAAGCAAACTCTCTTTCATTAAGTGCTTTAGGCAGAAATCTTGTTCCAGTACTTCTTTTGCCCAAGACAACAATCCCCTCTCTCTTTTACACATTTGTTAAAAAAAATGTAAAGACTGCTGAATTAACCTCATGTACCTAGGCTCACAGCCTGGCATATAGCTTGCTTTATAATTACAGTATCTAGAGCTTTCAAACCCACCAATACATATACTTGTAACCGAGGCCAATATTATATTAGGCTATTGATGAACAATCAGTACTAACAGAAAACTAGAACTCCTGCACTATTTATTTTTCTGGAGCTGGATTTTTTTTTTTTACAGTAACTATGAAGGAAGAGGAAAAATTTGCTAAGTTACAGGGCTACAAAACATCATTGGTTGGCCTATCAGATGAGTCTTGCTTTTTTTTGAGAGGCCTGTTTTAAAAGCTGTTATTTTAAGGTACCCTTCATAGCTTTCAGGTTCTTCGACGTCTTACGTGTTCTATTGAAATTTGCACTGGAATTGAAAAGATATTGCAGATGTAAAGTGTCTTTGTGTCTACTTCATCAGAGAAGCAAACAGCAAAGTTATTGGGAAGTTGAAAGGCAACCTGAAAGGACTTGGAACTGCAGGATTCTGGGAAGTGGAGGTCCCAGTTCCTGCTGTAGGTGTCCCCCTAAACGTCCTGATAAAATTCATGGGAAAAGAAGATGACTGGCAACCCTCACATTAGAATAAAACTAGCTGACTATGCAAAACTTGATTACCACCAGATTCCAATGATTTGTCTTCTATATGTAGTTCCCACAAGGCAAGAGTCCAGAGAGTTCTGGTTTTCAAGCCTAGTCATTTTCACCAGGTTTCCAACCTGGTCTCAACAACAGTCTTCTCCTGTTTTGTCCTGCATTTAGCATCCATTGCATCAAAACAAATTCAGAAAGACCACTGCTATGGAGCACTTTAGGAGCCTACCAAGTTCTCTTAGGAAAACGAATGAGGCAAGAATTCAAGAGTTTTGTACATCAGCAGAAGTATTGGAATTTGCTTTGGGGTTAGCAGATTTGCGACTGGATTGAATATAAGACATACCAAATTGTTGATTTAAAGACTAGCTGCCTCTTCAAGCCAGACACATGGTCCTTTTTTGTTTTCTAAGTTCATATTTGATGTTCAATTTCCGTTGTGCTCATTTCATCTAGAATGCTCCATATCACCACTTTGTAGCTTCAGTCACTTGCCTTCTTCCTACTACATGCGTATTGAAGACATGTCAAAGAACAGATGTTTCTATTCATATTTATTATTTACTATTAGCCAAGGTTCTTCTAAGAAGCAGTGCTCCAAAGGCAGATACAGTACAGATGAACACCACTAACATTGCTGTCCTTTGCTCAAGCAGAGACTAGTCAGAAAAGTAGTTTGTGCTGCAGAAGAATGAGAGTGACTCCCTAGCAATAATTTGTACTTCATGAATGTCATATAGTATGGAAAACATAGTTGTGGTTTGAGACATTAGATACCAATGTTGAGTAAAGAAGTCTTCAATCCTAAGACAGCCATTAAATCCAGACATTTCCATATAACTTGTACTGGTGTATGATTGATGTACATTGTTTATACCATTTCTTGTTCCTTTTGAAAGGTACTAAAGTGTTTGCACTAAAAAAAAAATCTCTTCTAAAATATGGGCAATAAATTAAGGGAAGATAAAGTCTAATTTTGAATATATAGTTAATGTCTTTTACTTAAGCTTTGGCTAAGGCATTATAAATCTTACTGCCCTTTTAATATAGAAGCTGTTATGCATGTCAATTAATTTATGGACACAGGGCTTTTATTTAGTTCATCACAGTTTCAGTTAAAATGCTAAAATCATTTTGGACACATTGTATAAACTATATGTTTATATTATACTGTCTGCATTTTTTTTCATATTTTTCCTGATGAGTGTTCTATCAGATAAAGAGGTAGATGGTCTATTGCTAAACCTAAGGGATTTCATTTATATAAAACATTTGGTTAGGAGTTCTGCTTTTATAGCTGCTTGCAAGTGAAAAGGCAATTCAAATATCCAAAATTTAAATGAAGAGGCAAGGGGAAAAATGGTAGAATAGAATATGAAGAAAAGTAACAGCAACAGAAGTGGGAACCCAGAGAATGGTGTTCACTCCTTTTTCACCAGCATATTTTGTACATTTTCAAATAATTGAAAGTGTGGATTGGAACTAGGGAGTCCCAGGTTCAAACTCCCACCTACCCAAAGAACTCACTGAGTGACCTTAAATTCCTCTTAGAAAAATAGAATTGTTGCAAGGCTAAAACTGGGGGAGATCCTCATGCACACTAATTTGAATGTCAAAGAAAAACAGAATATGCAATTAGGTACAGGAAATGGAAACAAAAGCATGGCTAGACTAAGCATATGATCTTGAGATATCCGAATGCAATATACCTTGACTATAAGCAGCACTGATGTTAACCTGGTGAAAATGACTTTCTACAAAAGCAAGTGTTCAGCTAAAAATGATGGCATTGGTTGAACTTTGGTCCTATTTCTTGCAATAGGGATGTCTGGCTTATTGGCTGCAGTGATTTCAACCGAACACACCTTAAGGAACTTTAGTCTGCTACAATATTCAAATGCTGACCTAGCAGCAATGCCCTTTAGACACTAGGGGTGGCTCTCTGAGAATCCTATGGTGAACAGACATATCTTAGAGTGCTGTTGTAATGGCTGACAGCATTATGCAAAAGCAGTTTCTAATAGCATTCTTGCCAGAGAATGTCTTATTAACCAGATGCTACAAAATTGGTTATATAATAAAATTTTTAAACACAGGGGGAGGCACCACTTTCTGATAGACAGCCCCCGATTTTCCTTTTGACCTGACCTGGTTAAGTCCTATTCACAAATGCACTCCATCCGATTGCTCAGGACTTGTTCTCCGTGGATAGCGGCTTAGGGTTTCCTTGGACAGCTGTTTCACTGACACTGTATGCAGGCTGAAGAGGGGTTTTTTTTTGGACACTTTTTCTGAAAGGGTCAAACTGGTGCTTATTTTTTACTCCAGTAAATGAAAAATGTATGGCAAATAACAGCTTCCTTGGAACCTTTGAGGCAAGCGAGGAAATACTTCATATTCAAACTAAGAATGGATTTATTTATTTATTTATTATTTTAACTTATATGCCGCCCTTCTCCTCAGACTCAGGGCGGCTCACAGCAAATAATACAAGTACAAAATATAAATCAGTTAAAATAGTAGTATACAATATAAAAAACTATAAAACTATACCCACTCATACAACATACAGTCCCAATCAAAGGCCCAGGGGCAGAGCGCAGCTCACACTGTCTGTTTTCCTAATTTGTTATAGAGTTTATTTTTTCCACCTTGTTTTTTGTGTGCTTTTTCAAAACGTAAACGTCACATATGTCACATTAACATGAATTAATCAAAGTCAGCAGATGGATGGGGTGTATAGTACTGTGTGCTTCTGTCCAAAGATTATTTGGTTCAGTAGAGGCATCCATGAGAAGAGAGAACAAATTTGATTTTACAAAATCTTTTTTTTTTTTTACAAAACTCTGTTGACCCTACATTTATTCCATGTCCCTTAGGTTCAAGTTCCCATATTTTGGCAGATGCAGGGCATCAGACCAAAGAAAATAAGTGAAATCACCTCTTTTCTTTCCATTGACATCCATATATATTTGAACAAGCCCTTGCTTGAATGAAAGGATATAATCTCAAAGATTGACATGTTTATTACACTCCTGCAATATTTTGTAGCAGAAAATCTACTTTAAATATGATTTGATCATCATGGCTATATAGGACATTTACATTGAAAACTTTAGGGTTAAGCTAAATTATTGGATAGGTTGGCTTAAACATCTATCCACTGATGATTCCAGAGCACTTTGTCCCAGCATTCAGATCACAGGATAGCAGAATTTTCCTCAGATGAGAAGGCTCCAGGTAGTCCTTGTTTAAAGATCCTAATTGAGAAAGGACTTTTCACTGCTAAGCGAAATGGTTGTTAGGTGGAATATCACACAACCATGCTTAACAATGGCAATTCCGGCAGTCCCAATTGCAATCCTTAGACAAGACCACACACTTCTACTCTGTGCAAACTGTCAACTCCAGCAGAAGCCTGAGGTTCTTGCCTAACAACAGCAACTGGGACTACCAAAGCAGGGCCTGATGACCTCCCTTTGGCAGACGAGGCCCTGCCATGGCTGCACTTGCCTCTGGTTCAACTCCCTCCATCTGTCTACCTCCCTTTCTCCATCTCTGCCCCTTTGGAGGCCCTGTACCTTGCTGTCACTGCCTACCCATTGCCCCAGCTGACCTTTGCCATCCTTTTCCTCCTGCTGGCCTGGGATCCATGTGCTGGGTGAAGGTGCAGATCTGGGATGTGCACAGCAGACCCTCACCTGCTGAAGGGAATATGCTAGACATGGATAGGGAGGAAGCAGCAGGATAGAGCTGGGGACAGAGACCGTAAGAGGTGGGGGAGCAGTGCAGGTGGCTTGCTCAGCACTGACAATTGTCACTTTCTCCTGGGAAGAAGACAACGCCATCTGGGGGGGAGGGCAGGGGTAGACAGTAAGGTACAGGGTGGCCCAAAGGGCAAGAATAAGGGAAGAGAAGTAGAGATAAGCGGGCGGAGGGAGCTAAACTGCATATTGTGGTCATAAATGTGGCCCAGTTGCCAAGTGTCCACAATTTGATCATGTGACCATGGGTGGTGCTATGGTCTCAACTTTAAGGTCTGGTCGTAACTATAAATGGTCACTGAATGAATGGTCATTAAGTGAGGATTGCCCATTTGAACAAATGCATGTAGCTGGTCACAGGGAACAGTCATTCGCAGTAACAAAAGACACGGGCTTCAATGTAAAGTAAAAGGAATTCACTTTTAATATACAGTCAAATCACAATATCTATGCAGAGGTTTGTTACCCCAGATAACATTGCATTTGTCTCATTAAGGTCAGCAACCTGCTGAGAGAGGGGTTTGAACACAGGAAACCCTTCAAAACAGGAACTATTAGAAATATTAAGAAACACAGTGGCCAAAGTTTTTCTCTGTTTGCTCAGTTATGGCAAGGCCCGATCGAGGTTTATTTTAAAACGGGAAATCAATATACTAACATTAATTTTCTATTATTAGAAATTAATTATAGATGCAAACTTCCTGTGCCATCAAGCACGTAAGGCTGACTAGCTGAAAATTTTACTCAGATTTCTGAATCTTTTTGGTTGTTCTGAGAAATCTGTATTAATTTTCATCATATAAAATCTTGACAATAGCTAACAACTGAAATTTGGTGATCCAGTATTCTTGCTTTCCCCAAAGAGGATTAACCCACCCTCTATTCTTCAAGCCAACCTACAGACTGAACATAACTGGAGAAGAAAAGTGATAAAAGTACTGGTGGTGTCTACATTTCTCCTATACTGACTCTACCGCAACATTTCGTTGTTAAAACCATAGGGCTGAAGTTTTGTCTTCACAGTAAGTGAGTTCACATGATAACAGTGTACGGAAGTGCATTCCTTGTGGGATCAATGAGGTGGAAAGAAAGAAAGGAGAGAAGATACTTTGCCTGTCTAAATGTCTCTGAATAGGGAAAGGAGACCACAGCCTCCATGCTCATTCATTAGCTTGACCCATCCTTTTCTTTGCCCGCTGAAGGAGTAGTTTCTAAATCTTTGCTTTGATTATCTTCTTCATCTTCATCATCATCATCATCTTCCTGAGGATAAAGATCCGGGTATTTCTGCATACATTCTTGCATTGCACGAAACTGGTCCACACAATCTGATCCTTTAATTTCTTCCTTGCTATAATGAAAACAGGAAAATGCTGACTTGAATTGTTCCCCGCAAGGACCACTAGCCATTCCACCAAGACACGGGCAATTCCAGTTGATATCTCCATTAGGCAATATCAAACCTAAGAGGAGAGGAAGAAAAGGTAGCAACTTACAAAACTGTTTTATATTGGGACTTATATACTGGGTGGATTCACGCACAGCACAACATAGATTCTTTAACTATATTCAGAGTCTAACTTTATTCAACACAGTTAAGTTGAAATGTTTATTAACTTCAGTTTTTATAAGCTACTACAATCTGCAGACATGTTTATCATACCCTGAACCAGACAAATTACATTTTACTGAGCATTATGAGTGATCCAAGTCATTAAGCTTCATAGTTTGTAGAAACCTAAGTGATAAATTCTATATTTTGAAGTGACATCAACATATTTGGTGATGAACATATTTTTGATCTTTCTAAAAAAAAACCCTTAGTGGTGACATAGGAAAACAAAAGATAAGAGCAACTTTGTTTTTCAGTTTATGGCAAAAAAGAAAAGAAAAAGACAAATTTAGGATGGAGAAAAGCCAATGGGAAAGAGTTTTGTTCAAGGCAGGAAGAATAGTGTTTTGTTTTACAAATGAGAACTTATAGAAAATGTTGTCTGATCGTTTGGGTCTTTTGTAAGCACTCGAAACATGAATGTGAGCAGTTTTCAGAAGTCAACTTTCCTTTATCTCACTAAAATCACAAAAATCTGCAGATACAGGTCACTAAATTCTGCTGTTGCCCATCTGACATGAACTTGAATGGAACTGGACATTAATGGTTTTAGATCTTGATACATGAAAACTAAAAGGAAGATCATCTTAGTGTCAAAAAGAGAGAGAGAAAAAAGATAATTTGGACTTTTTAGATTGTTTTATTAATATCAAAATTCCCTATCCTATTGTGTACTGATCCTAAAGGAGAAAAGAAATGGATGATATTGTGTTTAATTCATAAAAATGTTTGCACATATCATTTGTACATAACTTTTATGCAAATCTGTTTCCTGTGCTGATTTGGATATAACATAAAAACAATAGTTCTGCATCTTAACTCAGACCTTTTACTGCCACATACCCTTCGGCAATCTGTATGCTGCACAGGAGATACTAGCTTTTCCCCCCAATTATCCATTTTGTTATATCTGTTATGTAAAAACATTGTTACATAAAAAATCCATTTGATTGTTTATTTGAACCTGGAACTGGTTAATAATATATCTGTGTAGATCAGGGGTTCTCAACCTTGGCAACTTTAAGACTTGTGGACTTCAACTCTGAAGCTTTGCTAGCTGAGGAATTCTGGGAGTTGAAGTCCACAAGTCTTAAAGTTGCCAAGGTTGAGAACCCCTGGTGTAGATTCTCCATTATCCAGGTCACGGTTGTCCCAAAGGTGCTTTTCTTTTTCCTTAAAACATTCTGATTCTCATTCAAGGAGCTTATTTACTTCTAACTCACTGGAGGGGAATGAAAGGATTTAATGGGTGTCCCAAGAAGATCCCACATCATTTGCATTTTGATTCAGTTGACTCTTGGGATACAGATAAACCCCTCAGTGGCTCAATGACTCTCAGAGAGCTAATGACCCTCAGAGCACTAACAACTCAACGACTGCAAAGAATATAAATCCTTCCATTTCCCTCCAGTCAGTTAGAATGGAAGAAGCTTCTTGGATGAGAAGCAAAATATTCTTTTCAAAGAAAATAAAGTCCGGTTGCCTTTTGGAAAAGCACCTTTGGGAGATTAATAATATATATAATATACAAGCTAGCATTGTAAACCATAATGTGAAATTGGCTTATTTTCAAAATAATAATACATGATGTCATGCATCATCATCATTATTATGCTCAGGTACAGATGTTAAGGACAGCAAAAGCTTTTTGCTTCCTTCATGTGGCAGTGCCAAAAAAGGGAAGGGGAATATGAACACACATGAAGCTCGTTCAGAAAACACAACTCTCCAGTTTAGCATTAGGGGGGAGGTGTAGTCCCTATCTTGGTTTAATGGTAAAATAGAAAAAAAAACCTGGTTGGTTATGTCAGAAAAACTGTAAACTGGAGAAGAGTTGGTTCATTTTTCCCCCAGGTTGCTGATGTTATCACAGACAAACTACAGAAGCACAGACAGGTGGTGCATATTATCCTTTTTTTGCATAGTGCTTGAAAAATACAAACCAAACCTCATTATTTGTTTAGTATATCTGCTGTTATTGGCAGGCTTTTTGTGTATGCATATGCAGAATGGCAGACAGTTCTTTGCAAAATGATATGCAAAACACATTTTTGCAGTTTTGTTATCCATGGTTGTTTGGCTACAAAAGAATCCTCATAAATAACAAGGGCTGCCTGTGACACACATATTTTAAAGGAGTCAGTATGATGGAGCCACAGATTGCTACCAATATACCTTCCCGCTTGCGTCAGTGCTTGCGAAAGAATTGAAGGAATTGTGACACACAGCTGCAAAGTAGATTTATAGGATTAATTTGGCTTCCATTTCTATAAAGCCAAATGGCTCTTCTATTTGGAAATAAGGAATTGCTTCTTTAAAAACTTTAAAAAATTGCATTCAGCTTTTCATGTTGATTTTCCTCTGGACAGACCTGCTTTTCACTAAGGCAAATAGAACGGCAGGGAGGGAAGTTTCATTCATCCTCTGTGTTTATATGTGTATTCATGGCCAATAAGCAATTTTGCTCCAAACCTTTAGAAACTGTGGCAGGAGTCACAAAGCAGAGATCATTTCTAGCCATTCTAAACACTTGGTCCTGGCTCCTGGCCAGCAACCCAGCCTGTCTGAAATGAGAAAGGCTGAAAGATGGATTTCTGCACATCCTTTGGCTATAATATACAGATGGCACTTAAGGTCTAAGAGCTGGGTGAAAGAGACTAGCAATTTCTTTTCATCTCACGAAGGGTGCAAGGTTAACTTCAATCACATCAAGGCTGAAAGTCATTTTCCATGTCTTACTATGAAGTATATATTGGCTAGCAGGCTCTAAGAGTGACTGCTTCTAATTATATAACTGAAATTATGTTTCTGACCAAACATCCTCCCTAATACCTGGTATCATTTTGATGTATCTTCCTGATGTTGCAGCCTTTGCAATAACCTCGTTTAGTAAGCAGCACGTAAACATATTGTTTTGGCCTTTAGTGGAACCAGAAATAGAGCTCAGGATGAGAAATAAGAACATGCAAAAATAATGAAAGCATGAAACAAATTGACAAACACAGGCAATAAAATTGAGCGATATAATAAAAACAATTATTGAAAAGATTTATATTCTGCGCCAAAATATGCCACAGCTTACACATGCACAAAACAGGAAATGTATTTTATTAAAAGCTGCAAACCAAACAGTCCCACTTTAAATGAGCAGACTCTTCTGTCAAAACAAAATTTGAAGTGTTTTGTTCTCGCATTAAAGCAGTTATGTTTCCTTTTGGAACATAACCATGTTTTGTTTCAACCCTGAAACACTCAAACCCTGAAACTGGAATATCCCATTTTAAGTTTGTTTTCTTTAGCCGCAAAACTCTCAAAACACAATCATCTAAATCTTTGTTCAGAACCAAAATAAAACAAGAGTGCTCTGTTTCAACCTCAAAAAGAACACTCCTGGAAAATATCTTTTTTCATCAAAGTGGCCATTTTGGGCTCAACCTCTCCTTTTTATGACTGCCAAGGTGCCAAAGTGCTAAGCATGAGTTGGATTAAATGCATTATAAAAGGCCTTGTTATTCCTATTTTTATTTATATTATATACTTATTTAAGAAATAAATATTTGTATAGCCACCCAATTCACATATGGGTGACCCCGGGTAGCTTACAACATTTAAAAATCCATTGTATAATAAAATCCTGAACCGATTTTACCACCACTTATACAATGGTTGTACAGTGAGTCACCATGGTCGTTAAGAGAACCCAGCATAGCCAATGGATGAGTTTTGTTGCTTACCAGAAAATGGCAAAAAAACATCATAAATCGTAATAATGGGAGTGTGGGATCCTGCAACAAGTTGTAAATACGAGCTAGTTGCCAAGTGCCCAAAACATGGTCACATGACTACAGGGAGGGGAGTGTTTTTCAATAGTCCAAAGTGCTTTACATGTCCCAAAATACCCTTTCTGAGGCCATCATAACTTTGAACAGTCATTAAGTGACCAGTCATTCAGCGAGGACTACTTGTATTGCTTTAAAATTTATCACTGGAGGTTCCACAAGTGGGCCGTCTGAGAGACGGCTTCTGCTATGGTGATATCCAATTTTTTTTCCTTAAGCCATTGTTTTCATCCTCGTAATCTCCCTATCCCAGGGGTAGGCAACTTTGGCTCTTTTATGACTCATGGACTTCAACTCCCAGAATTCCTGAGTCAGCCATGCTGACTCAGGAATTCTGGGAGTTGAAGTCCACGAGTCATAAAAGAGCCAAGGTTGCCTACCCCTGCCCTATTTCTTTCCTTCTCAAGCCTTTTAATTGCTTTTAGGCTGCTTTCAGGGGTTATAGACACTGAGCTTGTTAGGTGGAAAGCTAATAGCCCAGGTTCGAGACTTAAGTACTGTACAATGGGGCAAGCTCCTATGACTAGCAGTTTGAAAGCATTCAAATACAAGTAGATAAAATAGTACCATTTCAGTGGGAAGGTAATAGTGTTTGGTGCACCTCGGCGTACAGTCATGTTGGCCACATGACCATGGAAATGTCTTTGGACAACGCTGGCTCTCTAGGTTAAGGAATAGAGATGAGCAGCGCCCCCTAGAGTCAGACACAACTGGACAAGAGAAACCTTTACCCTTTACCATAGTTTTCAAATTCAGGTTTTTATCTTTGTACCTTTATAAAACTACAAAACAGACATAACTTCAAATATAGTCAAGGAAAAACTGGCATTCGGTGTTAATTAAAATGAATCCAGTGTCTTTCTATGAAATACTTTCTAGGCTTTTTAAGTTTGAAATATTTAATTCAGGGGCTTGATTCTACTTACGAAAGCCAGGAGTGACATATAATCCTTTTCAATAATGTACACCCTACATTATACCAATTTACAAGTTTAATATTTAAGGTGCTTTGCTCTGGACAATACATAAAATTAATGGTGCCCATTACCAGCCAAATCCATGTGACTGAGGTTTATACTGAGAAATAAGGCTCCAGCAGGATCTTATCTAGAAGACAGGCAACACAGCTATCAGTATGAGCAAATGCTGCCCCCTAAAGGTAACACTGAAATACAGATTTTTCACTTTTGAAATAATATTACTAGTATGCCACTCAACTCTGAATGATTCAACTCAAAAAGGATTTTTTCAAATTAGATTACAGGAAATATGTCAAGCATATAGGAGCACATGTTAAATACAGGTAGCCCTCGACATACAACCACAGCTGAGCCCAAAATCTATATTGCTAAGCCAGACATTTGTTAAGAGACTTTTGCTCCATTTTATTACCTTTCGTGCCACAGTTGTTAAGTGAATCAATACAGTTAAGTTAGAAAGATGGTTGTTAAATGAAATGTGGTTTCCCCATTGGCTTTGCTTGTCAGAAAATTGCAAAAGGTGATCACATGACACTTGGACGCTGCCACCATCATAAATACGAACCAGTTGCCAAGCATTTTAACTTTGATCACATGACTGTAGAGATGCTGCAACATTCGTAAGTGTGAAAAATTGTCATGTCACTTCTGTCAGTGCCGTTGTAACTTTGAACGGTCACTAAAAATGAACTGTTATAAGTCGAGGATTATCTGTATACCTAATTTAAAAACATTTAGTATATTTCTCAATATGTTTTTGTTTTCCTTGAAAAATGCAAAATGACAAATCTGCATATGTTTTTCTTTAATACTGCTAAACAGAGGCTCTCCAACTTTGCCGTAGTGAATATTCTCCGTACATCGTTAAGTGCCTACACTTCTACCTTATTCCAGGTTTAAGAGGATGATGAAAAAGGATAAGATTTATTTTATACCTCTAGATTCATCATAATCAAAACTCCCTTTTTGAATAAAACGTGAATAAATTGGGACGGACAGTAATAGTCTTAGCACACAAGCGTATGTATGTAAGTGAAAACTCATTCTCGTGAAGCTGAAACATAGGTTGCTCAATATACCTCAATAGGCACCAAGTCATTTTATTGCAAACTAAGAGACCGTAGAAAAAACTGTTATACCTAATATCATCCACAACATTTGCATATATTCATATTTATTTATTTATTTATTTATTTATTTATTTATTTATTTATTTATTTATTTGTTTATTTATTTATTTATTTATTTATTTGGGTTTGTATGCCGCTCCTCTCCGGGGACTCGGAGCAGCTAACAACATATATATAACAGAGAATTACAATATAAAAACCCAAACAAGATATTTAAAAATCAATAAAAAACACACATTCAATGCAACAATCAACTACAATCATCCCCAGGCTTGCCGGCAAAGATGAGTTTTTAGATTTTTCCGGAAGGCCGGGAGAGTTGGAGAAACGCGGACTTCAGGAGGCAGTTGATTGAACATGGAGGAGTTAAAATACCAGAGTTATTTAGATTATGTCTTAGTTTTGAAAGGTGATTTAAATGATTGCCTATTTGTCACATAATAGAGATGTGTAATACAGGTAGTCTTTGAGTTATAACCATCGGCTCAGTGGCCATTTGAACACAGGGACTTACAACTGGCATTTGAAGTTTCAGCTATTACAGCAGCCCTGTGGTCACGTGAACACAATTCAGTGCCTGGCAACAAGATCCAGCTTATGAGTACATGCAGCATCCTGCAGTCACTTAACCATTTGTGACCTTTCCCAAGCCAAATCAATGGATAAGTGTCGTTTCTATAGAGCTTTCTCTGACACATCCTCTTCCCTTTGCACAAACTCCCACACCTTCTTTCCTTAGCCTCCTTGTGATCTCTCTCTCTCTCATACACGCACACACATACACACCACACACTTTCTTTGTCCTCCCTGCAATGGCACCTATGAATACATGTACTCTGTGCTCTTTTCCTGGTCTCCTTGTGATCACATGCATGCAAGTACCCTGCATCCCTTCTGCTTGACCTCACTGTGTCCACACATACACAAGCAAGACTGCCTGGATTATCATCACTAAGCAATGCGGTCATTGCAAACTCAACATTATTCAATAAAACACAAAACACGTTATTTACATTCCACTGACCATGATCTTCGTAAGGATCATTGGGATCATCTGCCACCAATTCAGCATTGCTTGGGGTTTCATGGTCTTCTTTGGTCACAAATATAATTTGGTCCTTTCCTAAAAATTAGAGAAAAAGCATACACAATATTAGAAGAGTAGGTAAAGGACTGATCTGTCATAAGCTTCTGAACAAGTTCATTAGCAGATGACATTGGGCCCTGGAGATGCTTCATTATGAGCCATGTATATCTTGACATTAAATTAACATTTATTCCAGTTTAGTTTATTGATTATATTATTAATTTATCATATGCCCCAGATTAAAAAAAAGTTAGCAAAGAATCGTGTTAAGTTTAATTTTCTTTCCTGGTTATGTTTGCTTTGGCAGATAATTGTCAGTATATGCACTCAGCCTTTATGTAAGATGTTACCACTTCCTACCAGACTTGGATCAGAGTAGAGCATGCCCAGAGCTTAATACCCTTTCCTACACAAGCTTCTATTGGAAATACTTTTAAAATTTCTCCCTTTATTTGAATAGTTCATTTTATCTCTTTTGCCATCAAGTACCTTACATGACTATATAAATATGATAAACAAATAAATAATATGACAAGCTAAAATGAAGTTTTATGTTCTTTCTTTTTTTTTAATAAGGACCATTGTTATAGGTAGTCCTCAGGTTACAACAGCAATTTGGGATTGGGATTACTGTCACTAAGCAATGCAATCAAAAGAGTGATATCATATCCCAGCAGTCTCAGTTGCCATCGTATCCTCAGAACTGTGCAGGCATTTAAGTGGGAAGAAGCAGGAGTCCCAACAAGAATCATAGGGGGTATGCAGGTGTCACGGTAGGGGGGGGAGGATGTCACAAGTAAGTAAGGGTGGGCTGTCGAGGGGTGTGGGTGAGCTCTAGGAATACAGGCAGGCTAGCAGGGGCTGTCAACAGGCGCTAGGGAACACAGGTGGGCTGATAAAGGGTGGGGGAGGGCCGGAGGGAATGGCAAAGTGATGCTAGGAAACACAGGCAGGCTAGTGCAGGCAAGTGGAGGGGGGTCATACTCCATGGTAGAGCTCTACTGGAGAAAACATTGCAGGAGTAACTAATGTGTGTGTCTCTCTGTCAGCCTCCCCACTGATTTTGCTTGTGAGAAACTGGCAGGGAAGGTCACAAACGTCAATCATGTAGTTGCAACTGGTATATGTGTGAGCTAGTTACCAAGAGTCCAAGTTGCAGTCGTGTGATTACAGGGGTGCTGCAACAGCTGAAACTTCTGGGATCGATCTTAAATACTACTTGCTCGAAACACAACTGTAACTCAGGACAGTTGCTAAATGAGAGGTCGTACTCAAGAACTATCTTTATAGTTTGTGAAATTGATTTACCTCAAAGAGGATATATGTTGTTGCTGATTTCCCTAGTCACACATCCTGAGGCAGGAGATGGCACTATAGAATTTATTTCCCAATTGTCATTCAGATAGAATAGAATAGATAGATAGATAGATAGATAGATAGATAGATAGATAACATTGTCATTTTTTACTGTGGGCACAATGGCATACATTAAAAATGAAATTTAGTTGCTTGCTCTCAAAATGTACACATACATAATACACATTTAAACATACTATATACAACATATAATTAGACCTACACCCTATAAGTATAAGTAACGTACATATTAATAAGTAACATATAAATATTAATCACCTTCCATCTTGAATACATAACAGAAGGAGGAAGCTTTAGAGTTCACAAGGTTAATACTGTATGGAATAAAACTGACTGAATCACAGATTATGAAAGCAATCTCTCTCTCTCTCTCTCTCTCTCTCTCTCTCTCTCTCACACACACACACACACACACACACACACACACACACACACACACACACACATGCATGCTAGGGTTGGTGCTGGAGAGAAACATCTCCTTGGAAAATAGATGGTGCCACTACCAAAACCTATAGGGAGGTAGGAAAACAGTGCCAAGACTGCTGCAGGAATATCCTCTTGAAACCCTTACATTCATTTATTTCCTCTGACTGGAGAGCTGATATAATGGCAGGTTACAGTCACTCAGACTGGAATGATTATTTTTATCCACCTATATAGAGTCCTTCCCAAAGACATGGGATAGGCAGGTGTTCTTATTTGATGATGTAAAGGTATCCTCGCAGGATGCAGACTGTTTAATATTAGAATTCCATATTTTACCTGTCTGCAGCAATTAAGATGAGCATATATACAGGTAGCCCTCGATTTACAACAGTTCACTCAGTGACTGTTCAAAGTTACAACGGCTTGGCATTGAAAAAAGTGAGTTGTAAGTTTTTTACAAGTACAACCATTGCAGCCTCCCCATGATCAAAATCCGGACAGGTGACATCCGTCTGCTGCAGTGTCCCAGCTTCACACCCGATCAGCTTTTATGACCGTCTGACAAGCAAAGTCAATGGGCGTTACTAATTTAACAACTGCAGGGATTCATTTAACAGCTGTGGTCAGAAAGGTCGTGAAAATGGGGCAAAGTTCGCTTCACAAATGTTTCACTTAGCAACAGAAATCTGGGGCCCAATCGCGGTCGTACGTCGAGGACTACCTGTCACACTCCTTCCTCCTCCTATTTTCCCCATTAACAACGACCCTGTGAGGTGGGTTGGGCTGGGAGAGAATGAGCGGCCCAAAGTCACCCAGCCGGCTCTCATGCAGCCTCCACGCTCCTTTCCGCCCGGCCCACTCTTTCTCTGGGCTCCCTGAAGACCCAGCTGGGGTACAGACGCTTCCCTCTCTGCTCCGTCCGGCCGCCCCAGGAGCCGGCCCGATCGTCACCATCGCCCCCTCCCTCCTCGCGCGTCCCGGTACCTTCTTGCCTGCAGTAGGACATGTCTGGGGCGAGCTCGGAGCGACTCCGAGTGATCCACCGAACGACCTATGAAATTAACCGGTCGCGGCTGCCCGGCAGCACAGCGAAGCGCCCGCCTCCTCCCACGCGCTCGCAGGGCCCCTCGCGGCAACCTCTCGCCCAGAGAGAAGGACCCCAAAGGGCAGCCTTGAAGCCGCCTGAGCGCTTCTCTCCCCCCCCCCCTCCCCCGGCTGTTCACATCCGCGCTGGAGCTCACGAATCGGGCAGCCTCCGTGTCAGCTAGAGCACGGCCTTTTCTCCCGCGTGGCCCGAATTAGAAGGAGGAAGAAACGAACGGGAAACAGAGAAGAGCCGTTATTCGCAACGGACTACATGTTCCAAGAGGCTGTGCGGGAGAACAGGTCCTTCCGCCGTTTTCCCGACAAGCTTTGCGACCTCGACTGGTTCTGTTTCGCCTCCCCTTCCCGCCCTCGTATGCTTAGACAGTTCAATGATATTCCCAGCAATGCTTTGCGACGGATGGGCGTGTCGGGACTTTATTTCCCTCTGTGCTTCAGGTTATATTTTTTTTTACCCCTTCCCTTCATCTCTATCTCATCCTTGCAATACGCGCCCAAGCACGGGCCATCCCAGGTCTGTGAACGAGGGCGGAGTTTGCCGCGAGTGCTACAAAGAGAGAGAGAGAGAGAGAGAGAGAGAGAGAGAGAGAGAGAGAGATCCGTGTATGATCCGTAGGAGTGTTTGGGCGTTACATCTCCTTTGGGCGTCAGATCTCTTCCTTCATTTTAAGAATAGCTCGGGGAGTTGGTGCATTTATTAAAAGCTCAAAGCACAGCAGTATATGTAAGTATGGGGTTTTATTAAGAAAAAAGTTTGGAGATTCTTTGCAATGGGAAGAAGAGGGGGTCAACTTCTTCTCCAGGGGCACCTGAAGCAGGACAAGAAGCAATCAAGGAGAGAAACAACCTAGAACTAAGGAAAATTTTCCTGACAGTTAAAACAATTAATCAGTGGAACTACTTGCCTCCAGAAGTTGTGGTGCTCCAACACTGGAAGTTTTTAAGAAGAGATTGGACAGCCATTTGTCTGGAATGGTTATAAGGTTTCCTGCCTGAGCAGGGGGATGGACTAGAAGACCTCCAAGGCCCCTTCCAACGCTGTTATTCTGTAGCTTGGAAATACTTCTAATCTATACAATCAGTAAAAAACAGATAACCCCCCTCACAAGTGTTCACAGCCAGGACTGCAATCCACCGCACCTGGTTTCAATGCAAGAGCCTGGGCTGATTTGTCAGAAAAGGCTTTTTTTTTTTTTAAGGAGAAACACATTTGCTTTATCCAGGGTAGGATCTTGCTATTTTTGGGTTGGCAAGCGTGAGAAATGAATAGTTTCCCTTCAGACCAAAATCTATGTAAAAGATAAGGTGGTTGCCGCTGAACGATTTGAGGGAATGGACTTGCATGTAAGAGTTTCTGCTTGATTTCATGTTGCTTCCAATAAGCACATACATTCCAGGGAAAAGGGCGTTTTCTTGTAAATTGTTCTGGAGCGTTGTCACTTGCAGTGTTTAAAAATGGCCTAATGCATTCCGATGTTTGCATTCTGGCACAAACTTTTCCGATTGGGTTTAGTAGTCTCTACTAAGTTTTAAAGTGTCTCGGCTTCCACTTTCTGTCACACCATAACAGTGGCCAACCTGTGTAAACAAATGATAATATAATTGAGGCTGCATAGAGAGCAGCTGTATTGCAGCATGGTATTACTGTATTTAATTGAAAGAAACTTCTTGAGCTTAATGAAACTTATTTCTAAGAAGGCATGCATAAAATTATTTTTTTAAAAATGCATGTCTGAGAACACTAAAAGCAATTATTAGTATAATAACTATCAAAAGTCTATAGCAGTTTTCTTACTAAGCTATTAAGGAATTTTTGTGCTAGTAAGGAACAGGCTAATGAATTAATTTGGTTTTATTGTTGGCTGCATGGTTTGATTTAGTTCAAAAGGCACATGATCTGAGGATAAAAGAAAGAAAAAGAAAAATCCTTAGTGCATAAGATTGCACTTGTTTCTTTTGTTTGTGTTCTGATATTTAGGCTTGATCCTGTTTTGTTTACTTTTTCAGGTTGCTGACCCCTGGCATAGACACACCTTCAAATATCTTTAAATTGGATGATAGGTAATTTGTTATTGCTTTTGTTGTGGTTCAGTTGCTAAGTTGTGTCTGATTCTTTGTGATCTCATGGACCATTATTACTTATATATACATATATTCAGATTTCTTTTTGCTGACAAACAAATCTGAATTTGTAATATATCGCAGTAGCGACTTGAGCCTGCTTAACGCCCCTAGTTGGGGGGCTGCAAGGCAAAAGTGATTTTAAAAAAGTAGAACTGCAGTATAGCAGTCAAAATGCCAAGGTGCAAACAATCAGACCGGTCTGTCTGAAAAACTTTCTGTATATACATACACACACACACACACACACACACACACACACACACACATGTCTAAAATAGTCTTAAAAATCTGAGTCTCGGGTATATTCATATTCAAAATTAAAAAAGCAGATCATCAAGCTAAGTTTTAATAAATTTTTTAGTCTTGGTGATCTGTTTTTTTTATTTTGAATATGTGTGTGTGTGTGTGTGTGTGTGTAGGTCTTTGGTTCTTCGGGTTTTCTCCCACGTAGAATTTGAAGTGTCTTGGCGACGTTTCAACGAAGTCACATTCGTCATCTTCAGGCTGGTGCTTTCGGCTTCGTGCTTCTAGCAGCAATGTGTGATTGCAGCTGTTTCTTCCTTTTAACTGCCAGTGGGGGTTTGAATTGATTGGCTGGGAGCTCGGCTGTGTTCTGATTGGGTGGAGGTGTGTTCTGATTGGTTAGGGGCTTGGCTGTGCTCTGATTGGATGAGGGGTTGGCTGTGCTCTGATTGGCTGGGGGAATGTTCTGTTTGGGTGGGGGCTTAGTTGTGCTCAGGTTAGTCTGAGTTACAGGGGGATTAGAGATGGTGAGAAAACCCAAAGGACGTCGTCGAAACGTCACCAAGACACTTCCAATTTTACGCAGGAGAAAACCCGAATAACCAAAGACCTACACACACACACACACACACACACACACACACACACGTATATATATATAATATCCTTTGTATTGCTTCCTTAATGCACATTTTAAACTGTACTGTGTAAACCTGTAATCTATTAATTTTGAGAAGAAGCTTCTATAAATATGGCTTTATAATGAAAAATCATGCATAATGCGATTTGTTGAGTTTTGACTTGGGATGATATGTGAAAGCAGATGGTATCTCGCTCTTGTATTAGCTGAATTCATGTTTTTTTCCCCAAGGTTTATTGAAAAATCTTTGAGCACAATTAGACAATAGCAAGAAATATTAATGGCAAGATTCATACAATGTGCTAAATCAGAGGTAGTCAAACATAGCTTGTGGGCTGTGTATCATCCCTAAGACCACTCCAGCATTTGAGATTACACTGCAAAAAATTAGCAACAAAATAGACTAGTTTGGGGCATACCTTTTCCAAAGATGCTACAACAAATATTGTTGATTCTATTTTAAGTCACAAATCAGGTGAAGCTAATTAGTGTTGACATACTGTCTTTACTATCATGCTCCTTTTCTGCTGTATAGAATTATGATGCTGTAGAAAGGTGAACGAGCCCAAAGATTGGACTAAAGGAGTTAGAGAAGTTAGTTTTCCCCCCCACCATCTATGCATCAAATCAAAACGTAGACTGTAGCTGAGTTTCTGCCTTCCAAGATGGGTCCCAGTTGATGCTGTCATATTTTTGCTCAAGAAGTAAAGTCTGAATGTATACCATATGTTCTGTCCCCAACTCTTTACCTTGAGAAATCACCATTAGTGCCACCAATAAGCCCAATAAGTGAAGATATGCTTTTCATTTTTAGCAGATTTCCTAGTTAGAGCAGCGGTTCTCAACCTATGGGTCGCGACCCCATTTGGGGTCGAACGACCGTTTTGCGGGGGTCGCCGGACACCGTGGTCCGCCATTTTGTTTTTTTTTTATTTTTTTTTATTTTTTTTTGTGATGCGCGCCGTGCATGCGCGGATCGGCCCGTTGCGGTCCGCCATTTTTTTTGTCACGCGCCGCGCATGCGTGGTTTGGGCCGTCGTGCGTGCGCCGCGCATGCACGGATCGGCCCATCGCGGTCCGCCATATTTTTTTTATTTTTTTTGTTTATTTTTGTTTTTTTTTGTCACACGCGCCGCGCATGCGCGGTTCGGGCCATTGCGCCACGCATGCGCAGATCGGCCCGTTGCGGTCCGCCATTTTGTTTTTGTTTTTTTGTTTTGGGGGGGGTTGGTTTTTTTTTCATCGCGTGTGCACCGTGCATGCGCGGATCGGCCTGTTGTGCACGCATGCGCGTGCGCGCCCGGGTCAGGGTCACGGCGCGCATGGGCAGCGCAAGTGGGGTCTCAACCTGAAAAAGGTTGAGAACCACTGAGTTAGAGAATTTGCTGTAGCTGTTGCTACCTTGCCAATTTCTATAGTAGTCTTTGACATTACGACCACAATTGAGCCCAAAATTTCTATTGCTAAACAAGGCAGTTGTTAAAGTAAGTTTTGCACCATGTTGCTACTTTTTTTCCCATAGTTAAGAGAAACACTGCAGTCGTTAAGTGAGGAATGTGGTCACTAGATGAATCTGGCTTCCCCAACAGCTTTGCTTGTCAGAAGTTGGCTGGGAAGGTTACAAATGGGGTTCACATGACCCCAGGTCAGTGCAACTGTCACAAATACATGCCAGTTGCCAAGTGCCCAAATTTTGATCATATGGTTGTGAGGATGCTGGAAGTCACTTTTTTAAACGCCTTTGGAACAGTTACTAAACCAATGGTTGTAAGTCGAGTACTTGAGTTATAAAAGTAGGTAGTAGCAGATGTGCTGTTCAATAACTCTTCCCTTTTTGTTCTTTTCAGTAGTTCTCTGAAATGGGTGGAAAGAATGAGCACGTGAGGATCACAACTGAGCACAAGCCTGGGTTTCTGGAGCGCCTCAGCGAGACTTCTGGAGGGATGCTTGTTGGCCTTGCCACCTTTGCCCTGTCTTTCTACATTCTTTTTACCAATGAGGTGAGAGAGAATGAATCAAAGTGTCAGATTTCAGCTGTTTCAAGTTTGAAACAGTTCTTCAAAATGTTTATGGCATGCTGTTTTATGAATGAACAAATGAATGGTTCTAACTGTCTATGGCAGGGGTGTCAAAGTGCCAGCCCGGGCCGGTTGCATCATGCGGAGGCCGTGCCCATCCCAGCTCCGGCGATGTGAAAAAAGCCACAATACGTTGCGACGTGTCATGTGACGCGGCGCATTGGATACCCGTGGTCTGTGGAGATTCTCAGTCATCCAGGTCATGGTTATCCCAAAGGTTCTTTTTTCGAAAGACAATTGGGCTTTCTTTGTTTTTCCTTGAAGACGTTTCGCTTCTCATCCAAGAAGCTTCTTCAGTTCTCAACGATTCTGAGAATTGAAGAAACTTCTTGGATGAGAAGCGAAACATCTTCAAGGAAAAACAAAGAAAGTCCAGTTGCCCTTTGAAAAAGAACTTTTGAGACGAATATTTCTAGCCTTTTTTTAATGCAGTTTCAAGAAAACTGTCAGGATGCTTTGCGTTTTTATATTTGCCATCAAACTTAGAATTTTAATTCAATGATTCTTTGTGCCAAATAGTTCCATAGGTTTTGTAAGTTGTTTTACACAAATGATGCATAAAGCCTGCCTGCCTACCTTCCTGCTTTCCTAAATATTATTAGTGGATTAGATCAGGGGTCCCCAACCTCCGGTCCGTGGACCAGTACTGGGCTGCGGCATGCCAGCAACCAGTCCGCACAAGCAAGCCAAGCTCCATCCACAAGATGCAGGCAGCACACAAAACCATGTACCCTCTGGTCTGTGGAAAAAAACTTTCTCCATGGAACTGGTCCCTAGTGCCCAAAAGGTTAGGAACCTCTGGATTAGAGAAGGTGAGTTCCTTCAACCCAAGTACTTTATTTTTTTCTTGCCTAATTGAATTTTCATTAAAAGAAAATCTGTTCTGTGTGGTGATTTCAGCATGATGCTTCATGGATGAGCTTTTGCTTCAGGGGTCTACTTAAACCTCTTTATTACTCATTTTATCATTCCTAGGGGCGAACTTTGAAAACAGCCTCCTCTTTAGCTGAGGGGCTTTCTCTAGTCGTCCCACTTGACAACATCCAGATTATATCCCATGAGAATGACAAGAAACTTGTGCACTTATCTGGTATCCTTAGAACGTCAAAGGTAAATTTCCTTAGTTCAAAATTTTCTTCACCTTTTCACATTCAAGTTTTTTTTAAAAAAATGTAATGCTTCTTCTGTCTCTCTCTTTCTCCTCCTCCCCTTCCACAGCAATTGTGTTGGTGGGGATGTGTGTTGTTCTTGGGAAGGATGAGCAAAGAATGTTGGGAGTGTACATCAAGATATATATATATATATATATATATATATATGTGTCTTTGGTTCTTCGGGTTTTCTCCCGCGTAGAATTTGAAGTGTCTTGGCAACGTTTCGATGAAATCTCATTCATCATCTTCAGGCTGGTGCTTTCGGCTTCTGCTTCTAGGAGCCATGTGTGGTCTAAGCTGTTTTTTCCTTTTAACTGCCAGTGGGGGTTTGAACTGATTGGCTGGGAGCTTGGCTATGTTCTGATTGGTTAGGGGCTTGGCTGTGCTCTGATTGGCTGGGGGGTTGGCTGTGTTCTGATTGGCTGGGGGAGTGTTCTGTTTGGGTGGGGGCTTTGTTGTGCTGGAGAGGTTCAAAGTGGCCACTGTTGCAGCTCTGGTCTGGCTCCTGGTCTGTGGTCTTGCCTCATCATTGGTGTGGGTTTGGGTTTGCTTTTTGCGTGGATGTGTGGAGGTGGCATCCTGTGTGTTTCTGGTGTCAATCTTTGAGTTAGGAATACGTTTGTCAATAAGGGCGGGTTTCCAAATGGCTGGTAGGCGGGAGGTATCATCTCGTTTGTTCATGCTGTGGGGGCGTTTTTCTATCTCGATGGCTTCTCTGATTATTCTGTTATTAAAATGTTCAGTTTTGGCAATTGTTCTGGTCTTTTTGAAATCAATTTCATGTCCTGTGGCTTTAAGGTGTTGGACCAGGGAAGAGGTTGGTTCCTCTCTTTTGACTGAGTTTTTGTGTTCTTCAATGCGTGCATTTATCCTTCTGTTGGTTTGTCCAATGTATGTAGTGGGGCAAGCAGTACATGGGATTTCATATACTCCTTGATTTTCTAACTCAATTTTGTCTTTAGGGTTTCTTAGGATGGTGGATATTTTTCTGTTTGTGCAGAATGCTGTTTTGACGTTATATTTGTGCAGGACTTTGCTGATCTTGTCTGTGGTGCCTTTTATGTATGGGAGGAGGGCTTTGCCGTTTTCTTGTTCTCTGTCATGGATTTTAGTGGGAGTTTCTTTTTGGATTAAGTTGGAAATCTTATTTCTTGGGAATCCGTTGGATGTTAGTACATTAGTGAGAGTGTGTAGTTCGGTTTTCAGGTGTTGTTGGTCAGCTAGGCATTTGGTTCTGGAGATGAGTGTCTTGGCTACGGAGTTGATCTGTGCTGGGTGGTGGTGTGAGCGTGCGTGCAGATAGCGGTTTGTGTGTGTTTTCTTCTGGTAGATGGTGTGTCCTAGGGAGCCATTGGACGCCAGCATAATAATCCTACCAGCAGACAAGGGCAACGCCACGGTGGTCATGAACACATCTGACTACCAAACCAAATTAACCAACCTACTCCAAGACTCCACATACAAACCCCTAAACACAGATCCCACCACCTACCTGGAGAAAACCACCAGATCCAAAATAAAAGCCTCTCCCATCAGCGAAGAGATCCAACAAAGAATCATTCCAAGAGAGAAATCATCCAGATGCCCTAAGCTCTATGGTCTCCCCAAGATACACAAAGAAGGAACCCCACTTAGACCCATCGTCAGCTCCATAGGCTCACCTCTACAAAATCTAGCCAAATTTCTCGCCAAACAACTACAGCCCTATGCAGAATCCATCACCTCACAAGTAACCAACTCATTCCAGTTCATAGAGATCATAAAGAAACAAAACTTACAGCCCAGCGACCTACTCGTGAGCTTCGATGTCATATCCCTCTTCACCCAAGTGCCAATCAAAGAAGCCTTAACAGCTATCCAAAACAAATATAACCCCCCCAAACACATCCTAGATCTGACCAACCACTGTCTATCCAACACATACTT